>OZ010799.1:38709365-39909365 GCA_963932465.1 Maratus speciosus
GAAATTTAATTTAAACTCCGCTCTTTTAAGATATTTTTTCAAAATCTATGAGTGAGAATTTAAAGTACATATTTACATCTTCCTCCCGATACTACTAATAAAATAATCTATTTATATAAAATTCAAGTCTCTGTGTGTCCCTCACGATTCCGGTAGGACCGCCTCATTGAAATGAGTAATTGTTAAAAAATACTAATGCAGGGTTACCACAGTAGCGCCAAATTTTAGCCAACTTTGTGACAGCTGGCTAATTTGGCGAAATTCCCATTTAAAACCATTAATCTTTCATAAAGGAGGTCTCCGAAATTTAATTTAAACTCCGCTCTTTTAAGATATTTTTTCAAAATCTATGAGCGAGAATTTAAAGTACATATTTACATCTTCCTCCCGATACTACTAATAAAATAACCGCCAATAGACGACGCTGTACTGTTTGAGCTCCTAACTGTGCGATTTTAATGTGCTTTAGGTACTTTTCAGTACTCCAGTATCAGTTATGCCTTGGCGAAAAAGGAAATTTGGCAACATATTTTCCGGGAACCTATCCACTGTTTCATTTTATATACACACGCATTTTTTCGATATTTATGCGATTTATTTAACATAAAAAAGCCGTTTCTCTAATTTTATACAGAAACAGATGTAATTTGTACATAAAAACATCAATAATATACATATAAAATAAACATGTAAAACAAACAAAAACGCTCATCAAGTTTGTTTTTATAGCTGTTTATATGATTTGACAACAAATCTCGATATTTTCCCGTTATACGGACACCATGCCAAAATGTATGCTAATGAGCCAATTATTTCAAAATGCTAAAAGATATTTGTAATTTTATGCTAGCAGTTTAATATGAGTTTTATTTTATTGCTTTATTTTATAACACTTATTTGTTCACTTATTTTAAGTATATATTTGTGATTTAATGAAATAGTTCGTAAAAGTCTGGAATTTTCAAATGTTATATTTTTTAAATGCTCACTTTAGTATCGACATGTTTTTTCTTTTATTTTTCAAATGCTTCAATTCACGTGATTTTCATTTTGTGCCCACTATTACGCTTGGCGACAATGGTATCCGTATAACGGAATAGTACCCAAATCTTACTTTCTGATGCCCAAATTACACCAAGCTTTAAAAATAAAAAACGCCAAAGCCCCTACAGTGGAAAAGTACCAAACTGTCTATTATTTTGCGCTAGCTGTGTTATAGTTTGTACTATATGCAAGGGGGTTGGAGCGAAGAGTTTAAACATTAAATATTAAAGTTTCGGCACAGATGTCATATACGCCCCATATTGGCGCGATTTTTTTCTGACGCCAATGTCTTATATACAACGGGTACTTAACTGGCGCCAAAGTGTCGTTATTTTGCTTGATATGGTAACCCGGATGTTGTTGTTTATGCTGTTGATGATTTCGCCAAATTGGCGTATATGACAACTGTGCCAAAGTTTCTATAAAGCAGTATAAGACTAAAGAAGAAAGAAAAATCATGCGTTAAGCATAGAATATGAAACACTTTCCAACACATCCTGAATGCTTTAACAAAACTTCGTTATTTGGGGAAATAAGGTAAATAAGATAACTAAGTAAACATTTTAGAAGACGCATAAAAATTTTTAACAATTGATTTCAGCAGTTACCGTCCATAGCCAATAGTATCGTTATTACATGCCACTATTTAGCCAAAATTTAATTTAAACTACTCTTAAAACTACTGAAATCACATTTTCAGATATTATCATCCATAGACGGTTATGTATCCAATTGTTTGCGTGAACCTGTATATCATTTTATCTATATTCTACAAACATTTCTTAGTAAACTAAATGCAGTTCAGCGTAAAAAGGCATAACTCCTTTAAAAACCACCTTTAAGCAATTTACTCTCATACTCAGTAACCCTTACGAATTCTTTTGTGTAGCCCTGCATATGAACTGTAGCATTTATACACACAGTACAGTATAGTATGCATAAATGTAGTGAAACATAAAAGCGCATATCAAATTTAAAATGCATTTCTAGCAATCATTGCTTATGTACAATACTTCGGAGAAAAGTTTCTTGGCGAGAAAGAAGTTTGCCAACGTATTTTCTGACAACCTATTTACTGCTTCATACTCACAAGCAATTTTTTCCATATGTATGCATTTTTCTAATATAAAAAAAGCTATTTACCCATTTTTATAATGGAACAGAAGTAATTTTTGCACAGATGTCATATACGCATTGGAGTTGGCATGTTTTTCTCTGACGCAATTTGGCAGAAATCTCGCTTTCGAATACCAGTTACTTATATATTTTTAAATTATTTGCTATCATTTTGAAAAGGAAATAACTATAAATAAATAAAAGTTAGAATAATAACTATAGAACAAAACAGTTTATATAATTAAAAACAGAAAATAAAAGTAAATAAACAATTTATTAATAAGTAAAAAACAATAGCCGGGTTACCATAGCAGGGAAAATAACACCATATTGGCGTCAGTTAGGTATCGCGGTTCATATCTGAAATCTGTGCCGTAATTTGTATATAAAAAAATATTATATATATTTAGAAACGATTTTTTCTATGTATATACGTGCATATATAAACAAAAATAAAAGTTCATTAGATTTGTTTTCATAGCTGTTTATATATTTTGGCAACATATCTCACTTTCTGATGCCCGAATTGCGTCAAGCTTTTTTTTTTTAAAAAATGCTCTATTATGGGAAAGTACCTAAATAAATAATTAACAGAAATAACCAATTATACAAACTAAAACTTTTTAATTTCAAAAATATATATTCTAAAAACACACTCAAAATATATATTAAACATTTAATTGCTAAAAAGGACGTCAAACGTTAATAAAATACATTAAAAGATCTTAATAATTTGACATGTTTCGATTGAATTTACTCAATCATCATCAGAAAAACAAATAAACACAAAGATGGAAAATGACAATAAACTATTACAAATGAAATTTAAAAATAAATAAATAAAAATCACGCGCGTAATATTTTAACATGTTTCACGTTGCGCTATTTTATTTTCAAATTATCTAACAATTCAATCCAAATATTTGGGATTTGAAATGACAAGGAATCATTGCAGACCATTGAGTTATTTTTGAAATATTTTTAATGGACGTATAAGAGAACTTCTGCTTATAATTTAATAAAACTTTTTATTTCGAGATCAAAGCATTGTTTTTTATTTCAATTAAAAATACATATATCCTTGGATAATTTCAGTTGAAATTAGGTTCACAGCTTAATATCTCATTGAACCTATACAAACACAAGTGATTCATTCATCGTGAAACGTAAACAATATTAAATCATTGAGGTAATCATACACAAAGTAAGTTCTCCAGCCATCAATGGACAATATTCTAATGACGTCATAGTAGGTAAAATGGTGGCGGTATCGTTTGTTCATGGTTTGAAATCACAAAGATTTAATTTTGCAATGTCTCTTAGTTACATTATTTTATTGTCATATTTATCAGCTCAGAACAAAAGCATATTTTTTCATTATTTAGTTATTAAGACGGAAAAAAATTATAAATGCATGATTTGAAAAATTTAAATAATTTTCGGTACTTCTTAGTTATCCCGTCGACCAAATTACTGTCGCCAAATTGCAAGATTAATTGCCAATAATGGTTGCCATTAATTAATTAATGGTAAGATTAAATGCCAATAATGGCCAATAAAACCATTAATTCGACGTTTTATTTGTATTTTTATTAATGTTTTGCTAATTTATTTGTTCTTTCGTTATTTAAAATAAAAAATTATGTCAATGTGTATAATTTGGCGAGTGGTTTGGCGATTTACATATTTTGGCGAAATTGGTCGACGGGATAACTAAGAAGTACCTAATTTTCTTTCTTAATAGTAAAAAATAACATCGGGAAGTAACAGCGGGTTTAAGTTAAATAAGTTTAACTGTTTAATTATGTTGTAATATTCAAAATAACTGTATTTATTAGATTTCAGTAAACAACATCAGGGCCCGATTAAACTTTGAAATTAGAGAAATTACAATGTCATTTCAGGGCCTTTCTTTTGGAGAAGCTTTTCTAAATTCCACATATACATGGAAACTCTTCAGTGTTAGAAATATTATTCTTAGGACTGACATAACATGAGAACGGCCTGCAATTTTACACAAGTTTTTGAAAACTACTTTATATGAGAAATTTTACTAAAAACTGGTTACTTTTTTGTTATAGCGGCCCACACTATTAGGATTATGACAAGTTGCAGCCAATTTCGCCAACGTCGTAACCAAGATCGTGAAGCACACACATATAATATCATTTAATGAAATCGTATACGATAATTTAATAGTTTTTACCTTACTTCAAGTGTGTAATTTATTTATTTTTAAGGCTTAACAATCTAAATTGTCCAATATATGAATTTAAAAAAAAATGTAAACAAAGATTGAATTCACATGACCGCAAAAAGCCTCAAATCTGCATAACACTTGGAACCAAACTGTGCAGATTAGCGGTCTTTTACTGTACACAATTTTTCATAAATGTGTTTCGTTCTTAAAATGTGTTATTTTCATCTATCACTGCGGAACAAGCGAGAAAACTCATATTCTTGCACATGAGTTGTATATATATTTATATCTAAATTTCCATCATTTTTGACAGGTTACCTTTCTAGTACTTAAATAAACTATATAGTATTCTAAAATGTAGTTCAGTTAGGAAACACATAGCACAGTTGAGAATTTCTCTTTATTAATTTCCTTCAATAAACAGAAGTACAGTAGAAGATCTTTATAACGCACAACTTCTCAGATGTAAACAATGATTTTTGCGGTTAAGAAGCACCTGCATTTTCACATTGTAAAATATTGCTATTCTCTAGAGGCCTAAATTTGATACATTAGTTCAACTTTATCTTCTAATTTAAGACCTTTTTACTGAAAAAAATGCTATTATTACAATAAACATTTTTGAAAATGCCTAATAAAAGGGATGGTTGTGTCAGTTATATTTGGATCATGTTTATGAAGTAAATTTAACAATGTCTGACCTATAGGTATTATGCAAAAATTTATAAATTGGAATACTCTTAGTAACCAGGAATGCAGTATAAAGATATTCTAATGTATTTTGATATGTTTCAGGCATATTTGGCCATGTTTACAAGGTGAATTTAATGATGTGATCCATATAACTCAAAACTGTATATAATGCACAATCTTGCATTTTTAGTTTTGGTTATAAAGATCTTCTACTGTACATGCAAGATCTTTTATGCTGTCCTGCATATGACACACCAAGTAATAGACAAAAATTTAGTTAAATTAAAAAATGCATACCATAACAGAAAATGCACTTCCGGCAATTATTGTGTAACCATAATCTTTTGTGTGTTCTTGTAAATGAGCAGTGAATGCTATGCATACCCTATTCTATAGTAAGCATCCTACAGTACACTCAATGATTCATATTAATTTCAATACGTTTGAAATAGTGCAACGTCATTAAAATACACTGTAAACAATTATTCCCCATAAGCCATAAAAATGGAATTCTTTTGAGTGAACTTGTAAGTGATCTATAAATACTATCCCCATGGCAGAAATACTGCGACACGGTGACATTGTCGCAGAAAGACAACGCTTGCAGAAAAGTTTCATCCTCGAGCCGCTAACGTAGCTGATAAAAATATTATTCTTTTCGAATTGTTATTTTCATTTAAAGTAAAAAATATTAAAGTTAGTAAAGCTCCATTAAAAGTTTCTAAGAAGACTAAATTTTTTATGCAACTAAATAACTCCTTAGTTAATTATGTTTTGAAAACATAATAACATATGTTCTTGAAAAATTGTCTTTAAACTAATCTGGTGAAAAAAGATTTAGTATTTTTATTTATATCAAGAATAATTACGACCTTATCCTAAACATCTAGCAAATAGAAAAATTAGATGTGTATGTATACACATTAATTTATATTTTAATTATTTGAGATAATTATGCATATCTGTACAATGTCTCCCCCTGCCGCCATCCCTTTAAATTAGCCTAATTATTGTTTTGAAATCTGTGGTGCTTTGCTACAAATTGCAGCGATTTAACCTCATACTCAATCAACAAATCTTAAGGAAAGTAATGGGACAGCTTGTTTATTATAAATTACTATAAATATGCAAAATAATTCCCTTAATGCTGATTCACTAAATTTAAGTTTTAGCTTTTTTTTATATGCAGTTTAAAAACAGATTAGACAATTAGACATGAAGAAATATATATAATACCTGGTTCATGCTATATTAGTTCTTCAGTGTATTTTTTCTATTTTTGTTACGTATAAATGTGTCATTCATTTCTACTGTTAAAAAAACATGTTGCAGAAAAATTTTGCTGTTCAACAGCTTAGGGATGAGCGTCACATATATGTGGCACACAAGATGCTCAGATTCCATGATTATTCCTACCAGTTATTTTTAATTGTAAGTTTTGTCTTATTTAAGTGGGGCATTTTTCCTGATTCATCTAGGTAAAAAAAATTCTGTTTTAATAAACCGGCGATAAAAGATTAAATATTCTATAAAAGATGCTTGTCGCAAAGAGGTTAATAAGGCTTGTCGCAGAAAGCTTTAAAAAATTCTAACACAGGGAATACTATACGCTTCATTTTCAATACCGAACATGCCATAGTAAAAGTCAATAACATATATCAATTATGGCAATTCGAGTATATTTTTTTGACTTAGAGCTTTGAGATAAGGCAGACAGACAGACAAATTGAAGTCATAAACACTTTTCAAATATGTTAGAATGTGTTAAAAATTGAATTTGAGCCTGTTTCAAGTTTAGTTCAAGATCTTTTTGTAAAAATGTAGAAACAACTTTGCCGCGAGAATATCAACTAGGGATGCACCGAATAGTGATTTTGGCTGAATACCAAATATTCGGCCAACAGGCGAACCGAATACCGAATATTCAGCTAGTCGAATACTTTTATATTTCAAAGTTTAAAAGCATTAAAATGTTAAATTTTAAAACAATTTTACATAATATTTAAAACAGAAACTTTTATTCTAATAAACAAGAGCTTTTTTTAAGTAAACTTTATGCAGAAAAAAATCTACTTTGAGTTTTTTAAGAAGAGGATAGTTATAAAACTTTTTTAATTAACAAAATTTTAAAGTTCATGGCTTCTTCTGAGAATTAAAACAAATGTAAAAATTTTTCTTAAATTCTAAAAGAAACACTTTAAAATCAAAGAGAAATGAGAAAAAAATTGTACAGGATCATATATTATTTGTTTGTCAGGAAGAGACTAAAGTAAAAGTAAATAAATAATACAATCCATTTCAATTTTATATGGTGGCAACTTAGCAAGAATAACTGTTCTTCTCCCTTTGATTAAGCAAGGAAGTTTTTAAATGCATCCTAGATCGGTGTCTGGAGTGAGCAATCATTTTCAGAGATTGTAAACGTTGTTCTTAAAATCTTAACAAGAAACAGATTATTTACTGGACAATGTTCAGGAACTTGCATTTGTACATAATTAATTCGTATGAAAATCCTCGTGATTGGTTAATTCTCTTAAATAATACTTAACAAACAGCAAATAAATAATGTAAAAAGATTCTCTTTTATTTAAATATGATTCTGTTTCTAATTATTCTGAATATCTTTATAAGTTGAATGTTAAACATAGAAGTTGTATAAGGATTTAAAAAATTTGTTTAAAAAGTTTTTTTTAAGTACAGTAGACTCCCTCCAGTTCGCGACCCTAAAATCCGCGAATGCCTAAAATCCGCGTACTTTTTCAGATGTAAACAATGAAATTTACAGTTAAAGTGCAGGCACAAAATTCAAGATGGCGCCGAAATCAGCGACTATCGCCATGTTTTTTTTACTCAATTTTTTGTTAATTATTCTCTTTTGGCTATTACAGCTGATTTATTACTAAATAAATTTATATTACTTTTTATTTTTATATAAATTACCATATTTATATCAAAAATTCCAGGGCTCGAAATGGAAAAATCTACGAAACAGAACGCTATTTAAAAATTATTGTTGCTTTTTTTTTTTTTTTTTTTTCTTTCTAAAGCAATACAAAGCAATATAAAAACAAACATTCAAGACTCTAAATAACAATGAAAACAGTAACAGAGAGCGCAATAAGCTATATTAAACAGTAACAATGTTTTAATAAAAGTATGAAACGGAACGATATTTACCATAATTTTACGAATCGGAACTTTATTTATCATAATTTCAAGAACCGGAATATCGCTCCGATTTGTTCCAGTACATTTCGAGCCTTGAAAAATTCCCCTTTATTGTATTTTCTGTAGAATATTAGCAAGTGTAAACTGTAGTGGAATTGTTTACTTTTCTTCCGTGTGTTTCCTCGTGTTTCAATATTTATTATTTTTTCAATATTACGCACGCATTTTAATATGTAATTCTGATTAATACGACTAAATGCAAGCTTTTTTATGAAGAAAAATATGAATTTACTTCCGAAAAAAATCTAATGACCCTGTTTTGTAAATACAGTAAAGCGCTTATCTGTGCGTATAGGCGACTGAGAAAAATCTTGAGAAAGAGGAAATGCGCGGAGCTAATGCGCGAAGCAACAGAACAGGCAAATAAGTTTTAGTTTCGTTTTGAGATCGCAGCGTGAAAGAGGTATCTACGTCAGTTTTGCCACCTCCTGAATTCAACACTGGTTTTAATCTAATGATTTTTATTTATTTATTTTTAATTTTACGTACGTATTTTAATATGTAATTCTGATTAATATGACTGAACTCAAGTTTTTTCATAAAGAAAATACGCATTTATTTCCGAAATAAATAAAGATGGCGCTAATATCATCGGCGATCGCGATCGCTTTCCAAAATATTTTTTAATTAATCAAGCTTTTTCGTTTATTAAATCTGGATAAACATGGCATAAAATTTCGTTACTTTATAATTCTGGTGTAAATTATTTGCTTATCCAAAATAAAAATACAGTGCAACAGTAGCTTTTGCATAATAACTGTAACTGTTGAAACCCTCTTGTTTTAGTTTCGGTTTTGAATCTATTGTTTCTTGCGAAATTCTACCAATATGGATTATCCAGATTTTCCTGATGAAAAATTTAGTAAAAGAAAACATGTCACTTTGACTATAATGCACAAAGTTGAAATTATTAAAAAACTGAATTCTGGTTCTTCTGTTCGTTTTTTGGCTAAATCTTATGGAATAAGCCCTAGAACAGTATATGACATTAAGAAACAAAAAGAAAAAATTTTGAATTTTTATATGAATAGTGACAGCAATGCTGGTATTGCAGAAAGAAAAACAATGCATGCAGCCAAATCTGGTGATCTAGATAAGGTGCTTTATGAATGGTTCAAACAACGTAGAAGTGAAGGTGTTCCTATAACAGGGCCTCTTCTCTGTGAAAAAGCCAAAGACCTTCATAAAAAGTTGAATATGGAAGTTCCATATACTTTTTCTTCAGTGTGGTTAACTCGTTTTAAACAGAGGCATGGAATAAAATATCTAAAGACATGTGGAGAAAAATTATCTGCAGAAGAATTTATTGATGATTTTACAAATCTTGTCAAAGAAGAACAATTGAGTCCAGAGCAGATCTACAACATGGACGAAACGGGACTTTTTTGGCGCAGCTTACCACGAAAAACTTTAGCAACTGCTGATGAGAAGAATCCGTCAAGCATTAAAGAAGATAAGCAACGAATCACCGTTCTTGTTTGCAGCAACGCTGCTGGCACCCACAAGTGTCAGTTATTGGTAGTGGGGAAAAGTGCAAAACGTCGTGCATTAAAAAATATCAAACTTCCCGTTATATATAAAGCTAACAAGAAAGCTTAAGTTACTAAAGATATAATAAATGAATGGTTTAAGAACAATTTTGTTCCTGAAGCACTTGAACATGGTAAGAAATTAGGATTGAACAAAGATAGTAAAATTCTGTTATTATTCGATCACTGTTCAGCGCATCCTGTTTCATTAAGCAAAGAAAGTGTAACAGCACAGTTTCTTCTGCCAAACACAACTTCTCTCATTCAGCCGATGGATCAAGGGATCATACGTGCAATGAAGTGCAATTATAAAAAAAAAGGTTCTGCAAAAGTTGCTAAGCTTAGATCCATCAGCTGATATGCTTGAAAGATTTAAAAAAGTTTTCACTCTAAAAGAATGTCTTTTTCTCTTGGCAGATGCTTGGAATGCTATGTCGCAAGACACCTTGATACATGGATGGCATAATTTATGGCCACCATCGTTATTCATAGAATCTGAAAGTGATGATTTAACATTTGATGGGTTTCATCCCAGTGCTGCCCAAACTAAAACTAATGATTTACTGGTTTTTGCAAAGCAGTCTTTGAGTAACGTCATTGATAATTTAGATGACAGTGAAGTTCTAGACTGGGTTTCTTGTGACGATGACATCCCAACAGTAGAAACAAAATCTGACCAAGAAATAATTTCCAGTGCCCTGCATATTGATGCAGATTCTTCATCAGAAACTGAATCTGATGAAGAACTTGAAAAAATTAATCTTGAAGAAGGTCTAGGCCATAGGAGAAAAATATTTGAGCTTCCTGAAGCAGCACAGCTTTGTATCTGAGCAACAGATAATGAATCATCAGCAGCTTCAGGATGCAATAACAAAAGAACGAAACAAAAAATTAAAGCAAACAACCATTTTATCCATGTTTCAAAAATATAAAATAAAAAAATAAGTAGAGTTTGTAAAAAAAAATAAGAAAAATTTATTTTTCCTCATTATTATGTATATATTTAGTATTGTATGTTTGTATTTAGTGTTATTTTATGTATATTTATATATTATTTTATATTTATATTATATTGTTTATTTATATGTGCATTTAGTATTGTATCTCAATTATTATTTACATGACTTAATTTTTAATATTTTTCTAAATTTTTTATTTTGCATAAATATTTAATTTAATAATTACTTACTTTTAAACTAATAAATTATTTTAATATTTTACTTAATTATTTTAATGTTTCACTTTATTGTAACCATTCATTATAATTTCCATTGCTCAACTACCAATCAAATTAATGTTAAAAAATGTAAACAAATAAATGACCAGAAATCCGCAAAATTCTAAAATCCGCACAACCTCTGGTCCCAAGCTGTGCGGATTTGAGGGAGTCTACTGTATTCGGTTCGGCTGAATATTTCGATATTGGGCCATACCGAATAGTTTGATATTGGGCCAAACCGAATATTCGGTAACATGGCCGAATAGGCCGAATACCGAATAGATACCGAATATTCGGTGCATCCTTAATATCAACAAAACTAAAACTGACAAAAAGCACACTTTTCACATTTTTTGACTAAAAATGATTGAGTCAGCTTCTGTAGGCTCACAAACTTTTGGTCATTTTATTACAATTGGTGACTAAAAGTAACTTTTTTAAAAAATAATGACAATTTATTGAAAAGGTGACTAAAAGTGAGTAAAGTTATACACTTACATCTCTGCTGTTGTATTCAAAGCATTTGAAAATTTTTTAAATAATATAATTTACATGCCTCAGAGAACATATAAAAATTTAAAAAGTAACTTTTTGAAAATTAATGGCAGGACTATTTCATAGGTATAATTTTAATTCCTAGCTTATTTTGAAAACTTTTGCAAACACTCTGCATGTATATATATATTTGTGTGTGTGTGTATGTGTATATATATTATGTTGTAATTTGTTTATATATACACCACTCCCATTTTGTAAAGTACATTTAAAATTTAAAACATTAAATTTATTATGTGCATAGTAAAAACATACTTTTATAGCATAATTGTAACTTATTGAAATTATTATTAATTTATATCTATTTAATAAAATAATTAAAAATAATTATAAACATAAACAATATAATATCGATGCTAAGTAATTATTATCGATATTTAGATGTGCTTTTTCAGTATGATAGTTTTATGTTTTAAAATGATTTAATTGATTCTAATATTAGAAATAGTTTAAATATGCAATTGTTCTACAGTTATATCTGGTATTTATATTATTTACAACAGATGGCAGCACTATAAATTATTTTATGTCAAGTTGATTGTGTTCTTTAATTTTATGAAGTTCCGCAAGATGGCAGCATTAAATAATTATTTATTTAGTTCTAAATAATATTGTTGCCATATTTTTTTTATATTTTAATATTTCTCTGTGTTATTACCCGTTTAATTTTAAATGATTTAATTTTTTATTCTTTTAGTAATAATTTATTCCAGAATCCTTAAAATGTATCTAATAATTTTTATTATAAAGACTATATATGTTAACTATAACTATTTTATTTATTAGAAGTTGTGTATTTTCTGCACAATGTGTTGTTTTGCAACCATAAGTATTCGATTTTAACTGTACCATTAAGTTGGCAGGACTTTTGCTGTGCTAATATTGATACTTGTTCAAGTTGTAATAAGGTCATTACAATTCTCTTGCTGGGTATGTCTTTAAATTTAAATGTTTCTATATATTTATATTCATTTTTATGGATCTTGTATTGATTAATATATTTTTTAAAAATTCAATTTATCTGTCATGGTAAATGCATTTTTTGGTGTGTGGTTGATCGGGTACATAAGGAATCTAATTTTTAGCTTAATGCTGGATTCTATTACAGAAATCGACTATGCTTTTGCTTATATTGGTATTTCATGTACCCTTGATATAATGAAATGCTTCATAAGCTTCCGGCTACATCCTTCCATTTGATCTATTATTTGTTTACAATACGTCTTTTAATGGTTCAACATTATTTTGCTGGTTTTTTGTTTTATATGTCTTTAATAGATTATTTTTTAAAAATTGGGTGTTTTTTCATATGTTAATATGGACTTATCGTATGTAATGTGCTAGTCAATTAGTGGATTTTGCTTAATTTGTATTGCTTGTATAGGGTTCCATCTGTATTTTGTATAATGTTACTGTTATAATTAGATGCTAAATTTATTAATTTATTGAATTAATTATAGTAGTTGGAAATAGATGATGATTTGTAATTATATTATGGCTATATATATATATATATATACGTACAAGCATATATATCCGTACAAACATAGCACTTAAATTCCAAAGTTAGAAAAAAAATTATTTCAATTGTATATATAGTGATGTAACATTAACACATTCACATTCACTGCCAATCAATTCTGGCATATATGATGTACACTGGTGGTTCACAAGTTCCCATATGTTTTGCTTTTGTACCACTATTTTGACTCATTGGGAACTTGTCTGAAAATAACATGCGATGTCCCAAAAAATCAGTCAAGAGCCACCACTGATGAGATAGTGCAATTAGCCAACATCCAATAGTGCAAGTTAGTTTACATAATGTAACATTACCATATACATTAATGCAAAACATAGTTTAACACACATAGTTTAATCCATAACACATCATTGTATGGCATGCCAGTTGATGAACAGATTAAAATTGAATGAGTCATATGGCCTTTTTCATCCTTACAACATGTAAATTATAGCAGATTAACATTATCACTGCTTTATATTTATCATTTTGGTATAGATGCCGCAAACACATGGTTCGTTTTGGTGCCAAATGATGATATTTGCCCAGCGTGGCAATCCAGCAATTTTGACAAGGACAAAACATGTAGTGTTTTATAACCAATATGCATTTTATAACAATTTTCAAATTACTTTGTATGTTGAAATGCAGTAAACCAACGTTTAAAATGCACAAATAATGCGTGAAAAAGCAGCAAACAGCTGTTTGCTGCTTTTTCACGCATTATTTGTGCATTTTAAACGTTGGTTTACTGCATTTCAATATTCCTGCACAAAGGCTTTAATTGCTATTTTAATACTTTGTATGTGTAAAAATTTTGTGTTTTATAGTAAAACGTGCATATTTTAATAAAACTGTGTGTGTGTTTTATAATAAAATCATGTTTTTTTATAAATAAAATGAACGGTTTCATCATAAAATAAAACTAACGCATTATTTTTACATACCTAACAGGTATTCAAAAACAAGGTTTTCTCTACAAAATTACTCAGAGAAAAAAAAGCATGTCAAACCCAGTGCATCTATGATATCTGTTTTATCATTTTTATATTACATTATTTCCTGTGAATTATTTGTACAGAATAACTACGATGTGCAACTATTATTGGATAACATACAAGAGGTAGTTAATGTACTAATAAATTTCTCAAAAACCAAGATTTGGAGGGACAAATTTATAAAAAATACATAAATTGCAAGAAAATGTAAAGAACAGGGGAAATAAATGTTATAAAAATAATATACATAAATAAGCTGTCATACATTACAAGAAAACATAAAAGCAACGGTTAACTATAAAAGAAAAGTAGATCAAAGAAAATCTTACCTTCACCATGCTTTTCAACAAACTGAAAAGCTCTAACTAGCCTGAGAGTTTCTTCAACAGAACGACCAACAGGGAAATCATTAACAGTTATTTGTCGAAGAATTCCTTTTGGGTCAATCAAAAATAACCCCCTAAAAATATTAGTGAATAATTAAAACAAATATAACAACATTTCAAGGACAATTGGGAAACAGTGTTGCTTACTACAGTATAAAAATTTATTCAAATACAATTTAAAAATATCTTAAGATATAGGGGAGTGTAGTACACAGTGAGATGAAAAATATAATTTCTTAATGTATGATAATTATTTTTATTATTTACAAATTTATAGCTACATCTTTAAGCAACACAAATATGCTACCATTAATGCATAAATGGTTTTAAAAAAGTTATTTATAAAAGCATAGAAGAATGATAACGAAGTATCGGAAATTGTCTCACTGTGTACCACTGGTACACAGCAAGACAATGTATATACTTTCATAAATCATACATTTTTACACTCTATCCATAATTTACTTCAGTACAATAATGTTGGAATGTTATTCCATATGGAAGGCATGAATACGAAATTCCTGAATAGGTAAACAATAAAAAGTTTTACCTTTATGTTTTGATGCATTTCAACAGAAATATATTCTTCTTAGGATGAACAAAAAACATTTATTTGAAGATTAAATACACTAGAATAATATATATGCTGGACACAATACTGATCACACTTCACAATAAAACAAAACAGATGAATAAGACTATTTACAAACACAAAGAAATACTTTGAACTAAGGTTTGTTGCAGTTTTTTTTTTAACATATTATCATTTCTTTGGAATATTATTGGATTTTTAATCCACCAGCATTTTGCTGCCAACTGCTATAAGGGAAGGAGAAACACTAACTGTTCTGAGTGTCTGTCACAGTAGATCAAATAAAAAGGATTCTCTGATGCTGCCATCTGGTGGAATGTTCTTGAAACAAAAGAGCATTTTCTAACAAATAATGTCTAAACTACTGCCTAAAATCGTGGTTATCACTTGGAGTTTAATGTGACATTTTTGAGATAGTTTTCTTTTATTTTTTTTTATATATATATAGTTATCCCTCTTAACCACTTCACCGGTGACGGATATGGGGAAACAGTACTTTTACCCCCGACTTATCTCAGGGCTCGGGACAACCGGTGAAGTGGTTAAATAAAGGCTTAAGGTTATGCCTAACAATCGCAGTGTGTAGCTCAACATACATCCAATTTTCAGAAGGAAATCAGAAAATGATGGTATCCTTATAATCGCTTTGTTTTCATAAGCTGTAGTTCTGACAGTAACATTGAATGTCTGATTCATTAACAAACACCATATTGGAAACATGAGGCATTACGAAGCCTGCTGCTTTAACTGTTTAACATTCTTGCGAAGATAAATCACTTTAAAATCACTATCTTCATCCTTACAGGTTAAGATTTTTCTTATTTGGAAACTGCACAAGAAAACCACCAACGACAGGCTCCCGTTCTAGTTCCTGAAACTCAAATGATTCATCGTCGTCTGAAAAATCGTCATCAGATGTGCCATTTAAGGACGAATCATTCTGCACAGTCTGGTGTGTTTTTGAAGACTTCGGAAATAAAGTTCTGGATTCCGACTTGACTTTCCTTCCTCTTTTTTTACGCAGTGTTGATTTTAGGGGGTGGCCCGGGGGACATTTCCCCCCCCCCCCCCCGAGCAATAAGATGTCGTCACAGTAAAAGAGTGCAATCCCCCCCCCGAGCAATAAGATGTCGTCACAGTAAAAGAGTGCAATCCCCCCCCCCCTCCCAGAGACATATAAATCCCTCCCGGAAAAAAGTGTCTGAATTCAACACTGTTTTTACGGAAGGGGGTTTCTGTTGCCTAGATCAGCATTGCACTATTTTGAGATGTCGTTTATGATTTTTAATTACTTGACATTTCTGTTAATTTTCAAAATTAAAAAAATCTGAGCTTCATGTGCACAATGGCAGACATTGGACTACCTTCCTGAACATTTTCAGTCTTGTACGTTCACTTTCATTACGTTGTAACAAAATGGATGCCATATCTGTTTCATCAATTTCATCTCTTTTAGAGTTTGTGTCGTTTCGTCGAAATAGTCTATCATTAAATATAGCTAGGTTTGATTAAACATATGCCAAATGAAGGAAATAAACTCTAAAATAGATGTTTATGTAACTTTAATCACTGTAAAATAAAGAATTATTTACTATTTTGTTGGACGAATAACAAAAGTACCAAAACTACATCCATGTGTTGCATAAGATGAGGTGATTATATGCGAACATCATCTAGGAGAGAAAGTTACAACTATATGTCAAAGTGGCTGCTGTCTCACTGTGTACTACTCTCCCCTAAATGTTTTTGCTCACATATGAGCATCCTCCATATATCATCTTAAACTGAATTGGCCTTTTAGTACAGCTAAAATAGGGTTCTTTTTAGACAACTGATAACCATTAATCAAAATTTATGAAGAACTTCATTTTGGGACTAGAAATAAAACATCTGATGAGTCCCCTAAAAATAAAGTTGCTTTACCATATTCTGGGAGCAAAAGAGGGCATTTAGTTTAGCACAAATGATACTCATTACTTTAGCACAAATGAAGCGACGACACACATTCATGTAAACAGGAGTTTTATTGTGCTAAACATTATGACAAATCCAATAATATATCCTTGGTAATAATGTAGAAAAACAAAGTAAACTATGTCTTTATGCTCACAGTCTATTATTTAATTTGAATAATAGCACTGCCAATAACAGAGTAGAGAAATTTATTTTTGGAATCTCTGAGGAAAAAAGTGCAAATTAATAAAGTAAACGAAAACTTGTTAGATTACATACATAACAATAGCAACATATCATTGTAGAGATGGGGGAAGGGGGGGGAGGGTACTTGCAAGTACAATATATATATATGTATCAGAGTTTCCTCCAGAGAGTTTCAGGAGGGCGCTGCACCCTGCCTGCCCTTAGGTTTACAAAATAGAACACTTCATGCCCCTAGTTGACTTTTCTCCTTTGTGTATTAAAAGATTTTCTTGCATGGTAAAAATTGATTCATTGCTGTCTGCAAAAGAGTTCCCTGATTATTAAAAGTAGTTTTAAAAATCAAAAAAATGCTTTTAAAAATAAAATGTGCTCTTAAGAATCCAAAATGTGCCCTTTGGAAGAAAAAAGTGCCTTTTCCCACCAGCAGCACCCTGCCATTTTTTAAACCTGGGGGGAAACTCTTTATATATACACATAAAAAATCTTCAACCAATAAAAATGTCAGGAGGAGGGGAAAGGATTTACAAAATATTATGAACAAGCCCATCTAAAATTAATCTTTACATTCTAGTCTTTAAATAATTAAATCATAATGATGGAATATACCTCAATGCAATTCCAGAGTCTGTAAGAATTCCATATTCTTTGGCGATGTTTTTGGAGTAATCTGACAGCACTGGGATATTTAAAGAACCAAGTCCACCTTTCTAAAAAACAGGCACAAAAAATAAATATATTCAAAATATAAAATTATAAGACATAAGACATGAATGAGAACTCAGATATACATAAATGGAAAATAATAAATGTAATAAAATACAAATTTGTTATTTGTGCTGTTAATAAAATTGATTATTTGTAGTTTCTATTTATAAAATTACAATTTTATTAACTGAAGTGTAAAAATATAGATCATGCTTCTTAAATGTATGTCTGATATGCTGGTCAGTTTGTTTAATCAAACAAAATATACAAGTAAATTTGATTTTGGGTTTTAAAGCAGTATGGAAATTTACACCAAAATCATCCATGGAAAGTTAACAATGCAAGTCTCATCAAAATCCATCTAGTAGAACTTTATATAGAGATTAATATTTCATAATCGGGATCGGATCATATAATACACATAATTTGGTAACTAAGCAACACAGAACATTACGGTACATATTAAAACTTTCTCTGGAAAAATAACTAACAGTGCAAGTACCATCAAAATTCATTCAATAGAATTTATTTTTAAAGGCTAATCTTTATTTATTTTAGAGCTTCCCTCACAATTCTCTAAATAATGAACATAAAAGTATATGCAATATACTAAAACCACTGCTAAAAAGTTATCTAACAGTGCAAACACCATCAAAATCCATTCAGAAATCTTTTTCCTTTTTGAAGTTAAGCCCTAATCTTTGAGAATCTGGTTCATCTGATTATAAAATTTACCCCATAATTCTACAATTAAGCAACATAAAAAGATATGAAACATACTAAAATCTTCCATGAAAAATTATCTAACTAATACTGTAAATCCCATCACAATCTATTCAGCAGAATTCAAGTTGTAAGCAGCCAGAACAAAATTCCTATTTGGATTAGATTAAAAATTTAATTATTTCAAAAAAGCTTTATTCTTGGTAGCCATTGGATAGATTAAAAATCAAATTTAAATTACATTCTAGTTCTGAAAAGATCAAGTACGTATTATATAGCATAAATGATTAAATTTGCTTAATTCAAATTAAAGAAACATTTTTTACTTAATTGGATACTCTACATCAGTGGTGCACACTAAAATTTCTATAAGAGCTACTAAAATCTGGTGGAGAACGGAGCTCCAGTGCATCATTTACAGGTTTGCTGTCATAAGTTCATATCAAACAGCATGATAATGCTGTTTAGTAAAGCTCAGACGTATCTTTAATGTTAAAGTCCAAAGTTCACCCCTTAATAACTTTGACCCTAGACGTTGGACCGCAACGAAATTGAAAAGGCGGAGTATCCTACTCTAAACCTCAAAGTTTGCAAAATTTCATCCAGATCCACCGATTAGTTATGAAGATCCAGAACCCCCGTTTTGTCACTTTTTTCTTGTGTGAAACAAGATGATGGAAGGACAACAATTCAATTACAACCCGAACCAGGAAAAATTCAGCAATGAGTAATGGCTTGTTCATAAGCTTTTAATTTAGCAATGTGACTTTCGAAGGTCAGGTCAAAAAATATCCAATATTAAGGGAATGGCACCCATTTAAACTTTACATAGTGCTATACCTTCAATAACTTAACATTATAGAAATCTCTCCTTTTTAACCCATTTGTGCCTGAATTTTTGTTTTCTCAAATTTTTTGATAAAATCACTTTAAAATGTTACAAAATGAACTGGAAAAATACTAAAAAAGAATTAAGCTTAATTTTTTTTTTTTTTTTTTTTTTTTTTGTATTTATTTGATAAAATCTAAAAGAAATAAATATGAGTATTTCTAGTATAATAATATGCATAATTACATGTTTTGCCTATATTTATATTTAAAATGTTTTTAAATTGTATATTATGTACTATAATTAGTATTTTAATGAACTACAAAGAAAAATATATTTCTTTGCAGAGACTAATAACGTTATAACTACTATTAATAATAAAATAAGAATAATCGTATTGCAGACTTAATAACAATTTATTTCATAAATATCTTTAGGGTTTAATCTAGGAAAAAAGGATTTTTAGCTTTTTGGCTAATTGCAGCCAATAACTTCTAGCCAAATAAAAATAGCTTTAGCCAAGGAGAAAAAAAAATTTATTTATACAAAATTTCTATATACAAGAGTATTATTTTTAGTTATGCAATATGCAAACAAATAATCACTCTGTAAGACTGACCCTTTGAGATTTGGCTGTATACCAGACAACAAATGCTTTTTTTAAATGGAAATTCTGGTACTTTTCGGTTAGCCAGGCGCCAGTGTTATATATACATATATATGTATGTATAAATGTATGTATATATACATATATATTTGCATATATATATATGTGTGTGTATATACAATATGTGTATATGTATATATACATATATGTATGTATATAAATGTGTATATATAACACTGGCGCCCGGCTAACCGAAAAGTACCGAAATTCTTTTCAAAATTCTCCTTCCATACTTAATTCTTGATTATCAGTTTGTTTCTCATGTCAGGGAGAGGCAGGGTTCGAAACCAATTCTGCCCGTTGGCCTAACCATTTCAGAGTTTTTGTGGTTTTCTTCGAAACCTTGGATTTCCATGCATAAATGCGTGTTAGGTTCCCTTAGAAAGACCCCCGTGGAGGGCGCTCTCCCTAGGGACTATATCCCTTGAGTAGATAATCTGCCAACAAAAATCAACCCAATCCTTGTTTCTCAAGTCAGTTTTTGTTATATTTATGAGACTGAATCCTCTTCACAGTCTGCTGTAGACAACAAAAGTGATGCTACAAATTCATACAAAGAAGTCACAATGGGAAAAATGCCAGTAATGCCATTTTTATGGAAAAAATAATACAATAAGCTAGTTTCATTTCTTTACACGTTGTAGCCAGAACCTGCATAAATTCAAGTCTGAAAAGTTCATACGCTATGCATCTGGCACATTGATGATTCAAAGCTAGTGCACATCATATACCATGCTCAAACAATCTGCAATTTTTGTTTTTACCATATGCTGGAGTTGTGTTCGTGTCTGATACAAATGATGTCACACTGTTCGAAGACACTTGCATAGAGAGCACGAGACAAATTTTGAAGTGTTGCCACAGCATGGATGCAATGTGAGATTTTTTTGTTTTTGTGCAACGGCAGCAGGTTTACGAAATGCAAAACAACAAAATGGGAATGAAATAGCATATTTCTTTGGCTGTTGCTATTTGGCTAATTCACTAAATGCTTTGGGGGCAAAAAGCAGTTCCAGTTAGCTTTTTGGCTATTTGGCTAGCTCTAGATTAAACCCTAATCTTTGAAAGGAGATTGCATAAAAAACTGTCTCCTAAATTTCTAACAAAAATATGTGCCCATTTGTGCCTAGAAACCTATATTTTGTACATTACAAAAATGCATAAAAAATAGGCTTGAACATTTAATTTCACAATTAAAAAAAATATGTGTTTCAAAAAAGTCCACAAGCTAAGATTATAACTTGCGATTTTGGGTCCATGATAGATATAATACAAATAAACTTACTTTTTACATTTCGCCCTCCTGAAAAATCAAAAATCTATAAACACCGAAAAAAGCCTTAATTTAAGCAAATAAATATCCACCTTGTGCTGTCATCTCTCGGTTATAGATAAAGACATTTATAAATAATGATTTCATGCAATTTTCATGTTATAAAGAAGAAGAAAATTATACAAATGCATTAAAATTTGAAACGTCCCAAAAATGGGACGCTAGGCATAAATGGGTTAATTTTCTAATTCAATCATTTCTTTCGTGTTGCCACACCCTAAAAACAGCCTAGTAATAATAATAATAACAAAAAAAAAAGAAGATAACATGTGTACTTTGTTTTTTAAGTCCATAAAAATTCAGATTCTTCGTTATATTTTAATGAATTACTAATATTTACTCATTTTTAATATTTAATTAATAATTTTAAGCAAGGTTAACAATTATAATTAAATGTGTGGTAGGCAAGGTCCATTCTGTAATAACTAATGTGAACATTAGTTATTACTCTTGAAGAACTCTTGAAGATGGGTGAAATGCAATAGGCTAAACTTACATTTTACCCAAGTATAGGATTTATTTATAAAGGGGGCAGGGAACATTGAAGCCTTATATTTATTTTAATTTTGTTAAATTTTAAAACAGTCATAAGTTTTAATATATATAACGTGGGTGCTCCTGTTATGGTCATTATCACTCCCCTATTGTGAGTTAGCTAACCAAAAAATCTGCTAGATCAGCATACATTGAAGGGGGTTGCATAGTGTATTATGTGATCCTTTTCCAGCCAGCCAGGCGGTGGTGCAATATGACACGAGTTATCTGTTTTGGGTTTTTCGTGCAACCTCTTCTTGTTTTTATCTGGTATGTCTCCCTTTTTTATGTATGTTTTTAAAAGATTTTTTTCATGAATACCATTATACTCTGTTCAGTTTTTAATGTTCTTTCGATTGATGCTGTTGTTGATGGCATATATCAGGTTGTAATGAAAGTTTCCATCCACAGCTAATACAGTCTGTACAAACCGTTTACATTGATGTGTTTGCTCATATTTTGTCAGACGATTTTTGGCATTTGAAAGAAAGAGACTTGCTTTATAACGCTGTGTTGTGAAATTTGTAAAAAAATATCATTATTATTAAGTACAAGATGTCTGAAATGGAACTATCATGCTACCAGATTAGAACCATCATTTATGTCCAGTTCTGTTGTAAAAAGTCAGCTACAGAATGTCATAAAAAAAAGTGTACAGCTTTAGGTACTCGTGTTGTATCATATGACACTGTGAAGGTTTGGTGGAATTGTGGTCATATATAAAATTACAGTTAATTATACATATTATAATTATAATTATATAATGGTGATTTAGCAGAAAACTTTTGTTACAACCTAATATTTTAAGAATTGTTCAGAAAGAAACGATTTTCATGAAATTGACCTGCTCCTCATATGGCCATCCTGATATGATATTCTTATTTGTTCCAGTTGCAACCATTGATGTGTTTTAATAATCTCATTTTGTCTTGTACTCTTCTCTAGAATGATTTCATAGTTTTGTTTATTTAAAATAACAACTTACATTATAACACCAATTTTGTTAACAACCTCATGTTGAATGGAAAATCCTGTTTTAAATTCACTTTTGAATAACAAAATGAATTATTCAGTATCATGCTTATTCTTTTTACATCAAAATATTTTAATTTATCAGTACAAAATTACAAATTAAAGAAAACCAGGATTTCTCAAACATAGAATAATAGGCACATTATCATGTGCATTTGTTCCTGAAATAGCCAATAGCTACATTTTTGGAATTTAAGTTTTGTGTACCAGTAAATCTATTTTCATAAGGAAGGAAACATTTTTTTTCTATGAAAGTTCATTACCTTGAGAACTTAAAAAGGTTTTGATTTTTTTCAAAATGGCAACCAGAAAATTCTTAAATCTTAGCAGTACCCACTTTATACATATATGGGTGTGTGTGTGCATTTTAATTATGTATCAAACTTCCAAGGCCACCTAAAATAGACTGATTGCAGCATGTAGGCCATAACAGCAAGTACTATTGCTCTGCATTAAGTCTATTTGTATCAGTGACAAGCTTGATCACTATTGACAAGAAATGGAACTGGATTCAAACATTGCTTACATCTTTAATTAAAATAAATGATGAATTAAAGCAATGAAAAAAAAAACAAAACATATTTACACAATGTTATAATGCATATATTTTACCATGTTTTAAATAAAATTGTAAGTTAAAATAATACAATTTAAAAATGCCAATTAAATATTTACCTATTAATAAAATATGCAAAACTGTATAAAAATTCAATTAATCACAGTCATAATTTTATATAGTAGGCATTCAATTAAAAGAAAATTTATTGACAAGCCTGGCTAAAATAAAAGTACCTGGTAAAGTTAATTCAGTTGATGAATTTAAAACTTTTTCTAAACATTCTGTGTACATTTCTTAAATATTTTGTAAATATGCAAAAATTTCTTGATTGTTAATTGCTACCATTGCTTGCTAAAATTGAAACCTTCATCACTACATTATTACCAATATCACTGTTTTATGAGAAGCTTGATGACATACCCATTTATCGAGGCGAGAAACCCCCTCAACAGTCCATAATCCAGCTAACTTCACTAATCAGATTACATTCAGAAATGTGGCTCCAATGAAGAGTGTGATGTAAATTTATTAATCTATTTATATAAAATCCAAATCTCTGTGTGTTCCTCACAATTCTGCTTGGATTGCCTCATTCATCGTGGCTATGTTAGGATTTCTATGGCGAAATTCGTATGAGCTTCATCAATGAGTAATTGTTGAAAAGTACTAATAGCAGCCACAATAGGTTACCACAATACAACCAAATTTTGACCAACTTGGCACGATATCAGCAAATTTGGCTATATTTTGTCAAATTTGATGATAAAATAAGTTGCCATATATGCAGACCTGCCAACTGCTACGAAAAAATCATAGCTGCTACGATTTGGACCTATAAACTACGATGCTACAAAAATCGGTCTTAAACTATGATTTTTTGCAAAAAAACACAAATGCATTTTTTTGTTTCTAGTTGCGATTTTTATCCCACGCAGCATATTTTTCAGGAGTTCTGTTCCGAAATTTCCAAAATTTCAAAGTATTCATGTCCGAAAGTTTAAAAAAATTGGCCATTAGCCCAAAAATTCGGACATTAAAAAATGCTCATGGGGAAAAATAAGAAATCGGGGCTACAAAACGAACTTTTTAACATAAAACTCTCTTTATGTATATTAACCACGAGTGAATCGCGTTTCTGTAAATATTTATAGTACATTCCCTTCCTATTCCCTTCTGTATATTCCCTTCCTATAGTACATCCCTTCCTATATTCCCTTCCTATAGTACATTCCCTTACAACAGGGGTGCCATTTTAAGAATCTCTGGAGGGAGTGGTGTGTTCTTTGAGGGGCAAGGTTTGAAATAGTGTGCAAAATCGCACGATTTGCGCACCGAAAAGGAAAGTCCTGCATAATGAAAAATGTTGTGCAGTATTTCCCCCCTGTAAATTCTTCCAGAGACCTATGATTCCTCTGCAAGAATATTTTGAAATTTCTTGGAAGTTCGCATTTTTTTTTTTTTCTTTCTTGCAGAATAAAGGAATTTCCCCAATTGGGAAAACTTTGGGAATATCCTGGAACGATCGCAGGAAAAAAAATCGCGAAATTCATCAAAATTTACTGCACTAGGATAAGAAATTGGAACCAGGCTCCTTTTACAATTGTCAAAAAACGCTGTGAAATGAGAAGAAATTCTAAAAATCGCAAGAAAAAATTTCTGAGGAAAAAAATTACTATATTGAGTTGAAAGACTGAAACCTTACTCCTTTTACGAATATCAATAGCTGCGAAACACAAAAAAACAACCAACTAACCTCCAGATTAATTTTAATTTTGTGTGCTACGATTTCTCATTTTCAAAGGTTGGCAGGTCTGTATATGACATCAAATTGCCGATAGCTGGCTAATTTGGCGAAATTCTCATTGAAACCCACTAATTTTTCATAATCGAGCTCACCAAAATTTAATTTAAATTCCATGCATTTAAGGTTTTTTCCAAAATCTATGGGTCAGAATTTAAAGTGTAATGTATGAAAATGTATGTCTTTACATCTTCAATCCGATGCCATTAATAAAATAACCGCCACTAGATGGCACTGTACTATCTGTGCTCCTAACAGCCCGATTTTAATGTGCTTTACATAGCCGAATACAGAAATGAAATTATTGGTACTTTTTTAGTATAGGGGGCTTGGCGAAATAGAGAAAACTGTACATATCTTGATATCTCATTTTTCGTCATTCTTGACAGGCTATCTTTCTAGTATTATATAGTAGGCATTTCATTAAATTTACAATTATTATTAAATTCAATTATTTTTATGAAACATTGTAAAAATA
The DNA here is from genome assembly GCA_963932465.1 of Maratus speciosus. NCBI lineage: Eukaryota > Metazoa > Arthropoda > Arachnida > Araneae > Salticidae > Maratus > Maratus speciosus. The sequence continues at coordinate 38,735,269 of OZ010799.1, forward strand.
CTCATACACATAAAGTATCATAATATTTATTGTTATACTATTTTGAAGTGCATTCATAATTATATAAGTATGTAGCATCAATAGTCATTATCTGCCTGCACATTATAGTGCAAAATCTATCCAACCGAATGGTTTGAAATTTAATATATAGAGAACCGTTGCAGAATTTCATTGAGTCATTTCAAATTTTATGAAGAATCAAAACTTAAAAAGATTTTAATAAAAGTTTTCTTCATTCTATTCAACCCTATCATATGTAATTAATTCAATGGTATCCCATAATAGGAAATGATTCTAGGTTGCATGATGATGCCATTTGAGAGTGGAAAAAATCTTGTGGATATATGCCAAAAATGCGAATGCGTTTGGGTATACATAAAAAAAAATTACTTGTAAGCCGACGATATACACAGAAATTGTACCTTTCACTAGTGCAACCAGCTTAAATGCACACCAAACTGAGACAACAAATAGAAGTGCTATCAACCTCTTCGCAATTTTAGCATAAAACAAAGAGCACTATCACACTTCCCACAAATTTGGCACATAGAAAGAGGAGCGCGATAGCATTCCTCCACACTCAAACGATTAAGATGGAGTCCTACTAGTAAATCTGCAGATCAAGAGCCTCAACGTCATCTCTGCAACTCATTGTTTTTATCAAACTTTGCGTAATATTAATCTTTCTACAAAAACAAAATTTAAACTATTTAAATTACACAAACATTTATAAAAGGAAAAAAATATTTCGATGGTTTCAGACATTAAAAGCGTTAAATTAAACACGTTGTTATGTAAGCATATTCTGAAATTCTCACGAGCTACTTATTCTAGTAATTTTTATATAATAAAGCAAATTTCTTCAGGGGGGCTCTGCCCCCCTGAACCCCCCGTTGTGTAATTTATTTTGCAGTTGTAATTTTCTACTGATTGAGTTAACGATTACCCTATATCTTAGATTTCTTTTTACACTGCGATTTATAAGGATAAGCAATAATTCGGTCAAGCATTTTACGTTATCCTAATATCCATACAGCAGTATTTACTTGCCTGCTAACCACAAATACCTGTATCTAATGGATAAAGAACTTTTGGAAATGTAAACTGAAACATCTAATTTAGAAATCTAATACCTTTATAAATTTTGTTTATAAAAAAATAATTTTGATTACCATTCTGCAATATTTATATCTAAGATCTAATCTAAAAATCAAAAAATGTACTCGATAGCATTAACTTACTAAAATCACCCTAAAGTAGGGGGGCTTCTAAACCTAACAGTTAATAATTCATCATCGTTAAATAGATAAACATGATTTGGCGCCTTTAAGTATTTTTTGTGATTTTCTTTTAATAGTATCTACATTTAATTTAAAATCGTGATGTTACAAATACCGTTGAAATTTGACGCAAACCTATGTTCAGGTCAAATTACGAAAGGTTAACTAACATTTCATTTCCCTTAGCCGGACTTTCTGTTTCATTTTTCGTAATAAGGATTATTTTAATAATTTAATTTATTTTACACTCTACAAGCTGTTACACGGACGTTGTTCACGTAGCATTAAAATAGAGATAAATGCATTAAGTAAAACATTTCACTCCCCACCAGACATGCCAAGTCTCAAGCTTTTTGCACATCACTATTATCTTAGAGAAAATGTTCTTTTAAATCGCGCAAATGTTTCAATTAAATAAAGTAACATTTTCTGTATTAAAATACTGGTATCCAGAACGCCGGAGGTTTGGCAGCTCTGCTCCTCTTAATAAAAACATATATGATTAACCAACACTTTATCACATTTTATAGGAGACAATACGGAATTTCTTATTTGTATGGCCTTACATATATCTCAGTCATAAAAATGTAAAATTTTGTGCCAATTAATGCACGCAATTGCGAAAATGAAATCGCAAAGAATGAGAAAAGGAAGGCCAAGTAAAATCGTGTAAATCGAGGAATCTTTCTTCGTAGTGCTGGGAAAATACTGCTACAAAAACTATTTTAGGTGGTATTTGGTGTGAAATGTTTATATGTATTCATTCCTGTCCTATATATCCTTTTTTTTTATTTTTATTTGCTTATTCCATTTTTCTTTTGCACGTGAAAATCTTACAAATTAAAATTAACTCTTTGGGAGAAATTGTTATTCATTTTTTTTTTTTTTTGGCAACAATAAAGTTTATAAAATTTAACAGAATAATGTCAGTTTATTCTGTATGAAAATAACGAACTTTTTCATTTATAATCAAATAGTTGAATAAATAAATGAAAATATTATTCTATATAGTATATAAATACTATTTCATTTCTGCGTTTAAATAAATCTATATGCAAATATCTATACAAAGGCATTCATTAATTCATTCCTTTTGCTTTGATTTGACTTCAAAAAACCATACATACTTTCACATTTATGATATTTTTAGATGAGATGCTGTTGCTACGCAACGGTTTAAAGAAAAAAATGAAATATAAGTAAATTCATAAAATAAAATGTTTTATATTATTCGAACACATGTATAAAATTCTATCATAAGTTATACACCTAATTTAAAAGCTCTGACAAATGTTTTGACAAAATTGCAAACTAATAAGAATAATTTAATACTCTTATTTAAAAATTTCAGCATCCAAAATTTACCATTTAAATCTATTATTCATATGAGCGATTTCTTTCAACAAATGAAAATTTGAAAATCGTCTGACTTCCCATAGAAAAGCATTATATCACAAAATAAAATGTTCTGTATATTCCGAACGAATGAACCAAATTTAACCCAAAACTATACAGCTAAATCCGGGGAGCTCATCAACATGCCCAGGGAATTTCAAGCCGATCGGATGCTTTTTCCGGCAGTTATCGCGGAACAGACAGACAGACTAACAGACAGACAGACTAACGGAAACCAAAACTTTTCGTGTCTCCACAGTAAGCCTTCACTGACGTTTCGGCAATTATTTCCATATAACTGAATTTAATATATATATATGTAATAAATGTTGTATTCATGCATTTTTGCATAAGAGTGCTACAGCTATTGAACCAAGAATTTACAAAATTAATTATGTCATGAATGCACCTCATTTGCCACGTTTGACATACAGTTTCTGACTTGTTATTTCTCTATTGCATGTTTATGATTTATGAGCTTGGCATAACATTTTCAAAATCATAATTGCAGGACACTGCTGTAATAAGAAAGTGCTAAATTTTTTATATGTAAATATTTTATTCTGAATAACAACAGTTTACTTAAACAAATTTATTCTTACTTAATAGCATACAAAAATTAACATTTTTGCTGCATAAAACAACTTCAAATAACTAAATTGTTTTTCTTATATAACTAACAAGAAAATAGAAAAGAAAAACTATCACCTTTCTAGGAGTATTAATCCATGCTAAATGAGAGAAATGTGAATCTGTAGAAGCAGCAATAACTTCAGTATTCAAAGATTTAAATTCAGATGCCGCTTCACTAAAAGCTATGATTTCTGTAGGGCACACAAAAGTGCTAGAGAAGAGAAATAAGATTATTCAGTACATATTATAAATACAGTAAAACCTCCTTAGCGACCACGTTCCGTTCCAATAAAAATTGGTCGTTCCAAGAGGTGGTCTCTTAATGGAGGTCATGTTTAAATCTAGATTTTAATTGTTAAAAAAAAAGGTAACAATTAATGTTACTAAAATTTAAGTATCAAAATAAAAGATAATTAAATAAGTTAATTGCTGCAGAGTTTAAAAAATGAATACATTGGTGTTTGCTTTGATTTTATGGTTTCATTTTTCATAACTTTTATTTCCGAGTCCTTTCAAAGTTCAGTAAATAAATGTTTTTTTTTTTTTGGGGGGGGGGGGGGGAACAGGAATAAATAATGACGATTTCTAATTCTTTGAGAAATTCCTAACAGAATAAGGTAGGAAAGTTTATTGACTGTCATTTTTAATTCGTCATCAGAGTTAAATTCATTGCCTAAAAAGGCACAAAGGGGTTTAAACACTTAAAAGTTACTGGAATAAAAAAAATCCAAACTTAGTTTAGAAGTTTGATGAATAATGCGCCCTCCGGAATTATTTTTCTTATAAAACCTTCTTCAAGCGACCAGGAAAAAACAGAATTTGTTTCATTTTCTTCAAAAAATTGGTCGCTCATGGAGGGTGTTCAACTGGGATGGTCTCTGAATGGAAGTAAAATTAGTATTGAGCCTATGAGAATAAATTTTGTTCCATGAAAAAATGGTCGTTCAGGGAGGTGGTTGCACAGAGGGGTTTCACTGTGTATAACATACACACATTCATTATTATGCAACAGGAATGTAATGAATATCCAGCCACTATTTGATATTTAGAGCCAAATAGCCTGAACATCTAAGGCAGAATATCACTAGATTTTCAACAAAATAAATTGAAGGGCATTTTTTTTTTTTCAAAAATGTACTTTAAATATATCTAATGAAGAACGTAGCAAATTTATATTTCCTTATATTAATTATTAGAAAAATTACCATTTACTCATTTTCAGTTACTTAATATAGAGTGAGAAAGCCTTTGAAATCACATTTTAAAATTGAATAAAATTTTTGTATTTTAAATGCATTAAAAACTTTTAATACCTACAATTTAATAGGTACTTTTCCAGCATAGGGTCCTCGGTACTTGCTAACCCCTTCAGGATTATTGATGCATATATGCACCATCAAAAGATGCATAAGGAATTTCTTTTTGGCAACATTAAAAAATAACAGTAATATTTGTCTTTTTTAATTAGAGCATTTTTGATATTTTATAAGAAAGCGAAACGGTTTAAAAAGATCGGTGCCAATCAAATAAAATTTGTGTAAGCAATGCTGTCAGAAAAGGGTTAAAAGAGGTTAGTACAATTCGCATTTCAGAAAGTGAGATTTGGTGGCAAAAGATATAAATAGCTATGAAAACAAACCTGATGAGCTTTTATTATTCATAGTTATACTGTTTATTTATATGTACAGTCAGACCTCGTTATCCCGACACCCGGTTTTCACGTCACTCCGCTTATCACGTCAGTTTTTCAAAATCCTGATTTTCTGTATGATTTTCATGTAAATAAACTCTGGATTTTAAGTCGTTGAACAATTTTCAACTCTGGATATCCCGACAGTTTAGGAAAATTGTCCACTTTTCATAATCCATCTTATAAGCACAGAAATTAAGCGGTAAGAAAAGTCTTGGCCAAAATTTTGACAAAAATGTCTAAAATACCCATTGCGATAAATGAAAAACTTTACTTCAATCCCTTATCCGAATAAATAAACCCACACACTATGAATAACCCACTTAAGCTCTAGATAGACGTATCAGTCTACTCGCGATCTTTTTGTTCTGGTCAGGCGGCACTTTCTTGTGGTTACACCCTGTTTTCCATCTGACTAAAACCGAAGCATTGCATTGCATTGAAATAATCAGAAATTATCTAACATCCATTTCTGAAACAACAAATACTGATAACAATTCATTGTATATTATTTGAAAAAGAATTGTAGGAGCACATCCAGGGAAAAACAAACCTTAATTTATCAATATTTCATGTAACAATAAAAAAACAAGTCATCATAAATCGGATTTTTATTCTTTTCAATTTTGTTTTTGTGTTTATTTTGGTTACTAATAAGGTTTTATTGCTTAAAATGCAAGAACAGTTATGAATTAAAAATTTTCTTAAATTAATTAAAAGTACAGCTTTTTATAAACATATTTTTCTCCAACTCTGGTTACTGCAACACTCCACAATGACACTTTTTTCTGGTCATTAGAGTGTCGGGATAATGAGGTTCAACTGTATTTATATGTATAAAAAATTTATTTGTATATATATTATTGTTTTCTTATATACAATTTTCTTCTGCTTGTATAAACAAAATAGATAATTGTCTTCTTTAAATTAAATAATTTGTGTAAATATTGAAAAAATTACTTGTATATATGAAACAGTGAATAGGTTGACAGAAAATATGTTGTCAAATTACCTTCTCTCACCATGGCCATTTTCACTATTTCGCCAAGGCCCCTATACTAAGAAAGTACTGTTTAATATTTTACATGACCCATTTTTCCTATAATTTATATTTAGAAAAATGTTCTATGACAGACCTGCCAACTTTTGAAAATGAGAAATCGTAGCACACAAAATTTAAATTAATCTAGAGGTTGGTTGGTTGGTTTTTCGTGTTACACAGCCATCTTTTGACATTCGTAAAAAGAATAAGGTTTCAGTCTTTCAACTCAATATAGTACATTTTTTCCTTTGAAAAATTTTATACGATTTTTAGAGTTTCTTTTCGTTTCGCAGCGTTTATTTTTTTTCTTTTTTACAAATGTAAAAGGAGCTTGGTTCCAATTTTTTAGCCCAGTGCAGTAAATTTTGACGAAATTCGGGACTTTTTCCTGCGATCATTTCAGGATATTCACAATTTTTCCGCAATCGTAATTCACATTTTTTTTTTATCACGATTCTTTGTTGAAATCTGCACTTTTTACCATGAACTTTTGACGAAATTCCATTTTTTACCACGATCCTTTCTCGAATTTTGCGTTTTTTTCCGTGATCCTTTTGACGAAATTAGTGTTTTCTTTCTGCGATCTTTCGGTGAAAATTTGCGTTTTCTTACTGATCTTTCGATGAAATTTGCATTTTCTTACTGATCTTTTGACGAAATTCGCGTTTTCTTTCTGTGATATTTTGACAAAATTCACACCATTGAAACACAAAATCTCAAATCTTCCGGGGGGAGACAGTCCCTCCCCACGGACCACACCCTGAAATCAATACTGCGTTTTTATCACGATCCTTTGACGAAATTTATTTTCTTCTGCGACCAATTGACGAAATTGATTTTTTTTATCCGGTCATTTGTCAAAATTCGCGGTATTTTATCGCAAATCGTGCGATTTTTCACACTATTTCAAACTTTGCCCCTCAAAGAAACCCCTCCTCCTCCTTTCCAGAAATTCTTAAAATGGCACCTTGTTTCTAAGGAAGCGAATTCCTGTATAAATATTTACAGAAACATGATTCACTCGTGGTTAATATACATAAAGAGAGTGTTTTACGTTAAGAAGTTTGTTGTGCAGCCTAATTTTTTTTTTTCCATGAGCATTTTTTAATGTCCGAATTTTCGGACTAATGGCCAATTTTTTCAAACTTTCGGAAATGAATACTTTGAAATTTTGGAAATTTCGCAACAGAATCACTCCTGAAAAATATGCTGTGCGGGATAAAAATCGCAACTAGAAAAAAAAAATGCGTTTGTGTTTTTTGCAAAAAATCGTAGTTTAAGACCGAATTTCGTAGCATCGTAGTTGATAGGTCCAAATCGTAGCAACTACGATTTTTTCGTAGCAGTTGGCAGGTCTGCCTTAACTTATGATTCTTCAAATTTTTTGAAATCTCAGAGTTTTACTTCTTGAAAAAAAAAAGTGTCTCTCTGCTTTCAATGCCAGAAAAAGTGGAAAATTCATAAAGTTCAAAATATCATAACTAGGTGAGTTTTACCAGGCAATTTATTCACCAACAACTTGAATTCCCAGTTGAGAAACTTTAGGCTAGCCAATCTAACTGCCGGTTAATATTTAAAATTCATCATTAACTTCAGAGCCGTGGTCAATCTTGAGATAGTAAACCTAAGGTTGAAATGTGTATATCTGATTGTTCAAAGGAATCACATGACATAGTAATTGCCTCGATTCTAGTTGATGAGTTCTGTCCTAGCTTGATACCCGTTTTCAATAGTGAAATGAAAATGGCTACAGTTATATGATGTTCATATTTTCGAAATTTTGCATTAGAGTAAAATTCTTTAAAAAAAAAGTTACTTGACTAAAAAATATATATATACATATTTTTTTCCCCTTTAATCTATAAGTTTAATAAACAATTTTTCGTACAGTCTTCATTAGTAAGTAGTATAAAAGTAAATAACGATCTAAGTTTATCATTTATTTTTTGCAACGAATATTATGCATAAGGATATTTTCATATATTTATCTAATATATATTTCTTTTATTCAACTAAAGTAATTGATTGCAGATTCAATCAAAATATCTTGAATAAAATTGCATGCTGAGTAGTTTTTATCCCTTTTGTGAAATGTAAGATGAGTTTATTATTATTATTATTTCATGTGTAGATTATTATAACAGATTTTTCTTTTTAATTCCAAGTATAATAATTTTAGAAGAAATGCAAAATTTTTCAAGAAATCCTCTGAAAAATGCTTCTTTGAAACAAAAATAATTATTTTAAACTTAACAATATATAGTTCAAATTATTTATTACTATATATTATAGTTGAATGTATTACTATTTAGCTATTATAAACAAATGAACATATATATATGCAACACTTAACAAAGAATTCTTGCTTCTATGATCGCATGCTTTAAACAAATATGAAAAGAGGACCGGGGGTAAGAAACTAAAATGTAAGAAAAACTGCTTTTGTTTATTGATTATTATAAGAAATAAGCAGTCAAGTGTGAGTATCATTTACACTGAGAGGGTTCCGTACAATAAATATATGAATTATTAGCTGTATTATTTTTTTAAAATCATTGATAAAAAAATAATAAGACCTTGTAAAAAACTATACAACGTAAGGTTGGGTATAGATGTATATACTAGAAAAGTATGAATGGATAAACCATAAAAGTTCAAAGACATATGACGCCTAAATAATATCAAATATTGCTTCTTTATAACTCTTTTTAACATTTTCCAACAAAGTTGAAAAGTGTTTATGCATTTGGTTTGTCTGTCCGTCTGTTCACGTTCTAACTCCCATAAATATACTCAGATCTCAGGCAATTGATAAACGTTATTTAGGCTCACCAAAGCATATCTGGTATTGTATATGAAGTATGTGGGATAAACAATTCATTTACAGGGGCACACAAAAGAATTCCATTACGTTATGATACATGGGGGAAAAAATCGTTTGCAGAGTATTTTAATGAGATTACGCTATTTCAAATGTATTGAAACTGATATAAATGATAAATCACTGAATTTCACTACAAGATGATTACGATACCCATTTATAGGGACACACAAAAGAAATCGGTTACAGTACTGTCTTTCAGTAATAATGGCTGAAAGTGCATTTTAAAATTTGGTATGAGCTTTAAAATTTAAATAATTGTTTACATGTTACTCGTTGTATATAAATTTCATACCTGATATATAGGGCTGCACAAAAGAATTCACATGCCATTTTCCCTTATTAGCGGAAGTCGCTGAAGGAGAATTCTCAAATGAGGTAAATGTATTTCTTAACTAAACTAAATTTTGGCATGTATGTAGTTAATAGATAGAAATCTATATATAATATACAGGGCTGCTCAAAGAAATTGGATAATTTTTCGATTGTAGATTGGGGACAGCTGAAATTGGGTTTTCAAATGTGTTATGCATTTCCATAGAGTTGAATTAAACATAATGCTTTAAGTTAGTAAAGGGTCAGTTTTGTTACATTATTTGGAATATGTTGGAAATCTATGCTTGACGCATGATTTTTTTTTTCTTGCTTGTTTTAATGTTATCCTAATCTGTTTATGATGAACTTAATTCAGTACTGACAATAAATGTAGTGCAGATTTAAACTTCATTTAGCATTTCATAAAACTGAATTCAGCGTAGTGATAATCTATTCTTTTTACAGTGTAGCTAAAACAATACCATTGCTCAAAGTTTAAACTTGGCATTGTGCTAAGCACGCTTTGAAAGAAGGTTGCAAACTTGCAATGCCACCTAAATCCATGCTGTGTTTTTCCAGATAGGTTTTTAATTAAATTTAAAAACATGTTAAGAGTATTGAGAGATCCACTCAATGCAAACTAGTCATGAATCCCATAGTATTTATGTGATTAGTTCTAACTAAATTAGTCTGTTTTTAACAATTTGACGTTTATTGCTTTTATATTGCTACTGGGCATTGCATTACACAAATATATCATTAAAAGTTGCTATCTGTGCTTTAAAAGCCAATGGTACATAGAGCATGCCGCCCCTGTCATTATGTAAGTCCAAACAGTCAATGTTTTTGAGGGTTAATATCTCGGCTAATTACCGATGATTTTTTTCAAAAATCATTATCAACAATGCTTCGATACTTCTTCTATGATAGGCACCTCCAGTGCTCCTCAAGACCTTTGCTGAATGCCTGCAAATCGAAATTTGTGTGTAACGGTAAAATGTGCTTTTCTCAAAATCTATGTGACCTAGGGTGCCGCTATAATTTTCCTACAAGGTTTAAATTAACATCCACTTCCTCTAATTTTTTCGGAATTTTAGTTTCAGTAGATTCGTAAATAGAGGGGGCGGGGACATATTTTTGCACTACATTTTCAATTATACCTCTGAAAATAATACCTAAAATTAAAAGGAATGTACTTTGGAGTGCAGCGTTACGAAAACTTTCACACGCTACCCCACACAATATACAAAGAAAAGATTTTTTTTTTCATGTAACATTAATTAGCCCCTCTACATTTTTCCTAAATATATTTGTGAATGTTTAATAATCTGTAAATATGTAGGTGAATAGTCTTTATTACGTCTTCCGATTTGAATTTTCCACAATCCATAGTTTATGAGTAAAATGGCTGTGACAGACAGACACAGGAGTGATCTTATAATTGTTCCGTTTTTACTTTTTAAGTACAGAACCCTAAAAAAAGAGAGAGAAAGAGATTTGAATCATACATCCAAATTTTTTTATGTTAGAACATTATTTCTTTTCATATGCAGTAGATGGCACTACCATCAAAATTACTTGATAGAACTCCTCAAGCCTTGAAAGTTGAAAGATTTGTCACAAATTAATACAATTTTGAATTTATATACCTAAAATATACAAATGAAGTCAAAAAATTAAAAGTAACACATCCTTTCATATTGACATTTTTTATAATTAACATTTCATTTAATTACTGAATTACAAACCACACTGTCTAAAAGTAAAGCATCTAAGTGTAATTTAAAATGACCACCATCTTTGCTCCAAATGGACATGCACGGCTGACTAACCCACCATCTGAGCTAGGTTGAATAACTGGACTTGTGTTTTGTTTTTTCCTCCTATTTCGGTAGGTTCAGTTAATGGCGAAATGTATTTCAAATTAAAACAGAGAGTTAAGTTCTTAAAGCATAGTTGAGGTTGATTGTGAACTACCGGGTTAGTTGTAAAAGAATGATTTTTTTGTGTGTCCTTAGACACAGGCCAAAGTTATAGGAAAAATGATAACTAGACGATAACAGAAATTGAATTTCATATTTTAATACAGGCAAAGTTCTTTAACCCGCACAAGTTAGGACCAAAGGTTGTGCAGATTATGGAATATTGCGGATTATGGAGTATTATGGATTATATGTCATTTTCTTATTTCTGGACACTATTTTAATTCTATATTCAGTATAACATGAAAAGAAAAATATGAAATATAATAATTTAATATGCTATTTCAAAAAATGCATTTCTCAAATTCTTGTACTAAAAAATTGATTATATTCACTTTTATATTTAAAATTTTCAGCTATTTCTTTAAAAAAATCATTTTTGGATCAAGAATTTGTAAATTTGTTTACATTCATTAAGCAGTGTAAATTATAGAAACTTGCAGATTATGGATCCTTGACTGTACATGTACAACCCCTGTAAAACAAATGCCATATCTATATAAGCAGTAGGGGAGAGCGGGGTACAGTGGACCACCCCTTATATTTTACTTATTTTTAAATTTTTAAAGCTTTTCTTTTAGGCTAATTGATAATAGCACTGGATTGATTACTTATAGCCTTCAGAACACATCGTTAGCTCAGAATGAACCCGTTTATCCTGACTGGTTGTTTTGATCTTCTAAAAGTAAAATTTTTCATCATTATTCTTTTCTTTATTGAGTAATTAAAGGTTATGGATAAATAAGATAAAACAACTTTTTTGAAAAAGTAAAACGTTGGTCTTTATTTAATTTAAAAGTTTATATGCTTAAAAGAAAACTTTATAATATTTTTATGAGTATGTACTGAACTTCAACATGGGGCACAGTGGACCGCCCACTGCCGGGGTACAGTGGTCTGCAATGAATACTCTCCTGTAATGAAGAATTTTCAAAATATTTAATAATTGCTTATTCTCTATAAAGAAATATTGTTTTAAAATAGTTATTTAACTATAAAATAAAGTAAACAAAGAAAAATGACAATTTATTTAACCCTACTATGCATAGAATAGCCATTTGGCAACTTTAAATTTCATGTAATATGTTGTTCAGATTATAATGTAGCCATATGACACTTTAGTTTTCTCCTAAATTATGGATAACAGTTCACGTGTGATTTTTAAAATAAGTTTTCTTGTTCAATATAGCAGTTTTTTTTGTTTTTTTTTTGGGGGGGGGGAGGGAGGGTTGAGGAGAGAAATGAAAATTATATATTGTAGAGTTAACATAGTAAGAAATATTTTGTTTTGTATTTACTGCCTTTGAAAAATATAACTGTAGCCTAATAAGTAATAGATGATTTCACTGGATTGGTTATTTATAGCTTCAGAGCACATGGGTAGTTCATAATGAACTATACCAAAATTTCAAGAGTTATTACTATAATAACCATTAGTATAGACATATTTTTCATATCTGTTTAACATTGATATATAAAATTTCATGACACTTATTTTTCATTAAAAAAATCTTTTATCTTTCTTTTTGTACATATTAAAATCAAAATTCATAATTTACATTCTCTTTACTTTTCATAAAAAACTAAAACACATTTCCTTATTTAAAAGAACACATATTCCAGTAGTTCTTTAAAAATTATGCTATTTATCAATATATAATGCCTCGTCTAATACCCTTTGGCACTTTTCTAAAAAAACGTTTTCATCCCTTATTCTGGGACGTCTTCAGTTTCAAATAATGTTGTTTCACAGTTTCACCTATGGTCTTATAACTTCCCTCTTCTCCCTTTCATTTTCCCCTTCTTTCTAGCATTTTTTGCCAACGAGAGTCAATATTTGCATGTGTAATTAAAAATTATGGCAATTATTTCTTAAACTGTCCTCTCGATAATTTTTTAAAGATCTACCAGAATATATGTTCTTTTAAATAAGGAAATGTGTTTTAGTTTTTTATGAAAAATAAAGAGAATGTAAATTATGAATTTTGATTTTAATATGTACAAAAAGCAAGATAAAAGATTTTTTAAATGAAAAATAAGTGTCATGAGTTTTTATATATTAATGTTAAACAGATATGAAAAATATGTCTATACTAAAGGCTACTATAATAATAATGCCTGAAATTTTGGTATAAGAAAATATAAGTATAATATGGGCATTAAATAAAACAGTGATTTCTGTCGAAAAACACTAACTAAAAAAAAAAATAATGAACTATTTTATCCTGACTATTTTGAGCTTCTAATAAATTTTTCATTATCATATTTGTCTTAATGTTTGCTGATATTTTTGTACTTTATTAATAACTTATTTGCAATCACTCCTGTATCTTACATTGTTATTTTCAAAATAATATAAATTTTTTGATAATTCTTTAGTTTTATGTTTTTTATTTCAAAATGCTACTTGCAAATTTGTATTATTATATTATTTTGGAGGTAAAGAGGAAATAAAAAAGAATGAGATTAATTATAAATAGATTTATATTGTATTTTAGACAATAACTAATAGTGGACCACTGTGCCCCAGTGTATATGTTGCCAGTGTGTACCCCGCTTCCGGGGTACACTGGTCCACTTTACAGGTGTATACAAAAAATTTTTTTTGAAAAATGTATTGGGAACTATATTCTGCAAAAATTATGAGGCATGTAGAAAGGTTTAAATATTCAAAAATATTTTCAGGTAGATTGGTCTCTCTGTTAAAGAGAAAAAAAAAATGTTAACTGCAAAATTGGACCACTGTACCCCGGTCTCCCCTACTTGATTTAAATACATTTTGTAATTGGAAGTATTTTTCTAACACAGCAATTTAAGAAATAATTGCCATAATTTTTAATTTGTATCATCCAACATAATTCTCATTCAACTGCCTAGAAATGTTACATTTTAGACTGTTTCATATATTGCATTATGAGACACACAGAAAAGTTTTTTGATTTAGAGAGCTATAAATTTTTTGTTTGTATTAAATAGCATTTAAATGAGACAAAACTGTTCTTTTTCTCTCAGTTTTTTTTTTTTTTTTTTTTTTGGGGGGGGGGGGGGGATATAACAGAATAAATTGCTTTAAAGGAAAAACATCTATATAAAAAAAAAAAATACTAGTGTCGACATCTATAATTTAATGGATTCCTTCATCAAGTAAAGCTTCCATTTTAAATCCCACAAGCCTTTACATCTGTGTCAAAAGAGTGTTTTCTTTCTTTTTTTTTTTTCTCTCTTTTAAGGTACATAGATTAGATTTAATACAAATTGATATTTCTCATTCAAAGTTTGCTATTTTGGCAGGAAACAGTACAGTTTCTGTCAACAAAATGAATTTAAAGTTAAATAATACTCACAAATCAAGAGGATAAAAAAACAGGATAACATATTTTCCTTTGTAGTCAGATAACTTTATTTCTTTAAAAGATCCATTCACGACTGCAGTTCCTTTAAAATCAGGAGCTGGTTTGGTAACTTCGGCAACAAAGTTTGTTAAACCTAAATAATAAATACATAATAAAATAATTTAATAGCCCATTCTGATTAATTATATTAATTACAAGGTCAAACCTGCTGAAATTCAACAGGAGAAAACGTTTTAAAAAAGAACTGAAAGATTGAACTTATAATAAATCTGCATAAATAATTACAATGAAAAATAAACCTTATATTGGCTAGATTAACTCCTAAAACAAATATTTTAAATTACAGTTACCAAAATATTATTTGCATTAATTTTGTTAAACAAAATTTTGAAAAATTAAACTTTGTTTATCTAAGTAATCAATAAAATGCAATCAAGATAAGTAATCATGTTGAAATAATTTGAGGCTCTAATCTTTGGTATGGTAATGAAAAATGAGAGAAAATTGTCATTTTGACATAATCATATAATTTTTCAATAAAATTTAAACATAATGTCATTTTTACTGGTGTGAAATTTTAATATGTACTTCTCATATTCTTTATCCAGATACCATTTTAAAAATATTTCAACATGCAATAGATTATTAATTAAATCTTTTTCAAAAATTAATGTCATGTTTGTCAGAATTGTTATTCGAACTCTTGACTTGGGGTTGTAATCTCAGTATCAATGAGAAAAAAGTACAGAAATTTACATCATTTGGACACATTCATAGTAAAATATTTAGTTTTATGAAAGAAAATATTCATTCTTTTTTTAATACAGTGAAATACGTGTAACACGAAACTGAGGGGACCGAAAAAATTTTTCGTGTTAAAAGAATTTCGCGTTAAAAGATTCTTGAAAAAGGACAAAACTCACAAATATTTTCGACATCATCAAATTTTATTTCGATTTCCTGTTAAATTACTAGTAGTTGCAACCATTAGGATAAAAAACAAGTAAACAAAATATTGTTTTGGGTGGAAAAAATCAGATATCTTTTTTTGAAGTGCCTTTATCAACATTCAGAGATCTAGCTTGTTTGAACCAACTAAGTTAATCTGTCTCTAAATCTTCGTGCTTAGCAGTTCTGATGCGTTTTCTCTCTGGTTTAAACATACTGAGCTCAAACATCAATGTAATGAGATCCCTGTTTTTTATTATTGTTGATAATGTAGAATTGGCAATGCAAAACTCTTTGCAGATTTCTATTTTCATCCTTCTTTTTCATCAACTGCATTAAGCAGCTTCATCTTCATTTGAAGCGAAATAGCAGTTTGTTTTCGCACCGATTTCTCAGCCATTGAGTTCATAAAACATAAGCTAATTTACAAAAAACACGAAATTTTCTGATTTTTACCAAAAATTCAGTGGTTTTAACACAAAATTCACCAATTTCAACTTAAACTAATTAGCTTGAAAGCGAATTTTTTCCATGTTAAACGATTTTTGTTTAGTGTTAAAAGAACAAAAATGTATTAAATTGCATCGTATACTGTCCGGACCGCTATACCATTTCGTGTTAACCGATTTTTATGTTAAGCGTTTTCATGTTAAACGTATTTCCCTGTATGACATTTTCTTCGATAAAACATTTTGCGTATTTCTGAAACTCAGTACTAGAGTAATAAAGGTTATTGAAAATGAAGTCAACAGCTTGATTTCTTTTTTAAATGTGACATTTTCTAGATTAATAAATATAAAAAAAATAGCTAATAAGGATTCATCTATAAATGAACATCTTTCAATTAAAAAACTAGTCGGATGTGCCAATTCCAAAACTTTCTTCTATCTCATACATGTTAGTACTTCAAAATTTGCTATCACAGTGCCAAAATTAAATAGCAATTCATGCCCATCATGAGGATTCTAAAGATATGAAATTCTGTGCATTACTTCTTGAGATATGACTATCGCTAAAAATGTGTAAATCCTTCAAAATGCAGCATAGCAGCACCACATATTGGGTAATTTACACCAAAATCTAATCAGCAACAACCTAAGTTCTAACTGAATGTGAAGCTTGATGAAAATCTGTGCATTAGTTTTTTAGATAGAGCTATTGCAAAAATCGTGAACAATCCAGTATAGCAGCACCACCTATTGGGTGATTAACACTAAAATCTAATCAGCAACAACTTGAGTCAACGTCTAACTGAATCTGAAGTTTGATGAAAATTCGTACATTAGTTCTTGAGACAGAGCTATTGCGGAAATCATGAAAAATGCAGCATTGCAGTCTGTATGGAGATTTACACCAAAAACTAATCAGAACTAATTTATATCAGGACTAACTGAATATAACTTTTTTATTAAATGCTGTACATTAGTTCTTGAGATAGAGGTCTACAAAATTTGTGTCACAGACAGACATTTTGTAAAAACATGTTTTTTGAGATCTCTGACTCCTAAAACTTAAATCTGTCGAAAATCGGAAGTATAAAATTTCACTAATCCAATACTTTCTTCTTGTAAAGATAGAAGAAAGTAAAAAGATTATTTCTATAAATAGCCCAGAACAGAAAAAAACAAAAAAAAAAGAGAGAATTGTGTTTTAAATATATGGATTCTACTTTATAATTCAACCTAAAATACACCAGAGGATACAATCCAGGCATTCCAAGTTACAGAAAATACTACCCAGTGTACAGAAGATAAGAGAAAACCATATTTTATTTAAAACTAAGAGATTTTTTTACATTTAATTTGTGTTCACTTTCTTCTATCTTTACAAGAAAGTATTAGATTCGTGAAAATTTTCTACTTCCGGTTTTCGATGGATTTACTTTTTAGAAGGCCCTGAACACGATTTTATGGTTTTTAGAAAATGCCTGTCTATGACAAAAATTTTGTGGGTGCTTTACCTCAAGAACTAATGCATGGAATTTTACAAAATATTAGATTCAGTTAGATCTTGATATAAACTGATGCTGATTAGTTTTTGGTGTATATTGCCCATCAGGTGGCATTGCTATGGTACATTTTTCTAGATTTCCGCAATAGCTAAATCTCAAGAACTAATGCACATATTTTCATAAAACTTTAGATTCAGTTAATCCTTGATATAACTTGCTACTAATTACTTTTTGGTGTAAATCGAACACCAGGTGGCGCTGCTATGCTGGATTATTCATGATTATTGCAATAGCTCTGTCTCAAGAACTAATGCATGAATTTTCATCAAACTTCAGATTCAGTTAATCACTGATATAATTTAGTGTTATTTAGTTTTTGGTGTAAATCGCCCAACAAGTGGTGCTGCATTTTTTCGAGATTTCTGCAATAGCTGTATCCCAAAAACTAATGCATGAATTTTCATCCAACTTCAGATTTAGTTAGTACCTGATACAAATTGGTTCTGATTAGTTTTTGATGTAAATTGCCCGAAAGGTGGTGCTGCTATGCAGGATTTTTTACAATTTTCTCAACAGCTCTATTTCAAAAACTAATGCATGGATTTTCATCAAACTTCAGATTCAGTTCGAAGTTGACATAAGTTGTTGCAGATTAGTTTTTGGTGTAAATCCCCTAAATGGTGGTGCTGCTATGTAGGTATTAACAATTGCCACATATAACAAGTTTTAATTTGCACACTAACACTACCAAAAGGCATTCTTATATGAAAAATATCAATTATGTATTCAAGTAAAGGTTTGAAATGCATTAATGATATTTTCGTATCAGCCATATGTCAGGAATTAATAGCCGAAGAAAGATTTTGCTACTTAAATAAGCAGTTTTTATTCTGATTATTTCAGTGTTTAAGCCCATTATTTGCAGGTATGGGGAATTTTCAGAAAATCTTACCAACCAGCAAGATACAACATACAGTTGAAAATAGTTTTGACAAAATTGCTCACAACAGCACAAATAATTAATTACTATTATTACTACATTGCATTTTCATAATTCTTTTTTCTATAAAATTAAGAAATATATATAACAGAGGCAAGCTTAATACAAGATAGAACTTAGTACCATGTTTACATTGCAATAATTTGGAAAGTTACAATATCTAGGTAAAAAAAATGTTTTTGGTATGTCTCTATAGCCTACAATTATTCAAAAACTACCTAAAAATTCACTTGCCACTGGCAAGTAAAATGATGTATTTCTCCATCCCTGCATACCTGTATTTTATTTAATAACAGATTTACGGACATTTTCTAAAATCTTGTTATAAAATATTAGCCGGAAACAAATACTGAACATGGTTATACAATAGTCTCCATTATAATCCACAAATGCCTAAAATCCACTTATTATTTCAGATCTAAACAGTGAAACTTACAGTTAAGTTGCAGGAGCAAATTTCAAGATGGCACTGGAATCAGCGGCAATTGCAATTTTTTTTTTTTGTTGTTGTTGTTGATGTTGTTTAATCATGCACTTTTGGCTATTACAGCCATTTGATTATTAAGTAAAATTATGTTACTTTTGATATATCTATAGCATATTTATAGCAAAAAATTCACCACATTGTAAGCCCTGCAAAAAATATCCATAAGTGTAAACTGTAACCGAATTGTTTATATTTCTAACATTCATTTCCTCATTTTTAAATTTTTATTTGTGAATATTACATATGCACTTTAATATTTATTCTGATTAATATGGCTGAACTCAAGCTTCTTTATGAATTAAATATGAATTTATTTCCAAAAAAATCAAGATGAGTTAATATCAATGGCAATCAAGATCTTTTTTCCAAGACATTTTTTAATATCTTGTTATAGAATATTAGCTGGAAACAAATACTGAACATGGTTATACAGTAGTCTCCCTTAAGCCGCAAACGCCTAAAATCCACTTATTATTTCAGATCTAAACAGTGAAACTTACAGTTAAGTTGCAGGAGCAAAATTCAAGATGGCACTGGAATCAGCGGCAATTGCATTTTTTTTTTTTTTTTTTTTTTTTTTTGCTGTTGTTGTTGTTGATGTTGTTAATCATGCACTTTTGGCTATTACAGCTGTTTGATTATTAAATAAAATTATGTTACTTTTTATATCTCTATAGCGTATCTATAGCAAAAAATTCACCATATTGTAAGCCCTACACAATATCCATAAGTGTAAACTGTAACCGAATTGTTTATATTTCCAACATTCATTTCCTCATTTTTAAATTTTTATTTGTCAATATTACATATGCACTTTAATATTAACTCTGATTAATATGGCTGAACTCAAGCTTCTTTATGAATTAAATATGAATTTATTTCCGAAAAAATCAAGATGAGCTAATATCAATGGCAATCAAGATCTTTTTTCCAAGACATTTTTTAATCAATCAAGCTTTTTTATTTATTAAATCTGGATAAATATGACATAAAATTATGTTATTTTACAATTATGGCATACATTATATTTTTATCTAAGTTAAAAATAAGCGTGAAAGTAGCTTTCGCACAATACCTGCAACTATAACTGCTGAAGTCGTATTGTTTATGTTTACTTTTTTTGCATTCGTTTTAGTTTTAATCTGTAATGATTTTTATTTTTCTGGGATTTCATACGTAATTCTGCCTAATATGGGCTGGCCGATTCCGAAATTTCTAATGAAAAAAAAAAACAGGAAAACACATTAGTTTGACAATAATCCACAAAAATAGAAATCATAAAAAAGCTTGATTCTGCTTTTAAGGCTAAATTTTTATTATTTTACATAATTATTTCATGCAATTATTAAATTATTTTAATATTTTACTTAATTATTTTAATACTTTATTGTAAGCATTCATTAAAATTTCCAATGCTTTAACTATATTCAAACTACTGTTTAAAAAATGCAAACAAAACAATGAACAGAAATCCTCAAAATACTAAAATCTGCACAACCCCTGATTTCAAGATGTTTGGATTTGAGAGAGTCTACTGTATTACAATTACTTGATTACATGATATAATGATACTTGATTACACCATATAATGACAGGCCATTGTACTTAATCAGTGACCTAAATTTCAAGTGTAGATTGAATCCTTTGACAAAATCTGAAAGTTGCAAATAGCGACACTTACTTATGTAAGGTAGTTTTGTAGCATTGTAGCCACTGTTTTTTAGATAAATACCCGCACTTCAGTTAACTACATTTTTAGTGAAGTAAATGTAGTTTGCTACAATAAAAAAAAAGTTTTTCCATCCCCTGCACTAAAGTCAATGAGAAATTAAAATGTGCAAAAAATAACTGCTATGAACAACTTAAAAATACATGTAACACTATAGTTCTTGAGATTGTCTTACGAGAGGCAACAAGCTTGAACTTTTTCTCATCAGAGTATTCAAGTGCTTGAATTCCAAATATTGAGTGCTTCTTAGCCTCTTCACCGGTTGCCCTGAGATACGTCAGGGGTAAATCAAGAACAAACATTTATTGCCTCCCAAAATTTTTTTTTATTGTCCTCAATAAAATTGTTGTTTATGCCTTTGATAGTGTATCTATCAAGGGCATAATGATTTAATTATCCTTTTTCGCAAACATATAAGCTGCTCACAACTGATGTAAGAAAAGGCTAGTTCAGCCTCGTCATCTTTTCAACATTGCTATAATTGCCATTCATGATGATGGGCAAATATTTGACTTTGAGGTAATTATTTCAAGAAAATGGAGTATTGAAAAGTATAATAATATTTAATTAAATGGTTCAGATAATACAAATGTAAAATAATAAAAATAGTAATAAAAAAAATTCTTAAAAACAGTTTTTAATTTAAACAAAATTAAGTCATATGAGATGTAAATTTCTAACTGGGCGAAAAATGTCCGCATCAGCACTCGAACCAGGTATCTCTTGGCTGAAGCTACCAATGCTCTGCCAACTGAGTTATCCAGGGCAAATCTGGAGGACTTAATGCACCCAGCTAACTTACTGATCATAGCATCTGGTCTGATATCTAAATCAGCTCAGCAGAATAAATCACAGGTTATTAAACTCTAGTAAACACTGGAAACGTAATTACACTAGATCAGAGACGGCGAACCAGGGCTGAAACTAAGAGGGGGGAGGGGGCAGAGGAGACACGTGCCCCAGGCACCAGAACAAAGGGTCGCCAAATGAAGAATTATACCTTTGGAATGGATAATTTTCTTCTGATGGACTGATGTCTTCCATTATTATGAAACAGCCATTATAAATGAAATGTTAGGTGAAAATAAAAGAGCAGTCATAAAAAGTTAGAACTCTGATTTTCTGGTCAGAACGGGGAAAAAAATGGCCATAATTTTTTCTTTTTTTTAAATTATAGCCATTTTTTTCCCCCGTTCTGACCAGAAAATCAGAATTCTAACTTTTTACGACTGCTCTTTTATCTTCACCTAACACTTTATTTATAATGGCTGTCTCATAATAATGGAAGACATCAGTCCATCAGAAGAAAATAACTTGGTTAAAGCGGAAACTCGGTTAAGCAGGACTCTAGTGCATATTTCATTCTAAAAATGATCTTTAGACTATTTTTGTTGGTGGTCAGAGAGGAGTCATGACCCCCATGACCTACCCCTTGGATCTGACATTGTAGATTGCGTAGTTCAGTATAACATATTTTAAATTTAAAATTAAGTCGGCTATTAGAAAATTAGAACAATTCTCTTTGTAAATATATTTTGCGGAGGAGGTGGGGGCAGGGGGGGGGGGGGGGGGCAAAATTCCATGTTTGCCCCGGGTGCAAAAAAGGCTAGTTTCGGCCCTGCGGCGAACCTATGGCATAAGTGACACACTGTTGTAGATTAGTTTTAGCACGGCTTAGATTCAAGTTCTATATCAAAATATGGTAGAATTTAACAAGATGCTTTAATTAATCTAGATGTTGTCTCTGTGTATCTGAATTCGATTAGTTCAGTTTGTTGGCCTTTTCATACAGATAAAAGAAACTGAAATATAACTTTATGTATCCCAATCTAGCTCAATAAATATTGGTTCACAAAATTTTAAGAAAAGGAAAAATTAAGAGATTATCGCAAAAGAAAGATTAAAAGGCATTTTAAGCAAAAATTATGCCGATGGTAAAATTATAACAACTTGAAATTCAATTCCAGAATCTAAAAGCTATAGATTCTGGTGCTCGCTATTTTGACAATTTTTTCTGAGACATTATTTTTGGAAATAAATAATATGAAAATATCAAGCAAAAATATCTTTTTAAATGAGTCCGATTCAACTTGCATTCTCTTAAAAATAACAAATTAGGAAACTGATATAAATTATTTGGCATCTAAGGTGAGACAACAGAAATAATATTTTTAAAATAAATTTCTAAAGTATAACATCAAATATTAACCAGTTTTTTTTTTTTTTTTTTTTTAATGCTAAAAACAAAACTTTAAGTAATTTTGATTTATTATTATTTGATCCATTAAAACTTTTCATTGTTGGCATGTCATGATCACGAAACATATATTTTTGGGGAAATTTGGCACGCGGTTGTGAAAAGGTTCGCCGTCCCAGCACTAGATTAATGTTACACAATTATTCTAAAAAGTAAATAGCCAATTTATTTACCAATTAGAATAATTGCGTTAAAATTAAAATCAAATCAGTTTGAAAAATAATGCACATGTGTACAAACACAGGACAAAAAATAACAAAAGATTTTTAATAGAAAAAGAAAAATTAATATATCCTAAGTTAATATAAGCTAAAGTTCATTTAATTTTATACTGAAGTAAGGAATAAATCAAAATATTACACACTTGTGTGAAATCTTGCAACTGGATAAAACTTTGCTGATGTTAATCCATACTTTGCATAGGTACCAGCCTGAAAGTATTTATTCACTTTCAATCATTTTTATAAAATATAACAATAACAAATAGAGACACATCCAGAAAAATTGCTTAAGAAGGATAAACATATGTTCATTTTATTGACAAGCTAATTTAGCAAAAGTAACATTTTTTTATGTAATTCTAATAGTATATTGTACATAATTCTAATAAATTGTAATTTAAAATATCTTTATAAATTTAGAAGGCAATTTTCATTTACATTTTTTTTAACACTTTCTAACAAATATAGGTCAAAACTGAGAAATTTCATTAGCAGCCACTGGCCAGTAGGACTAGTTTTTTAAATGGCCACTTTCATTAAACAAGTGGTCACTTTTTTATTTAAAAATACTAAACCATAAAATTTTTATAAGTATTAATCTAAAACTGAATATCCCAAATAAATATGTTAATATAAATATATTGGATCCAAAAAAAGTAGAATCCTTGATGAAATGCAAGAAATTTTATTCTCTCCTTGTATAAAAGTGGCCACTGATAGACAATTTTTCACTAGCCACTTTTCCCCATTTACTGGCCCTGTGGCTGGTGGCTAGTGCTAATTTTGACCTTTTCTAACAAAGTTGAAAAGTGTTCATGAATTCGGTTTGTCTATCGATGCTCCAACTCATTTTAATATACTCGGATTTTCATGCAATTGATATGTTAATGATACTTACCATGGCACAGGGTTGGTAAAAAACTGGGTTTTTTTCAAAAAAATCAAAAAACCTGGTTTTTTGGTTTAAACGGGGTTTTTTAAAAATATATTTTCCTATTACATATACATGCATATTTATTGATAAAAATAAACATTGTTGGATATTTAAATAATATAACTTCATTTAAAAATAATTTAAATTAAATAATTACAATCAATTGTATAGAAAATTGAAATCATTTAAAATTTAAACATTTTTAGTAAAAGCTATATTTTACAATTATCTTTTATTGAAAGTAAAGCTTTTTATAAAGAATTCCTGGAATGATTTGAATTTAGCAGTAGGGTCTTTACACGTTTCAAGAAGTATTGTGTATTGTCATTTGACACTTCTCCTCAGAAATTGCCTTGTTAAAAAAAAAAAAAGAGGGGGCAACAGTAAAATAAACAGAAATACCTATTTACCAGCTTTTTAGACTATTGAAAACATTGATCTTAAAATGAAAAGTAGAATTATAAAAGTTGTCTTCCACTAAAACATTTAAACAGCCATCAGACTTAATACACAGGATTTTTTTCTAAGCTATATATGTCTAAGCTTGATATGTCTAAACTAAAAATTAATAATATATATTTTTAGGCATTTTTATGAGACTTTATTCTGTTATGTCTCACGCAAGCCTTATCTCGATTTTTACCCATTTTTTTGTCAGATCTAAATAGTGAATTCGATTATGCAATAGACGATTTAAATATCTTACTGCTTATTTTACTTAAAAGTAAACAGGTGCTTTGCTAGCACCCAATTTTTCAATGTCCTCTTATTTGACTTCATATCTTGAGTTTATTTTTTATTCTTAATGCTGTTTTAAAATCTGAAAGGGCAACTTTATGACATAAGTTTAAATTTATATTTGTTCAGAAATGAATGAAACTAAAAGATGCTGTTGTTCAGAAACTATGTAATGGAACTGTGTTTTCCCTTTTTTTTGCAAGCGCAATAGATCTTTCAGAAAATACTATAAAGTTGGCATTTTGAACCGAATTTCCACGCGAAAAAAAAATAACTGCTCAAGGAAGGTTAAAAACATCTTTGTCACATGATCAAAACTGCTTATAACTCAAT
This sequence comes from Maratus speciosus, assembly GCA_963932465.1. Classification (NCBI taxonomy): domain Eukaryota; kingdom Metazoa; phylum Arthropoda; class Arachnida; order Araneae; family Salticidae; genus Maratus; species Maratus speciosus. Next base: position 38,760,438 of record OZ010799.1, read on the forward strand.
AGGTAATTTATTTATCAAAAATGGAAAACACAGTTCGATTACAAATCGCTTCTAGTCAGGCCTTCCAATTTTATATCGTTCTGTTAAAAATGGAATTTGTAAATGTGTCAAAGCACAGACTTGCCAAATGCTATGAAAAACTCGTAGTTGCTACGATTTGGACCTATAAACTACGATGCTACGAAAATCGGTCTTAAAACTACGAATTTGTAAATGCGTCAAAGCCTTTTGTGCTTGTTGAGTAAAGCAGTTGAAAACAGCCTTAAAAGATAATTTCCCCAATCAAGAAAATTTTCTTTTGCAGCTTGACTGAAATCTTAAAGGTCATTTTTTGTTATTAATTGTAAATAATCTGCGTTTTCTCAAAGGAAAATATTTTATTCAAAATATTGAATATTTTTAATCTATTTTATCTTTGCTACATTCACATGGTTTAAATTTTATCTTTAGAGCTTCAGATATGCTTCATCAACACATGCAATTTGCATTCTACATGCATACAAATATAACCTAGACTCACTATGTCTCACGGTGACTGCTGGGATAAGACTGTTAAAAGTAGAAATTATTTATATATCCAATAATTTTAAACACTTAGATTACAAAAATGAGAAAATATTATATTAGATCTTTTCTAAAAAACCAGTTGGTTAACCAATTGATTTAAACCATGCCAATCCTGCTGGTAACAGAATAAAATCATAATGCAAAACCCCGATCCCAATGTAGGAATGCAAGAAAAACAAAAGCTTACGAAACCCAATAGCCATGATACAGCAAAGAAAACTTGCAGCCAATCATTCATTAGCATACAGAACAAAAAGTAATCAATGAAGAGAATTACTTATGATTATGTCATCATTGAGGCATATGTAATTCTTAGTAAATCTTAACTAATCAAGCAATCTAAGTAGTAAAAGTATATTTTTAGCTCAAATCTGCCATTCTGGCTATTTAAAAAAATAAACGGCTTAAAAAAAGAAGAAGAAAACTAACTGACTACTTATTTTTTTTCTTCCCAGCTAATTTTAGAAAAAATAGCTAGTCTGCTATGTAGATTTAAAGCTTATAAGAAAAGTTTGATTAAAAATGTTTGTCACTTTTACAAATTTATTAATTCATCATTTTTCTAAAGCTTTGCTTGTAGCTTCTGCATAACTTGGATTTTTCATTTTTCAATAATGTGTGAAATAAAAGAAAACATTAGGGAAAAAGAGAAAAAAACCACATGAAAAAAAACCTTTGGTTTAAACCGAACAGCCCTGCCATGGCACGTTCGGTATTGTATATGAAGCATGTAACATTAACCGTTCCTTTACAGGGGTATTCAAAAGGATTCTGTTACATTGTAATCAATAGGAAAAAATCGTTTGCAGAGCCCTTTAATAACATTATACAATTTCAAAGGTATTGAAATTGATATAAATCACTGAATTTCACTACAAAATGATTACGATAGAATAGGGTATTCAAAGCATTTGTCATTTGTTTACAGGGGGACATAAAAGAAATCGGTTACATTACTGTCTTTCAGAAATAATTGTCGGAAGTGCATTTTCAATTTTTATGTGCGCTTTTAAATTTAACTAATTTTTTGCATGTTGCTCGTTGTATATAAATTCTATACCTTGCATACAGTGTTACACAAAAGAATTCACTTACATTTTCCTTATTAGTGGAAATTGCGGAAGGAAAATTTTCAACTGAGGTATTAGACTGGGATGCAGTTGCACAGAAAGTTGGAAGCTGAAATTCCAGGATAACTTGATTAGCATATTAAAATGCAACTGGCCTGCTAAGTCATATCTTGATGGAAACAACTTTCAGACTCTATTTTAGTGGTTGACTCATAGGTTTATTATTGTGTTTCCCTGCACCCAAATGTATGTAAACATGGAGGACTGAGAGCAGAAAAAACACGCTGGTAAATCTACTATTCAACCACTAAAATTTGGGTTTGCAGGTGTTTTGCACCAAGATATGACCTGGCAAACCAATTGCATTTTAATATGCGAATGGAGTTTTAACTAATTCTAGAATTTCAGCCTCCAACTTGATGAGGTGATTGTCTGTGTTGCTGCCTCACGGTCTATATGTATTTCCTAAGTGAACTAATTTTTTGCATGCATGTAATAGAGTTCAATCTAGAGCTAGCCAAATAGCCAAAAAGCTAACTGGAAGTGCTTTTTGCCTCCAAAACATTCAGTGAATTAGCCAAATAACGACAGCCAAAGAAATATGCTATATCATTCTCATTTTGTTGTTCCGCATTTCGTAAATCTGCTGCTGTTGCACAAAAACAAAATCTCATATTTCATCTGCGCTGCAGCAACACTTCAATATTTGTCTTGTGCTCTCTATGCAAGCATCTTCAGACAGTGTGGCGTCATTTGCATCAGACACGACTCCAGCATATGGCGAAAATGAAAATTGCAGATTATATAAGCATGGAATATAATGTGCACTAGCTTTGAATCCTCAATGTGCCAGATACATGTCGTATAAACTTTTCAGATTTGAATTTATGCAGGTTCTGGCTACAACGTGTAAAAAAATAAAACTAGCTTACTATATTACCATTATTTTTTTTTTTTTTTTCATAAAAATGGCATTACTGGCATGTTTCCCAATGTGACTTCTTTGTATGAATTTGTAGCATCACTTTTGTTGTCTGCAGCAGACTGTGAAGAGGGATTCAGTCTCATGAATATAACAAAAACTGACTTGAGAAACCAACTGACAATCAAGAATTTAAGTAACTCAATGATGATTAATTTGGAAGAGGAATTTTAAAAAGGATTTCCATTTTAAAAAAAAAAGCATTTGCTGTGTGGTATACAGCCAGATCCTCAAAGGGTCAATTTTTAAGAGTGATGTATATTTGTTTGTATATTGCATGTCTAAAAATAATACTCATGTATATAGAAATTTTGCATAAATAAAACTTTTTTTTCCTTGGCTAAAGCTATTTTTATTTGACTAGAAGTTACTGGCTGCAATTAGCCAAAAAAGCTAAAAATCCCTTTTTCCTAGATTAAACCCTAATGTAGTTAACAGAGGCAAATCGATATATGTTATATACAGGGCTGCTCAAAGAATTCAGATAATTTTCTGATTATAGGTGGGAATTGCTGAAATTGGGTTTTCAAATGTGTTATGAGTTTCCAATTCCATATGGTTGAATTGGACGTCATATTTTAACTTATTAAACAACTTTTTAAAAAACTTATTAAAAAACTTTTGTTATATTATTCTGAATGTGTTGGAAAGTGCTTCATAATCTATGCTTGATGATGCATGATTTTTTTTCTTTTTTTTTTTATTACGATTGGATTTTACTATAAATGGATTGAATTTTACTATAAAATTGGATTTACTATAAATAGCCTAGATATTATATAGATATTTTTTATAATTAAACGAAATATCCATGTCAGCGGTAGAATTGATAAAACAAAGTCACTGGTGGGTCATTCCATGTCAGATCACCCAGGGCATGCCACCCACCAGCACCAATTTTGATAAAAGTCAGTGAATTTGCAGAGTTTTTAATGCTGATTCCAAAAATGTCAATCACATTGAAATTGATCAAACGGTTTGTGAGTTATGAGCTTTTAAATGTCTTCCAAGATGGCCGATTTGCCGCCATTTTGAATGGTACATGTGACAACATAAAGGTCTATTAACTTCTTTCAGGTTTAAGCTAGAACTTTCAAATTTTTTTTGTTCTGTTCAGAATAAAGTAAACTTTCATCTAAACAGATTTTTGTGCAATTTATTCCATTAAAATGCTGTCAGAAAATGACTTTTTGCCATTTTTTTAATTTAAAAAAGGTATAACTTCAATGGCCGATTTCCCCCATTGTTCCCCCTTCAATTTTCATCTAAGTACATAAATAGACAGCTCAAAGTATGTTTTGATTCCTGATAAAAAAATTTTAATGGGCAGTTTGTAGGTTTTTTGTTTAAAGAAGAATTTCAATTTTACCGACGTCCATAAGTAACAGATAGTACAAGATAATGTTGATATTTCTTTTATTACGAGAAGTATCATACATATTTACATCTAAAAGTTTGGTTAAGGTTTTATCTTTCATAAACACATATATTTTTTTAATGTGGCTAAAAAGAAGGGGAATCCCTCAGGAATTATAAATAGGAATGCTAATAATGAATTCCTGCAAGACATAGAAGTATTTTCATGACAAATTGAAATCTATTGCAAAATTTCAGTAAATTTTAAATAAAAAGGAAATGACGGAAAAAATTCTACAAATTGTCACATTTTATAGCGAAATCATACTTGCATATTATACAAAATGATAAAATTACAATTGTTAACTAAATACAATAAGTAAAAATTATCGTACTTCAAAATTATACAAAATAACATTTAGCACATACACGGTAAAAATACTATTAAAAATATATCTACATTTAAAATAAATATAATTAGTTAAAAAATTAACTCTGTTATATTAATATTGTAGCTCAAAGTGTGTTTTGATACCTGTTAAAAATTTTTTAATGGGCGATTTAAAAATTTTAAATGTAGTTTAAAATAAAAAAATTATATACTTTATTTCACTTTGGTTCTTTTTTTAAATGTAAATAACATTAAAGCTGTAATTATTGTTGAATTATACATCGAAAATTGCTGTCTAAAATATGAAATTTCTAATTAATTAATTGCTAAAATTATCTGATTGGGTTAATTTATTACCAGAACTTTCCAGAAGACAGAATTTTAACCAATAATATCCCTTTGGTTTGCCAGAAGGGGTTTTTTTCAACCAATCAGATAGATGTACTTACCAGAAAGAGATTTTCAACAAATCAGACTAAAATTACTTCCACGAAGATTTTTTCAACAAACCAGATTAAGCAGAATTTTGCAACTTGTTATGCCAATCTGTTAAAAAAAGATTAAAGTTTCTCTTTTGATCTTATAACTATAAATGATGCTGCTTTGTTGTATTAAATTAGATGTTTTCTTATGGATAAACAAAAAAAGTACAATATTACTTTAAATATCAATAATCCAAATTCTGATTTAAATAATCCTCAAGCTATCTACCATCGCAATGAGTTATCCATCAAAAATAAAGAACTTCTTGAATTAAGATGCAATTTAGAAGATAGCGAAAACTCAACAATATGCTTTGCTCACAGAGAACACTTTCTGCATATGTAAATTCAGCAAAAGAAATGTTTTCATTTACTTAATCTTCATCCTAACAAGACCAAGAAAAGTATCTTTATATGTGATAAGTGTGGATCAAGCTAAGAATTACAGGCATAAACTACATAATGATGCCATTCCTGGTAAGAAACTATGTTCAACCTGTAGGCGGAAAAGCAAGAGCTTTGCTGTAAGTATATGTGAAAGAACAGAAAGACTTGTGTCAGTCCACTGATTTTTTTGAAGAAATTACATCAAACATGGATCAGAAAGAAAAATATCACGTAAAGCTTAATGGAAGTTCACCACTAAGGTTACATGTAATTTCTGCACACAGGAAAGTGTCTGCTGGAGAAAGAAAATTACAGTAAATGAAAATTGCCTTGCGAAAGGAGGTTGCTTGTACCCTTGATTTGGAAGAGAACGTTCTTCAGAGTGAAAACAGTAACTCTGATAAAGATAATGTGAATCAAAAGAAAAGCTTCAGAATTTGAAAGATTAATGGAGATGGTGAAAGAAAAGTTTCCACAAATTAGTCCCAGAGAAAAAAATCAGTTGCTAACTTTGATTCCTGAGTCATGATGGGCAAGAAAGAAAATAATTGAAACCTTTAGTGTAACTGAGTACCAAGTATAGACTTTATACTTGGGAAGACATTATAAAATCTGTGAAAGAATTTTAGGAAGATAATGAATTTTCATGTCTCATGCCTGGTCAGGGAGATATGGTCAGCATAAAAAAAATGTCCGCCCATGTTCAAAAAAGGTTTCTTCTTTGTAATCTGAATTAACTGTATATCCAATTTCGATTGAAATTTCCTACCAATAAAAAAATGGGTTTTCAAAATTTGCTGACCTGCGACCTAAGCACTGTGTCTTAGTTGGAAATTCTGGCACACATTCTGTCTGCATGTATACAATGCATCAGAAAGTTCACTTGCTTATTGCAGCAACAGGGATTGAAGAAAAATATGAAAGTTTAATCCAGAAATTGATTTGCAGTTCTAACAATACAAATTGTATGTTACATATATGCAGCAAATGTCCCAAGAAAGATGTTCTTGAAGATTTTTTAAAGTTAAAATTTCCGGATTTTGATCCTGAAGACGTAATTGAACATAAACAGTGGGTATCAACTGACAGAGTATGAATAACATCACATACATCTACTCTGTACGATTTCATCCATCTTATTCTTAAAAAGATTGAAAAGCTCGTTCCCCATACACACATATCCAAGTCCCAAAGCACTTATTTGAAAAAAAAATCTTACTAGTCATGAGGCTCTCATACAAATGGATTTTAGTGAGAACTTTTCTTTTGTATTGCAAGATGAAGCGCAACAGCTACCATTGGATGCCTGGTTGCTGTACTTTACATACAGTTGCATTATATGTAAAGCAAAAAAATGGAAGCAGCTTAAAAAATCAAAGCCTTTGCATGCTTTCAGATGATATGGACCATGATGTACCAATGCTTTATCAGACTCAAAAATTAATCATACAGCATTTAAATAATAAGTATATCTTAGCTACAAATGTAGAATATTTTACTGGTGGCTCTGCTGCCCAATATTAAAATTGAAAAACATTTTTGAACCCATGAACATGATTTTGGTGGAATAAAAGCAAAATGGAGCTTTTTTGCTGCAAGTCATGGAAAATCTGTTTACGATGGGATGGGGGGGGGGGGGGACTGTTAAAAGACTTGTGATAAAAGCAAGTCTGCAAAGGCCGTTGCATGATCAAATTGCAAATGTGGCAATGATGTATGAATATTGCAGACAAAACATTGATGGTATAACATTTTTTATCATCACAAAAAGTGACATGTTAAAACTGTACAACAACATGTCTCATCGGATGCAACTTGCTACGAAAATTCCTGGAACATGCAGTATGCATTATTATGGATCTACAGAAAACTTATTAATAAGTGGAAAAAGAATAAATACTGATGAAAATTTTTCTGTTTGTTCATCTTTCGATAGGAATATTAAAGAGACTTTGGATATTCCATCTCTTAAAAGTTATGTATCATGTTTGTATGAATGGAATTGGTATATAGGCTTAGTGTCAAAAGTCCACAGAAAAGAAGGAGATGCAACTGTTAAATTCATGCATCCACAATGGCCCATCACCTTCGTATTATTGGACAGAAAATGACAGTTGTATTGTGCCTATCAGTTATATCCTTTGTGCATGTGACATCGATAGTACCAATGGTAGAATATATAAACTTGGTGATGCATCCAGTGCTTTAATAAGCACCAAGTGGGCAAAACATAAAATTAGAAGGAAATAAAATCAAAATATAAAGAGAACAAATTTTATTAATTATCTTTATTTTTAATTGTTATTGATGTAGATATATTTTCAATAGCATTTTTACGGTGTATGTGCTAAATGTTATTTTGCATAATTTTAAAGTATGATAATATTTACTTAATGTATTTTTTTTAATTATATTTTGTATTATATACAAGTATGATTTTGCTATAAAATGTGACTATTTATAGAATTTTTCCCATTATTTCTTTTTTACTTATAATTTGCTGAAACTTTGCAATAGATTTCAATTTGTTAGGAAAATACTTCTATGCCTTGCAGGAATTCATTATTAGCATTCCTATTTATTCCTGTGGGATTCCCCTTCTTTATAGCCACATTAAAAAATATGTATATGTTTATGTAAGATAAAGCCTTATCAAACTTTTAGATGTAAATATGTATGATATTTCTGGTAATAAAAGAAATATCAACATTATCTTGTACCCGTTACTTATGGAAGGTCAGTAAAATTGAAATTCTTCGTTAAACAAAACACCTGTGAACTGGCCATTAAAATTTTCTTATCAGGCATCAAAACACACTTTGAGCTGCCTATTTATGCAATTAGATGAAAATTGAAGGGGGAACACAATGGGGGAAATCAGCCATTAAAGTTACACCTTTTTTTAATTTAAAAAATGACAAAAAGTCATTTTCTGAGAGCATTTTAATGGAATAAGCTGCACAAAAATCAGTTTAAATGAAAGTACACTTTATTCTGAACAGAACAAAAAAAATTTGAAAGTTCTAGCTTAAACCTGAAAGAAGTTATAGACCTTTACGCTGTCACATGTGCTATTCAAAGTGGCGGCAAATCGGCCATCTTGGAAGACATTTAAAAGCTCATAACTCACAAACCGTTTGATCAATTTCAATATGATTGACGTTTTTGGAATCAGCATTAAAAATTCTACAAATACACCAAAGTTTATGAAAATTGAAGATGGTGGGTGTCATTTTTAGAAAATTCTGGGTGATTTGACATGGAATGACCCTGGTCCGCAGTCATAATCACTGGTCCACTACATAAAATTCTATTAAGTCCCTTTAACCCTTGAGTGACCTCCCCCCCCCCCCCCTCTTAGAATATAAACCAAACTTCCTTTTAGGGATGCAACGGATATCCGGCATATCCGGCTGATTTTTCAATATCCGAAATATCATCAGATATCCGAATCACAATCACCGGATATCCGACTTCTCTGTCAGATATCCGGCAGAGCGAATATAAAAGGATAAGAGAAATCATTTGACCCAAACAATGCCGAACAACTTTTTTTTATAATGCAAAATATGAAAGTAAGTTCACTATTCATGAGTAAAAGGTAATTCTCCAAAAGTTTAAAGAATTGCAGCTTTCCCAACATGGATATTTGAACTCTTTATAATAAATTTAAGAATTTACATTTACATCTTTTAGAAAATTGTACCTTTAATTTCAGAATTTAAAATAAAATTTGAAGATTTTTATTAGAGTATAAACTAAACTCTGTGGCTATACAATCCAAGAAGGATCTGGGCCGACAGTGCCCATCTCTGTTTTCTTGACCCTGGGCCCCGAGGGGCTATGCAGCATGCCTCCCGGCCAGGTGGTCAACCTAACGCGAGACCCTCGGTGTTTAGTTCCCAAGCAAGCTTGGTACTCATTTTATCGACCCCAAAGGGATGAAAGGCTGAGTGAACCTTGCCCAGTCGGGAGTCGATCTCTCAACCTGCGATGCGACAGACAGGTGTGCTGACCACTACACCACTGGGCTTCTTTATTAAAGTATGACTTTATTAATTTTCTTTCTTTCTTTTAAGTTTAACAATTAAACAGGCCTAATTTTACTTTCTTCTATCTTCAATAGAAGAAAGTATTGTAATTTAAATTTTTTCGATTTCTGGTTTTCGACGGATTTAGACGTTTTAGGGGTCAGATATCCCAAAACATGTTTATACAAAATGTCTATCTGTCTGTGTGTTGCCATTGTACCACCAAAAAGTGTATGAAGTTATGCATAAAATTGAACCAAATTTTTTGTGTGTGTTTTTGGCTGTGGCCCAGCAGGTCCTTCTTCAACATGGAAGTATTCTGCCAGAAGGGGGTGCTGTAATTGTGATTTTTGTACCATTTTCATTATTGTACCATCGAAAATGCATAAAGTTATCCATATAATTGAACAAAAAAATTTCTGTATGTTTTTGGCTATGTCCAGCAGGTTCTCCTTTAAATTGGAAATATTCTGCCTGAAGGGGGCACTGTAATAGCAATTTTTGTGCCACTTTCATTCTTGTACCATCGAAAAGTGTATGAAGTTATGCATGGAACTAATTTTTGGAGGTATGTTTGTAGCTATGGCCAACAGGTCCTCCTTCAATTTGAAAATATTCCTCTGGCTATAATAGTGATTTTTGTGTTATTTTCATTATTTTATCATTGAAAAGTGTATGAAGAATTGAACCCATTTTTTGTGTACATTTTTGGCTATGGCCAGCAGTTTCTCCTTAAACTTGGAAATATTCCGCCAGAAAGTACCACTGTAACAGTGATTTTTGTAAATTTTTCTTGATTTTTCACAGTTTTTTTTTTTTGTACACGTATTTTGGCGGCTCGTGAAGCGACGAGAACTTCGCATCCTGTTAAGCTGGCTATTCGCAAACAGCTGATGTACAACAGAATAACGAAAAAATTATTGATTTTAATAGATATCATGATCGAGATTAACTTATTCTGATTAATTGACTGGAGCAGAAATTTTAGATCAAAATCAAAGTTGGTATAATATTGAACTACTTTTTGAAATATTAAGGTGTACGAGATTGAAGAAAGTTTTGGGCATATCCAACTAGTTATTTTTGTAACTTCGTTATAAATATTTAAAATTAAAAGTAATTTTCTTTTTACTTATAAATATCAAAGTAATTTAACTTAAAATAAAATTAAACGTGACTTAAAGCAAAACGGTATTAAATAATTAAAACAGAAAAAAGACATCAATTAAACCTATGTTTGGAGAAAATAATTCTTTAATCATGGGTATATTAGTAGATATTTTATGTTTAAATTATAAAAAGAAAGTATGTATTTCTTTGTGAAAATACTGTACAATTATAGGCATATTAATTGGTTAAAATTTGATGTACAAATTACCAGCATTTCATTGTACAAATTAATTAATTATTAGCAATTATCAATATAGTCAATCCCTTATCCAAATCCTATAGCAATTATCAGAATTTCATTGTACAAATAAACAGAATATTTTAATGTTTAAATTACATTTGTTATGCAACATTATTAATATATATCACAGGGCTTGAATTTCGAGATGGGATGGCAGGATTGGTGCCCTAAAGAATATTGCGGGTGGAGGTTCCTGTTTCCAAAAAATCATTTTCCGAAAATGATTCTTTGTAAAACGACGATCAAGTCTCCGGACCGACCGACAATTTCATCATATTTTCTGCCATCAATCGGCAGATTTCACAGTTTCTTCTTACAACAAATTGACAAAATTCATGTCTGCATCTGACCGAAAAATTTTGTGATTTTTCTCCACGACTGACTGACGAATTTCACGATTTTTTCTGGAGACCTATTGGTGAATTTCATAATTTTTTTTCTTGCGATCAATTGACAAATTTAGCAATTTTATTATGTGACCGATTGGCAAATTTCTCTCTTTGTTCTTGCGACATACTGATGAAAGTAACGATTGTTTTTCTGCATCCAATTGAAAAATTTCGCATTTTTTCTCTGTGACCATCTGAGGAATTTCACGATATCTGCTCATGATGGACTGGCAAATTTCACGATATTTTTCCGTGATCGATTGATGAATTTTGTGATATTTTCCCTCTACCAATTTCCACAAACTTCAGTTTTTTTACTGGAGACCGGTCGACAAATGTTTTTATTTATTTTCACCATGATTGACGAAATTAGCGATATTTTCTTCTATGACCAATTTACGTATTTTGTGATGTTTTTCCTGTGTGCTCAAATTAGGAAATAACTAAAAGGGCAGTAATGGCCACCAGTAGTACTGGGCGATGCATCGATACATCGCGAGATATCGATTTAAATCATAAATTTTCAAACCGATTTCCTGATCTTTGAATTAGCGATGCATCGCAGACATACGATGCATCACACCGGGATCGCAAATGAATGGGAGAGTACAGGGAAGACTGGTTTTGCCGCCAATGTGAATAACCATGTGCATAGCTAGACATCTATGATGTACCAGACCGATGGTAGAGTAAGGGGAGACCGGTTTCTTCTTCAATCGTCGAAGCAGATAAACAACTCAATCCAAAATCCCTACATGCTTCACAGTTTCAAGTCTGTTTTTCTAGATGTATGAAGGCACCACGATGTTCATTTGAGAAAATACGGTGATGCAAAATATACATTTTCTCTAGGCCACATCACTCTGACTCTAAACGTGTGCAATAATATACAGAGCCATTTGATTTTTCATCTTGTATTGACAGGAAAAGAGGATTGGTTCATTAGTTTATTTTGATATAATCCCCCCCCCCCCTCCCCGTTTAAAAAAATAAAATAAAATAAAATATAACAATAAATAAATGTATAAATTAAAAGAGTTAGTAAATGTAATAATTTTGCTGTCATCTGAGTTGTGAATAAACCCCAAGACACTTGTAACAAATGCCTAACACCACGATGCATTGTGATATCGTCATTTTACTCTGGCGATACATCACAATGTAGAAATTGAGACATCGTCCAGTCCTAGCCACCAGAGACTGAGCTCTACCAAATTGGTCACTATACAAAATGAGATTACACTTGTGGTGCACATGAAGAAAAAAAAATTGGTGAACTTCAAAAAAACATATTTAGAAACAAAAAACTAGTTTATTCTCGCAATTCACAGAATGATATATATTTTTTTTTCTGCCATGATTGACGAAATCTCTGATATTTTTTAGATATTTTGCGATTTTTATTTCCTTTGCCCAAAAAAGAAAATTACTAAATGGACAGTAACGGCCACCAGAGACTGAGCCCTACCAAATTGGCCTTGATTCACTATTAAACAAAATAAGATTAGATCTTGTGGTGCACACGAAGAAGAAAAAAAATTCAAGGAAACTATTTAGAAACAACAAACTAGTTGTTACTTGCAGTTAACAGAAATTAGGACATGACTTTTTGAAATCAACCTTTTCTTGTGTAATAGAAGAAATCAATTGACTATTCCTTTTTCAAACTTTGGATATTGATTTAAAATTCCAATGCATAGAACATAGTTTAATTAACAAAACTACCAGAGATTACAGTCTTGACAATAATTCCATTAAGGATATAATAAAACAAGTTTGTTCGGAAGTGACATACAATCACTGTAGGATATTGACAATACAATCACCGATATGCATTATTCATACAAATAAGCTAAAAATTAATGCACATCAGATTTTGCAAAGTTTTCTAAAATTATTTAAGACAGCATAACCATGCATTTCCGATAATTTCTAAAGTTATAAATGTTGCTCTGTGCCGTTTGTCAAAACAGTAATTTGTGAGAGAGGCTAAAGGATGCAAAATGGAATAAAATCTAAATTAAGAAATTCATTTAGCAACCCAATTGTTAATTGCCCATAACCTTAGGTGAAAGTTGAAAAATAGACATGGTATATATAAAGCTTGATTCTGTCCCTTTGTTTTAATAAAAATAAAAATTTTGGATAATTATCTTGAGTTGTTAATTTAAATTATTTCAATGGTATTTTGTCATGTCTGTATAAATGTAATTCTTTAAGTGGCACATAAAAAATAACGGGATTTAAAGATTTTTTTTTTCCTTTCCAACAGTTCAACTACCCTGCATTTATAAATGTTGGGTAGGAAACTCTCCTCCTGGGAAAACTTGAATTTCAAGCCCTGATATTCAAAGAGATATAGTTTTTGTAAATTACATTTCAATACATTTAAAATGTATTAATAATGTGCGAAACATGTTTGTAATTTATTGTTCTGAGATGGCATTATATTAAGAAATAATTAACCATATAACTAAAAACATATCTAGTGCCGGATATCCGAATCCGGCAGGCAAAGGAGCTTCGGATATCCGGCAAAATCAATATCCGGTGCATCCCTACTTCCTTTACAGCCATCCAAAATTTTCAGCATAGTAAAATGTAAAATTATAATTAACTAAAAATTAAATAAACAGTATAACGAAAAACTATAAAATTATTAATTAGATATTTTATTTATCTGATTATTTATTTCAAATGACTAAGATTGAATACAATTTTTTTAAATTATTGTGCGATTTGTGTTTGGTTGCGGTTTTCTAGGGGGCGAAGAAATTAAGTTTACCTGTGAGAAAGGGGGGGAAAGCTACTGGTCCTGTGGACCACTAAATTTTTCAAATTAGTGGTCCGATTGCATTTTTGGTGGTATCGGACCAGCGGACCGCCAAGGATTTCGAACGCTGCATGTATGTAGTTCGCTCACAGATTGTAAGAACTCAACGGAAAGCGAGACAGACTTTTTACCCTTGTCAGCTATATAACATGGGACTTTTGTGTTTATCCTTTCTTTAAAGACTATCACACGCTGTCTCCTTTCTGATTTATGTAATATATTATTTGTTTATGTTTTATCAATTTTTGAACTTGTTCAAGTGTAGATTTATATAAAGTTTTGATTCTATATAAAGATTTTGTGTAATATTTAATTTTTTTTGCATACAGATTTTAATGAAAATATTTTCAGAATGTTTTAATACTTTGTATTTGGGGCCGTTCAAATATTACGTAAGCACCTAAGGGGGGGGAGGGGGTTAGCGATTTGCTTATTTTTGCTGACAAGGGGGGAGGGGGGGTTTGAATGATGCTTACGTAAGACATTTTCAAAATCTCTAACTTGTAAAAAAAATTATAAAATTTCAAATTGAAAGAAAGAAATAGCAAAAGAATATTAAACTTGAAGTTCTGATGTCAGCTATTTTGACCGCACAAGGAAAACATAAACGATCTCTTTTATCTAGAGGTGACTGTTCATGTTTGATGCATGAGGGCTTATTATCTCTGAGAACTTACGACTATTTCCAATTGTGAGAATAGAATAGAATAGAATTGAATGGACCGATGCGATATGATGTATTGTGACAATAGGAGTTTTCCGGGAAAGCTTCCAAAATGTAAGTAAAATTCCATCTTTTTTGTTTCCACCCTTCCTCTGTCAAGTGGTCGAATCCCATAACCATAGTGACCGACTGCTCTACTGTCTGGTGTCTCGTGAGTTTTGAAAAACCTCTCAGTAGAGATCTGCACGGGCCGGGCTCGGGTCTATTTTCATTCACGGCACTCGGAGCGGGCCGGGCCGGGTTCGGGCCTTACTTTTTTCCTGGGGGATCGGGCCGGGTCCATTTTTTTCTGTGCAGAGCCGGGACTGGTTTCATTCCAAGTCTTCAAGGCCCAAAATTTTCGGTCCTCGTTTTGACGCAGCCCGTATGAAAATCATTGTCTCGGCGTGGCCTGATCCGTTCAAAGGTCAGTAAAATTAGGCCAGGCTCAAAAAATTTTGAAAAAAATGTACACATTTTTAAATCGCTATTATTCTACAATTAAACATTCAAATTTATTCTTTTTAAAGAATAGTAGATTTCTACGCTTATTAAAATATAGCTAAATGAAAATATAAGAAAACATGTGAGAAGGAACCTGTCTATGACGAAATCCTGTTATAAACTGAAAAACGTGTTGATCCATACAAAATTAATATACTAATACCTAAGAATAGGATATATAATACATTTACTACTTGCTAAGAAGGGCACTTGTCTATAACTGATTTTTTTTTCTTTTTTATGCTATTCCGTTTTAGAAGATTTTACTGTATAGCATTTTTCAGATTTTTAGCACTTCAATACATGGAATATGGATTAACGATATTAATGATAATGGATTCATTTACATACAAGAAATAGAGATTGATTAAAAAAATAAATGTCGCAGCCTGCGCCACTTCTATAAAAATGAAGATTATAAACATAAAAAAATAGTTAAGACATATTTTTGGCCAGAACTCCTCGTACGAGACAAATCTTTAACCAAATCGACATAGTAATCAATGTTTTGTAGAAATTCAATCAGGCCGGGCCGAACTTTTAACTTTTTTATCGGGCCGGGCCAATAATTTTTTTGTACGAGACGGGCCGAATTTTTTTCTCTATGAGTCGGGCCGGGCCCTGGCCTGGAAATTTCGGCCCGTGCAGACCTCTACCTCTCAGTACTGCAGTGTAGTGGTGATTAAAAAAATTAAATCAGAAATATGTCTTCATTTCGAGAAATCTTGTATAAAAAACTTTTTGAAAGTTTCAAAAAGTCTGCATCAGATAAACCTTTGAAGGATATCCAATGTAAAACTAATGATGTGTGGTGGCAGTAGAAAAAGTATTCTAAAACTGACAAAGAGTTAGAGGTATTGGTGCTAAAAAGAATTGAGGACGAACTGTGTAAGGCAACCAAAAAGAAATCAGTCTTTCTTGATTATTTTATAAAGGTAATTATAATCAATTTATTCTTAAAATTTTAAATATATTTTATCATAACTTTAAGTTTACATAATTACTTGCAAAAATTGGAAAAAAAGATAGATAAGATAAAATGACCGTGTAGCCTTGGCAAAACATGGTCTGTATGGGAATAAATAAAGACCAAAAAAACGTCAAAAAACGAGTTATTACTTTTTAAATATGGCGTAGCCAAGCTAAGCCTTATTTTTCCTTTTCAAATAACTCAAAAATTAATGCATCCATGGGGGAAAAAAATTTAAAAATATGTTAGTTTTGTAGCAGATAATCTTCTAACTGTTTTCAAATTTTGAACCTTACTAAAAATGAAATGTAACCCAATTGAATTGAAACCAATGTATCTCAAATTCAAAAACAGATAAATAAGGTTTCCAGTGATCTCAAAAAAGGAAAAACAATCCTTAAAAAGGAAACGACAAAATGCTGAATACCAAAGAAAACATCGAACCACCAAACGAACAAAGCTTGGAGAAATTTGCCATGATAATCCAGGCATAAAAAAAAGTAGCTTTAAGGGAATCAGTAGGAAGACCAAGCTTAAACAATAGCAGACATAGCTATTATTCGAAGCGCTGCAGATGCAAAAAGAAGAAGCAAGTCCGAAGTGTCAAAACTCTCGATAACTTGACTACAAAACTGAAAAAGGTTGGTTTTGCAATAAGCAGGAGTAGAACATATCTTCGTTTGCTTCCAAAAAATTCCTCAACCATCGAATGTCGAAGACATGTCACCACAGTGCCGATAAAACTTTCTTGGATTCTGGCTGATTATCACCGATCTCACATTGATACCCAATTTGCAGTAATATCCATCCATTATTTAGAAACTTTAGCTTCTATTCTTAAACCCATGCAAGTGTTTCTTCTTTCACAGGATGACAAAGCGCGCGTACCTTTGGGAATTACAGCAGCCAATAAACAGGCTCCAATACTGATGCATATGGAGTATCGTGTATCCTTAAGCGATCATGACTGGGTCATCGCTGAACGCCGCAAACTTATCCCATGTGTTTACGCTGGTATTGTGATTGCTCCTGGCATGGCAGGTCAAAGTAAAGCCATACATAGGTTATTCTGGACCAACGTTAATAGCTATAAGAAGTTGGAAACACAGTTCTTCCACAGCAAATACTCATGCTCAGGATTTTGAAACTCTATTAATACTCAAAGATTTTGAAAAATTAGTGAAAACAGAAGAGGGTTTCATCAAACCTGTAATCATAGTTACGGTTGATGGAGGTCCAGACGAGAATCCCCGCTACCAGAAAGTTATATCGTTTGCTATTAACCATTTCAAAAAGCATCATTTGGATGGAATTTTCATAGCGTGCAATGCTCCTGGAAGAAGTGCATATAATTGAGTAGAAAGGCGAATGACACCACTCAGTCGAAAATTGTCTTGTCTTATACACCCTCATAACCATTATGGTTCCTATCTCGATGAGAACGGTCGCACTACTGATGAAGAAATGGAGCAAAATAACTTAGCATATGCTGGTAAAACTCTCGCAGATATCTGGAACTCATTAAACATTGACAGTTATCCTGTTACTGCCACATATGTTGATTCAGGCGAACCAGAGTCTCTTGGTTATGACTTTGATTGGTATTCGAAGCTCGTACAAGAAAGTCAATACTTTCTGCAAATTGTAAAATGCGAAAAAATGAATTGTTGCTCTCCTGCACGTAGTGGATTATTTCGTATATTAAAAGGACGATTCATTCCTCCTCCAATTAAAATGATACAATCGTCAAATGACATCATTACAAGTGAAGAGGGGGAATTTATAGATTTAAGTCTCCGTCTGGCCTTAAATCTGAATATTACATTAAAGGGAATTTTAAAGATGCTGTATGATTATTTTTGCTCTTCCATAAAGTTCACGCAATTATCCGCAAGAACTTGTGGAAGTTGTGGCCAATATCATGCATCTCAGAAGTCAGCAAACAGTCACAAAAAAATTCAACAGAGTGAAAAAAGCGAGGACTGCCTTATACGATCATTGAGAATTGCTGCTCGTCGAGCAAATGTGCTTATGCGCTTCGTAAAATTCGTGGAAGATATGGAAGATGTTGAGTGGATCAATGAAGATGAAGTTGATAAAGATTGCATACGAAAAGAAAGCGATGAAAATAATCAAGTAAAACAGGAAACCAATATCATAACAGATATGGAAAAATGGCTTGAATAGCCGTGGTCAGCATCGGAATAGATATTGTCATGTTCAAATTTAAATTTTTCAAATGGCTAAGTTCTTCTAAAATTGTGATCTAAGGAATTTTCTTAAATAGAATTGTAAAGAAATAAAACAAGCGTTTAGTATTATTTAGTAGTTATATTAGTCGAGTAGAGTTTTTTTAATTTGTATTGTGTCCTAATTTTTTTTATGTAGGGGGGGGGGGGGGGGGGGGGGGTTCCAATTTGCTTACGTAATTATTAAGGGGGGGTTCGCGATTTGCTTATTTTTGCTGACAAGGGGGGAGGGGGGGTCAAAAATTGTCAAAAACATGCTTACGTAATATTTGAACAGCCCCTTTACGGTTACATTATTATTCATTACAGTTTCACAAATAATCAACTCAATCAGCAAAAAAAAATTATTTTCTATGATTTTTTTTTAAAGGTTAGTTAAGCAACACAAAATGCCCGCCCTCAGAGATAGATACACTGTAACAGTGCACCGTTCCTGTACAGAGTCGCGTTGAGCGACATACCACCATGAAAATCGAGTTTGGGACTTGTGTATATATCACACACCTGTATTGAAAGAGTTAAGAATAAAAAAAAAGTCTGTGAATGTGTCAGAAAGTTTAACGTTGTTCAAAAAAAGAAATTGTTCAGCATCTAAAGCTACTATCAGATTCACCAACTTTTCGAGCAACCAACTTTTCAGCCGATTTTAATCTAAACATTTTCCTGTCCAAAGGGAGAAAAAGGTTACAGTTGTCGTTGCTAAAGTTGAAGGAAAACCAGTACTACTAGTACCAGCTGCTAATATTTATCGCCTATTCTTATCAATCGATTATCTCTGATTGGCTGAAAGGTTGAAAGTAGGGGGTGAGAAAGTCAGGGAGGCTTTTGGGGGCGGAAAGTCGTACAGACTTTTTTGAGCTGTGGATAAAAAGTTGGGGATATTGCTGTTTGCTATCACACTGAGTGTTGAGACAATATTTCACGAAAAGTTGGAGGAAATCAAGAGTTGGCTCAAAAATTGCTCGAAAAGTTGGTGAATCTGATAGCAGCTTAACAGAAATAATGATTAAAAGAAAAATAACAGAAGGGTCTTTCCACTGTAACTGACTAACAGTCACAGTGGAAAAAATGGCCTTATCTTATTTAAAAAATAATAGTCATGTTAAGATGATTACAATTAACGCATGATATTAGAAGATAAATTAATAATTAAAAAAATGGTATTGTAACAGACAAACAGGAATTAGCATGCTTTTCAGATACCTTAATGTTTATCTATATTAGTTATAAAATAACATAACATTTATTATGACAAAAATGTGTTTTCAATCATAGGCAGTTCAGAAAGATATGCAAAATTTGACTGTTGCCACAATATAGTTATAAAAAATATGTAATGTTACCTGTAACAGACCAACGTCAAATATGTAACAGTCAAACAAACACATAAAAAGACGCTATGCTGGATTATAATGATTTTATTGATTTTGACTATTCAACATGCTATTAAATACATTGCAAATATAAAAAACATACGTTTAATACAATCAAAAATTATATATATTATCTATTTGATGTAAAAAATAAAATATTAAAAATGGTAACATTGGCTTGGAATTTCCCAGAAGATAAAACTCTTTCTTTCCTTACTGTTAAAAAAAAAAATTGCTATCTTTGATATTAATTGGCCAATTTCGTTCAAATTTTCAACCAGATGAAATTATAATAAATTAGGTTGTTTACCACATTTGTATTAAAATATGATACATTATAAGAAAATTATAGCCCCATAAAAAACCCCCACTATTAGACCCACTGAGAAAAAAGTTGACTACGACCTCGGTTTGTTTATTTAACTCTGAGAACCGGACGCTGTGATAATTAGATAAACTTTCCATTTGATAATGTTTAAAAAAAAATACAGTTGGTCCTCTATTTAAGGAACATCTATTTTGCGAACTTTTCCTTGGAACCAAGAACATTTTGCGAATTTCTTCGTAAAATAACTCCAAATAGCGAAGTGCATTCTCTATTTAACGAACTTTTTCTTGTGATCTAAATTTTTTTTCTCCCCATTTCTCAAAATATTTCTGGACATTTCAAACTTATTCTTTCTCTACACACATTTTATGATGCTCAATGGCCTTGAATTGGTTTTACCAGGTGCCTTCTTTGTCAGCAGTGAGAATTCGGTAAGTACGGAGGACGAAGACGATAATCCCTTAGAGTAACTTTAAAAAATGTGGATACACATGAAAAAAAAAAGAAGAAAGTAACCATGATGTGCTGATTGATGATTGTATTTCACTTAATTCTGAAATTGAGACCTCGGAAACACTATCCGAATTGGATATTTTCGACAGTGTTAAAAATAAAAACAATACAGTAATGAATTGCGATGAAGACGAATATGATGATGATGGAAATTATCATGATGCAGGAATTAATAAAACTTTATATGAGGAAATTCTAAAATCCCTTTAAACAATCTGACGCGGATTATAGTTAGAAGAAAATACGCATGAAGGTGTTTTTGGTGCATTGCAAAGATGCAAGACGTATTATGAGATAAAGCACTTTTTAAAAGGAAAAATTCAGGCAAAATTAACAAAGTTTTTCAGAAATTAAATTTAAGGACGCATATGTTAATGTACAATTAAAATTATTTGTTATAATAATAATAAATACGATAATGTCATTAAAATTCGTTAATTTTAATGTAAAACTATTTACTTGAAACTAGGGATGCAACGGATATCCGGCAAATATCCGATATCCGGCACATCCGGCTGATTTTTCAATATCCGAAATACCGTCGGATATCCGAATCACAATCATCGGATATCCGACTTCTCTGCCGGATATCCGGCAATGCGTAACAAAGCAAATATATAAGGATAAGAGAAATCGTTTGACCCAAACAATGCCGAACGACTTTTGTTTATAATGCAAAATATGAAAGTAAGTCCACTATTTATGAGTAAAAGGTAATTCCCAAAAGTTTAAAGAATTACCAGCTTTCCTAACATTGGTATTTGAACTCTCTATAATAAATTTAAGAATTTATGTTTACATCTTTTAGAAAATTGTACCTTTACTTTCAGAATGTGAAACAAAATCTGAAGTTGTTTATTAAAGTATGACTTTATTAATTTTCTTTCTCTCTTTTAAGTTTAACAATTAAACAGGCCTATTTTTACTTTCTTCTATCTTCAATAGAAGAAAGTATTGTACCTGAGATTTTTTTCGATTTCTGGTTTTCGGTGGGCTTAGACGTTTTAGGGGTCAGATATCCCAAAACATGCTTATACAAAATGTCTGTTTGTCTGTCATCATACCATCAAAAAGTGTATGAAGTTATGCATAGAATTGAACCAAATTTTTTGTGAATATTTTTGGCTATAGCTAGCTGGCCCTTCTTCAATATTGGAACATTCCACTGGAAGGGGGCGCTGTAATCGTGATTTTTGTGGCATCAAAAAGTGTATGAAGTTATGCATAGAATTGAACAAAATTTTTGTGTATGTTTTTGGCTATGGCCTGCAGGTCCTTCTTCAATATGGAAGCATTCTGTCAGAAAGGAGTGCTGCTGTAATTGCGATTTTTGTGCCATTTTCATTATTGTACTGTCGAAAAGTGTCTGTTAAATATGTAATAAGTTATCCATATAATCGAACAAAATTTTTGTGTATGTTTTTGGCTATGTCCAGCAGGTTCTCCTTTAAATTAGAAATATTCCACCAGAAGGGTGCGCTGTAACAGTGATTTTTGTGCCATTTTCATTCTTGTATGTACCATCGAAAATTATATGAAGTTATGCATAGAATTGAACCAATTTTTAGGGGTATGTTTTTGGCTATGGCCAACTGGTCCTCCTTGAATTTGAAAATAGTCTGCTGGAAGAGGGCGCTATAATAATGATTTTTGTGTTATTTCCATTATTTTACCATCGAAAAGTGTATGAAACTAAGCATAGAATTGAACCAATTTTTTGTGTATATTTTTGGCTATGGCCATCAGTTTTTCCTTGAATTTGGAAATATTCTGCCAGAAGGTGTCACTGTGACAGCGTTTTTTGTAAAATTTTCTCAATTTTTTGCAGTTTTTGTACTGTATATTGGTGGCTCGTGAAGTCATGGGAACTTCGCATCCTGCTAAGCTGTCTATTCACAATCAGCTGATGTACAACAGAATAACGATAAAAATTATTGATTTTAATAAATATCATGATTGAGATTAACTTATTCTTATTTTGATTAATTGACGAGCAGAAATCTTAGATCAAAATCAAAGTTGGTATAATATTGAACTAATAATATCGAAGTATTAACATTTAAAATTACTTTTAGAAATATTAAGACGTATGAGATAGAAGAAAGTTTTGGGATTGGCACATCCAATTAGTTTGTAACCAGAGTTGTATAATATAGACGCACGCCGTGCGCAGAAAATTTTCCGCAAAATTCGGAACTTTGCGGAAAATTTCTTAGAAAAGAAAAGTAGTTTTTGTTCTTGTATTTTTTTTTTTTTAAATACCGAAAAATTAAAAGTGTTCTCCAATTTTATGTACGATTTATTTATTGTTTGATAAGGGTGATTCTGTTCCGAATTTTCCGAAAACTTAAGGCATTCGGTTCCGAAAATTAAAAAAAAATCGCCCATCAGTCCGAAAATTCAGACACAAAAAAAAAAAAAAACTGAAATATATTGCGGATTTCAACAAATGATCGTCGAAAATAAACCAGTTCCGTCAATCGTTCGCAGAAAAAATACCCAATTTTGTCAAAGCATCACGGAAAAAATGAAAATTTTGTTAAAGGACCGCGAAAAAACGCTAATTTCTTTAAAGAATAATCGTGGACAAAAAAAAAAATTCTTGTCAAAGAATAGCAGAAAAAACGCAAATTACGTCAAAGAAGTGCAGGAAAAAAATGAATTTCGTAAAACATAGCGGAAAAAGCGCGAATTTTGTCAAAGGATCGTGAAAAAAATCCCGCAAATTTCATAAAAGAATCGCGGAAAAAAACTAATTTCGTTAAAGGATCGCGAAAGAAACACAAATTTGGTAAAAGGGCCGCGGAAAAAGCACACATTTAGTCAAGGGATCGCGAAAAAAAATGAAATTTCTCAAAAGGCCACAGAAAAAACACGAATATCGTCAAAGGATTGCGAAAAAAAAGCGAATTTCATCAAAGAATCGCAGAAAAAAGCAAATTTTGTGTAAAAGCGCAGGAAAAAAACTAATTTCGTAAAAGCATAGTGGAAAAAGCACGAATTTTGTCAAAAGATCATGAAAAAAATGAAAATTTCGGCAAAGAACCGCGGAAAAAACTAATTTCATCAAAGGATTGCGAATTTCGTCAAAACGGCGTGAAAAAAGCTTGAAATTCGTCAAAAGATCGCAAAAAAATGTAAATTTCGTCTAAGGATAGGAGAAAAAAAGCGCATTTTGTCAAAGGATCTCTAAAAAAAACGCGAATTTTGTCAAAAAAATGCAAATGTCGTCAAAATATCGCGGAAAAACGGAAATTTCGCCAAATGATCGCAGAAAAAAATGAGAATTTCGTCAAAGGGCTGCAATAAAAACTCATCGGTCTCTTTAATGATGATACCTAAGAATGGACCTCTCCTTGCAAAATGTGATTCCGTTGTTTCAGAAGCAATGTCCATTATTGCATTTTGTGAGAAGAGGTCACAATATTAAGGATTGGGCTGTTTCTAAATGCATTGATAAAATAACTGATAAGAATTCACCCCTTCATATCATGGATTTTTAGTTTTATTATTTTTTTAGCCAACATAATTATTCTGTAATTAATATTAATTAATTTTTAAATTAAACGGTAATTATTTTAAAACTACTATTTAAAATTCATACAGTCAAAGTAATATAACACGTCATTTTATTAAACATTAAATTTGCAGAAAGTTTTTGACCCAATATTTATGTGCGCAGAAAGTTTTTGGTTTTATGTGAGTCTGTAACTTCATTGTAAATAAAATATTTAAAATTAAAAGTAATTTTCTTTTTACTTATAAATATCACAGTAATTTAACTTAAAATAAAACTAAATGTGATTCAAAGCAAAACACTATTAAATAATTAAAACAGAAAAAAGGCATCAACTAAACCTTTATTTGGAGAAAATCACTCTTTAATCATGGGTATATTAGTAGATATTTTATGTTTAAATTATAAAAAGAATGTATGTATTTCTTTGTGAAAATACTCTACAATTATAGGCATATTTAATTGGTTAAAATTTGTTACACAAATTATCAGCATTTCATTGTACAGTATGGGACCCGTTGGAAACCCCGTATCCAGAATGCTCCGAAATCCGGAATGCAAAATGATAATTGAAAAATATTTTTTCCTTTCAAAAACGTAAAAACCTGCAATATTTTTTAATGGTGTGAATGAGCATGAAGTTGAAGACTTTAAAATTCAAAAAGAGAAAGAAATTATTACAGATCTGCTGGACTAAGCTGAAGAACTGTCATGTTCAGAAACTCAATTGTTGGATCAAAAACCAGTAGGAGATTGTCTAATTGCTGATGATGATACTCCTGTAAGTGATCAGATGACTGGCAGTGAGATTTGTGACATAATGCCAAGGAATATTTCTAATGGAAGTGAAGATGATGGCAAGCAGAATGAGGTGGTAAGACGATTTCATATGAGCTATTAATGTTTTTCAATTGAACAACTGATTTGTGGAATGCAACAAACAAGCTACTCCCACAAACAGCAAATCATGGCAGTATACAGAAGCAGTTAGTGCAAAAGACACACTATAAGCAACCAATCTTAATAAAAATGTTCTAAAAAACCAAATCAAAGGATTCTGTTCTCTTCTCTTCTTATATATTAATTTGAATTTTAATTAAGAAGATTTTTTATTTTGTATAAATAAGTTATTAAATTAACTAATTTATAATTATGTATTTTCATATATTATTCATATTTTATACATTTCATACCGTTATTTTATACTATTCTTAACATTTATAGTAAAGTGTTCAGAATTACGGAAAAACCCCTTATCCAGAATATCTCAGGTCCCAAGCATTCTGGATAACGGATCCTATACTGTACAAATTAATTATTAGCAATTATCAATATACTCAATCCCATATCTAAATCCAGTAGCAATTATCAGCATTTCATTGTACAAATAAACCGAATATTTTAATGTTTAAATAACATTTTTTATACAACGTTATTAATATACATTACATGGCTTGAATGGCAGATACATGTCTTGAATTTCGAGATGGGATGGTAGGATTCGTGCCCTAAAGAATATTGGGGGCGGGAGACTCCTGTTTCCAAAAAAATCATTTTCCGAAAATGTTTCTTTGTAAAACGACGATGAAGTCTCAGGACCGGCTGACAAACTTCGTGATATTTTCCACTATCAATTGGCAGATTTCACAGTTTCTGCTTACTACAAATTGACAAAATTCATGTTTGTTTTTCTGCATCTGACAAAAAAATGTTGCGATTTTTCTCCGCAACCGACTGTACGAATTTCTTGATTTTTTTCTGGAGACAGATTGGTGAATTTCATAAATATTTTTTTGCAATCAATTGACAAATTTAGAAATTTTGTTCTGTGACCGATTGGCAAATTTCCCTGTTTGTTCTTGTGACATACTGATGAAAGTAACGATTGTTTTTCTGCATCCGATTGAAAAATTTTGCATTTTTTTTCTGCGACCAGCTGAGGAATTTCACAGTATTTGCTCATGACGGACTGGTAAATTTCACGATAGTTTTCCATGATCGATTGACGAATTTTGTGATATTTTCCCACTGTCGATTTCCCATGAACTTCAATTTTTTTCTCGCAACCAATCGACAAATTATTTTATTTATTTTCACCATGATTGACGAAATCAGCAATGTTTTTTCTATGACCGTTTTACGTATTTTGCGATGTTTTACCTGTCTGCCCAAAATAGGAAATAACTAAAAGGGCAGCAACGGCCACTGGAGACTAAGCTCTATCGAATTGGCCAATAGTCAGCACTAAACAAAATGAGATTACACATGTGATGCACATGAAAAAAAAAAAAAAAACTTTGATGAACTTAAAAAAAAACATAATTAGAAACAACAAACTAGTTGTTTCTCGCAGTTAACAGAAATTAGGACATGACTTTTTAAAATCAACCTTTTCTCGTGTAATAGAAGAAATCAATTGACTATTCCCTTTTCAAACTTTGGATATGGATTTCATAGCGTAGATTCCAATGCATAGAACATAGTTCAATTAACGAAAATACCAGTGATTACAGTTTTGACTATAATTCCATTAAGGATATAATAAAAAAATTTGTTCAGAAGTGACATACCATCACAGATATGCATTATTCATGTAAGTTAAAAATTAATGCACATCAGATTTTACAAAGTTTTCTAAAACTTTTTAAGAGAGCATAACCATGTGTTTCCGATAATTTCTAAAGTTATAAAATTGCTCTGTACTGTTTGTCAAAAGTGTATCTTCTGAAAGAGGCTAAAGTATGCAAAATGGAATAAAATCTAAATTAAGAAATTCATTTAGCAACTCGATTGTTAATTGCCCATAACATTGGGTGAAAATTGAAAAATAGACATGGTATATATAAAGCTTGATTCTGTTCCTTTGTTTTAATAAAATAAAAATTTTGAATAATTACCTTGAGTTGTTAATTTAAATTGTTTCAATGGTATTTTGTCATGTCTGTATAAATGTAATTCTTTAAGTAGCACATAAAAAATAACGGGGTGTAAAGATTTTTTTTCCCTTTCTAACAGTTCAACTCCCCTGCATTTATAAATTTTGGGTACGAAACTCCCCTCTTGGGAAAACTTGAATTCAAGCCATGATATTCAAAGAGATAGTTTTTGTAAATTATATTTCAATACATTTAAAATGTTTCAATGATGTGTGAAACATGTTTGTAATTTATTGTTTTGAAATGACATTATATAGAGAAATAATTCAATATATAACTAAAAACATATCTAGGGCCGGATATCCGATCAGATATCCGGCCGGATATCCGAATCCGGCAGATGAAGGAACTTCGGATATCCGGTATCCGATATCCGGCAAAATCAATATCCGGTGCATCCCTACTTGAAACAGAAAATAGTACAGTGTATTCCCGGACAATGTTTTGTTTTCCTTGCATATTTCAAAGATTTAAACACATAGAAAAAATGAATTGATGATAGATATTGGTGGGTAAAATAAATAAAACAAATATAAATATAACGAAAATAAACTATATAATTTATTTTTTTAAAAATGTGATTAATTACGTTTATTAAAAATATTTAGTGTTTATGAATTTAAAATCTGTTTTATGTAGTTTGAAGTATCTTAAAAGGTGAATCTCCATTTAACGAATTTTCCATATAACGAACTTTTTTCCGGGATTTAGCGACTTCGTTAAATAGAGGTTTGACTGTAGCTAATTTTAAATATTATTTCTAACAACGATCACAATAAATAGTTTCAACAAAAAGTACTAAGTAAAGCAAAACTGAGAAAAAAGAATATTTATTTTAAATATATAGGGTAGATGTGCCAGCAATGGACACCCCTTGAGGTTTTTGGTTCTTAAAAAAATAACTAATACATATTTAGCTTTAATTATTTTTTTAATAATTCCCCCTTGCATGCTTTATAAAACTATGTTATTATTGACATTTTTAATTAAACCAATCAGGAAGCAGAAAATAATGTTTCAAAGTTTTGCTGTTTTTCTGTGAAAATCTTAATGATGAGAAACTTAGAATTTTATATACTAACGGCCATTTACAAAATTTCATTTATTTTTAAGGTTTTAAGAGGGGGTGTCCATTACTGGGATGGTTAATTAGTCATTTTCCAGTAATGGACACCCCATGTAGACATTGTTAAAAATGCAATTTCAGTAATTTTTATTTTTATAGTGCATAAAATATTTTGACTTAACTGCAAACCCAAATAATCAAATTTAATTTTCAAATTATACTTACCAAAATGTAATAACACCAAAACTTTTATAAATAGCTGCTTTCAAGTTATTTTATGTGATTAATAAAATTTCAATATTTTATTTTATTTATGTATATATATGTACCTTGCATATTTTATAATCTGGCAATCAAACCAGTAAGGAAGCAGAAAATATTGTTTAAGAGCACAATCAAAGAGGGGCTCATAGGGTTTAACCGCTCTCCGTTTAAATAAAAACAATTAAGTTACAGAAGTTATTAAAAATCTATTTTCTGTCTTAAATGTTTCTTTATTCATCTCTGACAAAAAAAAAATGTAATATTAATGAAAGTTATAGGTAACATTCATGAAACTAGTGAATCTGCAGATCAGTGGCCTCAAACATCAGTTCGACAGTTTTATTTTGAAATTATTTTATTTAGTATTTAAAATATTCAACTTACAATATCATTTCTTTCATATTTGTAATATTAATTATTATAAATGATGTATGAAGTAGTCTCTGGAAGATTAATTGTTAAAAATAGCGAGACAAAACTAAACACTAATACTCCCAAACTTTTTTTTTTTAGTTACCTTTAAAATCCCCCACTGTTTACATAATTTGATTCTGTAATTGCCTGATATTTAGTATTTTAAACTATCCATCTAAAATAATTAAAACATCGATCTTCTGATAATTACAATAGGGGGAACTTGGGATACTTGACCCAAGGCCCTTTTCTCAGAATTGGGAAAGTTTTGTAAGTTGGAAGTGGCAACACTTTCTTTCTTTCAGTTAGCTGGCCACATGTTGAAAATAATTTCTGAATCACTCAGTAAGTTTTTAAACTATCAGACAAAATACATTTTCATGCTCCAAAAGTAATTTTTTTGTTCTTTAAACTCTAATGAAATATTTTTTTCTGTTTAAAGGTAAGACTTTTTTAATTGGTCATTTGTTTTGTACATATTTTTAGCTACAGTAACATGTATAATAATATTAATCTTCTCATTAGCAAATGGCTGCATTTTAGGGTTATGTAGTTAAACGCGCAACTAGGGATACTTGACCCAAGTCACCTAGGGATACTTGACCCAAGATTGGGATTAGTACTATTTAAATACATTTAGCATGGTTTATTTATTAATTAAAAACATTATAATATTAAATATTATAAACATACAAGTACAAGTATTATAAGTAAATAATATAAATATTATAAGTGAATGACTGAGTTCTTGTCAAATATTGCGGGAAACGGAATACAAGAAGATTTGTTGGAAATGTTCTTGAAATCAATTCTGACAGGCTTACAAGAAGTAGTTACAGGTAGTTTGCAAGAAGAATGGATAGTACGCGATTTAAATGGCTTGAAATGAATGATATATCATAAGTTGATCCTGACCTAATAGAAACTATTCTTCATCCACCTGAGTTTTCGACACAAATGATAGAATTATAAGTTTTGTGTTTAACCCTTACCGGCGCGGAGTAATTCTGTTTAGAAACTGATAAAATAATGGACTGACACCGC
This sequence comes from Maratus speciosus, assembly GCA_963932465.1. Taxonomy (NCBI): domain Eukaryota; kingdom Metazoa; phylum Arthropoda; class Arachnida; order Araneae; family Salticidae; genus Maratus; species Maratus speciosus. Next base: position 38,790,218 of record OZ010799.1, read on the forward strand.
AATTTATAAATGAATTTATTAGAAAATACGAACTTGCTTATTTTCATGTACATTATAATAGGAAAATTTTAGTTAAATAATCTTGGTGCCGTTTGTCAGTTTTTAAATTAAAATTAGGTGTCCTGTTTCAAGGACACCGTGCCGGTAAGGGTTAAATATGACTTTACGAAGGGTTAAATATGACAGCGAAATTCATTTTCAAATATGGCGATTACTTTAAATAGTTAAAAGCTTTTAAATTTATCTGCTAAAATTGTGTTTTTATATTTTTTTAATGAAATATATGTCGGCAAAATTTTTTTCCTGAAAAAATTGTTGTTGGGCTATGTCAGGGGGGCTGGCCTCCCTGACATAGAAATTATTAGTTTTAAATATTTATTTCCGTTGTTAAAAAAAACGCGGATTTTCATGAGTATTTTAAGTGATCGCTAAATTTGAAAATAAATTTCTCTCCTGGTTTCAGTTTGGCGATCACTTTCGAAGACAACATTTTGGTGCAGAAAAAAATCGGCAAGCTTATGGTGCAGACCACAGACACATCTGTTCCAAAAGGACTTCTCATGCAAGAAAAAATTCAAGATGGCGGATTCGGGATTATAATACATCTAACCCCCCAAAAATACCAATATTTTTATTCATTCATAGTAAGGGTAGTGAAAGTACCATATAAGTTATCACTTTCAACAATATATGTGGGAACATTCAAACATTGGTTAAATGACACTAGCAAGTATTACCTAAATATATCAGTGTAATAAATAATTATTTTGATCCCCTTTATAATGTGTACCAACTGGCTTTAAAAGTCTATATATAAAAGTAAATAACACATTTAGTGCCTATATAAGGTTGTGAAATTGTGATATTCAGAACTTCTAAGAAACAAAATCGGGGTTCACTGGAAAATATACTTATAGATTCAATCAAAAGTAGAAAAGAAAAAAAAAAAAAGTGTATTCAGTCAGGCTCCAGTAAAGAAAAAGCTCATACTTTGAAAGATTGTGAAATAATTTTAACATTGCGGTTCTCTTTAAAATTTTATATATACACTATGTGAAGTTTAAACCTAAAATGCTTAATTTTAATAAGCTGATAATCCTATGATCTAAAGAGTTACAAAGACATGAAATACAGGGCATTTACAAAAAAAATTGGCGTTAAATGTAAACAAACAAAATTATTTTAATGAAGATTAATAATTTTTTAATTTTTAGTAGACAAAAGAAAACTATACCCTGGAGAGTAAACCACGAAATAAAAGACTCATTTTGTATATGAAAAAATATATATTATCAGATAACTAAGATAAAAAATTCTGCAAGTACCGGTCAAATCAAAATAACAAACAGAATAAAGGATTCCGATTCGATTATTTAAAAGCTTTCATCGATTAATCAAAAAAAAAAAGTGGGAGCGCGACCAACGACATACAAGCAAAGAAGTTGGAACTGGTTGGAATTTTCCAAAGCGATATAAGTAAGCGTCCTATCTTAAATGGGAGAGGTATCCGCAAGATTAAAGGCGAGGTCACGTCAATCAAGGTCATACGCCACCCAGCGGACGGAGTGAACTACAAGAAGATTATTAACTTCCTTCCCCTTTGTGGATGATCTATAAGTTCGATATCTATGAAATAACTATGCGCACGCGCAGCCGTGATTTTATTCGTTTGTCGTCTGCAGCACAGATTATGAAAGAGGAGCAAAAACCCGTACCGGCGCGATTCTAGCGCCACTACTGAGCACAGGCGGGAACAAATGCGCGAGCGCGGAATTTTATAAACATAAACTGTTACTGCGAGGGGTCTCTCAATGGGGTGTAATCTCGTACAGCCGTTCCTGTAATCAGTGAAATCATACTGTAATCAAGTCTTAATCATGCGTAATCATGTCATCACATGTAATCCATGTAATCGGTGGTAATCAATGAAATCTTAACGTAATCGCATGTAATCAGTATAATCATAGTATAATCATGTATAATCAAGTGTAATCTCGAATTAAAAATCTCGAGAAAAATCTATTTTGTCGCCATTCTGTCTTCTTCCTCTCGCTCTCTTCAGTTTAGACGGAAGTTGGGGAAGGCGGGAAGCGGCGGGAAGGCAAAAGCAGAAATGAGAAATGCCCTCGGAAATGGCAGAAAGGCGAGCTCACAGATGAGGAAAGAGATAAGCTAGATAAGAAAGTAGTCTGTGGGGGCGGGGGGGAGGGGCTTTCTCAAGAATTTGTTTGATTTTATTCAAAGAACGTTTAGTGGTCGGCATGGGGCCATCGTAATGGAGGGAAACTTTCAAACTGGTCAGCCCGGCAGCATTAGGACATATTTTTAACGGGGAGCTGGGGCAACAACAAAGAAAAAAAAATCCGCGGGCTGTCGAACCCGATTTAAAAATTTAAACGAAACCGATAAAATATGAATAATTTTCAATGGATATGACCAGTGTTGGGGCAGAATCTGATTACAGAGTAATGAAATTATTGATTAAATTAAAATACATTATAATCACCTCATAATGCAATTGATTAACACGCAGAGCACTGAAAAGTAATTTCAATTTAAGCTTTTGAATTGTATAACCCGATAATTATCTAAAGGATTACAAATCAATTCTTATTTAACATTTTAAGATTTAATTAGATTAATTTTAATCGATTACGTGCGGATTTCGATTACTCTTTTAATTATATAATCTAATTAACCTGCAATGGATTAAAAGATGATTTAAATTACGTTTTTAATTGTATAATCCAGTTAACCCGTAATGGATTGTAGGTCAATTCCAATTATATGTATTTTAAATATAACTTAGATTACATTCTAATATATTACAAGTTAATGTCGACTAAGTGTATTTAAAATACGCGGGAGATGAGAGGGACCGCAAGCAAATTTTTTTAATCTGATATATATTATTTATAACATATAAAAATATTAAAGATAGGAGGGAGTGATAATTGTCACCCGGGGGGGGGGCAATTTTCTAACTTTTTCTGGGTAGTAGTTTAGGTAATAGTTTTTCTAGTTTAGGGCAGAGGGGGCGGCACTTGCTCGGGCGTAAGAACGAAAGGCCAGGGCCGAAACTAAGGGGGGCAGAGGGGGCATGTGCCCCGGGCGCAGAGCCAAGGGGCGCCAAATGAAAGATTATACCTTTGGAACCGATTATTTTCTTCTGATGGACTGATGGCTTTCATTATTATGAAACAGCCATTATAAATGAAGTGTTAGGTGAAGATGAAAGAGCAGCCGTAAAAAGTTTGAAATCTGATTTTCTGGTCAGAATGAGAAAAAAAAAATGGCCAATTTTTTTTCCCCATTCTGACCAGAAAATCAGAGTTCAAACTTTTTACGGCTGCTCTTTCATCTTCACCTAACACTTCATTTATAATGGCTGTTTCATAATAATGAAAGCCATCAGTCCATCAGAAGAAAATAACTCGGTTAAAGCGGAAACTCGGTTAAGCGGGACTCGGATAATCGGAACGCTACTGTATAAGCAATTACTGTAAATAGCCGGTAATACATGCGAATTCTTTTATGTGAACGAACTATAATTGCAACAAACGTCACATTCAATTTACGTAGTTCAGTATTACATATTTTATGATTACATGTTTTAAATTTTAAAATAAGTCGGCCATTAGAAAATTAGTAAAATTCTCTTTGTAAATATACTTTGAGGAAGAAAGAAGGAAGGGGGGGGGGGGGCAAAATTCATGTTTGCCCCGGGCGCAAAAAAGGCTAGTTTCGGCCCTGGGTCGAAACTAAGGTGTGGCAGATGGGGCATGTGCCCCGGGTGCCAGAACGAAGGGGCGCCAAATGAAGGCTTATACCTTTGGAATGGATCATTTTCTTCTGGTGGACTGATGGCTTCTATTATTACGAAACAGCCATTATAAATGAAGTGTTAGGTGAAGATGAAAGAGCAGTCGTAAAAAGTTAGAACTCTGATTTTCTGGTCAGAATGGAAAAAAAAAATGGCCATATTTTTTTTATTTTTTTTTTTTTTTTTGCCAAAAAAAATTATGGCCATTTTTTTTCCCATTCTGACCAGAAAATCAGAGTTCTAACTTTTTATGACTGCTGTTTCATCTTTACCTAACACTTCTTTTATAATGACTGTTTCACAATAATAGAAGCCATCAGTCCATCAGAAGAAAATAACTCGGTGAAAGTGGAAACTCGGTTAAGCAGGACTCGGATAATCGGGACTCTAACTGTATATTTTATTTTTAAAATGATCTTTATAATATTTTCGTTGGTGTTTAGAGGGGAGTCATGACCCCCGTGACCACCCCCCCCCCCTGGATCCGCCATTGTAGATTACGTAGTTCAGTATTACATATTTTAAGATTACATGTTTTAAATTTTTAAATAAGTCGGCTGTTAGAAAATTAGTAAAATTCTCTTTGTAAATATACTTTGCGGAAAAGGGGGGGGGCGTCAAAATCCATGCTTGCCCCGGGTGTAAAAAGGTTAGTTTCGGCCCTAGGCGAAGAGGGCGCCAAATGGAAATTTTGTTTGTCGTTTGATACAAAAATGTATATATATATGGAATTTTGATAAAATTGTCTTGCAGTTAAAAAATCCAAACACGTAAAAATAACCAAAAGTAAAATTTAAAAAATATGCAACGAAAATAGAAAAAAAATCATTTAAAACTATTAAAATGCAAGCGAGAATGTTTTTTAAAGAACGCTCCCATAGGTTTAACATTAGCTTGCGAGTTACTTTGTCTTTAATATATATATATATAATATACATACATTTTTGTATGAAATGAAAAATAAAATCTTCATTTGGCGCCCCCACCCCTTTCCTCGCCTTTCGTTCTGACGCTTGGGGCACATGACCCCTCTGCATCCCCCTAGCTTCGGCCCTGTTTTTTACTGTAAGTTTTAGCAACATTGGTCCCACCAAATTCTCCGTTGATGAAGTTTTACACTTTATCTAGTTACAATAACATCTCTCAAAACGGAATTACTAGAGATCGGAAAAATACCGTTTTAAACAGGTATCCGCTTTAGCCAGAGTATTTCTAAGATTATCCATCCTTTCGTAATCGGGATCATGAAATGTTTCTGTTTTTAATTTTCCACAGGCTTTACTGCTACAAAGAAGGAATCGCAAAGGTCTGGATAAATGTTCCATTTTAAATAGATTTTTATATTAGCGGGTATAAATTGCACAGTGTTAATTTCGTCAAACTTTAATTTTTTTCCATTTATGGCACGCTTCGTTACAGACATGTTCTAATGTCGTAGATTTAACTATAGTACATTTATGCTCTCAAGCGGTTATTATCAGTGACGGATCCAAGGGGAAGGAGACGGGGGTCATGACCTTCCCCCTCGTAAACAACAGAAAAATGCTAAAAGTTATTAAAAAATGAAATATATCTTAAATTCTTTCAATCCCCCTCCTCCGAAGTTTGTTCAACAATGCGAATCTCTCTGACTCTTTAAACCTCTACTCAAATCAAAATTAGGTAATTTCTGATACATCCGTGAAAATATTTCTAACCTCAAGAAATTTGAAAGTGCACTTATTCAGAAACTATGTGATCGAAACTGTTTTCCATTTTTCAATAAAAGCGAAGAATCTTACCAAAAATTCCATAAAATTTGGCATTTTAAACTAAATTTCCGGACGCGAATGCAAATTGCTCTCTCATGATGACATTTCTGATGACAAATCCAAAAAGTTAACATGTAAAAAAAATTTAAAAAAATTGCCGTTTTAGCACAAGTTACTACTTTTATTATTCATGATTTAGTGTACGGACCTATCGTTAGGAGGGACATTCCGACCCCACCCCCTTGGCTAAGCCACTGTCGGCAGAACGGTGATGGGCAAATCACCGTCCCGCTTGATACTATTTTCTTATTTTGGACAAATCTAAAAAGTTAACATGTAAAAAATAAAAAATAAAAGTGCCCAGCTAAACTGATGGCATTGAGCTCACATGCTATTCACACTAATTGTATATCATACTCTTATTTTAAAGAATAATGCCCCTCAAAAAAATAAGTGAAGGGGAATTAGCCCCCGTTTCCCCCTTTATAATTAACCAGTGAACCTCCAAATCTAATCAGGGAAGCTCCTTATCATAATAAACCGGCATACCAAATTTGGAGCAAATCGAATAATCCTGCAAAAAAACCCATTTATCTAAATTAAGGGGGTGGACTAGCCCCCTATTTATCCTTAACCAATGAATCCCCAAAACGAATCAGGGAAGCTCCTTAACATAATAAACCGGTATACCAACTTCGGAGCAAATCGAATCATTCTGCATGAAAAACGCATTTATCTAATTTAAGAGGGGCGGGCTAACCTCCCTTTCCCCCTTTATCCTTAACCAATGAACACCCAAAACTAATCAGGGAAGTTCTTTAACATAATAAACCGGTATACCAAATTCGGAGCAAATCGAATCATACTGCATGAAAAACCCATTTATCTGAATTAAGGGGGTGGACTAACACCCCTTTTCCCCCTTTATCCTTAACCAATGAACCTCCAAAACTAATCAGGGAAGTTCCTTAACATAATAAACCGGTATACCAACTTCGGAGCAAATCGAATCATTCTGCATGAAAAATCCATTTATCGGAATTAAAGGGGTGGACTAACCCCCCTTTATCCTTAACCAATGAACCCTCAAAACTAATCAGGGAAGTTCCTTAACATAATAAACCGGTATACCAAATTTGGAGCAAAGCGAATAATTCTGCATGAAAAACCCGTTTATATAAATTAAGGGGGGTCGACTAGCCCCCCTTCCCCCTTTATCCTTAACCAATGAACCCCCAAAACTAATCAGGGAAGTTCCTTAACATAATAAACCGGTATACCAACCTCGGAGCAAATCGAATCATTCTGCATGAAAAACCCATTTATCTAATTTAAGAGGGGTGGGCTAGCCTCCCTTTTCCCCTTTATCCTTAACCAATGAACCCCCAAAACTAATCAGGGAAGTTCCTTAACATAATAAACCGGTATACCAAATTCGGAGTAAATCGAATCATTCTGCATGAAAAACCCATTTATCTGAATTAAGGGGGTGAACTAGCCCCCCTTTTCCCCCTTTATTCTTAACCAATGAACCCCCAAAACTAATCAGGTAAGTTCCTTAACATAATAAACCGGTATACCAAATTCAGAGTAAATCGAATCATTCTGCATGAAAAACCCATTTATCTGAATTAAGGGGGTGAACTAGCTCCCCTTTTCCCCCTTTATTCTTAACCAATGAACCCCCAAAACTAATCAGGGAAGTTCCTTAACATAATAAACCGGTATACCAAATTCAGAGTAAATCGAATTATTCTGCATGAAAAACCCATTTATCTGAATTAAAAGGGGTGGACTAACCCCCCCCCCCCTTTTCCCCCTTTATCCTTAACCAATGAACCCTCAAAACTAATCAGGGAAGTTCCTTAACATAATAAACCGGTATACCAAATTCGGAGCAAATCGAATGATTCTGCATGAAAAACCCATTTATCTGAATTAAAGGTGTGGACTAACCCCCCTTTATCCTTAACCAATGAACCCTCAAAACTAATCAGGGAAGTTCCTTAACATAATAAACCGGTATACCAAATTTGGAGCAAATCGAATGATTCTGCATGAAAAACCCATTTATCTGAATTAAGAGGGGTGGACTAACCCCGTTTTTCCCCCTTTATCCTTAACCAATGAACCTCTAAAACTAATCAAGGGAAGTTCCTTAACATAATAAACCGGTATACCAAATTCAGAGCAAGTCGAATGATTCTGCATGAAAAACCCATTTATCTGAATTAAGGGGGTGGACTAACACCCCTTTTCCCCCTTTATCCTTAACCAATGAACCTCCAAAACTAATAAAGGGAAGTTCCTTAACATAATAAACCGGTATACCAAATTCGGAGCAAATCGAATGATTCTGCATGAAAAACCCATTTATCTGAATTAAGGGGATGGACTAACCCCGTTTTCCCCCCCTTTATCCTTAATCAATGAGCTCCCAAAACTAATCAGGGAAGCGCCTTATCACAATGAACCTAGAAAAAAATTTTGAAGCAAATCGGATGTTTCTATCAAGAGTTATCGCGTTACGTACATACATACATACATACGTACGTACGTACATACATACATACAGAACGGGCGGGCACATTAGCTCTCAGGCTTTGATAGCCTGTGAGCTAAAAAGAAAAAAAAATTGCCGTTTCAGCAGAAGTTACTACTTTTGTTATTCATGATTTAGTGTACGGACCTATCGTTAGAGGGGACATTCCAACCCCACCCCCTTGGCTAAGCCACTGTCGGCAGAACGGTGATAGGCAAATCACCGTCCCGCTTGATACTATTTTCTTATTTTGGACAAATCTAAAAAGTTAACATGTAAAAAAAATAAAAAAAAAAATTGCCGTTTTAGCACAAGTTGCTACTTTTATTATTCATGATTTAGTGTACGGGTCCATCGGTAGAGGGGGACATTCCGACCCCACCCCCTTGGCTAAGCCACTGTCGGCAGAACGGTGATAGGCAAATCACCGTCCCGCTTGATACTATTTTCTTATTTTGGACAAATCTAAAAAGTTAACATGTAAAAAAAGAAAAAAAAATTGCCGTTTTAGCAGAAGTTACTACTTTTATTATTCATGATTTAGTGTACGAGCCCATCATTTGGGGTGAGATTCAGACCCCACCCCCTTAGCTACGCCACTGTCAGCAGAACAGTGATAGGCAAATCACCGTCCTGCTTGATACTTATTTCTTATTTTGGACAAATCTTAAAAAAAAAAAAAAAAAAAAAAAAAAAAAAAAAAAAAAAAAAAAACAGATTTTTGGAAGGCAATAAAATCGAGTAAAACTGTTAAATCATAAATTTTAGCAATATAATCACGTATTTCCAAGTGAAATCAACTGTAATCAAGTGTAATCAGGTATAATCACATGTAATCTAGGTGTAATCAGGTATAATCACATGTAATCATAGTAATCAGCTGAATCAGCTGTAATCAAGGTGATTCCGTAATCTCGTACACGATTTCGCCCATTGAGAGACCCCTCGTGTTACTGTCACTTTCACGTGTTGTAAAGTTTGATATTGAGAGATCTATTTGAGAGATTTATAATTTTGCAAAAGCTCTTTTCAGAGCTATTTTTCTTGTATATAAAAATTATATATTTACAAGTGCTCTTTTTAGAGCTGTTTTTTTGCAATTAATTATTGCAAAATGTCAAAAAATCAGGTGTTTTGTCAAGCGCAATCATGTGCAAACACCAACAGGAACAGCAATTTGTCGTTCTTTTGTTTTCCTACAGGAAATAAAAGAAGGTGAGTAATTTCTGTATTTATAAATTATAAATGCATGAAATCTAGCTTTATTTTACTTTTTTGTAGATTTCTTTTTTACGTATCTTTCATCCATTTCCATGTGTCTTTTTTTAATACGTGTTTTTGATTGGCATTTCGATTTACATTTTCTTTCCGAAAATTTAATCACACGCATTTTGTATTGTATTTAAAACTTTAAAAAAAAATTGTTCTTTATTTTTAAGAAAAAAGTCATTACATTTTCTGTTATTTTGTGAAAAATTGTTCTGCATTTTAACAATAAATAATCGATCATAAAAATTTCCTCGCCACTCCCCGTACCCCGTATTTTTAAGTGGCGTTTTCCCTTTGGTCCCTTTTCAAGAGCACAAAATCTAAAATCTTTAAAACTGTTCAGTTTATTTTTTTCTGTCCTATTTATCAATATTTAGTAATAAATGATTAATCATCTATCAAACTCCATACCTCCAATCATCTAATCAACTTCTCCCCCACCTCCAAATCAATAAATAAAATAATAGTTGTTTTGAAATAATTATCAGGAACAAGTGCCGTATTCGTCCGAAACAATAAATAAGTAAAATAATAGTTGTTTTGAAATAATTATAAATAATAATCCTAAATTTCTACTGCCACATGGCAAAATCTGACCTCCCCCCCCCGCCCCCCTTAGCCATTTGAATGTTTAAAAGTTGTATTTACAAAACTGAACTTTTAAGCAGTGCTGTAGTTGGGGGAAAAAAAATATTTGTGGGAACTCAACTTTTCATAGAGTAGATGTTGATGCTACCAGATTTTTACTAAGCAAAAAGCCAATTTAAAACATTTAGCCAAAAGCTGACTTTTTTAATTAACAGTTATAATTATTATATTCTAGTATTTATAGTATTGTATTTGTATGGTATTCAACTAAAATCAATATTTAATCGCATAGTAACATTTTCCATCATGGATTAAAATTTATTTGAAATAACAAATAAATCCATACATTATGTACTAGCACATCTATCCTAGAAGTTTCCATAAAGAACGATAATGAGATTCTTTCAAGGAAGCTCCTACATGGCTTATGAATATAAGTGAACTGACTTATTCAATAAGGAATGAATTTCTCTCATCGGTCATGTTATTCATACAGAACTTTTCACTTTCAATACTTACAATGAATACTTTTTCACATTCAGACATTAAAATGGATATAGTTTCCACAATCTGGGGAAGAGGGTTTGGCTCTCTTGGCTCATCTCTAGTATCAATAAATTTGATAATTATCGTTATAATAAATAACTAACTTTTTTTTTGCTTGTGAAAAAAGAAAAGTTTTGTGTTCCTGCATGCTATTTTTTTTATAGTTACAAACCAAATATTTCTGGAAACAGCATTGCCATCCAACTACAGCACTGTTTTTAAGTCCTCAAACTTTTCTTGCATTGGTCTTTCATTTTTATTTTCCCCCACTCTTTATTTTTTTTTTCACAATTTCCACTTATCATTTTGCACATTCTGTGCACAAAATTTTTAAGCCTCTTTAATTAAAAGAAAAATTCTATTTATAATTCTATTAACAATAAATAACTTTGTTTGAATTACTGCTCTCCCTCCTTTCATTCTTTATAACAAATAAATTTTCTAAATTTACTCCTCTGCAACTGTCAATAAAAAATTACAAACTCAATTTAATAGAATTATTTAAAACTAGATATGTTTATATATTTATGTACATTTATTTTCCTAGATTGGAGAAATGGACGGCTAACATTCAGATGAAACCGATTACTAGAACTCGTCAATACTTATGCTCCGATCACTTTCGAATGGAAGCATTTACAAATACTTTGAAAAGGCGGCTTCTCCCAGAATCTGTGCCTACCATTCAAGTAGTTGATGTTCATAGAAAAATCCAGCTGCACGCACCCTCATCTTCAGTCCAGCTGCATGCACCCTCATCTTCAGTCCAGCTGCATGCACCCTCATCTTCAGTCCAGCTGCACGCACCTTCATCTCCAGTCCAGCTGCATGCACCCTCATCTTCAGTCCAGCTGCACGCACCTTCATCTCCAGTCCAGCTGCACGCACCTTCATCTCCAGTCCAGCTGCACGCACCTTCATCTCCAGTCCAGCTGCACGCACCTTCATCTCCAGTCCAGCTGCACGCACCTTCATCTCCAGTCCAGCTGCACGCACCTTCATCTCCAGTCCAGCTGCACGCTCCTTCATCTCCAGTCCAGCTGCACGCACCTTCATCTCCAGTCCAGCTGCACGCTCCTTCATCTCCAGTCCAGCTGCACGCACCTTCATCTCCAATACCATTTAAAACACCCAAGAGTACATCGAGTTTTCCTTTCAAACTTACGCCGAAAAGCAGAAAATTGAACAGATACAAATCTTTAATTTACAGGTTGAAGAAACGACTATATTTCAAAAATTCTCCGAATTCCCCTAATATATCCAAAACATCTGCTTTGAACGTGCTTCGGAAACATTTACGGCCTTCTTTGTATAGCATTCTGGAAGCACAGTTAAGGAATACGGGTCCTGCAAAAGGAAGGCGCTAGACAGCTTCTGACAAAGCATTTGCTTTTAATATTTATTTAGCATCGACTGCAGCATACAAGGTTTTAAAACGTTTTCTTATACTGCCATGTATAAGAACATTGAAACGTTCTGTACAAGGTCTTTGTGAAAATACAGGGTTTTGTACAGAAATATTTATGGTACTGGAAAAGAAAGTCAGCCATTTAAATGAAAAAGAACGACTGTGTGTTTTGAGTTTTGATGAGATGGCAATAAGACCATCTCTTCATTATTCACCGAGAAAAGATGTTGTTATAGGTTATCAAGATGATATATCTGTTACTGATAATTCACCTATCAAAATAGCCACTAATGCTTTGGTTTTAATGGTGAGAGGCTTGTCCACTAAATGGAAACAAATTTTAGGATATTTTTTAGTGCACCGCAGTATGCCAGGAAAATCACTAAAAACACTTGTGGTCTCTTGTATTTCTAAACTCCAGGAAATAGGACTCAAAGTTGTATCTACGGTTTGTGATCAAGGGCCTAATAATATATGTTTGTTCAATGAACTTGGACTGTCGATAGATCAAACCAGTTTTGAAGTTAATAATCAAAAAATCTTTTTTATGTTTGATCCACCTCATTTACTCAAATCTTTCAGGAACAATTTGATGAAATATAAATTGGAGTTTGAAAGGCCTACTTTTGGAAGAGTTACAGCTGACTGGGAGTATATTCGTAGTTATTATGAAATAGATAAAAAAAATGATCCACGAGTAACACCAAAACTGAGTAAAACACATATTGAACCTGTTGGCCGAGCAAAAATGAAGGTCAAATATGCTGCACAGGCACTCAGCACGTCTGTTGCAGCTGGTATTTCCCTACTGAAATCAGTTGGCAAATTTGATGAACCAGCGCAACACACAGCTCATTTGATTTATACTATGGACAAACTGTTTGATAGTTTCAACAGCAGTGAAGAGTACGGTAAAAAGAAAATGCTCTGTGCTGTAAAAAGAGACTCTGCTCATTTAACATTTTGGGAAGAAATGCTTCCTTTTGTTGAAAGTTGGGCTTTCAAAAAGGATGATGACAAAACTGTTCACACTCATTGTAAAAACGGATGGATTGTGACATTAAAATCTGCAATAAATTTATGTAGAAATTTATTCGAAGAACATGATTATGCATACATCTTAACTAAACGTTTTAACCAGGATGCACTGGAAAATACATTTTCTATTATAAGATCGAAAAGAGGTAACGATGAAAATCCAGATTGTTCGCAGTTAGTAAGTTGTTTGCAAGCAGTTATGGTAAATAACATTTTTACCATGTCTAAAAATACAAACTGTGAAATAGACTTCGATGAAGTTCTTGTATCGTTAAAAGATAGGAGTCCTTCCAAATTTTCCAGTTTAACATCATTATTCAGTGACCATGTTAAAATAAATCCAGATGTCCCACTGAATGAAATTCCATGCTTGCCATCTGATACTGTAAGACAAAATGTCATTTATTATATTGCCGGATATGTTGGAAGGAAAGTAGTTTCAAAATTAAGCTGTGATCATTGTGAAAATACTTTATTTGATACTACAAATGCTGCAAATGACAATTCTTTATTGACTCAATATAAAGATTATTCAGGTAGTAGTTTGAAAAAACCGAGCAATGAATTATTCAATATAGTGCATAAAATGTATGATGTTGATACAGCTCATATGTTTTGGTCTACAGATGTGATACAAAACATGGTAAAATTTCACGGAGATGTGATCAATTTCAATAATTTAAATATTCACGAAATTCACAAAGAAAAAGTGCAAAAGATTATTAGCATAATAATCTCAAAAATTCAAATATACAAACACATTAAAAAAGTAAACGAGGATTTAAAAATAGAATTTCAATCAAAGTCTATAAAAAAGTAGGTGTTTTTTTTTCCTTCTATATTTATCTTACCATCTTGAGTTTATGCAAAGTAACACATATCTTATTCTTATGTCAATTCTCTGACATTTCCATGACAGGGATAATATTCATTTTCAAAATTTTTTAATTTGCTAATAGCAATTTTTTTATTAAATCTGTGAAATAAGGTAATAAAGATTAAATAACACAATGCAACTTAGTCCTGTAAAGTGTAATAATATTTCTACGGTGTGGATTGCAGATGCTTCTTCACTGAAATATTCATTTTTATATCTCAAACATTGTGTGTTAAAAGTGAATTGCGTTATAAACTGAGTTGGCAAATTTGAATTTCTTCTGCTATTGTAAGAAATGTTTTTTCTTTAATACTTTATTAGATATAACTTATGCTAATAGCAAATTTTGTTCTTCGACAATAGCAGTTTTTTTTTTTTTTTTTTTTTTGTCATATTTGCTCATAATACACAAGCTGTTACACATTAGTTTACACATGCAATAATAATAAAAAAAAAACTTATTGGCAAGATTTGCATTATTAAATACTGGTGATATTTACTATTTATTAAAATTATTAATAACTGCATTTAATATTAAATAGTTAACATTACTTCAAATTAATAATTATTAAACAATTAACTCTCTGATTAGCAACATATTATACATTTTTAAGCTTTAATTATTAAAAGAAAAACAATAAATAAAGTAATATTCATTTTAGAAAGAAAAAGGGGTAAGATGCTAGTTTAAAAAAAGGGCACTATTTCATGAGGAAATATATTAGTAATGATATAAGAAAAAAAAAGTTCTATTATTTTTGCAAGATCTTGGGGCACATGATCTAGAAATACTGTTGAATAGGGAGGTTTTAAACCATTAAACACAAACTATGTTTTAGTAAGGTTTAGATCCATAATATTGAAAGAGATATATATTTTTTTTTAATGAAACTTTTAAAACAGGTGGATTTTTCCATGTGTTTAAAAGTTGTTTTCAACTAGATTTATCACAGATTTGCTTACATTTTCTTTGCAAAGTTTGTATGTACAGTACAGGACCCATTATCCGGAATTCCAAAATCTGGAAGGACCCAAAATCCGGAAGAAAAAAATGTGAAAATTTTCTAAATTTGTAAATTTTTACTAAAATTTTGTAATTTCTGAAATTTTTCGAAAATTTTACAGATTCCTAATTTTTTTTGTCTATTGTGTTGGAATATGTAACCACTAAAATATGTTACATCCCCCCCCCCACCCCCGAAATTAGAAAAAAGTCATTTTTCTGTCAAATTTTAGTTTAAAATTAATTTATATTACGATTTTTTTTTTTTTTTTATCATCAGATATTTCATTTCGACAAAGTATTGTGGCGACACAATTATGTTACTTGAATCAGGGGTGATTCTGAGTAACAAACAAAAAAATCTGAAATTCACAGCAAATTTTTTGAAAGTTTACAGAAGGGGGGGGGGGTGGGGGAGACCCCTCAACACTAATTATGCGTTTTTCCCTCGATCCTTAACGAAATTCGTTTTTTTATGCAATGTTTTGAAGAAATTATGTCAATTTGCATAATTTGGCGAGTGGTTTGGTGAAATTGGTTGACGGAGTAACTAAGTAGTACCGAATATTGCTTAGGTTTTCATGCTGAGTTCAGTATGTTTTTGTTTCTAATTCATATTAAGTCTGAATATTTATCATGATATATATCATCAATAAGTTGTCTATTTTGAAAATATAAGGTATAGTGATATATTTATAAATCCTGATAAAAATGTCTTTGTGAATCTAAAAAATGCCCTTTTCTTTTCATCATCACATTTTTTTTTAATGTTAAATGTAGTGAAAACTGTTATTGTAAAATAAATGGGAACAGATGTGCCCGTGTGCTTTGTAGAATGAACTTGGTAGGTTTTTTGTTTTTTAAATGCTGTTTTCGAAAATGATCGCCAATCTGAAACCTCAAGATAAACAAATGTAGCAGTTACTTCCAAAATTAGCAATTTTTATCAAAAAATTGAAAGATTGCGATAGTGAAAACCATAAATCCCTCATCATTTTTATAATTGCGATCAATTTCGATAACACATTTTGAAGTACTTTAACTGTAACTTTTTGTCTATATTTAGCCCCCTAGACAATCGCCCAACCTTTTCCACTTTTGTAAAATTCATTCTTAAACTAAGAAAGTACTTTTGAGGTTAGAGACTCCACATAAATGTTTTTGTGAAAATACTTCTATTTTTAAATGTACTGTAAATCCATTCGAGGGGAAATATATATATATATGTATGCAAGATATTCAGAAGTGCTCTCAGAATTGCATCATACTGGGTGATTCAAAATAAAGACTACAGCGATTATCATTTAAACTGCTGATGATAGAAACATTCTTCCAATTCTAAAAGAATATGCATATCAAGTGCAACTTTTGTTTTATAAAGATATGTATGTTAAAATACAAAATTTTATTTTTTTATACCCCTGGTTGTTAAAAACTTGTATTTAAAAATATATTATTCCATGTCTAGAAAGAAAATTTAAAAAATCCAAATTTTTTTACTACCAAAACTGACTAAATTATGGCATTTGAAATTTTATGAAATTTCAAGGTTTAGCAGCACTGAAATTACTTTCCATTTTAGTAGAAAACACTGAAATATCTTGCTTTGAATATAGGAAACAAGCACTCTGTCCCAAAAAAAAAATTCCACTTCACAGTCACATTTCTAAAAATGTTTCGAAAATGTACTCTATTTCTATCCTGCAAAACCAAATTTGCTTTCCAAATGGTCATATCCAGATTAAAAAAAAATAATAATTAGGTAGTACTCACTAAACATAACATCAGAGTTGTATAATATAGACCAGGGTTGGCGAACCTTTTTGTTGCTGCGTGCCAAATTTGGCCAAAAATATTTTACGTGACCAGGACGTGCCAACTAAAAAACAAATTTAGTAGATGGAAAAATAATGGATTAAAATTATTCAAAATTTTCTATTAAGATTAAAAAAAATATTAGAAACCTACATGTAGGTGCTATACTATAATAATTATGGAAACAAATATATTTAAGAAAAAAAAAAAAATTGAAATGTCAAACGCCAGTTTCTCTGAATAGTTCTGAAATAAATTCAAAGTTGCCATAACTTTACCTTCGGAACTAAGTAATGTCTAATAACCAATTCTTTCCGATAGTTTTCAAATATCGCCTTTCTTTGGAAAATTCTTGAGACCATAATTAATTAGATTGGAATATAATATGCAGCAATTAAAATTTTTCAATTTCCATTTAATCGAATTTAGAAAAAATCAGTTGTGATTTTGTGAAATTCCATTTTATTTTGATTTAGAGCCACAAGCCGTGCCAAAATTATTCTTTCGCGTGCCAAAAGTGGCACGCGTGCCATAGGTTCGCTGTGCCTGATATAGACGCATGCGCGGAAAATTTTCCGAAAAATTCGGAACTTTGCGGAAAAAAGTTTCGCAAAGAAAATGTATGTTTTGTTTTTGTAACTTTTATTAATACCAAAAATTTAAAATATCCCCCAATTTTATATACGATTTATATATTGTTTATCCACAATTCAAAATTTAAAAACTCAAAACATTGTTGTGATACACAGACCCTTTTATTTCTATTTTCCGCAGACTAAAACTTGTTGTCAATCGGTTTTCCGGCGGTGGCTGCAGTGACAATTTAGCTCGGCAACGGCTGTTAAATTGAATAATTTCGTAGTGTTATAAGAGTGACTGGCATTTTGTGCGAAGAGATCACAAGATTAAGGATTAGGTTGTTTTTAAATGTATTGACAAAATAATTGACAAGAATTCACTTTCCTATCATTGATTTTAACTTTATTATTTTTAAATTAAAATTTATTCTTTACTTAATATTAATTATCTTTGAAATTTAAATAGCAATTATTTTAAACTATGATTTTTATTTCATATCGTCAAAATAATATAACACGTAATTTTATTAAAGATCAAATTAATTTGCGGAAAATTTTTGACCTAATATTCATGTGCGCGGAAAGTTTTTTGTTTTTATACAAGTCTGCATAACATTAAATAGCATATTTTCAAATTTAAAATAAAGGTTTTTGTTTTTAACCCTTTCCCTGAAAGGGTTAATGTTACAACAAATTTCTTTAATAAGAGTAGTTAAAATTTATATCTATTAACACATTGAATGCCAAGTCTATTTTGCCTCTCTTTCCATTTGGGCCACGAAATAAGATTCCCGTTACACAACCTATAAGTGTCAGTCACCGATGGCTGGTGGAATCTAAACGGAAAGTTTAAGTGTTAGTCACTGGTGACTGACATGGCACTCAAGCGTTCTCAAAAAGTTCTGATTAAAAAATATATATATATGGCAGAAGTCTAAATAAATTGGTGTTTCCTATTTTACTTTAAATAATATTCTTCACAACAAATATTTAAATGCACCCCTGCACTAATTAAAAATATTTTACTACTTTCCATGTGGTCAATAAATACGCATGCAGCCCATAAATTCTTCCTCTTCTTTGCTTTTGTATGGAAAAACAAATTTTCTAAAACATACCATATCATAAGTGATTTTCTTTTTTTTTTTTTTTTTTTTCTGTGAACCACAGACATAGCCAATAATTTGTAAATTTATAAAAAATCAGTACATAGCCAATAATTTGTAAATTTATAAAAAATCAGTAAATTGAGCTGCAACATATTATTTGAAAGTGCATTTTGTTTCATATTTAAAGATTAGAAATGGAAATTATGCAATATTTAGAACTGAATGTAAGAGTAATGGAACTGAAAGAGATACTACCACTATTATCTTTGTCAGTTTCCCAATTTGTTTACTTGTATGATTTATTCAAAGCTTATTTAATTTTGATGTTTGTAACACTTATATTAACATAAAAATCATGGATATGTCATAAAATATTTATGTAAAATAAATGTCATAAAATATTTTAATATGTTCTGATGATTCATAAGTTGTTAGAAAATTTACATTCTATGTATTTACTTTTTTAATGCATGAAATTTTGTATTTATCTGAAAAATATTCATAAATCTATCGTATTATGTTGTATTTTTTCTACAAAATGTGCAATAAATTTTTATTTTTTAAATTATCTTTGTTTTATCATACTTAAAACTATTTTATAATAATAAAAATAACCTTATACAACGTTTTACTGCAGATATTAAAATTGAACAATTTAAAAGTGCGTAAATCGTATAAAATAATATTGTTTAAAACCGAATTTTTTGGAATAAGCCAGTAAATAGTATTTTAAAACGTGCTAATTTATTTATTTATTATTCTTGTAAATAGTAACAGTAATGTAAAAGTGTTTTTACGGTATTCAAATTTCATCAATTCAATCAAGTGAAACCATTTAAATATCTGAAAATTTCTCTGTTTAAATGATTACATATAAAAAAAAAAAAAGCCAAATCTTTAAGAAGAAACGTGTAAGTGCATATTTTCTGAGGTTATTTGCTTGATTATTAGTATCTGTTTGATAAAAAGAAACATGTCTTATGTTTTAAAACAAACGTAAACAAATACAGAACTGGCTAGCGACGCATCAATAAAAGATAGATACTATACAAACAAGACAAGTAACAACTACCTGTTGCGACCCTCCCGAAACGTTTGCGACTGTTGTCACTAGAGGCTCTGAAGTTGCGATTCGGTTACCATTGAGCTTATGCAAGAGTCATATCTGTATGAGATATATATAATCTGTGGTCTGCAGTACTTAATTTTTGGAAGTATAGATATAAATCGATTTATTTATTTATTCGCCATTATTTAATTTATTAATTGAAGTTATTTATTTAAACAAAATCAGTTCTTTTAAGAACTTATATTATTTGGGAAAATGCCACGTTGTCGTTCTAATTACTGCAGTTTTCAAAACTGCAAAAATAACTCTCTATCTGAAAGAACACATTTTTTTCGCTTCGCAAAAGAGAAAAACAGGTTAGTTTTGTGTTTTATTATAATATATAAAAAAGTTAAAATATTATTTAATATATATTATTAAATGTCAGTGATTTTAATACGTTCTATTTGAATCATGTTTTGTAATGCAATGAACAAGGACATATAAAAATTAGTTAATGTATGTGAAGATAGAATTTTACAGCAGCGTTTTCAATTCAGTTCCTGATAAGATAAAGTTATAAAAATTACATAAACATGTGTATTTCCAATGAGAATTAAACGTTTTATTACGCTTAGAGTTTAAGTATAAATTATTTAATTAATTTTAAGGTATATTTTTTATTTACCGGGCGCAGGCGATAAGTTACCAAACATTCTCTTGATCGAATTGTATTTATAATATTTAAAATAGAAGCATTTCATTCATTCCATTTAAAACTCATTTAATTTTACATTAGGATCCACTTTAATTTAAAATGCAAGCAGTAATTCTTGTATTATTAAACCAGCAATAATTGATTATTTATAGTTTTAAATATTTTGAGAATTTTAGACAACAGCTTTAAAAAAATTCCTAAAATCAACAAATTACTTTTTTTTTTTTTTTTTTTTTTTAAATCTAGAAATATGTCGGTCATTGTGTCATATCCGGGAAAAATAGTTTTCATGGGATACCTGCACTTCGCACAGGTGAATAACATTGCAGAAAGCATGCAAAGTATAGAAGAAACTTCAAAAATTGGAATAAAATATAAAATATTTACAAATAGTACGTGGTATGCTCAATTAAACATTTTTTATCTTACACCGGTTCTTCGCAGGGGTAAAACGGATAACTTTCCGTAATCGGGCCGATAGCCATGATTGGCGTCAAATGAGAAAACAGTATACAATTGTAACTGTATAAAAGTTAAATAATGGTTAGAAAATGAAAGTAACTTTTATCGAAATAACCCAATTGCGGAACATTCTCCAAATTTGAAAAAGGCTTATGAAACACACAACAATTGCCAATAACTGAAAACTATAGACTACTAATAATCTCGACGTAGCAGTTGGTGGTCGGTAGCCAAGAATTTCAAATTTCCCTTTTAATTTTGTCCGGTTTCAATTTTTAAATTTTTTATTTCTATCTGACTTCCGCAAAAGAATCGGAATAAGTAGTAGAAAAAAGGGCTGCGGACGGAGATGGGCCGATTGAACGTATTAAAATCACTGACATTTACTATTATATATTAAATAATATTTTAACTTTTTTATAAAAAATTATAGGGCTAAAAATCACGTTTAAGATGCTTAAAGGTTTTAAATATTTCTCTTTTGCAATTTCCCAACCAGCTGGTATATTTTAGAAATCGTAGTTTGTAACATAACTTACTCAATTGTTGTACTTGTATATACAGTTGTAACAACCATAAAGAATGTTTAAGGATTTATCAGCTACGTTTAGATAACGTAAAATTAATTTTCTAATTTATAATCAAGTTGTAAAAATACTAAAATGTTGTATTGTTACTAGAAACACATCCATGTACATAATTTTTATTTTTCTAGCATATCTGGGAGGGAAAAATCGATTATTTTTTTTTTATTTTTTCATATATATGAACAGGGTTAGATTAAATAAACAGTGTAAAAAAGTAGTTTTATGTTAGCCGGCCGCAGTTCATAAACCGTCAAATATTTTCACCATCACCAGCGTTTATGTTGCATTCATTTCATTCAAAATATAAAATCATCATTTTAAAAATATACTCGTCATTTGAAAAACATAACTTTATTTAAAATACATACTGGTATATTACATCAATTTAAACACATGCTTTTCGCGCATTATATTTAAAATACTTTTTTTTTTCTAATAAATAAACCCAAGGTGGGCAAGTTTCTTCCAATGTGGAAAAAAACCATGGAATTAAAAGTTACGCCTATAACTTTTATTAACAAAAATGGTTTTCTTTTAGCCTGAATAGCTTGCATAAAATTCAGGTCTATTTGAAGATATTTACAATTTAAGAGTTATAGGCGGAAAAGCAGACAAAGCAATTTTAGAGAATACCTGTTAAAATTTTAATCGTGAATTTCAAATATTTACTCACTCATGGAAGATGAACCTTGTTTATCAGATTTATAGCAAAATATTTTTGTTACAGCTTGTTTTGATAAAAATATATGTATTTAAAAAATAGGTGCAATGTCAGTTTGGTTTCGGGGCAAAAGGCAATACTGTTTACGTAACATTAGTGCTTTTTCTCCCGAAATTAAAATGACATTGCGATTTTTTTTTTTAATGCACATATTTTCATCAAAACAAACTGTAACAAAAATATTTTGCAATAAATCTGATAAACAAGGTTCATCTTCCATGAGTGAGTAAATATTTGAAATTCATGATTAAAATTTTAACAAGTATTCTCTAAAATAGCTTTGTCTGCTTTTCCGCCTATAACTGTTAAATTGTAAATATCTTCAAATAGACCTGCGCACGAGATGCGCAGATGGTAGATATTCTGTCATATATGACGTCATACAAAAAACCGGCGTATTTGCGTTATTCACTCCATCCACAAGATGGCGCAGCTGTGTCAATTTACGGCAGATTCCAGCATTAACTTTGTACGCTTACTTATAGCGCTTTGGGAATTTTCTACTTCCATGCATACAAGGTCAGTCAAAGCGATATAAGTAAGCGTCCTATCTTAAATGTTAGAAGTAACCACAAGATTAAGAGCGAGGTCACATCAATCAAGGCCATGCGCCACGTAGCGGATGGAGTGTGAACTACAGGTACCTAATGGTGTTATTACACGAGGAGTCAAAGACGCTTGGAATCCCAGGCGTCTAGCGACAACAGCCGCCTCACGGTCCGTCTTTTCCAAGCATTTCATTGGCTGTTCCGGAAAAGGCTTTTCTATTATCAGATTTCCAAGCATTTGATTGGCAGTTACTGGCGACTCCCCTCGTTTCGGGTGTCAAAGACGCTCCGACAGAAAAAAGTTGTTCGCTCTCCAAGCGACTCCCCTGCAGCTATAGGAATAACATGGAGACGCCTGGGATCTGAAGCGTCTTTGACCCATCGTGTAATAACACCATAACTGTTTTCTTACTCACACCACTAAAATTGTAAAGTTTTTTTCACCTTGATTAATTGGGGATTAAAGCGTTCGAATACGCCATCTCAATAGAGAAAATATATAACTTCTCGCTTCAGGATACTGCCGTGCAAGCACATTGCATTACATGTATTTTTAATTTGCTCGGAATGATTATTCTTTTGCACAATTTTAGATTCCATGTGATATTTGTGTTCTGTCTTATAAGACAAAGGAAAAATTATCGGAATTTGAATATCTAAAATTTTCAAATGTATTTACAATAAAGAATTATTTCAATGGCACTTTAGCATTAGTTAAAGGGACAATTTTCCTGTACCGAAAACCTCATGGTGTTAAGTGCATATGGATACCCCTCTCGCTACGCCATCATTTGGCAATAAATGTGGCAAACAAAATTAATTTCTATGAGTGACTAAAGATTTTGGAAATACGCGCCACACTAAAAACCCGCGTATGTGAATTATCACTCCGTCCACAAGGTGGCGCAACTGTGTTAATTTACGCCTGAATTAAGTTTGTTCGCTTACTTATAACGCTTTGAGGTCAGTTCATGACTTTTAACATACAAGATCGGACACGATTGCGATCGTAGCACTTTTAGTGACAGTGGGAAAAAACTCCCAAATCCTTATAACATTTTTATTATGAAGTTATTTTATTATCTACCTTATTGTGATCTTTCTTTTTTTAATGTTGCATGTTTACGTTTTCAATAGAAACTTACACCGATATATGAACATAGAATAGATATATTTTATTTTATTTAAATATTTTTCTTTTTACATGATGAGTGAACAATTTCAACCGGATATATGTAATTTTTTTTTTTTTTTTTTTTTACATGACGAGTGAACGGTTTAAGTGCAACGAAAAGCAAGGTAAAAAATTCGTCTTGAATACTATATATCAAAAGCAATAGTGTAATATAAAAATATACGAAATATTGCACTCTACAAGTCACAGAAAATTTCAAAATTTTCCCATTTGGTAGGAAAATTTTTATAGCTGATGTTTTATTAATTTATGAAGTTTAACGTATTAAACAATCGTTACAATAATCTTTTAAAATTTACGCATTTTCACCTTCTTACAGATAAAAAAAAAGTATAGTTTTTAATGTAAATAACATACAATCAATTCAGTGATATTTATAATATTAACATATAAGAAATAATAATAAAATTAGAGATGGGAAAAAATTCCTTTCGACAAAATTTTTAGAATTAAGTAAATCTAAAAGTTAAAAATAAATAGAGGTACTGATATTACACTCTATAAAATTTTATTCGATTTGAATAAATTGACACAATACCTGAATTTGATTTTTTACAATTTAATCTCACAAACTTACATATTTACATTCTTAAATAGCTCTCTTTAGCGATTCCTTCTGCTGTTCACTCCTGTCGTAAGGCCAATATGAAAATATCACTTTTACGTTTTAAAACTTTATTTGAACGCATTATTGCTATTTTTCACTTAAGTATGATTTTTGATATTGATAGTCGGCATTGTAAAAAATATATTAAATGTAAAAAATCTATTAGAGTTATCAATAATAAAATAATAATAATAATATTAAACATATGTAGCAATAAAGGTTGCGTCGAGAAAGCCTCACATGGGTTAACCCATGTGAGGCTTTCTCGACGCAACCTTTGAGATTATTTGCTGATACGTTTATCATTAATTTTTTGATTAACTGCAATTTTTTTTTATCAAACAACGTGTTTTAACGATATATAAGTATACTGCTTCAAAAGCCGCTTGCAGAACATTTCGAAAAATACATCATTCATTGCCTTTAAATTTGTGCTAAGAAAAAAGGATGTTAACATCAGAAATAATATACATACTAGTGTAAATGCCCGTCCTAGGACGGTGGGTAAAAATTGTGTTTTTCACTTAAAATTTGAAAAACTGATAAAAAAGTAATTGACAACATGGAAGCAAGGGGAAGGGCGGATCTGGAGAGTCCTCAAGGGGGGGGGGTGATTTTAGAAATTTGGAGATTCCAATATGATACGCGGGTCGGGGCTAATTTTTTTCACTGCGGGTCGTGTTACTTCTTACTTTTTGCTGCAGGTCGGGTTTGGGTCCGGTTGACTATACTTTTTTTGCTGCAGGTGTGGTTTGGGTCCGGTCGACTATACTTTTTTGCTGTGGGTCGCGCCTGGGTCCGATTGACTTTTACTTTTCTGCTGCGGATTGGGTTAACTTGTACTTTTTAGCTGAGGGTCGAATTGACTTGTATTTTTTAGCTGCGCTCTAGCGTGTTGGGTTTGGGTCCGGTTGACTTGTACTTTTCTGCTGCGGGCGGGGTTGACTTATACTTTTTAGCTGCGCTCGAGCGAGTTGGATTTGAGGAAGATTGACATACATGATTTCGGGTTTAGGTCAGTTTCGGATTGGGTTTTCACTCTTGCGAGAAGGGTTCGGGCCAACCCAAATTTTGAAAAGAAAGTATAAATACTTTTGTAGATAAAAACTATATGCATTAAAAGCTCCATAACAGGCACGCCCAAACAATTATTTAATAATACTTTTTAATCTTCAGGATTATGTAAAAAATACTAATTTGGTATAACACTGCTTGTCTCTTTATATCTAAGATTAATTGTAATTCAGTAATGCTTTGAAACTTATTAAAAAACATACTGGGCGTCCTAAAATGGATTGACTGATTTTAAAATTCAGTAACTTGCAAATGGTGACAGCAATTTAAAAAAATCTTGCAGGAGGGTTATGTAAAATGTCAGGAGATTTTTTACTGCGATTTTCGACTTTACTTTACAATATTGTAAAGTAAAGTCGAAAATCGCATAGCAGCGATAGATGACGCTGCAAACAATAGTCGTTAAGTCAGGCACCGATTTAGTGCCTATTGCTTGCAGCGTCATCTCTCATTTCTATTTTAAACTAAAATTAAAAATCTCAGTTTAAAAAAAAAAAAACCCTCATGATCAGGGGTTCAGTAAAAAGAAAAAAAATTTCAAAATTTTCTGAAGTGTTACAACAGAAGGGGGGTGTCAGGTTCTGAGAAACATCTGCTATTAGAACTGAGGTTCTATATTATTTTTTTGTCTTAATATATTGTATGGGCTGTGTACTGGAATTTCAAAATAACAGTCTTTCCTTATCTAAAACTGGATCTAAGCCGGTGAAAATGTATAGATGGTATGAAGGGGGAAAAGATAGTTTGAGAGGGGCGTGTCCAACCTTTTGAGAGGTCTGTGGAAGATGTGAAGACAAAAAGCATTCCACGAACGAAGAAAAGCGTTTGAAATGGGAGCCAGGTAGAAAACTCGGGAAGGGTTACGTTGAAAAGGCAGAGGGTTGGGAGAGAAGGAGTCCCTGCTGCTGAGAGAGTGAGTCTTGAGCGTAGCGTGCAAGGTGGACGTGTGTTCCTGGGTAGAGCTCTGAGAGAGTGCGTAAGGTTGAGAGAGGCTCGGATAGCTTAGGCTTAGAGCCCGTGTTGGGGGATCGAGATTGATCTCCGGAAAGCTAATTTAATGTGTGTAGAGTGAGAGTGAGTTAACGTAGTTTAACAGTACACAGCCAGCCTTTACTGTATTCAATTTAATGTTGAACCGGATCATCTACATCCGAGTTTGTAAGTGTAAATAGCGTTTGTTGTTGTGTAAATAGTGTGTAAATAAACTGTTAATTTAGTTAATTGAAAGCGTTGGTTTTCATTTAATCAATCCTCTCAGTGCGTGACCGATATCACGTAATCATATCGGTGGTGGCAGCATATAAATAATAAGGATTTTCTTCGAAGTTGTGCGGACTAAGAGGAAACTCCGACAGGGGGGATATTATTTCAGATTAGAAGCTTTACCTATAATAATAAACATAGGTGTATGTATGTGTGCTATTTTCTAAAGAGACCTTTGTATTTTTCCCACGACTCTCTGATAAAATTCGCATTTCTTCCACGACCCTTTGACGAAATTCGCGTTTTTTCCGCAACTCTTTGACGAAATTCACATGTTTTGGCAGCCCTTTGATAAAATTCGTGTTTTTTCATAGCCGTTTGATGAAATTCACATTTCTTCCATTGCCCTTTGACGAAATTAATGTAATTTTGCAGCTCTTTGATAAAATTTGCGTATTTTTCCACGATCCTTTAACAAAATTCGAGTTTTTACCGCAATCCTTTGATGAAAATCGCATTTTTACAGCGATCCTTTGACGAAATTCGCATTTTAAGCAATTCTTTGATGAAATTCACCTTTTCCGCGATTTTTTGAAGAAATTAACTTTTTTCTGCGATTCTTTGAATAAATTCGCGTTTCTCCGCGATCCTTTGACAAAATTTGAGTTTTTTTCGCGATCTTTTGACGAAATTCGCATTTCTTTCGCGACTTTTTGATGTAATTCGCGTTTATTTTGCAATTCTTTGATAAAATTTGCATCATTTTCGCGATCCTGTGACGAAATTTGAGTTTTTCGCGGTTGACAAAATTCGGATTTTCTCGCGCGATCCTTTGATGAAATTCGCGTTTTCCGTGATTATATGAAGAATTTCGCGTTTTCTCCGTGGCCCTTGGACCAAATTCGCATTTTTTTTCACGAATCTTTGGCGAAATTGAAGTTATTTTCTGCGAACGATTGACGAAATAGATTTTTTATGGCGACCATTTGTCAAAATTCGCGATTATTTTTATGTTGAAATTTTCGAGTTGATGATTTATTTTTTTTTTTTCGGAACCGAATGCCTTAACCCTCTCGCTGGGTATATATATATATTTATGAAAATACGTTCAAAAATTGAGCCTTTATTTTATTGCATATTTCAAATCTGCATATATTTTAGAGTTCAAATATGTCCAAAATCTTTGTGAAAGAATTTCTTTTTTTAACTAGAATTAGGTCATAAAAAAGGGATTTGCTGCTGCGGAAATTGCGGGTTGCGCAAATTTTGCCACTTTTACGTTGGCCGTGGAAAATGCGGGAGGCGCAGCGATAGGGTTAAATTTTCGGAAAATTCGGAACAGAATTCCCTGCTCCTGAGATCTTACATAACCCTCCTTCAAGCATTTTTTAAAAAATAGCTGTCACCATTTGCACGTTATTGAATTGTATTTAAAATGAGTCAATCCATTTTAGGACACGCGGTATATTCAGTAGCTAACAGATGATGGCTGAAAGAAGCATTAAAAAAATAATAAATAAAGCTGGCTTCGATATGTCAGTTAATGGTTTACCCGGGCTGAAATTTCCAGGTCCAGCCCACACACAAAAAAAATATTGGCCCGGCCCGGTATAAAAGCTAAAAAATCGATTCCAGCCTAGCTTGCATTTTGCAATTAAAATTATTCATAAAGCACACTTACTTATGCTCATATTTTATTTTAGATTATGTTCGAAATTCATGAATACAGAAAAACATTAATATAAATGACTATTTGAGCAATTATGTACATAAACACTACGTAAAAATCATTACTTAGACAATACATTAAAATAAAAATCCAGTAAGAAAATCAGTTTAGAATGAAAGAAACGGATGATAAAAGAAAATCACAATTTTAAAGCTCTACAAAGAAAAAAAAAAGTAGATTTTTAAAAATACATCTCTGTAACTTATCAAATCAAATTAAATTTTTAAAGATTTCGCTAAACAAATGTACACCATAAATATAATTTTTACGAATAACAAATAAGTAAGACGCCAGACAAACTTGGGCTCGGGGAGAAGAATTTAGAGAAGTGCACGTGTTGCGATCGGGCCAATACTGCTTATCATATGAGCTGACACGGACCGAACGTTTAGCTTTTATTCCTGGACGAGCCCCGACCTGGAAATTTTGACCAGTGCGGACCTCTAGTTAGAATGAAGTCCAGGCCTGGCTATACCTGGAAGAAAAAGAAGTCTGGCCCGACCCAAATTTTCAGAAAAAATTAAGATCAGGGCACTGCTCTAAAAGAGAGAAGACCTTACCAGGGCCGAGTCTCGTGGATTTAAACTGGCGCGACCCGACCCGGGTCGCGCTGGGCTCGAACTTCGCCCCAAGTGATCTCCCGTGAGGATGCATAATGCCGTTTTCCAATTTTTTTTATTTGCCCAAGGGGGGTGGGGGCGAACGCCCCCTCCTTAGATCCGCCATTGCATGGAAGAGCAAAGTTCGGCTAGTTTATGTTCTAATAAACACACAATTAGCATTTACAATATTTCTGTGTAAACTAGGTTTTCCGGCTAATATACTATAACAAAATTAAAATTTCTCAATAAAACAAAAATTTAACAAATATGCAATAAAACTGCGTAATTAAAACAGTCTGGTGCAACTATTGAAATAATACTATATATTTTTTAATAACACTATGAAATTGTATTTTTATCGTTTACCTCTCCCCCCCCCCCTCCTCCCCTTCTTCCAAAAATTTTTTTTATAGGTATATTGATTAATAAATAGGTATCTTGGGTTGAACCCCATCCGAAAGAACGAAGGGGAAGCATTGTTAAGTGCTCTTCGCGCCTATTGGTGTTTTTCTTCTGTTTACTCGCGGCTGACGTCACGCAGCAGGGGTAGGACAGTTTCAAATGATGTCATTTATGTCGTCTCTTTTAATCTTCATAGCTCTATGGTTAAAATTTTTTTTCAAAGAATTACAAAAGGAATGACTCTCTGTCATTGCTTCTTATTTACGTTTTACGCACGAAGTTCGCTACGTTTGTTTTCTGAAATGGCTACGTAAATCATTGAAATTTCGTTAGTTTTGAATCTTTTATAGAAAATTATTTTAAACAGAAGGGATTTCAGGTAGAAAAGATTTGTATTTAGGCAGATAAGTTTTCTCATATACATTTGAAATCAAAATTAAGCCTAACGTGGCTCCATCTTATCGGAGACTGGTAAGATTGATTGGCTCGCCCCGGATGAGTTACACTGCCCTTTATTATATAGAGATGATGTTTTTCGCCTATATACGTACAGCAGTTCACATCACGTGACTTTTAGCGTAAAACGTGGAAAAAGTTGTAAGACACACAAATAGAAAAAGCATTCCTAAAGGTACCGATATGCTGTTATGCTAAATGTCAGCCTACAGCAGCAGCAAAAACCCGTTCGTGACGTCACCTTGCACATCTCTATTCGGTATTCCGAGAAACCCGAGTTTGTAACCTTGTTGAAATAATGAAATTTTGAAGAAAAAACTTAATAAAATTAGGGAAATTTGAACAATGGTTGGACTCTGCGCACCACAAAATAGTCAAGTATGTGCCGGCTAAATATGATTAAATTGCTATGTATAGTTTTTGATACGAAAAAGCTTTTTTTTAACAGAACTATTTTGACCGACTTCTGCTTTAATAATTGCTTAAATATATATTTTTTAAATTTAAAAATCGTCTGCTTCAGCGTGTTTATCGAACATTTTTCTATAAAACTACCAATTTTCATATTTTTATGTTCGATATTTTTCTGAATATTAACCGAGAAAAACCATATAAAAAATTCATGTACAGCAGTAGCAGCGTAATTTTTTTTTAAGAATAGAGAGATTTGTACCAATTAAAAAAAAAAAAGAAAAAAAAAAATGTGAATTATGCAACGATTGAATATAAAAATAGTTGCTAGCTTCGCCGCCTTTTTCTGCAGAAAATCCAAAGAATAATTTTTGCTTTGTATAAGGACAGACATTTCATGATTACATAAAATAAAAAAATTTCTTTCGGAATTTCCGAATTAAAAAAAAAAGGGTAAGCTGTGAATCCTGTCCTTGCCCGTAATCAAAAACGTCAAGGGGCTATGCATATATAACGTTATCCTTTTAGGGGGAGGAGGGGGGGGGGGGTCTGGCCCATGATATCGTAAGATATCTCTAAGGGGAGGGGTGTGTGTGTTTTGATATCGGTATCATTTTTGATCCAACCATTTTTTTTTTATAACCTGGTCTTTACATCAAAATAGTATGTTAACTTTTTATAGTATGTTATCTATTTTTATGAAAATACAAAGTTATTATTAAAATCATTAAATGATTATAAAATTATTTAATTCCAAAATATGGAATACCCCCAACATTCGGCATTCCTATTCTTCTGTAATACGTGTATGCATATAAAATCCGCTGTTCTACAAACCATATGCGAAGTATGGTTGAAATGATACTTGTATTTACTAGTAAATAAAAGAGAAAGAATGCTGTCCATCTGTTGTGTTTATAAAAAGTTCTGTCTGTCCCACCCCGTGCGGAGGCAAGTGCAAAAAGACATTATTACTGTTGAATGTCTTATGTAACAAAATGCTATTATTAAATACTTTTAAATGGTAGCTATTTCATTTAAGTTTTATTTGATATAAAGTTATTTCGTATATAAAGTGATATTTTATTGGCTTCTCTTCATTTGAATCAATGAAGTATGCAAAAAATAAATGTAACCATATATGTATATTACTCCAAACAAAAGAAAACAAATTAAAAAAAATCTAAAGAATTTTTATACAGTGATAACGATATCATTACGAGGAGGGAGGGGGAGAGGGGTTCGAGGTATGATAACGTATGATATCGTAAGGGGTGGGGGAGGGGTCCAAAATTACCAAAATGTTGATAACATTATTTCTGCACAGCCCGCAATGAATGATTTCAATGTTTTTAGTTTCTTTCTGAAACGGAAATACTGCCTACTTCGGGTATATGGAGTTATCTAAGAAGCTAAGCTATACGACCTATACCACAGTATATTCTCCTGAACATCTCTGTCTGTGTGGTGTTAATCTATATTGAAAGTGATTATGTTGTTAAACTATATTGAAAGTAATTAATTACTTTACAGTGCCAGCAAATGATGTATGTGAATCCCGCAAACGTAATTCAACGATGACAATATAAAGGATTACATATTCATCAACATACAAATTATTCTTATCAAAACTTTCAGAATATTAAAATTTTCATACCGGACAAGAATACGGAAGAATATTAAATAAAATAAAAGTAAGTTTTCTTTTAGTGTACTTGTATTTGATTGGATTGTCATGGTATTAAGTCGTTTCCTGAGGGCGATGGCTTATAACGTTAAATCGTAAACTGCATTACGACGAATGAGTTCTCTTAGCGGCATTAAGTTTTTCCAGCTTAGAGCCTACCCGCGGCTAACGAGACGGCCCTTAACGTTGGCTGCGAGTTTACCCAAAACTTTCATTTTAAAACAATTCACATGTATTAACCAAAGGATTAATAAATAATGAGTAAAGTGTTATCAGCATCCAGATTTATTTATTTCGGAAATATTCCAGAACAATCCTTTTAGAAGTTTACAAAACTTTTTATTATTATTACCGTATATACTGGCTTATAGGTCGACTCGCGTATAAGTCGACCCCCTAACTTTTGAATGCAAATTCTGGAAAAAATCAAAAACCCGCGTATAAGTCGACCCCCTAACTTTTGAATGCAAATTCTGGAAAAAATCAAAAACCTGCGTATAAGTCGACCCCCTAACTTTTTATTTGAATTTTGCTCAAAATCAAACCAAAGATTTCACTTGCCAATGCGAAAAGGTAGTAAGTAAACAAAAACAAATCATTGGAAATTTTTAAATGTTAAATTATTATTATTTGTATATTTTATATATTATTTTTTTATTCATACACATAAAAAGCCATAATTTTGGAGTATTCGAAGTTTTTGTTTTTGCTTTTTTAACTGACTCGCGTAGAAGTCGATCCCCCAACTTTGCTTACCGAAAATTGTCAGAAAGTCCTCGACTTATGCGCGAGTATATACGGTACTTTAAAATTAAAACATTATTGCTTTACTTCTTTATTTGTTTAGTTTGAATAAAGACGTGGTCAAAGAATTTTTGAAATGAGCTTAATAAATGAAGATAAAGAACTATTACATGGGACTATGATAAGTTAGTATAAAAACAAAATAATGTAAAATACCAAAATTAGAGTTAGCAAAAATGTAGATCAAAACTTTCAAAATATTAAATTTTTCATACCGGACAAGAATACGGGCAAATATTAAATATAAAAAAGTTTGTTTTTATAAGTTAAGTTGCAATTTATTATACTTATAATATTAGGTTGTCTCTTGAGGACGATGACTTAAAGAGTTAAATCAGTACCGGCACTAGCTATTGTTCTGGGGGGGGGGAGGGAATTTGATAATTGTTGACTGATGAGTGCATTGCAGCGTGCACTCACAGCGTGCATTGCATGCAGTTGTTCCATCCTAGACCCACAGACTTCTAATATAAGTAGACTCCAAATCGGCAACCCTTGCTTGACTCCTACATCTCTGCCCTCCATCACGTGATGAAAGGCAGATTTAGCGCGCCAAACCGGTTTTTCTCCTCGGAATCTCTCTCCAGATTCCCGCCGAAACATCGTCTGTCAGCGTTTGCGTTGAGTTGACCGCACTTTTGCTTTGCCAATAAAGGGATTACCGCCAAAATGCGGCACCCTTTTGGCGATGAAAGCAAAAGATGTTGGAGTCAAAACCTTACCGAAAGAACAATGGAATTGGGAGTCTACTTATAGGCCGGGAGCCGGCAGCACAGACAATCACCTCATCGAGTTCACGGATGAAATTCTATGATTAGTTAAATCTTGATACGCATATTAAAACGCAATCGGTCTGCCAAGTCATATCTTGGTGTAAAATGCCTGAAATCCGATTTTAGTGGCTGACTCGTAGGTTTACCATTGTGTTTTCCTGCTCCCAGTCCTCCATGTTTTCATACTTTTGGGTGCAGGAAAACACAATGATAAACCTACGAGTCAGCCACTAAAATCGGGTTTTCAGGTGTTTTCCACCAAGATAGGACTTGGCAGACCGATTGCGTTTTAATATGCGAATCAAGATTTAAGTAGTCCTATAATTTTATCCGTGAACTCGATGAGGTGATTGTCTGTGCTGCCGGCTCCCGGTCTATTATATTAGAAGTCTGTGCCTACACCCTACCCATGACTAACGGGACCAAAGCGGTTATATAGGAAAGCGAAGACACTCCCATGTTAAATGATGCCGCAAAGTAGCGCAACAGTGCCACTAGTGGCCGTGCTGTAAACTAAATTGTTCGGTAGTGGGCGGGGCACTCCACGAGGGATTTGGTTTTGCTTTCACGGACCGATTCATTTATTGCGCGGCAGTACAACGGTAACAAAAATTAGAAATTTAACTGCTATGATTAAACTCAGATTAATGAAATATTTAAATTTTTGATAACTAATCGCATTATGTATTTCTTTCAGTTTTTAATATTTTCTGTTTACTTCTTATAATTTATAATGGCGTGAAGAATACGAATGTTTTAAGAGAGATCCATTTCTGAAATAATGGATATATATATTATTTAATGCATTCGACAATTTGTTTCAATGGGGTATTTACTATATGGGATTAATATTTACAACAAATATTTTCTTGTAAAAACATTCATATTTTACACGCCTTATAAATTATAAAAAGTAAACAGAAAATAAATAAGATTAAATATAAAATAAATACATAATCCGATTACTTTTATCAATAATTGAAATATTTTTTCATCACTCAACGCGTTTGTTTACTGACAGAATTGAAAACTTCTGATTGTTGCTTCGTTACTGTTATACTGTCGCGAAATAAACGAGAAGTTCAACGGTTAGTTTTCATAAAAAATTCCTTACTGCAAGTGTGTGAAGTGTTTGTTTTATAAGGGTACATAACTGGTTTTATTATAAGCAGGAAGCATTTAGAAAAAAAATCAGATGTACATTATATTTTAAGTAACTACTAACTTAGGTATTTTATCTTTAAAAATTACTTTTTTGAATTTTTGCGCACAACTATTATCAGAATTTAAAAAAAAAAAAAAAAAAAAAAAGAATTTTGCTCTGAAGAAAATCGACTTTTTTTCACTAATACATATAACTTTGAAAAAAAAATTAAATTGAATAAATGAAATTTTTTTTTGTTACTTAATGTTTAATTATTAATAAATTAAAAAGTTTCAACTATTACTTTATACCGAAAATACATATACAATTTAAATAAGTTAAAATGTATTCTGTACCCTGTTCATGAACTCACGAAATATTGTTTGTGATGTGTTACTGTTTCTTCTTCTTATTTTTTTTAATGTTCTTTATTTTGCTGATAAGTCTAAGTTATGCTCAGTAAATTTAGCTTTATTAAACCCATTAAAATCTCAAGCTAAATAATTTTGCATAATTTCATTTCGTAAAGATTATTCTCTTCGTAAAGATTTTTTTTTTTTTTTCAGAATCATTTGTATCTTACATTATATCAAACTTGAACTTGATGCTCCATAATTTAATTTTTATTTAAATCAAGTAACATGATTTAATTTTTCTCTTAAATTTTTCTTTTTCAAAATCTCTCATTATTATTATATACACTGAAAATGTCAAATATTTAAATTGATTTAATCAAAATTAATTTACTTTAAATTTCACAGAAATGAAAAGCATTAAATACGTTTAATAAGATTTTCCAATTCAAAGAACTTGTATAACAAAAATTTAATGAATTAAGATTGCCAATTTAAAACCATCTGTTGTTGAACGGTATTATTTGAAATTTTATACAGAAACAGATTAATAGGATAAGTGAAAATAAAAAAAGCACTTAAAATAATTAAAAAATAAATGATTTAACAGCTTTGAACAAATTACATTTCAAATACTATACACAAAATAAATTCAATTCAATCGAAATTATTAAAGATTTTTTAAATACATAGATATGGTTATATTTTTAAATTGTGGAGCATCAAAGAAATAATGTAAACAAACGATAAACGAATGTCTTTCTGTATTTGTTAAACAAAAATACGTTTAAAGAAGTAGGACTAATTAATACTAACTAAAAATGTGCTACATATTATGCAAACGTGCATAATAAAAAAGATAAATGAAAACTGTTGAAAGGTATTTTTCAAATTTCACTCAACTTTAAATCTCTATGATAAAAATATCTACGGTTATTTAATCTTAAAATGAGAATTAATCTTCTGAAAATACAAATATATGCAAAAATAACGAACTTAAGTACGATTAAATAGGATTTAATAAAAAAAATAACCAGCATAGTATACATGACTTACCAACTTTCCCACGTGCAACGAACGTATCCGATTACCCCAACGCGAGCAGTAGCATTTTTCACCTTGAAATGAGGCGAGACTGGATTGATGATTGATAATCCAAATTGTGTCGGGGAGAATATGCGCGCGCAGATTCTTCGCCTGCGGAGACGATCGCAGCGCTCCTAGTTAGTGTACTGTAAACTTTAATTGTCCTGTTTTCAAAGTCAAGAACAGCGCGCCCGTCGTCCCATAGAGATGTCGTCGCTTTTCCTGGAACCGATTTGTAACGAGACGGCCTTTTCGTTGACTGCGATTTAACCCAAAACATTCATTTGAAAACTATTCGCATGTGTTATTAAAAACTAACCCATTAGGGGGGGGGGGTATTTAATTACCCCCCCCCCCCCAATTAATCCAACAGGGCCAAAACTAGCTTTTTTGGCGCCCGGGGCAAGCAGGGATTTTGGCGCACCCCTCCCCCTCCGCCCTGTTCTCCATCACAAAGTAAATTTACGAAAAGAATTTTTCTAAGTATCTAATTGACAACTGATTTTTAAAGCTAAAATATATAAAATTAAACTACGTAATCAGCTTTGTCAAACATTGATTCATTAAAACCTTGAGAACGGAATCAAAAGGAACCGAACTGCATTTTAATCTTTTTAAACATTTTTTATTTTATTTTATTTATTTATTTATTTATTCTTTTGTATAAGCCAAATGAGGTCGATATCTGAAAATCAAAGAAGAGGTTTAAATGGAATAAGAAAAGGTTTTACTAAGAATTTTACTTTGTGCATTCCCCTCCGTTTGTTTTTATTTTCCCGGGCAGTCATCGCTAATGGCAAGACGAAAAAAAAAGGAAGAAAGAAAGAACGCTCAACGCTGCTCAGCGGAAAACAGCTTTCATAGAATTTTTTTTGTCTAATAGAAAAGTCACACCGAGGGGTCCTTTGCATTTGGTAGTTATCTACAGTGGACAGTGTCCCACAATAGAGACTGACCTTGAAAAACGGTAGTGATTCTCCTACGTAGAAAGTGATTTAAAAGATAGAAGCAAAGGCATAGACATGATACTTTTGGAATGGGAAAATGAAAAAATCCTAAGAGAACAATTCTTTTTTCTTATTCGTTTGGATTTTTGTATTGTAGATGAATCTTTTTATCTATTTGTAAAGTTTAATGCATTTGGTTCAGTTTTCCTTTTAAATTTTCCGGCTGCGAGACATTTTTATGCAAAATCCGTATATATATATATATATATATATATATATATGCATTCTTGTATCAAACGTCCAACAAAATTTCCATTTTGGCGCCCCCTTCAGCTTATGTTTAAGCGGCGTCCGGGGAACGTGCCCCCTCCTAGTTTCGGCACTGTTTAAAAAAAGAACAGCATATTTTGCAGGAATTTTATTCAGATAACAACACTTTTTGTTAAACAATTATTTTTACTTTATGAATCACTGAAATGTGTCAAATAAGGCATATTGTAATTTAAAACTCTTATGATATTCATCAGCGTACATATAAATAAAAACTATATTAAAAACACATTACAAATTAATCCCAACGTTTCATGCTCTTTCTAATGAGCCATCATCAGGTGGGGAGGGAGAGATCTTGACCTCCACGAAGCAAAGTTCCAAACAGCACAGTCACTTTCACAATATCAAAACTTATTAAATTTTGACAGCGTAAGTCCAAGTTTTTCTTATAAGGCATATTGTACTATTTCTCTTTTACTGGTATATATATATATATATATATATATAAATCAGAAATATAATGTTGGGAAAACGCAACGTCAGTCTTTAACGGATTAATAAATAATGAGTAAAGTGTTATCAGCATCGATATTTATTTATTTCGGAAATATTCCAGAACAATTTTTTTAGAAGATTACAAAACTTTCTATTATTATTATTATTATTACTTTAAAATTAAAACATTATTGCTTGCTTTTGCTTTGTATACATGGTTCGTACGCCTCCTTGAACTTTGCAGACCAGAAAAATTTTCGACACTAGTATTTTCTTATAGAAAATCTCTTCTTAAAAGAAAGCGAAATTTTGCCCGTTTAACCTAGATTTCTTTTGCTATAAAAATATACCGGTAGTTTCCCTGGAGAAATAACGGTATCCGAACAAACCATGGTATAAGGAGAGACATCTTCTGATTAGGGATGGGCGTTCCTGCTCCTTTTGAAAAACGATAACGAACTGTTCCATCAGAACCTGGAACTATTTCTTTTAACTGTTCGTTAGGAACAGGTCACGTGATCTCGTAACGAACGAGGAGAAGAACGAAGACACCAAGACCTGTTCCTGGGACTGTTGCTGTAACAGACAGGGCATTGATTGATTGTTCGGTTTCAGGGATTAAAAAAAGCCGACTTTTCTCTTTTCTTTACTGAATACATAACACTGAGGAAGGGAATTTAAAGTAGTGAGGGTTTCTGATACAAAAGAAAATCTGGACACATCATGTTATTTTTTCTTTTTTCTTTTTTTTTTTTTACTTTTGAGTTTTCAAGTAGAAATTTTGATTATACAAAAAATGAAGAGTATGTTACTTAAAAAAGAGATGAAATAACAAAAAGAAAAAAAAAATACATTTAATAATATTTCCAGTAATGTAAAAATGGAACCTATGGCCAATATTTAAAACAACTACGATATATACTATGTTAGCATTTGACTAGAAACTGGCTTTAAGATAATCCAATAAATACATTCCGTGAAATACCTTTTTTCAAACTTATTAGTTCAAAAAACTTAAATTAATAATATAAACAAAATAATAATATAAATAATAAACAAAAAACTAAACTTGAACTAATATGATTAGATAAACTAAAATTTTTGAGACTTCTTATTAAAATTAGCAAGCTAAAAATTGAAAACAATGCCAAGAATTGAGATATACTTATGGCTCAAGGAAGGCGGGGGGGGGGGGGGGGAAGTGAGGGTTCCAACTTCAATTAACTAAATTTTCTTTTTATTAGATGATTTTAAAAAATGAATATTATTTATTTATTTTTAAAGTAACGTAAAATAATTATACAGTAAGAGAAAAGTAAATTAAGGACTTTTTGGTAAACGGGTAAGCTTTCTCTCCCTAAATCTGTCGTTGAAGACGATATTTAATTCCGTTTCTCTTAAGTTCATGAGTTTAAAATTATCTTAAACGGCAGATGAGGGGGGGGGGGGTGAATCCTCGGCAGAAAAAGATAATAAAATAATTTAATTCTTCAAAGTTCTATTTCATGTGTATGTATCCGATTTAAAGAAAAAACAGACTAGGCAATTGAGGACAGACATATTCTTTCCAAAATCTAGTGCGGCCCCACCAGTGGCCGAGAAGTTCTGCTCTCGAAGGTGATAAGCTTTTCTTCGAGAACCTTTTCTTCTAACCTTGGGTTTTCATACATAAATACGGGTTAGGTTCCCTTAGAAAGACCCCCACGGAGGGAACTCCCCCTCGATCCCATATATTTCGTGCAGATAATCGGCCGTCATAAATAACAATAACACCAAAATCTAGTGCCACCGTGATTATTATTATTTTTTTTTGGGGGGGGGGGGGAGGCGTATTTTACTTGGTTGTGTATTTCAAAATTGCATGACAAAATCGTTTAAAAACTTCTAAATCTTGTTCCTAATAGAACCTAAGGAACTCTTTAAATGCAAATATTCTCAATATTTAGTAGCTGCTTTTGTAAACCTTAATTCCGATATCAATTAATTAAGAACATATCTGACACTGCTTCAAAGTTTTTTTAGCATACCATATTAAGCTGACACCAGAAATATTTCAAATGAATACATGAACAAAGATTTTTAACTTCAAACTGGATGCAGTTTCTTTCTTACATTCTTTTTATATATTTTATTTTATTTTATTTTATTTTTTATTTATTCATTTTTGCGAAATCTTCTAAAGGATTGTTTATCCAATTGACTTGAATCCATAAAACAACTCATGATAAAATATCTTTATTTTTCAAGAAAAGCCAAAAAGAAAAAAAAAAAAACATTTAAGGAAAAATTTCTTTTGTTTTCATTGGTCATCATAATTAAAATTCTATAAATACAATACTAATAATAAACTATATTTTTCTACCTGATGTCTATTAAAATCGGAAACAACGCATAATGTATAATGAATTTTTCTCGAACAATTTGTTTAATTGGTCTAGTTTTTTTTTTTTTTTTTTTTTTTTTTTAAAGCTATAAGAATTTAAAAATATATCTGACCTCATGTATACTTTCTTTATTATCTTAAGTCTGTTCTCAAATCTAAACTGTGTTCTTTCTGACACATTCTTCATTTCCTTTTTATTCGCAAACGCATAAAATTACTAGGTACTTTTGCTCAAAAATTAGCTAATCGAATGGGTTTTCCCCATTTTCAATAAAGGCAGGTGTTTCAGAAAATTCTGCGAATTTGATATCTTGAACCGAATTTCCGGACGCGTCAGTGCGGAGAAGAGGAAAAACTGCCATCATGATACAAAAATTGTTTGTAGCTCAAGATGTAGTTCATTTATCGAAAATTGAAAAACCGTTCGATTACAATTTTTTAAAATACCCTTTCTATATATATATAAGAATCTACAGCAATATTCCTTAATTCTTTTAATTTCAAGATTACAAATGAAATTTTTTGCTGTAATATTTTGTAATACAAATTTAAAAACTGAAGTTAAGGAATAACATTTATTGAGTTGCTTATTTAATTAAAATTACATTTTTTAAACTTTTAAACGTTCTTTGTGGATTTCTTAATAAATTAAAAGTTTTTATTGATTCGTTTGTTAGAGGCAAGCATTTTCTAGAAAAATCATTCAACTTTTACCTTACAAATAACCTTACTAGTG
Organism: Maratus speciosus; assembly: GCA_963932465.1. NCBI lineage: Eukaryota > Metazoa > Arthropoda > Arachnida > Araneae > Salticidae > Maratus > Maratus speciosus. Next base: position 38,831,009 of record OZ010799.1, read on the forward strand.
CTGTTTTATTATTATTATTGTATTAACATTAATTTAACCTCATTACTTTTGCTATTTTAACATATCCTTATTATTCAGCTGCACTAAAACCGTGTTTATAAAGTAGTTAAAAAATAATCTTTAGTTATAATAACAAATTTAGAGGGGTGGGGGACTTGTGGGACTGCATTCAGATGTAAACGGAAACGTTTATTAATATTATTATCATAATTCGATACTCACAATAAAAAAGAAATTGACATTTTTGTGTATTAAATATGTAAATTGAAATTTTTAATATGTAATAAATACAAAATAAATATCTTATGTTTTAAAAATAGTGATTATTTTTTACATTAATAATGCGTATTAAATTATAGTACTAAATTACATGTCTACTTCATGTAACGCCTATTGTTCTTAAAAGAAGTCATGAAAATGCAAAAGACCTTTAATCTGACGTATCTTCAGTAAGAAAAAGTCCTTCCGGCCAGTGCCGGGAGGAAGAGGTAGCTTTCAAATTCCTTATTTTTAAAAAGCCAACTTATATTATTCAAACACACGAAGCTCAATTATTGGAAACCGGATATAGGAGATTCAATACTAATTTTTATCAATAGTAAATCATTATGAATGAGAATTTCGCGAAATTAGTCAGCTTTATCGAAGCTGCTTTTATTTAAAGTAACTTATATTTGGCTCAGATGTTGATGTATACTATTTACATGCCTTCTTACATGGAAATAGGCGAATACGTGTGTTATCGCGTGACAAATACAAGATCGTTTCAAAATGTTAGCCATGCTAGAAATTCAAAGTGCTATAATTCAACCATTTTTTAAGATATAAACAAAAGAACAAATTTTCAGAAACAAAATCTGCTCCGGAATCTTTGTATCAAGGACAAACACATAAAAAAATCTTTTTCATTTTCCAATTTTTTAATACCTCATTTTAAATTTTAAATTTAATTTTTTTTAAATGGCAACCCTTTTGAAACAAGATAGCGAATGAAGCTGGCCAACGAACTCGTTCGAGACATTGGTATGTACTATGTACAGACCAAGTAACATCCAAATCGGTTCATAAATACGCTTGTTATCGCGTGACAAAAATCAGGTCGTTTTAAAATGTCAGCCACAATAGAAATTCAAAATGCTATAACTCAGCCATTTTTTTAGATATAGACAAAACAAAAACTGTTCCGGAATTTTTGTATTAAGGTCAAACACATACGAAAAAAATCTTTTTCATTTTCCAATTTTTTGGTATCTCATTTTAAATTTTAAATTTTTAAAATTTTTTTAAATGGCCTCCATTTTGAAACAAGATGGCGGATGAAGCTGGCCAACGAACTCGGTCGAGACATTGGTATGTACTATGCACACACCACGGTACATCCAAATCGGTTCATAAATACGCCTGTTATCACGTGACAAATATCAGGACGTTTCAAAATGTCAGCCTCGCTAGAAATTCAAAATGCTATAACTCAGCCATTTTTTAAGATATAGACGAAACAAAAACTGCTCCCGAATCTTTGTATCAAGGTCAAATACATAAGAAAATAATATTTTTTCAATTTTCAATTTTTTGGTACCACATTTCAAATTTAAATTTTTCTTAAAAATTTAAATGGCTGCCATTTTTAAACAAGATGGCGGATGAAGCTGGCCAACGAACTCGGTCGAGACATTGGTATGCACTATGTACAAACGAAATTACATCCAAATCGGTTCATAAATACGCCTTTTATCGCGTGACAAAATTCAGGACGTTTCAAAATGTCAGCCACGCTAGAAATTCAAAATGCTATAACTCAGCCACTTTTTAAGATATAGACGAAACAAAAACTGCTCCGGAATCTTTGTATAGAGGTCAAATACATAAGGAAAAAATATTTTTCCATTTTCAATTCTTTGGTACCAAATTTCCAATTTAAAATTTTAAACAAAATGTCAAATGGCCGCCATTTTGAAACAAAATGGCGGATGAAGCTGGCCAACGAACTCGGTCGAGACATTGGTATGTACTATGTACATACCGAATTACATCCAAATCGGTTCATAAATTCGAGAGTTACAGTATGACAAAGGTCAGATATATATATATATATATATATATATATATATGGATATATATATATATATATATATATATCAACTTTTGAACGGAGGGTGGTTTCGGGGTCATGATCGATGAAAATATACCAAAATTTTTTGAAATCGCTTTCCTCCGAACGGCTGCAATAGGTAGCTTTTTGTAATGACAGCTACCTAAAAGGGATAAGAGACTTTCTCCCCTTTAGTTTATTTGTCTAATTGCATCAGGGACCGATAAATTCTATCCGTCATGTCTTCATGTCAAAGTGAAAACTGAATTTTCCCAGATAGCAATTTTAATTTGCAGAAAATTTTCAGCAATCTTACTTTGCAAAGTTGCGAAGTTGCAGTAAGCTCAGCATGGCAAGCCTGAAAGTTCATAACAAGACTGCAACAAGATTATGCAAACTCCGAAGTCACCATACTTTGAACTTGCAGCTAACTTGTCGTGCAAGTCTTGTTCTTCAAATTGACTGCAGACTCATAGCAAACTAGTAATATTGCCATGCAAATGCATTGTAAACTTGCAATCTAGCCATGACACACTATCTGCAAATGCATTGCAAACTTGGATTCTTGTCATGTCAAGCTATCTGCAAGTATGCTGTAATTTCATAGCAATGTTGTTAATTCTCTGAATTTTACGTGTAGTACAGGTAAAATAAGATTTTTCGAGACAAGTGATATATAGAGTAAATATAGAGACATCAAGCAATTACTAACCATGAAATAAATATATTGGGTTTAATAATTCGTAAAAAAATGTTTAAAACATCAGTAGTTTGTGCTTCAGAATTAGTTGTGAAAGTTTAATTCACAAATTTAAGATTTTTTAGATGTGATACACAAAAGCTTGATAACTGAAATTTTCTTTTATTGGTATGGAAAAGTCCAAATGAGTTAATCTAGCTGCATATGATGGAGATTGATTTTTAAAAGAATTGTGCTTTAAAAATATCTGAAAAATCAGTAAGGGGCTATGCATATATAACGTTATCATTTTAGGGGGGAGGGGGGGGGTCTAGCACATGATATCGTAAGATATCTCTAGGGGGAGGGGGTTGTCTTTTGATATCGTTATCATTTTCGATACAACCCAAATTTTCTCATTTTATTTGTAACTTTGTCTTTACATCAAAATAGTATGTTATCTGTTTTCAGTCTATTATTTATTCTTATGAAAATACAAAGATATTATTAAAAATACTAAATGATTATAAAGTCTTTAATTCCAAAATATGGAACACCTTAATGATTGGTGTTCGATATTTATTTATCGTCTGCCAAGGCTCAGTGTGAAAATTTTTGTGTAAGTTTAATTTCTAACAAATGGCAACGTTCTTTTTTGTTGACATGTAATTTATTCTATTCTAAGAGTGTGAAACCAAGAGGGTTTATAATAAAACGTGTGATACAGTTCACTTTGTTATTAATTAAGTGTTGTGAATTATTGACGAGTTTGTGTTTATTTAATTTCAACCAGCGCGCTACATAATTTTTTGGTTACGTCTACCGGGGATTTGATATATATATTGTTAATCGAGTGATAGAACGAACTTAAGATGAGTTTCGTTTTCAAGAGTAATCATGTTATTGTTCCGAAGTTGTGATGTGAAAATAAATAAAGAAGCTGCGTCATTCCAACGTCTATACTATTTGGTGAGTCCTTTTTGTTAATATTTTCTCATTATGGCAGAACTTAAAGATATTTTAGTTAGAAAACGAGTTTTAAAAGCTACTGTAACTAAGCTCGAAAATAATATTATTAGTTCGATAGATGATGCTGATTCTAGTCAGCTTGCTTTATTCGAAAATAAAATCGAAAAATTAAATGAGGAATTACATGAAATTTTTAATGCAATTTTTTCACAATGCAAAGAAGAAGATGCAGATAATTTTGTTGATGAGCAACAGTCCGTACAGGATAAACTTGACAATCTTTGGTTAAGTGTTAACCGGAAAACTCAAAATTTACCTTAAATGAATCGAATCAAAATAATAGCCTTTCTAAATCTCAAATACCAGAAGTAAAGCTTCCTCCGTTTAGTGGTAATTTAGAAGAATGGATATCATTTTATGATTTATTTAAAGCTTGTGTGGATAATAATGAGAGTTTATCAGACTGTCAAAAATTGCAGTATTTGAAATCGGCATGTAAAAACAGCGCACTTAAAATTATTCAGAGTCTTCCAATATCTGATTCAAACTATAAGACAGCTTTAGAATTATTAAAGGAGCGATATTCAAATAAGCGTGAGTTAATTAATGCATTAATTAAGAAATTAATTGGAATGCCTTGTATATCGGATAATGCACAGTCTATTTTAGAGAGTGTAGATGTTATAAATGAATGTGTGCGTTCTTTAAGTGTACTTGAACAAGACGTTAGTGGATTTTCGGAAGTAATGATAGTTTATGTAATCACAGATAAATTAGATAAAGATACGAGATATTGGTGGGAAAGAACATTAAAAAAGGAGGAGGTGGGAACTCTTGATAATTTATTATCTTTCTTGAAGGATCATGCTAGAACCCTTCAAAACAGCAAATCCCCAGTAAAGGAAATAAAGAAAGGTAAAGTAACGACATTGTTGCCTTCTAATAATAGTTGTTGTGTATGTAAGAAATCACATCCGATGTATAAATGTCCTAAGTTCTTGCAGTTAAGTGTACATAAAAGAATAGAATTGATTAGAAGAAACAACTTGTGTTACAATTGTCTTTTAGATAAACACCATGCAAAAATCTGTAAGAGTTTAAGTAAATGTAAAGTGTGTCATAAGCCTCACCATACAATTTTACATCTTCCGAGAGACCCGAAATCTTATTCAGATAGTGTAAATGAAACGCCGACTGGCCCTCTGTCTCCGAACGCACCAGAATTTCAGCCGAGACCAACTGAGTCATTAAATCAAACTTCTTGTGCTAGCATCTTTGAATTTCCAAACAACTCTGTGTTGGGATTACATTCATTGCAAAATAAGCAAACTCTACTTTGTACAACAATGATTAAGCTTCGTGACTCATTGGGTAATCTTGTAAACTGTCGCGCTTTACTGGATAGTGGCAGTGAAGCCTCTTTCATAAGTGAAAATTGTATGCGTAAATTATATTTGTGAAGGCAATCTACTAAAGTACAGATTACATGTTTAGGTTATTATAATGCTGAATCTAATGAAGAGGTAAATTTAAATTTTACTCCCCATTTTAATTCTGAAGTGAGATTTGCCACTAGAGCATTTGTGATAAAAAGAATCACATCAAATGTGCCGTATAGTTCTATTCCTTCAAATATTGTGAATAATTTCAATGATTTAGTTCTAGCAGACCCAATATTCTTTGAATCAAGACCAGTAGATATCTCGTTAGGTGTTAACGTTTTCTTTACATTGCTTAAAGGGGAAGTTATAAAAAGAGAAGAAACTCTACCCTTCGCCATATGTTCTAAACTTGGTTGGATAATTACGGGAACTACCTCTTTTGATACAAGTCAACGTACATTTTCTGTTAATAATATTCAATTTCAACTAGATGATTTCGTTCAAAAGTTTTGGTCTTTAGATTCCATTCCTGAGCTAGTTCGAATTTCTAAGGAAGAACAAGAATGTGAAGACCATTTTAAGAGCAATTATTTTCGAAATAGTTCTGGAAGATTTGTTGTGAAACTTCCATTTAAGGATTCTCCATCGCAATTAGGTGATACTAAGGAAATAGCCATACAGCAATTTCGTTCTTTGGAACGTAAGCTTTCAAAACAACAGTCTATTTATAAAAACTATCGAGAGTTTATGAAGGAATATTCGGATTTGGGTCATATGGAACGGATATCCAAATCGGAAAGGGTCCCTGCATTTGTTTTTTATTTACCCCATCATGCGGTAATTCGTGAATCCAGTTCGACGACAAAATTAAGAGTTGTTTTTGATGCCTCTGCTAAATCTACCTCTGGTGTGTCCTTGAATGATATTCTAATGGTCGGGCCCCGTATACAACAGGAACTTTTTCCAATTCTTTTAAGATTTAGAGCTTTGCCTATTGTTGTACGAGCAGATATAGAGTAGATGTTTAGACAAATCTTGATTAATCCAGACGATAGAGATTTTTTAAGAATTTTTTGGAGAGAGAATTCCCAGGATCCGTTAGAGGAATATCGTTTAACAACAGTCACTTATGGTACGCCATCTGCCCCGTTTCTGTCTACAAGAGCTCTTCATCAGCTTGCCTTAGATGAGAAAAACGATTTTCCTTTGGCATCTGCAGCTGTGTTGAAAGATTTTTATGTAGATGATTTTCTCTCTGGCGGCCAGAATGAGAAAGAAGTTGTGGAACTAATTAATCATTTGACATTAATAATGAAACGAGGTGGATTTAATTTACGAAAATGGATTTCAAATGTACCTGGAGTACTGAGGAATATTTCTGAAGAATGTAAGGAAAGTACAGAGTCATTGCTCTTGACTAATGATGGCGGGATAAAAATTTTTGGAATTCACTGGAATTTAACGGGTGATTTCTTCTGTTTCGCTGCTTTAGACCATGAGAAAAAGGACAGATATTCTAAAAGAGATATTTTGTCAGAAGTTGCAAAGGTGTTTGATCCGCTAGGTTTGCTTTCCCCCTGTGTTGTTTTCATGAAGATAGTGCTGCAAGACTCGTGGAAGTTTTCATTTACCTGGGACGAGCCAATTAGTGAAGAACATAGTAAACGGTGGACATCTTTTCGGAATGATTTAAAGGTAATTTCTAAGTTGAAAATTCCTCGATTTGTATTAGCTGCAGATAAGATAAACCTTCAAATTCATGCCTTTTGTGATGCATCTGAAAAAGCATATTGTGCAGCAATATATATGCGTTCAGTTTCTCAGAATGAGACAATCACCATAAATCTTTTGACATCTAAAACTAAGGTCGCACTCATTAAGACTTAGTCAATCCCAAGGTTGGAACTTTGTTCCGCTCTTCTTTTGACAAATTTGCTAAAAGTTGTTTTGGATCACTTAAGTCTCAAGAAGAGTGAAGTGTTTGCGTGGACTGCTTCTAAGGTTGCGTTGGCATGACTTTCTTCAGAGCCTCATAGATGGCAAACCTTTGTAGCAAACCGTGTTGCTAAAATCCAAGAAACACTGCCTAATATTTCGTGGAATCCTGTTCGCGCGCTTGAAAATCCAGCTGACTGCGGAACAAGAGGTATGCTACCATCGGAATTAGGGAATTGTGAGCTGTGGTTTCATGGTCCTAAATGGTTAAGAGAGCCATGGGATAAACCGTCTAATGAATCATTTGAAGGCAAGGATGTACAAGAAATTATCCTAAAGGAAGAAAAGAGGAATTGTGTTGTAAATATTTCTAAACTTAATGATGATCATCTGATTTTCAGATATTCTTCTTGGAATAGACTAGTACGAATCGTCGCGTGGTGCCTAAGATTTGTAGACAATGCAAGAAAGTCGTTATCAAATCGAGTAAATGGTTTTCTCTCAGTCTTAGAGCTTTCAAATTCCACAACGAAAATTCTGAAAATAGTCCAAAACGAGTGTTTCCGTGATGAAATATATGATTTAAGCAGGGATGTAGTGGAGGGTATACGGGGGTATACGCCGTATACCTTCTGGATTTTTTTAAGGAACACCGTATACCCTCTGTTTCTCAAGAAAGCAATAGTTTATACACTCTAGGGTATACGCTCTGCCTTGAGCGTATACCCTCTGCTTAGAGCGTTTACCCTCTGTTTTTTTTACGACTACATCACTGGATTTAAGTCATCACAAATCTTTATAATCTTCAAGTAAACTTTTGTCTTTAAACCCATTCCTGGATCATAATTGTATTTTGCGTGTTGGTGGAAGATTGAGACATGCTAATGTCTCAGAAGATCAGAAACACCCAATATTACTGCCTAAGACACATCATATAACTGCATTAATTATCAAACATTATCATATAATTTATTTACATACTGGTCCACAGCTTCTTTTAGCTGTTCTTCGAACCAATTTCTGGATTTTAAGTGGTCGAGATGTAGTAAGAAAAATAATGAGGAGTTGCTTAAAATGTTTTCATATTTCACCATCTGTTGGCACCCAAATAATGAGAGATCTTCCAGCCATACGTGTTACGCCAAGACGTCCATTCTCAAAGGCTGGAGTTGATAGTGACGGTCGTGTGAGAGTCGCCATAGTAAGAACTGCTGCCGGAAATTTTAAACGAGCGGTTCATAAACTCTGTCCTCTGTCATCTCATTAACAGTAAGAGATATATAACTCTTTTATTTTTACCCCTTGAAGATTTCAAGGCCGGGGGTGTATGTTCGATATTTATTTATCGTCTGCCAAGGCTCAGTGTGAGCATTTTTGTGTAAGTTTAATTTCTAACAAATGGCAACGTTTTTTTTTGTTGACATGTAATTTATTCTATTCTAAGAGTGTGAAACCAAGAGGGTTTATAATTAAACGTGTGATACAGTTGACTTTGTTATTAATTAAGTGTTGTGAGTTATTGACGAGTTTGTGTTTATTTAATTTCAACCAGTGCGCTACAATTGGCATTCCTATTTTTCTGTCATATGTGTGTGGATATATAATGCGCTGTTCGGGAAACCATATGCGAAGCATGTTTAAAATAATAGGCGTGTTTACTAGTAAATAAAAGAGAAATAATGTTTTCCGCCTGTTTTGTTAATCAGAAGTTCTGTCTGCCCCTCTCCCCCAAAATGCAACAAGATATTATTACTATTGAATGCATTATGTAACAAAAGTATATTATTAAATACTTTGAAACAGTAACTATTTCTTTTAGGTGTTATCTGATATAAAGTTATTTTATATATAAAATGAATTTTATTGACTTCTCCTGAATCAATAAAGGTTTCAAAAAATAAGTGTAACCATATTTACATATCACTTCAAACAAAAGGAAAAAAAATTCAAAAGATCAGAATAAATTTTAGACATAGATAACGATATCATTACAGGGGGGGGGGGGTTCTAGGGATGATAACGTATATCGTAAGGGGGGAAGGGGGTCCAAAATTACCAAATAGCTGATAACGTTATATATGCACAGCCCCTAGATTGAAATACAATTTTCCAATAACTTATTGCATTTTTTACCTTATTTGAGGGTGTGAAAATGAAAATATGTCATGGTTATTTTGGTACTTTCCGGTTAGCCGGGCACCAGTGTTATATATACATATATTGTATATTTACACACATATATGTATATATAACACTGGCGCCGGCTAACCGAAAATTACCATTTAGTACTTAATAAACGGTCAAGTGCGAGTACCACTCGCGCACCGAGGGTTCCGTACAATATGAATTAGTAACTATATTATTAAAAAAAACCGTTGCTAAAAGAATACTAAGACTTTGTAAAAAACTATACAAAGTAGGGTCGGGTATAACAGTATCTACTAGAAAAATGTAAATGGATATACCATGAAAGTTCAAAGAGATATGGAACCTAAATAATATCAAATATACCTATTCTGAATAACTCATTTTTACTTTCTTCTGTCTTTACAAGGAGAAAGTATTGGATTCGTGAAAATTTTCGATTTCCGGTTTTCGACGGATTTATCCGTTTTAGGGGACAGATATATTGAAAAACATGTTTTTACAAAATGTCTATCTGTGAGTCTCTCTGTGTGTGACACAAATTTTGTGGGCACTCTATCTTAAGAGCTGTTGAACGGAATTTAATAAAACTTTACATTCAGTTGGTCCCTGATATAACTTGGTGCTGATTATTTTTTGGTGTAAATTGCCAAGCAGCTGGCGCTGCTATGCTGCATTATTCATGATTATCGCAATAGCTCTATCTCAGGAACTAATGCACGAATTTTCATCAACTTTCAGATTCAGTTAGGCCCTGATATAAATTAGTGCTGTTTAGTTTTTGGTGTAAATCGCCCATAAGGTGGCGCTACTATGCTGCAATTTTCACGATGATCACAATAGCTGTATCTCAAGAACTAATGCATGAATTTTCATCACACTTTTGATTCAGTTAGTCCGTGATGTAAATTGACCCTGATAAGTTTTTGGTGTAAATGCGATCGTAGGTATCTAACTTACTGTGATCTTTCTTTTGTTTAATGTTGCATGTTTACGTTTTCAATAGAATCTTACACCGATACATGAACATAGATTAGATATTCTATTTTACGTATCTAATATGTATTCTATGTTCACGCACGGATATATGCTTTTTTTTTCCTTACATGATGAGTGAACAATTTAAGTGTAACGAAAAACAAGGTAAAGATTTCGTCTTGAATGCTATATATCAAAAGGAATGGTGTAATATAAAAATATACAAAATATTGCACTCTACAAGTCCCAGAAACTTTCCCAATTATTCCCATTTGGTAGGAAATTTTTTATAGCCAATGTTTTATTAATTTATGAAGTTTAACGTATTAAACAATTGTTACAATAATCTTTTAAAATTTACGCATTTTCACTTTCCTACAGATAAAATAAAAATATTGTTTTTAATGTAAATAACGTACAATCAGTTCAATAATATTTATAATATTAACATATAAGAAATAATAATAAAAATACAGATGGAGAAAAATTCCTTTCAACAAATTGTTAGAATTATATAAATCTAAAGGTTAAAAATAAATAAAGGTACGTCATTACACTCAATAAAATTTTATTCGATATGCATAGCTGCCAACTTGTACGGATTTTTGCTACCACTAAAATTTAACAGAAATTTCTTCCTTTTTTAATTATCAACATTCACTGAATTTCGGCGATTGAATTACGCAAAATTTTCTATTAAATTTTAGTGGTAGGAAAGATCCGTACAAGTTGGAAGCTATGGATATGAATAAATTGACACAATACCTGAATTTGATTTTTTACAATTTAATCTCATAAATTTACATGTTTACCTTCTTAACAGAATTTTCTAGGGTTTTTCTTTTATATTATTACTCTAATTATCATTTTGCAAGTTAAAGGTGAACGATACAGGTACGATAAAAAAAGAAAAAAATAGCGTCTAAATAAATAAAGCATAAATACATCGTCTGCTTCTGCTTCATTTTAGGAAAGAATAGATATTCAAAACATAGAGTGTAAACATATTTCTTCAACATAGGTAAATTTCGGAGGCTTGTTAATTCTTCCCCCTTGTCGGTAGTGACGCTAGTACTGTTGCCATTACAGATTTTGCCGTATAAATGTCCCATCTTGTATGTTAATCTATGGTTTCTAGTGCCTAATAATAATAGAAACTACGACCCAATATTTATAGATGTCAATTTGTCGACAGACAATTTTTTCTAGTTTAGAATAAACCAGAATAAGATGATTCATGGAGATGAATGTGTAAAATTATGGTTTATTCCTTAGTTTTTATCTCTTATCGCTTCAATATACTTTTATGTTGGGTTTATAAAAACTTCAAAAAGTAAAAAAAAAAAAGCGAAATCAATGGAAAATATAAAGGAGAACAAAGAATTATTTTACCAAAACACTTGACTAACTTTTAGTCTCATTTTTTTTTCTTTTTTTTCCGAAACCCTTATTTTTGTTTCTTTCTTCATTTATTTCAAGAAAAAGGGTTAATTTTCTCTTTTCTTTTTCTATTATGACTTTGGTTATAGCTTTTTAGCGCTTATACCACTCTTTAAAAAGTATTAAAGTCTCCTAATCGGTAAATGTTACAGTTTTCAAGCAAATTATACTTGAAAGTACATTTTTTCCATATTCGAAGATCTAAAAATTGAAATTGTTCGATTGCATATATGTTAAATTTATAGCTTATTTATTTCATTTTATTTATTTATCTATTAAGTTTTAATTTTGTTATTTAATATTAGCTGCAGATAAACGTTGAACTATTTGTATTGTTTTTACAAATTACTGTTTACTACAAATAAGTTATTTAGTAATTTTCCGTAATGAAGTTGGCACGCGATATAGAGATAGATTTCAAGAATTCATACATGAAAATTATTAAAAAATCCATAATAAATCAGTCACTTAAGATACAGTTTTTAAAAAAATTACATTTGAAAGTAGATTTTTTTTTTTTTTTTTTTTTTTTTTTTTGCTATACGATGGTGTAAAAATTGAAAATGTACGATCTTTAGAAGTTTAAAAAATTGCAGTAGCAAAAATCGAAAAACCGAAATTTCCTCGTCTGGCGTTGCCATTCGCAAAACAACGTCAGCGTTACGCACAGATACGTTTGTCCTTCATAATACAGATAAAATAAAAATAATATTCTAGGAACTTCCCGTATTTATGAAATTTTACGTTTGAAAATTTTAAATACAGTAAATTCTGTCTAAGTCGGACTCTGTGCAAGCCGGAAATCTGTCTAACGCGGAAATCATTTTAAGTCCCGGCGAACCCATAGAAAATAACATTAATTGCTGCTGCGTAAGCCGGAATCTGCCTAACGCGGAAACGGAAAGGTTTTTAAGGTTCCACCGAAACTAAAATTTTGCGTAAGGCAGAAAAAATGATATTTAAAAAATGAAAGACATTTGTTTTATGAAACTTTAAAACTGATATATATACGTCAAATACTCACTGTCAAATATTTTAATTAAATACCGTAATAGATTAAGTTAAATGTAAAGAACAAAAATTGTTTTTTGATATATATACGTCAAATACTCACTGTCAAATATTTTAATTAAATACCGTAATAGATTAAGTTAAATGTAAAGAACAGAAACTGTTTAAATTTTTAAGAAATACTTTTTTAATCTATTATTGCCAATATAAATTCGCATATAAAAGTTATTACTAATAAATGCACATTTATGAAAATATATCTATTTTCTGAAGTACAATATATTACGCTTTAAATTTTATTCAAATTCAAAGTAGCTGCTTTCGGACTCATTCCCGAAGTCATTTTAATCGTATACGTGAAATTCTCAAGGATTTTTATTACAGCATTACAGAGAAATTGAATAGCGTTCCTCATGATCTTTGTTTTCAACAGATTTTCGAGACAGGAAAATTAAGGCAAGATTGTCGTCGGAGGGCATTTCATTATACCTAACGACTCAATATATTTATCGAAAACAAAAAACGCTATTCGATTCTAAATATCTCCAATAATCATGCTTGCAAAATTTATGGTTTTACGTATAAAAATGATATTGAGAATGTGTCAGAAAGATTTTCGTTATTGGGCGTTTTTTTAATACTTAACCTTTGAAATTTTACCGACTTAAAAGTCTTTAAGCCTAATCTTATACATTTTGATAATAATCAAATGTTTTTCCTCTGAAAAAAATAAAAGACAATACCGAGTATATTTTTCTCATTTACCATAATGGTTGTTTAAAAAATCTCATCAAATAAACCCGATTCGTTATCAAGTGTACTTAATTGTGTTTGTTAAAGTGAATAATTTTTTTTAAATTTCATTATTGAAGCAATTTCGATTCGGTACTATTTCTTTCAGTATTCGAATACTGTTTTTTAAGATTTTTAAAACAATTTAATAAACACTTTCATTTCATTAAATTTTCATTTTAAAGAACAATACTAAAGATTACGAACGTAAAAAATATACAGTCAGTACCGGCTATATGGTCACCCGCTTATAAGGTCACCCCGCTTATAAGGTCCCTTTTCGGAAATCCGTACTGACTGGATAGGTATTACGTGTTAAAATACACCGCCTATATGGTCAGATTCCAATGGCTGCTATCGGATATATGGTCACTTTCTGTCGCCCTCTTCATTGAAGAAATCCTATAGTTTTATGCTTTTTCGTTTCTTTTTGAAGGGTGTAAAGATCAGAATAGGCATATCATTCAACTATTTTCAACTGTTGGCGGCTTTTTTGTGGTCACGCGATGATTTTAATCTTTAATAACTTTATAAGATAACAGACATACATTCTGAAGGAAGAGAATCTTTCCGTCAAATCCATCTAATCTTCTAATCGTCTTTCCACTGATGAATCTCCCATCCTTTTGAGAATAACTGCAGTTAGAAGAATGGGTGTTAATAGCGTTTCATGGACACGTTTTGAAAGAAGGCAAAACAAACGTCTAAACTCAGCCTTAAAGATTGTGATAATATTGAATACCACGTGACTAGATGTGCACATACACGCTGGGGCGAAAGAAGACACAGAACACCATTGGCCGAATAAGATCTACTATTGCGAGTTGCAGCCAAGGGGGTTCCGAAAGATGGAGCAGTCATAAATGACGTCACTTGATGCCGTTCCTATGCCTGCCCTCCCACGTTCGTCATATTTAGCCCAGTTTTGCACTAAAGACTGCTGATTGGACTGATATCAGTCAAACACAGGGCCGAAACTAAGGGGGGGGGGAGAGGGGGCATGTGCCCCGGGCGCCAAATAAAGATTTTGTTTGTAGATTTTAAACACATGTATGTTCTCACATCTATGTTTAGCACGGTATTGTTAGAATCATCCTGTCTGGCCTATGAGAAAGCATAGAAGTATCTAAAGATGATATGCCATAAGGGTCCTGTTTAAAGCGGAATTTTTTTCGATTCTTTTCGATTCCTTTTTCAAGATTTAATATGGCAAAAAATTGTATTCAATTTTTGAAGTAACTAAACCGTACACATTGGCAACTATGTGATTCTATCAGTGCCATGAAATTTGCAGGTGTAGCCTCTTCTTTCTGCTCAAAGTATCAAATAGTTTCATTTTAATCGAACTTATACCTTTGGAATAGATCATTTTCTTTTGATGGACTGATGGCTTCCATTATTATGAAATAGCCATTATAAATGAAGTGTTAGGTGAAGATGAAAGAGCAGTCGTAAAAAATTAGAACTCTGATTTTCTGGTCAGAATGGAGAAAAAAAATGGCCATTTTTTAAATTTTATAACGGCTGTTTCATAATAATGGAAGCCATCAGTCCATCAGAAGAAAATAACTCGGTTAAAATTCTCTTTGTAAATATACTTTGCGTAAGAGGAGGGGGGGGGGGCGCCAAAATCCATGTTTGCCCCGGGTACAAAAAAGGCTAGTTTTGGTCCTGGTCAAACATGGTGGACGAAGGAGGGAGAGGGGGGGGCGAACGCGTTTTTCCGCATCAAAGCTTGCCACGGTCGAAGATTGATATGCCTACTCCTGTTGCAGGAGGTAAGAGAACCTCTTCCCGACAGGAAAGAGTTTTATTTGTGTTGTTCATTATTTTTCGCTGGCGTGTAAAGTGCTCTTTTTTTTGTTAGTTGTCGTTTTTGAATACAACATATCAGCAAAACTAAAAAAAATGACAGTTGCAGAAAAAAAAAAATTAATGAAAATTTTGAAAAATCTAATTTGTCAAAAGCAACTTTCGCGAAAGCAACTTTCATGAAATCTCGTGGAATAGCGAGAACGACACTGAATAACATCTTGGGTCCAAATCTTCTTACACAGAATATGTGATGAATCAAAAGAGAGAGCGACAACGTGTTCCAAAATTTGAGAATGTTGGGAAAGCTATTTTTATTTGGATAAAATATGCCAGATCACAGAATGTACCAATATCATGTAGTAATATTTTAAAAGAAAAGTCTTTGGAAATTGCTACTGAGCTAGGAAAATGAAATTTTACTACCAGCAACGGGTGGTCACTAAAGTATAACTTACGGCACAATCTTACTTTTAAAAAGATGTGTGGTGAAGCTGCTGATGTTTATGATAGTGAAAAAGTAAAAGCATGGAAGGAATTGGCATAAAGTGACATTCTCAATAAGTACAAACCTTGTGATGTTTTAAACGTTGATGAATGCGGGCTGCTTTTTCTTGTTTTGCCAGATAAAACTGTTACTTTTAAGATAAAAAAATGTAGTGGTGAGAAGAAAAGCAAACAAAGATTGAGTCTTTTATTAGAAGTGAATGTGGATGGCTCAGTGAGATTCACTGCATTAATTATTGGTAAATTTCTAATACCTCGTTTTTGTAAAACTGCAAATCTTGCTGAAAAACTGCCTGTATCTTACGATGTGAAATGAATGGCCTGAATGACAACAAGTATTTGGGAAAAAGAAATTCCATGTCTGGATAAATTTGGACAGAAAAAAAAGAAAATATGTGGCTATGAAATTGCATGATTCCCAATTTAAATTTGGTTGAACACGTTTTCGTGCTACCAAACTGAACTAGTGCTGCGCAACCCTTCGATCAAGGACTTATTCAAAAGAGTTTGAATATGGTATCAAAGAAAACCATTGAAAAGTGTTTTAGACATGCTTGGCTGTCTCGTTGGCTGTGTCGTTTGATAATGACGAAAATGATGATGACGATGATAATGTTGTGCCCCTATTTGAAATTGCACAAAAAATACGGAATTCCGGCTGCACAATACAAGACAAACTGACATATGAAGCTATTGACAATGAGGTCGCTACAAATGGTGAAGCTACCATACCGTAAATCGTTTCGAACGTTTTAAATATAAACAGTGATGGAAGCGACGATAAAGACAAAGAATCTGAAGCTGAACCGACAACGCGAGTAGAAGCTTTCAAAATATTAAATATCCTGAGATGTTTTTAACCCATTTTGAAGGTACAGAGGAACATTTTAAATACGTTCGTCAATTAGAAAAGGTAGTTTTAAAAACTACAATACTAAACAAACAAACTTGCATAAAAGATTATTTTAAATAAAGAAGTAACTTTTACTACTACACTATACTCATCAATTCGAAAATTTAAGTGTAAAGAAATTCTTGTTTATACTTCCTATTTTATAAATTGCATCTTCATGGCTTCTTTGTACATTATTTTATTAATAAAACTAACATATTAATAATATTTTATTGTCTAAAGTAAAATTCCTGTTTACATCGCATATAAGGCCACCCCGCTTATAAGGTCATATTTTTCAGGACCGCATGGGTGACCATATATCCGATACTGACTGTATATGACTTGTGCATTGTTTTTATTTTTTATTTTATTATTTTTTTTTTGGGGGGGGGGGGGGAGGAAAGGCTATTTTGCACAAAGCGGAATATTGTCTACGGCGGAAAATTTTCTCGGTCTCGATCAATTTCGCCTTAGACAGAGTTTGCTGTACAGCAGAGACATTATGGTGTTACTTGTTTATGGCAAAACAAGGATATTTCAGTTAAAAAATTGTGAAATGTTACTTACGTGTGCATAGTCCAAGAGCCGACAGCATAAAAATCTATGCTGTCAAGCACAAGAACAAAACCTTCCTTTTATGGAAGAGTAGAAGTGGGGGAATCTAATGATCCATGTTTGCTGGAAGTGAAGTGGTGCATAAGCCAAAATTTAATACTACCAGTGGTTGACTGATAGGTATATTATTGTGTTTGTCCTACAAACAAAGGTATGAAAACATGGAGGATAGTTGTAAGACAAACACAACGATAAACCTACGAGTCAACCACTGATGGTATAATATTTGGCTTATACATCACTTCACTTCTGGCAGACATGGATCATTAGATTCCCTACTTCTACTCTCCCATAAAATAAAGGATTTTTTCTTGTGCTTGATAACATAGGTTTTTGTGCTGTCGGCTCTTGGACTAGTATTAAAACACGGCCGAGGCAACTAAAGTAATCCGGAATCGGAATAACTTATAGTTAATTATTAATTAATAACTAGTTGGATGTGCCAACCCGAAAACTTTCTTCTATCTCATATTTTAATATTTCAAAATGTTGTTACAAATGTCAAGATTTCATTTATTAATTCAATGCTATATAAACTTTGACTTTCATCTTAAATTTCTACTTCAGTCAATCAATAGGAGTAAAAATGTGTTAATCTCCATCATGATATTTATTAAAATTAATAGTTTTCCGTTATTCCGTGGAATATCAGTTGTTCGCGAATAGCCGGTTTATCAGGATGGGAAGTTCCCGTCACTTCACAAGCCGCCAGTGTATAATAGAACTACCAAAAATCAAGAAAATTACACAAAAATCGCTATTATAGTGCCCCTTTTCGGCGAAATATTTCCCAATTCAGGGAGGACCAAAAAATTAGGTTCAATTATATGCATAACTTCAAACACTTTTCGGTGGTACAGTATTGAAAATGGCACAAAAATCGCTATTACAGCGCCTCCTTTCGGCGCAATTTCTCCAAATGCAGGGGGGACCTTTTTGCCATGGCCAAAAACATGCACAAAAAATTTGGTTCAATTCTATGCATAATTTCATACACTTTTCGATGGTTCAGTATCAATAAACGGTCAAGTATTATTCGCGCACAGAGGGTTCCGTAGAATAAATATATGAATTTGTAATTGTCTCTCTATTCTAAAAAAAAGTAACTCCCGCTGTCACCGCCGCCGCCGGTTTTGATTTTTTTGTGACCGGAGGCCTTTCTTCGTTAATATTAACAAAAATAATGCATACAAAAACATGAAAATCGGTGGGTTTATACAGAAATGTTTGATAAACACGCTGATGCAGACAGTTTTCAAATCGAAGAATTATTTTAAGAGTTATTTAATGCTAAAGTTGGACAAAATCGTTCCACTAAAAAAGTTTTATAGCAGCAAAAACTATACAGGGCAGTGTAATCATTTTTAGATCATTTTATGCGTTAGAATTTGCCGGAGTGCAGATTGCATTAATTTTTTTATTTTGACTCATTTTTTCAGGTTTTATTTCTATTTTAAATTCAAATTTTCAGCATTTCTAGAGATATTTTTTACAGATTTCAGAAAATTGTACTAATTTAAAATGTTGCCATCTGTATAAAAAGCGCAAGCAATAATGTTTGCTTCAAATTAAAAATTTATTTACACGTGACTATTATAAACAGTAAAAAAACTTTCAAATTAGTATTAAATAATTACGTATAAAAAGCAGGAACTTATTAAAAATTACGTCATAAAAAGTATACACGTGAATTTTATAGGAGAAAGGATATTGTAAAATAATAAATTCATTAACATGCGTTAGAAGTCTTAGGAGAAATTACGTCATATTTACGTCACATTATAGTTATTACATAAAATGAACACAAAATAATATTGCAAAAAAGTTTAAATTTAGAAATTGCGCTAGACATTTATTTGATATTTTGAAAATTAATTTAAAATGTCTCATTTAAAAGAACTTTCTTTTCGCTTTGTTAAAAAATACCAGGAGACAAAGACTCTCTTTACTTAATTCCTTTTATATTAGCTTATTTTGAAATGTTGTTACAGGTGTATACGTCATCAAGTTATTTTTATTTCGACGTTTTATTTGTGTTTTTATTAATGTTGTACGAATTTATTTGTTCTTTCGTTATTTAAAATAAAAATTATATCAATTTGTATAATTTGGCGAGTGGTTTGGCGATTTATAAATTTGGCGAAATTGGTCGACAGGATAATCAAGTAGTACCGCAGCGGATTTGGCGTTAAAATTCCCCAATCAAAGAGAAATGAATAGAAATTCGTTTATAGGGAGATCGCCACTGTTTTTTAAATTATAATTCAATCTTTCGAAATATCTTTAAAACAGATCAAATTAGCGTGCATTTAGAGTCTGCGGTGTCTGGACGGGGGTTGGCGAGCGTAGCTCGTAGGGGGCCGAGCCCCCTAGTATTATTTAAAAAATCAAGAAAATTACACAAAAATCGCTATTATAGTGCCCTTTTTCGGCGAAATATTTCCCAATTCAGGGAGGACCAAAAAATTAGGTTCAATTATATGCATAACTTCAAACACTTTTCGATGGTACAGTATTGAAAATGGCACAAAAATCGCTATTACAGCGACTCCTTTCGGCGCAATTTTTCCAAATGCAGGGGGGCAGGGGCCTCGCTAAGCGGGGGGGGGGGGGGAGCCTCTCCCCCAAACATTCGCGAATGTTATTACACTTGGCAAATTTGTAAAAAATTTAATAAAAACTATAGTATATTTTCTATTTCTGATGGACTTGGCAAAAATTACTAAGCTAATTGGGAATATTATTAAACTTTCAACTAATAAAAAATATATTGCATGTTTTAACTGTGGTAAGATGGCAAAATTATAAAACGAGTTGGCAAATATTGAAATTTGACTTGGCAATTTAAGGTTCTCTCCCCCACCAATAAAAAGTCTTAGCGATGGCGCTGCAGGGGGGGACCTTCTTGCCATGGCCAAAAACATGCACAAAAAATTTGGTTCAATTCTATGCATAACTTCATACACTTTTCGATGGTTCAGTATCAATAAACAGTCAAGTGCAAGTATTATTCGCGTACAGAAAGTTCCGTAGAATAAATATACGAATTTGTAATTGTATTATTAAAAAAAAACCGTTGCTAAAAGAATACTAAGACTTTGTAAAAAACTATACAACGAAGGGTTCGGTATAACTGTATATACTAGAAAAGTGTAAATGGATATACCATGAAAGTTCAAACAGATATGGAACCTCAAATATAGCTATTCTGTATAACTCATTTTTTAATATTAACCTAATCTGTTTATGATGAACTTAATTCGGTACAGACAGAAAAAGCAGTGCATATTTAAACTTCATTTGGCACTTCATAAAACTAAATTCAGAGTGGTAATAACTTTTCTTTCTACAGTGTTGCTAAAACAAAACATTTGTTCAAAGTTGAAATTTGGAATTGTGCTAAGCGTGCTTCGAAAGGAGGTCGTAAAGTTGCAACGCCACCCTGGTCCGTGCCACGTTTTTCCAAATAGGTTTTTAATTAACTTTTAAAGCTTCAAAATTTTAGAAATTTTAATTTTTTTAGATGCTGAACTCCTATTTTTTTCTGAACATTTTGATATAATTGTTTCCTTGAAATTCCCATTAGAAGAGAAGTTATGGCTTTTAGAATTATACCCGCTCAATAGCTGAAGCGGAGTTTCCGAAACTTTGAAGTAATTTTTCTCCAAATGAGGTTTTTGGGCATAACGCGCAGGATACCTCAAAAACGTCTGAATATTTTTTTCATGAAATTTTCAAAACGTATGTTTTATGTTAGTCTGTATAAACTGAACCTAAAATTTTCTTTTTATTGTTCAAAAAAATATTTGTTATATTTTTTAGGTGATTATTGTTGGAATACAACGTCCATTTATTTTACCCTTTTCTTTCAGCGCATGCGCGTACAGTGACGTTTCTCCAAATCCGCTCTGCGAGCGAGATTATTTAGTTCTGTTAAAAACATGTAAGTGCTTAGTCGCACTTAAGCTATGTATATATTTTTGTCTTCGTGTTAGTGTTAATAAATGTTTATGTCGAGCTATTCTGCTAACTCTGTGTGCCCCCAAAACCAACAAAGGTTATGGGTATCAGAGACGCTACTCACTGCGCTATAAATAGCAGAAATATTTTTTAATCTGAACTTTCGAATCGTAAAGTCTTAAGCCTGAACCGAAACTAAGAACGCTTCTACGTTCTGTCATTAACTGTTTTTATTTGTGGCTGCGAGATATTTTATTTAATCATGTCTCATGTTACGACTATTGAAAAGCTCGGTAAAAACAACTTTGATAGCTGGAAACTTCAAATTGAAGCAGTATTAATAAAAAATGATCATTGGGATTATGTAACCGGCAAAGAAGAGAAACTGGCCGAAGGTAGCGCTGATGAAAAGAAATGGCTCCAGGCTGATCAAAAAGCTCGTGCTGATATAATTCTGGCCATAAATCCCAGTGAATTGTGCCACATCAAGCATTGTGCGACTTCAAATTCAGTATGGAATAAATTGAAAGACGTTTATGAATCAAGAGGCCCCACAAAGAAAGCAACGCTGTTAAAACAGCTTCTGTTTCGAAAGATGAGTTTCAGTGAAACGATGTCTGAACATTTAAATATCTTTTTTGAGATTGTTGATAAATTAAAAGAAATGGAAATAGAAATTGCGGATGATTTGTTATCAATTCTTCTACTCTACAGTGTTCCTGAGAATTTCGAAAATTTTAGATGCGCTATAGAATCGAGAGATGAATTACCTAAACCCGATTCTTTGAAAATTAAGATGCTAGAAGAATGGGAAGCTAGAAAAGGAAAAACGACTCATGATTCTCAAAATGCCTATTATATAGAAAACAAGAGAAATAATCAAGAACAGAAGAAAAATGAAAAATGGAAGACTAATACGAATAAAAATTTTCCTGCAGAGAGAAATTATCGTAATTTCAAGTGCAAATATTGCTCCAAAATCGGGCATAAAGCTAACGAATGTAGAAAGAAAATAGCTGACAGAAAGCTTACATCTTTAAATAAAGGAAATCAAGGTTCAATGATTAGTTATGAAGAACCGGTTAGTATGGCATTCAACGACGTATATCATCAATCTACTGCATGGTGTTTAGACAGCGGTTGTACATCTCATATGTGCAAAGATAAAAATTTATTTACAGAATTTCATCCTCGTGATAATTCTACAATACAGCTTGCGGTTGATAAAACAGCAAAAATCGCAGGAATAGGAACAGTTCTTATTACACTGCCTAACGGTAGTGGAACTACTAATCTCACACTTAAGAACGTTCTGTGTGTACCTGAGTTAAAATGTAATTTGATTTCAACGTCAAAAGCAACGGCTAATAATCGTTCTGTGCTTTTTAAAGAACGATATGCTAAAATAATTGAGCCTAATGGTTCTATACTAGTACAAGCTGTTCGTCAAGGTGATTTATATTATGTACATCCAATCCCCGAAAGAGCTGCAATAGCACAGGTAAGTGATTTTGTAAAATGGCATTTAAAGTTAGGACATTTAAATGAGTCTGATTTAAAGAAACTTAAATCTAATAATATGGTTAGAAATTTAAATTTTAATGATGATGAGTCTCTTAAAGATTGTAAAGTTTGTATTCAAGGTAAACAAACTGTTCGCCCTTTTCCTAAACAATCAAATTTTGAAAGTAATGATTTATTATTTTGGATCCATTCAGACCTATGTGGGCCCATGAGAGTCCCTTCCCATGGAGGATCGCGATATTTTGTTACTTTTATTGATGATAAATCACGTTATATTGAAGTTAATTTTCTTAAAACCAAGGATGAGGTTAAGAATGCATTTGTTAAATACAAAGCAGCAGTCGAAAACCGACTAGGAAAGAAAATAAAATTTCTTCGTACAGATAATGGCTTAGAATATTGCGGCGAAGAATTTGATAAATATATCGAAGAATGCGGTATAAAACGAGAATTTTCCTCCCCTTTAACCCCTCAGCAAAATGGCACCCCTGAGAGATCGAATAGAACGTTAACTGAAATGGCAAGGTGTTTACTATTACAAAGTAATCTTCCACAATCTTTTTGGGCCGAAGCTATAAATTGTGCTGCTTACATACGCAATCGCTGCCCGACACGACGTTTAAGCGAAAATAAAACTCCATATGAAGTATTCTTTGGCATCAAGCCAACTTTATCATACTTCAAAATATTTGGGCAAAAATGTTTTGTACTTAATAAAAGGCAAAATAAGGGAAAATTTGATCCTAGATCAGAAGAACATATTTTTGTAGGTTATTCTAATGAATCAAAAGCATATAGGCTTTGGAACAAGAAATCTAGAAAAATTGTTATAAGCCGTGATGTTCGATTTATTAACGAATTTGAAAATGATCCCTCCTGTAACACCGAAATAAAATTAATTTTTCCCTTCTCTCAAAATAATGAAAATACGAGCACAAACACAATTACGCAACAATCAGAAATATTTCCAGTCATGAAAACGGAACCAGACAATTTTAGTGGCGACAGTGAAAGAGAAATTGATTCGCAATCTGATGAAATTTCCGACCCCCCCCCCCTTCTTTCAGAACGCGCGGGAGGGCGAGGAAAATAAAAACAGGTAAAAAAGGCAGACCTCGAAAGGAATATCAAACAATAATTATTCCGAAAGAAGAGAAATCTCAAACTGCAGTAAATAATTCTTTTGACTGTTGTCCTGAGTTTTCTGAAGCTCTAAATAGTCCGTATAAAAACGAATAGATAAATGCGATGAATTTAGAATTTAATTCATTAATGCAAGAAAATGCATGGCAAATAGTAGATAGGCCAAAACATAAGAAAATTATAGGATCTAAGTGGGTTTTAAAAACAAAATATAAGCCAGATGGGTCAATCGAGAAATTTAAAGCGAGATTGGTGGCAAAAGGTTGTACACAAAAACCTGGTATCGATTTTGACGAAAATTTTTCTCCTGTAGCTAGATTAAGTTCAATAAGAACTGCGATCGCATATGGCATCCAAAATGGGTTCACTGCATATCAATTAAATTTTATTATGGCTTATGTAAATGGTGATTTAACTGAAGAAATATACATGGAATTACCTGAAGGTTTTAAAAATGAATCTAATGCTGACAAAGTTTGTTTGTTAAAAAAAATCCCTTTATGGATTAAAACAATCGGGTCGCCAATGGTTCAAAAAATTAGATGAAAAATTGAAACAAATGAACTTTAAATAACTTAATGCTGATAAATGTGTGTATTTTTCTAAATCTCCCATTGAAGCTATTATCATTGTTTATGTTGATGATCTCATAATTCTTACTAAATGTAAAGAAGATTATCAATATATTCGAGATGAATTAGCAAAATCATTTAAAATGAAAGATTTAGGTCTCTTACACTATTGTTTGGGCATAGAATTTATGCAAAACGGGGACAATATTAAAATTACTCAAAAGAAGTACATTGAAGATATTCTGAGCAAATTTAATATGCAAGAATCCAAACCAGTATCTACACCTTTTGATAATAACGTGAAGCTTACTAAAGATATGTGTCCCAAAACTGAAGAAGAAAAGTCTGAAATGAATAATATTCCCTACCGTCAATTAATAGGATCCCTTATGTATTTATCAGTCGCCACTAGACCTGATATAACTCACGCTGTGAATTTCCTAAGTCAATTTAACAACAATCCAGGTAAACCTCATTGGATAGCTGCAAAAAGAATTTTGCGATACCTAAAAGGAACCCAAGATCAAGGACTGATCTTTAAGCGTGATTCTGAATCCTTGATTGCATTTGTCGATGCCGATTGGGCGTCGGATGCGAATGACAGAAAATCATACACTGGCTACATTTTTAAATATGCCAGTGGAGCGATATCGTGGGAATCGAGAAAACAACGAACTGTCGCATTATCCACAACAGAGGCGGAGTACATGGCATTGTCAGAAGCCGGCAAATAGATTTTGCATCTCAGACGGTTTTTAAGTGAACTTTCTCCTCAAACAGTGACTGCGCCTACTATAATATTTTGTGATAACCAGTCTGCTCAAAAATTAGTACGAAATCCGGTTTACCATTCGCGCACAAAACACATCGATATTCGACATCATTTTGTGCGTGAAATTTACGATAATGGCGAAATAAAGGTTAAATACCTAGAGACAGAAAATATGCCTGCAGACATTTTAACCAAAGCTTTAAATGCTTATAAACATAAAAAATGTTGTGAAATGATAGGACAAAATGTTTAAAAAATTTCAGCATTATTCTGTATCCTTTTTTTATATAAGTATATAATTTGTATTTGTAATTTTTATATTAATATTATTTCTCTGTAATGTGCTTAATAGGAGAATATTGTTTTGTTAAGAAAATGCACGTTGTAAAGGGGGAATTGTTGGAATACAACGTCCATTTATCTTACCCTTTTCTTTCAGCGCATGCGCGTACAGTGACGTTTCTCCAAATCCGCTCTGCGAGTGAGATTATTTAGTTCTGTTAAAAACATGTCAGTGCTTAGTCGCACTTAAGCTATGTATATATTTTTGTTTTCGTGTTAGTGTTAATAAATGTTTATGTCGAGCTATTCTGATAACTCTGTGTGCCCCCAAAACCAACAATTATACTGTTGAAATTTTCGAAATTTTGTATTAGCTAAATACAACTTTGCATTAAAAATATAAAAATGATTTAAATACAAATTTATTTAAGTTTAGGGTAATTATTACAATCTGAAGTATTAGTAGGTACCAAAATTTTCATTCTAGCTACAATATTTATTTTGTAATCCTGCGAGTAAACTGTTATGCCAGTTTTTTGCTCGACAAATGTCTAACAGTTTCGAGCCAATCAATAAAGCGAATCAATACTAATTCTGCATCTAGCAATTTTTTAAATACATGAAATGAAAGAACATACAAAAATTGTGTTTTAAAATCATATGCATCTTAAGACATTAAATGTTAAAAATGGTCTTTTTTTTTTCATTTTTTCCAAATTCAAGAGTCCTGAGACCCCTTAAATTAGTCTGCTTTTAACAATTTGACATTTGTTGCTTATATACTGCTATTGAATATTACATTACATATATACATCATTAAAAGTTGTTAACTGGGCACAGAGTACGCCGCCACTGTCATTATGTATGTCGAAACTGGGTCTATCTTTAAGGGTTAATATCTCGGCTAATTACTAACGATTTTTTTTTTTCGAAAATCATTATCAACAATGCTTTTATACTTCTGCTACAAAAGGTACCATCAGCGCTCCTCAACACTTTTGCTGAATGTCCGCAAATCGAAATTTGTGTGTAACGGAAAAATGCGTTTTTCTCAAAAACTATGTAACCTAGGGTAATGGCTATAATTTTCCTTCAAGGTTTAAATTAACGTCTTTAGTAGATTCAGAATTAGATGGGGGGTGGGGGGACATATTTTTGCGTTACATTTTCGACTATATCTTTGAAAATATAGTACCTAAAATTAAAAGGAATTTATTTTTGAGTTCAGCGTTACGAAAGCTTTCACGCGATATTCAAAGAAAAGAGGTTTTTTTTCAAGTAACTTAATTAGCCCCTCTACATTTTTACTAAATAAATTTATGAATGTTTAATAATAATAAAATATGGGGTCAATAGTCTTTATTACTTCCCCCCAATTTGAATTTTCCATGTTTAATAGTTTTCGAGTAATATGGCTGTGACAGACAGACACAGGAGTGATCTTATAATGGTTCCGTTTTTACTTTTTAAGTACGGAGCCCTAAAAATCGCACAAAAATCAGTATTACAGCGCCCTCTTCTGGCGGAATTCTTCTAAATGCAAGGAGGACCTTCTTGCCATGGCCAAAAACATACTTAAAAAATTTGGTTCAATTCTATGCATGACTTCATACACTTTTCAATGGTACAATACTGTAAATAGCACAAAAATCGCTATTACAGCGCCCTCTTTCGCCAGAATTTTTCCAAGTGCAGGGAGGACTTTCTTGCCTTGACCAAAAACAATACACAAAATATTTGGTTGAATTCTATGCATAATTTCATACACTTTTCGACGGTACAATATTTAAAATCGCACAAAAATCGCTATTACAGCGGCCCCTTCCGGCAGATTTTTTCAAAATTCAGGAAGAACCTACTTGCCATAGCCGAAAACTTAAAAAAAAAAAAAAATTGATTCAATTCTGGCATAACTTGATACACTTTTTGATGGTACAATGGTGACGGACACACGGACAGACTGACATTTTCTATAAACGTTTTTTGGGATCTCTGACCCCTAAAACGTGTAAATCCGTCGAAAACCGGAAGTCTAAAAATTTTTTGATTACAATACTTTCTTCTATTGGAGATACAAGAAAGTAAAAAACCACAAGTTTAACAGCAATTTCCCATCAAATTGAAACATTTTTCGTTACAACAATTGCCAACAATTAAAAATCCACAATAAAATTCTCACCATAACAATTACTTTTCTATTGCAAGATTTCCACGTGAAAAAATGAAATAAATTGTTTGACGAATTAAAAAAAAGGGAATATAACATCCTAACTTTTCTACTGCAAGATTTCCACGTGAATAATATAAAAAAAAATAAATAGTTTGACGAATTAAAAACAAAAGTGAATGTTACGTCATAATTTCTGTTTTATGATTTCCATGTGAAAGTTTATAATTATTTAATTAATTTGGCGGAAAAAAAATGGAATATTACTTCATATTGAAAACTGAAAGGACGTGGTGAATATATAACGTCATATAAGTGTGAAAAAATGTATTGAAGCATGATAAAAACTCGATTATGGAAATATTGGCGTATTTTAACATTATTGCTCCAACGATGAGTGGAAATAAGTTCATTTATAGCTGTATTATTTTGCGTCTATTATATAAATTTATACATTTTTATATTGGGTTTTCATTTGATTCATGTGTGTAACACTTCGACTGTTATTTTTTATTTTTATTTTTATGTTGTATGTTAAGTTTTGAAATTGGTTTTTCAAGACAAACATTCTTAAAATTCGGGGCAACGGCGGTTACTTTAGCTAGTATTACATACCGGGTGTCCCAAAAATGACTGATGAATTTTAAAATTCAATAACTTGCAAACGGTGACAGATATTGAAAAAATTCTTGCAGGAGTGTTATGTAAGATGTCAGGAATTTTTATGCTGCGATTCTCAGTTTTAGTTACAAATAGCATCGATAGATGGCGCTGCAAACAATTACCGCTAAATCCAGGCTCGATTTTTCTGCCTCTCTATTTTTCCATGCGAAAAAAGGAGATGAAAATGTATTGCATGGATCCCGAAGTACCAAAAATCGGGTCTGGACTGAGCGCCTATTGCTATCAGCCCCATCTATTGTTTGAAATTCGAACTAAAATCCAGAATCACAGTACAAAAACTCCTGACATCATGCACAACCCTCCTGTAAGAATTTTTTAAATATCTGTCACCGTTTGCAAGTTATTGAATTTTAAAATCCATCAGTCATTTTTGGGACATCCGGTAAAAATGTTTAATGAAGCAGTGGTAGCTGAATGGAATCGCAAGTCAGATTACAGAAAGTGTAGAGATGCATGTGGAGACGATAGGAGCTACAGATATTGGAATACCTGGCCACGGTACTTGATATTAGAACGACATGTTGAAAATTTTTTCCAACGATCCACATTCCACATTGTCCGACTATCGTTAGATTTTAAGTACAGTAGAACCTCTTTTATCCGAAACTTTTTTAACCAAAACTCTCGGTTAACCGAAATTAATTTTTAAAGCTTTTTTTTTTTTGTTTGTTTTTTTGTTTTTTGTTTAATATCACATTCCTTGTGTGCAAAATCCATTTTCAAAGCTTTTTTTTTCTAAACTATCATATTCCTTGTGTGCAAGCGATCCATTCCGAACTACGAATACATATAAATATTTTAGATCCCCTTTCTTAGAGCACGTCTTAGAGAGTCTCTTTGAATTTAACTTGAGCTCCTGTAAGCTGCGGAGTGGAACGAACAAAACGAACGAAGAAATTAGCATTTCTGAAGCTTTTAAATGTTTTGCAAAAGGTTTGACATTGCTGGAGCAGCAGAAAGACTGTGATACTCGTGAACTAATAACATTAAAAAACTTCGTGACAGAGTTTCAAAGCAAAGGCAATAGAAACTTCGACAAACTAAACATTGTTTCAAACCCTTGTGAAGTATCTAAAAGGTAGTTAATTTCAAAATTAAAATTCAGGTAATTTATTCTTGTTTCTATTTTGCTATCACTTTATTTTTGTTAAACATTTGTTACCATAATAAGAAATAGCGCATATATTTCGCCTTAATCTTAAAACTGAAGCATTCTCGATTATCCGAAAATTTCGATTTTCCGAAACAGGGTCGGTCCCAATTACATCGGATAATCGGGGTTCTACTGTATAAGGAGTAACCTCATATTTGAATTTTACCTTTCTTATTTTTCTTGCAGGTGAAGATGGAAATGAGAATGGAATCCTATCATTTCATATTTTGGAATATATTAAAATTTTAATAAATGGCGAATATTATAAAGATTTTATTAGCCCCCAATATGCTATTTCTTTCTCTTAGCTTATTTTTTGGCGTCTTCAATAAATAACGTTACCTTGTATGAGCCAGCCGTAAAACAAAAGCCGATGTTTCATTGTGCGATTAAACACTCGACAGCATTTTTTAAAACTTCTAAGCAACGCACAATTTTGAATTTTTATACCACCTTATTGGAAAAAAAAAAAAAAAAGAACTTCTTAATGCAATTTGTTTGAAAACTGCATCTCCATTTATTTTTGAAATATTAATTTTTTAGGTGCGTTCGTAATTATATAAATACGTAGCACCTATAGTCGTCGTTCAGTCCGTCCGTCTGTCTGTCCGCATATAACAGAGCAAAAACTACCCAACCGAATGGTCTGAAATTTGAAATATAAGATTGTTTCAAAATTTTGTCGAGCCATTTCAAATTTTATGAAAATAGGATGTATAGTTTAATTACAGGGACAGTCAAAAGTTTTTCTTTACATTACGGCCAATGGGAAAAATTATTTCAAGTGCATTTTAATGATGTTACAGCCTTCCGAATGGTCTGAAATTTTAAAGATATAATTGTTGCAAAATTTTGTCGAGCCATTTCAAATTTTAGGAAAATCGGATGTATAGTTTAATTACAGGGACAGTCAAAAGTTTTTCTTTACATTACGGCCAATGGGAAAAATTATTGCAAGTGCATTTTAATGATGTTACAGCCTTCCGAATGGTCTGAAATTTTAAAGATATAATTGTTGCAAAATTTTGTCGAGCCATTTCAAATTTTAGGAAAATCGGATGTATAGTTTAATTACAGAGACAGTCAAAAGTGTTCGGGGAATGGGAAAAAAATTATTGGGAGTGCATTTTAATGATGTTAAAGACTATGTACTTTATGAAGTGCAAAAAATTATACATTCAGTACAATATGGGGTGCAAAAAATAATTATAAAACTTGTTATAGTACGAACGCACCTCATTTGCCACGTTTGACGAGCAATTTCCAACTTGTTTGTAGTTTTTAGCGACATTTGTTTCATTTTGTCAACTCAAGTACTCCATTTCTGTAGAAAGTAAAGAAAAAAATAGTTGAAAAATAGCAATTATATCTTTTTGTAGCCATTTCCCCATAAAAACTGAAAAAATGTAATGAAAATACGTGCTATTTTGAGAAAAAATAGAAATGAATGATTAATATGACAAATTGATATGACAAAACATGGAACTATTATAAACTAAATTTAATTTTAAGTATCTATATTAATGCAAATGACGTCATTTTACATAAAATAAAAGCATGTGCTTTAAGCCTTAAAATTGAAATATGTTTTGCACTACAGTAGAGTCCCGATTATCCGAGTCCCGCTTAACCTAGTTATTTTCTTCTGATGGACTTATTATAAAACAGCCATTATAAAAAAAATTATGGCCATTTTTTTTTCCCATTCTGATCAGAAAATCAGAGTTCTAACTTTTTACGACTGCTCTTTCATCTTCACCTAAACGCTTCATTTATAAGGGCTGTTTCATAATAATAGAAACCACCAGTCCACCAGAAGAAAATGAAGTAATGAAATGTCGGTGGCGACTTCTGAAAAAGCAGAATTCCTGCTCCCTAGTTTAACTATTGAAGATGTCTTAAAAATTATTCATTTGTTATTTAAATGACTTTTTGAGTTTGGATTCACTTAATGACATATCAGTGAATTTTATTTTAACTAGGGAGCCTCACCCCTGCTCGCAAGCCCCCATAAATTGCGACGCAATTCACCTTGCGGTCAACACACGGTCCAAGCACACTTCGCTCGCGCTCACCTTTTTGCAGCTACTCTAGCCAAAATGAGTACTATTATAAATCATTTTAATACATGAAATTTACAATTTTTCTTTTTAAATATTAAAATTACTAATCGAAAACACAAATAAAAATGCGTATAGTTGGTGCTACCAATGGACATAAATCATTTTGCAAATTATAAATGTAAAATAATTAACTAAAAGAATTACCTTGGAAATGCAATTAATTTAAAATCCATGGGTCTATAATATTGTACAGTTAAATTCATTTCGAAAAACTTTTGACTATGACGTCATATTGACAAAATTGTACTAAAATATTTCAGCTTTGTCCATAGGTGTAAGTAAGGAACAGTAAAATCTAAGATAAAAGCAGAAAGCATAGGGGAAAATAGCAACTAGCAGACTGGTTGATTTTAAAATTTCCTCCGTGTAATTCACTTAGATTGTGGTATTTTATATGTCTGAACTGTGAGGGATAAAGAGTGTAGGATGAAAGTGGTTGAAATTTCTGTTTTTCTCCAGGAACCACTCAGAGCAAGCTCCGCCCTCCCCGTAGTGCACAAGGTAAAACGGGCGCGATCATCAATGGCCACACTCACCGTAAAAGTGAAATGCGACCGGCTTCACGCTCGGGGCGAAACCCCACTCCACATCATCGTGGTTGGGTTTTCTGCGAATTTTGGTGAGCGAACTCGCTAATCATACTATAGCAATGATCCTATGAAGCAGTGGCGTATCTAGACTTATAATTTCGGAGGGGACTGAGATACAGTAAAAGCTTCTAAGAAGGAATCGCAACAAACGGGAATATTTTCGCTTTAAACAGGTTTTTATCTTATTAGCAGGTAACGCATCTATTATACAGTGAAATCTGCTAAGATGAAATCGCATGGGACAGGGGAAAATGTCGTAGCAGGTTTTTGTCTTCACAAGTATAATTACATTGTTATACAGCATTTTTTAAAACGGAATACTGAAAATTATCTACTAAAAGGTATTTAATGAATAGTAAATAAAACTGAAATAAACAGCACGTTTATTATATAAAAGAAATCTCAATCTACCCCACCTCCCTCAACACATCCCTGGATTCATTTTGGAACATATATATGCACGGCATTTGTGAAATAACACACTTTCTAAGAAGCAAACCTGTCTAAAACGGAATATTTGTTCTGGTTCATTTTGAATTTTATCTTAGCAAGTTTCATTACACTTTGCTAAACTTTGTTTTCTACAAATTTCGGAGGGGGCTGAAGCCCCATCAGCCCACCCCCTAGATACGCCACTGCCATGAAGTATGATCTCGTTGGAGATGATTTCTGACGGTTTAACGAGGAGCCCGGGACATCAGCCCCACATCCCCGTGCCATAACAGCTGGAGACTACTCTGCATCAGAATACATAAGCTGATAGGAAAAGTAGTTCACTGTTGGAAACCATAGATGCCAGGACGGCCGAAGGTGGAAATGCTCAGCGATGGTGGCAAACAGCCTCCCCTCTAAAAAAAAAAGGCCCAATTCAGTTTTTTTACAAATTAATTTTTAATAAATTATTAATTAATTACAACACAATTTTACAAATTATTAATCAATTTTGCCTAACACTAAAGGATGCTACAATGCGAAAAAAATTTCTTAAAAAAGAGAGGTATTTACAATGAACGTATGAAGATATTTACATCCTAAATTTATTTTTCTGTCAGCAATAATGCTGTTACCCCGCTCTCGCCGGCAGCCCGTGACATCTGCGCGCCGAAGCACACATCTGACGCGAGTGCTAGCAGAGGGAGGAATGAGTCAAGTCAAGTCAAGTCAACACTGAGCTTACGGAGCGCCTACAGGAAGTAAATCTTCCCGCTAAATCTCCAACGAACTTGAAAAGCAACTAAAGATGGATTTCGAAGGATGGAGTGATGGTGGAAGTGCATGTTGGTGACTGTTTTCCCATTGGTCAGAGCCGTTAAGCCCCTCCCTCTGGGACGACAGTCCATGCTTGCAGTGTTGAGCTACCTTAGTCTTCCTCCCCCGCCAGGACCCGCGAACAGCTGAGTGCCGATGGCGATACTTGGAGTCTTTCATCCAAGCCCTGAAAAGGGCCGATCCACATCGCAGAACACCCAACCGTGACCGGATCCCCGGGGAGCCAAGACAATATCCGGACGTTCAAGGGATATTAAGGAAAAGTTCAGGCAAGTTGGTACCAGGCAACCTCCAAAAAAAAAAGGCCCAATTTCAGTTCCACATATTTTTTTTTACATTACTTTAAAGCATTATTTTACAATGACAAATTAATTACACTATGCTAACAATTTACGAAAATGTTTTATATACAAATTTACAATTTAATATTTACAGTTATTTTTTTTCCTCATTATTCTGATTTTCTTTCCTCTGAATTTTTGAAACTCCGTCCATGAAGGCTAAAGTTTTGTATGCAACATCTTTATGTTGAATTATTTCCTCATAAATATTTTCTAGTTTATTTGCTAAGTGAAGAAATGACTCTACTTTTAGTTCTAGCCTAATTTTTTCGAGAATTTCTGCAATTTTGACTACACCGTTTTCCAATTCGCTCAGCTGGTAAAGTTGTACCGGGGGAGGAGGAGCTGTTTTTGGCTCCGCCTGCGCGACTTTCTTTTTGTCTTGTTTGGTATTCTCCTCGTTTTTTTTTTCTTTGTTTTTTGCTATCTCTGCATAACTTTTCCTAAATTGTGGCTTTAGGGGGTATTTTTGGCAGCCCTTAAAGTTTGCCGTGTGCTCAGACCCACAATTAATACACAACGGCGGCGGTTTTACAGTAGTATTATGCGAGTCCACATTTTTATTCTCGGTGGGATTTTCATTTTTCCTGGGGCACTCTGGGGACTTGTGGCCCTTGCCACATCCTACACAATTGGGGTCCATGAAGCACTGCGCAGAGATATGGAAAAACCCCTGGCAATTCCAGCACGGCGCAGCTTTTCTGGGTCCCCTGTAGTTTTCAACATCAATCCTAATCTTGAATAAAGATTTAAGGTTTAGAATTTGCATCTTTCGGTAGATGCAAAAGAAAAAGCGGGAGAACCCTAGAGTCCTTCCTGCTTATCATTTGCACCACCTTGATAGTATCATAACCGTTTTTATTTAGTTCCTGCTCTATATTATCGGTTTTAACTGATTTGGGGAGGCCCCTAATCACCACTTTCATCGGTGCGTCCGTGTCAGGAACAACATAAAATTGGAATTTTTCCTCTTTCAGATAGTTAACTAGTTTGTTTTTAATTGCAAAGGTTTGGGTTAAGACTTTTACCCACCTACCCGAAATTTCAACCGAAAAATCCGGTCGCTAATTTACAAACCCTCAAGCTTTGGGCACCCTTGGCGAAAGGGAAATGTAGCCAAATAATTTGGCGAGAGAAGATCAGTGCGCGCTGGAATGGAGTGAGAATTTGAGAATGAATCAATGAATTGACGAGAGTTTTGAATCCCGAATGTGAAAGGGAACGGTGATTTTGTTGCAATGTGATATTTTCCGCAATAAATACTTCTCGGAATGGTATGTATTTTATTTATGTTAAACATATTATTGAATATAACTTTTCCTAATTTATGCCGACTTTTTTTAAAAATAATGTACTACTTTTTAAAGTTATTTTATTTTTACGATACTTGCTGCGAGTTGATTTAAGCCTAACATGTCAAGTGTTTTAAAAATGCTAAAAAAATATTTGAATTGTAAAATCCAGTTCGAATTTTTCTGTAATCAAATATTACAAAATATACATCAAGCTGTTAAAATTTTTAAACATACAAATACAATTTTTATTTTAGTTTATAATTTAAAAAGATATAAAAAAGATTGCATTCGAATTACAATTCGTTACATCTTTTATCTGTAGTAGTTATGTAATTAGCAATTAGCATTTAAAATGAAAAAACTATCTACAGCCTTCTCCGATTCCCTCTCCTTTAAAACAAAATCTGTTGCACATCTGCATACTAAAAAGATTGATGCAAAGTATCCCTGGACTGTATTTTTATAAATTGTCCAGTTTGTGTATGCATGACTTGTTTATATAAATTGTAAGTCTTCAATTTGTGTATGATGATTTGTTTGGAACAGATGTCTTATTATCCCGGGGTCTGCCATCTTGGATTTTTTTCTTGGCGTGAATTAAAAATTGTTTTTCAATTAATAGTTATAATTATTATATTCTAATTTTTTCAATATTATATTAATCTATCAACAATATTTAACCATTGGTGACGTTTAATACTTGGCGAAAAAGGAGTTTTCATGCAAGAAAAAAATCCAAGATGGCAGAACCCGGGTTAATAAGACATCTAAGCCATTTGTTTTTATTATTTTCTTAATTTTAAAACCAATTTTTTTCCAGATCAAAATTATGGACTTTACACGAGTTGTTGTTGAGTCTGATATTCAGCCAGTTGAAAGCATTCAAATGGCTTGAAATGCAATTGCTTTTCTTGCCTTTAAATGTCTTTTTGCTAGCTCTTAGGCGACCATATGGATGTGTTAGTTGACCATTCTACAGAAAGCTGTTTTGAGGATGATGCAAACTGTTAAGTCAAAGTTTTCTTTAAGTAAATCAGGTCCAGCTAAATATTTTTTCGTACGTATCCTGTCATTTTAAACTTTGTGGTAAGTACTCAATTGTTATAATTAAATATAAAAAATAACCTATGACAGACGTCGTACTTAAACTTTTACATCTTAATCTTTTATGATTTGAGTACATTACATTGACTGTTTTTGTTTTCTTCATTTAATATTGCACATTATGTATTTACAGTTCCTAAAATTATGAAATTTAATCCCTAAGTGTGAATGAATTTTGAAATGCATAATCTAATACATTGCATTCAAGCTAATTATCTTAAGATCGAATTTTATAACATTCTAGTTTGTTAAAATTAAAATAATAAAACTTTGTAAAAAAAATCACCATAAAATAAAAACAATACAGAACGCGTTTTGAGCTAAAAATATTAACAGCTCGTCATAAACTAAAGTAAAACACGTGTCTGTAAGGGGACAAGAACTTTAGCTGATGACGAGCTGTTAATATTTTTAGCTTGAAACGCGTCCTATGTATTTTTTTTATTTTATGGTGATTTTTTACATAGTTTTATTATTTTAATTGTTACATATCGCCAGTTTTTGGTGTTGTTTCGCTATATTCTATTTTGTTCTGGTAAAAATTCCTTTTTTATTGGTTTTTGATTATCTATCTCAGGTATTGTTACTTATCTGAATTTTTGGTGTTTTTCAAGATGGCCACCGGTTTGTTGTCTTAATCTTTGAATCAGTGTTTTATATATATTTAAAAAAAAAAAAAAACCTTTTGATATTGGTAGGATAGTCTATTATTTTATAATTAATAAAGTATATTTTAAAATGATTATATGTTTTCAAATATTTGATTATTTCAGTTTTAAAACTGCAGGTATTAGTGTGCCAAATGAGAAACAATATCTTCTTCAAAGCTGTTAACTTGACTAGTCTTTGTATATGAATTTAAAAGTACATCAGTGTGTTATTATAGTCTATGAAAATGTATTATAAGCATTCCTTCTAAAATAGTTTAATAATTGTTTTGATATTTGTTTCCTCTGCACCTCAAGAATATTACTATAGTTATTTTAAATAGGTTTTCACAGCTGCAGTTTTAACAACTAAACTAAAGCAAGCCATATTTGTTTTTTCTTAGTGTAAACAAAAATTTAAATATCTTGTATTGAAAAGCTCTTATAATTAACATAAGTATTTTTATTATTTCTCATTAATATTAATTGTATATTCTATTCAGTTATAAATATTTTTGGCTTAAGAATTGTTTTTATTTAAGCATTATTAGGTCTTACTATAGTTATTTTAAATGGGTTTTCACAGCTGCAGTTAGCAAGTAAACTAAAGGAAGCCATATTTGTTTTTTCTTAGTGTAAACAAAAATTTTGAACTGGAAATTTAAATATTTTGTGTATATTGTATTGAAAAGTTCATATAATTAACAAGTATTTTTGTTATTTCTCATGAATATTATTTGTATATTCTATTCAGTTATAAATATTTTTGGCTTAAGAATTGTTTTTATTTAAGCTTTATTAGATCTTACTATAGCTATTTTAAATAGGTTTTCACAGCTGCAGTTAACAAGTAAACTAAAGGAAGCCATATTTGTTTTTTCTTAGTGTAAACAAAATTTTTGAACAGGAAATTTAAATATCTTGTGTATATTGTAATGAAAAATTCATATAATTAACAAGTATTTTTGTTATTTCTCAAGAATGTTATTTGTATATTTTATTCAGTTTTAAAAATTTTTGGCTTAAGTATTGTTT
This sequence comes from Maratus speciosus, assembly GCA_963932465.1. Classification (NCBI taxonomy): domain Eukaryota; kingdom Metazoa; phylum Arthropoda; class Arachnida; order Araneae; family Salticidae; genus Maratus; species Maratus speciosus. Next base: position 38,868,922 of record OZ010799.1, read on the forward strand.
TTATTTAAGCATTATTAGGCCTAACTTTATCTTCATAAAGATAAGTCTTCATCATATTCTTTTGAGAAACTCATTTTAATGTTACTTCTCATTGTTAAATTTTTTAAGTAACATAAATCTTCATTCACTGTTTGTTTTCCTGAAATATTGAAAATGCATAAATGGTCTCCTCTTACTGTTTATCATACTATAAACAATAAATATAGCCCTTTTTTACATTACATCATACAGAAAATATATTTTATTTTTTACATTATATGTTGCAGAGTAGTTCACTTGAAAGAAATCTTTTTATTTTTGACAAGTTTATATATATATATATATATATAAAGTTTAAAATAATTTAATCAATAAAATGATTTCTGCTTAATCCTTTATTGTTTCCTTTTTTATTTTGCTTGCTTTCCATATCAAATATAGAAAATTATGTTTGCTTGTATGACAGACAACTTATTTAGAAATATATTATTAAATTTTATTTTTAATATTTTAATTATTTGAAATAATTAAAGTACATATGTACAATCCTTCTCCCTCCTTCCAATAAATTGATCTTATAGGTTTTAAATGTATGGCGCAATGCAACAAATTACAAGAATTTAAGCTCGTACTCAATAAATAATTCTTAAGAAAAGTATTGGGACAATTTATTTATTGTAAATTACTCGAAATAGGCTAAACAATTCTTTTAATGGTGGTTCATTAAACTTAGTTTTTTTGTTGTTTTTTTACATGCAGTTTAAAAACAGATTAGACCATTACATATAACACCTGCTTTAAGCTATATTAGTTCTTCAATGTCTTTTTCCTAATTATATTATGTACAAATTTGCCATTCATTTCTACTATTACAAAATACCACGTTGCAGAAAAATTTTGCTATTTTTGAGGCTTGTCGTAGCAGAAAGTTTACAAAACTTTTGCCACAGTGCTATGTAAGGTATGTGTAAGGATCGACTGAAACTGAATTTCGGTAAGCTTCCTATTTTTGGCCAAAAACGAAAACATAATTTTTTTAAAGGTATTAATACATACATAAATATATGAAAATATGAATTAATTATATGTGTGGTCCGAGTTGGCTCTGTGTGCCTTTGACCAAAACTTTTTATTTTCATGTAAAATAAAATGTAATCCATCTACATTACACATATGATTTTCTAATGATATGAATTTCAAGTAATTAAAAAATGTTTTAGATATGCATACCTCAATGTATCTTTTATTATGTAAATGATCATTTGTTATACTAGAACTTTCTCAAAGAGTATTGGAAAAACTTCTGTGGTTTCAAACTAAAAATGTTCTGTTACTGTTAAGTCTGCAGCTTTTAATGAGCACATGAAAAGCACCTTCAAAGTTTGGTCATATATGCATTGATTGCTTTGTAATTTGTATTCATGTCTCGAGCCAGTCATGACTGATAAACAGTGAAGTTTATAGTAATTAATAAAGAGTGTCTCATTTGAGCCATTACAGCTCAAATCATTAAATAATGTTGAAAATTTCTGAAGGAAGAAATGAGATTTTTGGAATACTAATAGTTTCGATTCTGCAGCATTTTCGGAGAAAGTCCGATTTTTGTATGAAAATTAATTTTCAGTTGATCTCTAATAATGTGTTTACAGTTCCTTAAATAAGAAAACTTTTTCCTATAGTGTAATTCAACTTTGAAATGTATATTCTTATAAATTTAATTAAAGTAGACTAATTATGTTAATATCTAATTTCGCAATCTTTTTTTTTTTCTACTGGTATAAATTTCTTTTCTCATGATTTTTGTCTCAAATTATCTGAGCTATTATTGTTATTTATTTGAATTTTTGGTGTTTCTGAAAATGATTATCGGTTGTCTTAATCTTTAAATTGGTGTTTACATTTGACATTTTTCAAAGGGCACTGCATGCTGCTCTTTTTAGATATGGAGAAGGCACCCGACCCTTTTCCCAGTATCTGCTTTGCACTATTTTTTCCCTTCCCATGTGGACTTTAGAAACCAGAGTTACCACTTTCTATTTGAAAACTGCCCCTGTCCAGAATAGCATGCATTTCCTAAATTCATCAGGATTTCTCTCTTTAAGGCTATGCTTTCATTACAACACAAATTTAAATTAATAGAAGATGTTAACATTTTGGTCCTGCGTTTTCCTATTGTATTTAATGCTAAATTATCCTTTTATAGCGAATTTTCGCAATGTTAAGGGGCCGCTGCACTGAAACTCCCAGAACTTGAAATCCCATGTTAACCTATGGGAAAACTTTCAAGCGCGATGACTCATTACCTAATATAATTATTAAAATACCGTTTACACCATCAGAAAGTAGACGTCAGATGCAGATGATGTGCGTTTTTAAAAATTGTCTACGTAAATTTTAAGTATCTTTAAGAAGATGATAAAATTTAATCAAATGGAAATTGCAAAGTTTATAGGAATTTTTTACGTACTTAAAATTTACGGAGATAATTTTTTAAAACACACATCATCAGCATCTGACGTCTACTTACAGTTGGTGAAAACGGTATTATAATAATTATATTAGGTAATGAGTTATCACGCTTGAAAGTTTTCCCATAGGCTAACATGGGATTTCACAATCGGGGAGTTTCAGTGCAGAGGAGCCTTAAACAGCTATAGCAAAATTTTCTCCAGTTGACCACTGAATTTTTTTTTCTAACTTTTCTGCAGTTGTGAAAATAAGACTTTGACTCTAATTTAATAAAAAAAAATGCATGCCAGCCAGTGAAACACGGTGCAAATCAGTGATAAGTCTGATTATTAAAGGGTAGAAACAACTGCATTCTTTCCGTTTAACGATACAGTTTGCAGGTGTGATCCAGTCCACTCATCAGTCAATTCCCTCATAAAGTGAATATCCTTTTTTTGTTTGCCTATATATTATTATTTTGATTCTGTTTTATAAGTAAAAATGTTCACAGATTATTTTAAAATGAGTATAATTTACGTATAATTTTTTTTTAAGTTTAGCCAATTGATATTTTTAATGTTCCTTATTTAAAACCAGATACAGAAGATATTTTCGGGATCCTGTCCATTCACTTTTTTTTTTAATGAACAGGGAGACTGTGCATGTAATCTCTGTGGATATATCTTAATACATTGGTTATAATTATGTCCCAGACACAGTGGCGTAGCTACATATTTAGCGCCCTGGAGCAAGTAAAGTTTGTGCGCCTTCTTGTCACACAAAAAAGTTCTGCGTAATTTTGATTTGAAGTGACAGATATGTATGTGTAACTAGCTGACCCGCCCGGCGTTGCCCGGGCCTGTTATAATAACGTAAACAAAACTCAAGTTTGTATGATTTTATATATTCCGAAAGTAGTTCAAATGAACCCGGTATAAGGGGTGGCCCACTGCTTTCGGTAGTGTCTAGTGTGTTCCCGACAAGCCTCTTTCTGAACTAACCTGTGGCTTGGATCCCCGTTACCAAAGGCAGTGTTCTGTACGCGCCGGAGACAATCAAAAACCAAGTTAAATGAGTCAAACCCCGTAGTAATCGAGCTCATAGAACCCGAGATAAGAATGCGAATCCTGGCGGCGAATCTATAATCTTTAAAACAGTCATAAGCTAAGTTGAATGGACCAATTTAGGTTGAAATAGGGCCCAGAATAACCGAGAAAAGAATGCGCCGTTAATGTTCAAAAATGGTGGTAGCAGAAGTCTAATACAAACTTTATAATACAGAAAGTAGCTGAATCGTAATCTAGGTTGAATGAACCAATTCCCGTTGAAATCGAGCCCCTAAGAACCCGAGGAAAGAATGCGCCCCCAAGCATAGATGATGTTTGTGGCCCCCACCCCCTGTAAATTTAACAAATTACCTTTAACAAAAAACGCGATATTTAATTCACGGCTGCAGTGAGTGAACGTAAGTTGATGCCGAAAAAGAAGATTAATATTCAAAAAAGGTGGTAGCTGGAGTATAAGAAAATTTTTTAGTCGTTTATAAGTAGCCGGAGGACCCTCGAACTATGCTAAAGAAAATTGCAAGACAATCGGATAATTTTTAAAGAAACTGCATCAAGGACCCTAAGAAGGCGATTAATATTCAAAATTGGTGGTAGCTGAAGTGCGAATAATTTTTTTTGTTATTCCTGTAGTAGCTGGGGGACGTAAGAATTTGTTAGGAAAAAAATCTTAGTGAATCGGACCATTTTTAGGGGAGCTATAATAGGGGGACCAAAAGGGGCCAGCTGATAATTGAGAGCAAGGCCTAAGGTGAAAACATGTTAAAACGTCCTAGTACTTAGCGCTTTAGATTTTCAGTTAGGCGAAATTAAGTATAGTGTATAAATACTAATCAAGTACTAATCATTAGAAATTTTTTTCAAGGAAATGCTTAAAGAGCCCTAGGGTCCCAATAAAAATATGAAGGTGTTGTCTCGGGGAGAGAAGTCCAAGACTCAATTTTGAAGTTATGCAATGATAGTGTGACACAATTAGGGGGTAAAAAAAGCATAGCGCACAAAAAATTACCCTAGAGGGCGAGTATCGTAACTGAAATGTAGAAGTGGAAAAAAAAAAACTAAATGAAAAAAGAGCTCCGAAAACGAAGCTCGGATTAAAAGAAGGCAATTTATTAACAATTTAGGAACTTTAGGAACACAAAAACTTAAAGTGGCTCTGTACCAAGCCGCAGGGGTCCAGGGTCACAACTGGAATGTTGCTGGGCAAAAGGAAATTTTTTTAGTATTTTATATAGTAGTCAAAGGACGTTAGAACAACGTCAAAGAAAATTGCAAGATAATCGGATCATTTTTAAAGAAGCTGACCTAAGGTCCCCAAGAAGGCGATTAATATTCAAATTTTGTGGTAGCTGAAGTGTAAAAAAATTTTTTGTCGTTCATATAGTAGCTGGATTTCCTAAGATGTTGTTACAAAAAAAAGTTAGTGAATCAGACCATTTTTAAGGGAGATATAATTCGAGGTCCAAAAGGGGCCAAATGATAGTTGAGAGCGGCGCCTTAAGATGAAAACATGTTAAAAGGTTCTAGTACTTGGCGCTTTAGATCTCAATAAGTCGAAATTAAGCATGGGGTATATATTAATCATTCGAATAAAATTTTAAAGAAACGCGAAAAAAAGTGGGGAAAATTCTTTAAAAAGGGCACTAGGTGACAATAAAAGTGTGAGGGTGCTGGCCCGGGGAGAGGAGTCTAACTCTCAATTTTAAAGTTATGTATTGAGAGGTTGACAATATTAAGGGGTGAAAAATGCATGGCGCACAAAAATTTCAAGGGGCCCAGGGTCTTAACTGGAATGTAGAAACTGAGAATAACTAAATGGGAAAAGGGTCCCCAAAACGAAGAAGATTGGGGCAAGTTATGAGCAATTCAGGGTATAAAAACTGAAAGGTGCTCTGGGGAACCGGTCATAAACAATTAAAAATCTGAGCTCCAGGCGCATCAGGACCTGTCTTGGACTACCCTCACCCAAATTTTCAGACTTCTACGTGCAATAGATTTCATTGGCCACCACACACAGAGCGAAACTTTCTTTTATTAGTATAGACTAGCTGACCCACCCGGTGTTGACCAGGCCCGTGATAATATTCTTAAATGAACTTGAAATTTGTAGGATTTTATTTCTTAAGGCTGTTCTTAAATCCAAAGGAGCAACTTTATGACATACGTTTTAATTAATTTTTGCTCGAGAGCGCATGAAACTAGCAGATGTTGTTATTCAGAAACTTTGTAATCGAAAGATGTTTTCCGTATTTTTTGTAAACACAATAGATCTTACAGAAAACACTGTCAAAGTTGGCATTTTCAATGGAATTTCCCGAAGAAAGCAGAAAAGCCAGTCAACGAAGGAAGAAAGACGCCTTGTCATATATCTTTAACACGACTTTGTGTGAAATGCGCACTCCAAAAATCGGTTAAAAAAACAGCCCTGAAGCAGTACAAAGCGCAAAAATCAGTATAATAAAATTTATTATAGAGGAAATTACAATCACAGCAATGTACGAATACATGAAGCCTATACACATTTCAAACAAATACTTAATAAATGATTTTACACATAACTAAATAAAATAAAATACATATATATATATAAAGAGAGGCCACGCTCTTTGGTACAAGACAGACTGAAAATTCTTGGGGCAGACCATGTCCAAACTGGTCACAGAAAAAATTCCAGAATATATACGTTAGTGTTTAAAAGATTTAAATGGTCCTTTCTTTCAAGGAAAAAAAAACCAATTCTTCTGCCTTGTAAAGAGAAATAAAAATCATTAATAAAAAATAAAAGTCTTCAAAAAAGTGATTTAATAAAAATATTAAATGATTTAAGATTTTTCATATCTAATGCTTATAGTAAATTTTAAAACTATTAGTTTCAGCTGATGGAGGAAGCAGCTTTACCTGGTTTAGGGCGCACCGTCCTGCAGGTCGGTTGCCCGGCGGTCCAGTCTGAGTCTGCCAGAATGTGATTTAATTTAGTAAAATTCTATTTTTTTTATTATTATTGTTTATAGGCCTTGTTTCGGACGGAATGAAAATTTATTGAAAATTATGTCTTTAGAAAAATGTTTAAGCTTTATGAATGAAAGTGCACGTTTTCCTTAAAACACGACGTCTTTATCACTTAGTGGAAATATTTCGCCTCTGTATAAAATTAGGAACTAAGTTTTTATTCATTCTTATACTGTTTTGAACAAACAATATATCTGTAAACTGTTCAGAAAGTTGAATGGAGTAACTCCAAACATTTTCTTCCTTTTTTTTTTTAATCGAAAATTCATCGACTACTAATATGTGCTATCAGATGGTGGTGGAATGTGCGTGTGTGTCGAGGGAGTAGGCACAGCCTGATTATGGCCTATGCAAACTCACATTACTATGTTCGAAAAATATGTTTTGCCTTATTTAATCCTAAAATTCTGCGATTAAATAAGGTTTAATGTGGAAAACTACTGTTAGAAAAAGTGGTGTAATTTTGCATAGGCTATAATCAGCCCCTAAGGAACACTTAATTTGGTACTTAACTTTTCTCTCTTTTTGAAGCTTATCGATTCTGAATTTGACATTTGCAATATTTTCAAAATCTCAAAAAACAATACGCACAAGATTTAAGTTGCTGTTTTCCCCTCACCCCCCCCCCCCCCCCACACACACACCCATCTAAATTTTGTCGCCGTGGGCTGATGTAGAATATGTTTAAATCCGGCTCTTATTATTGTTTTGTAATCTGTATTGATGCATGTTTAGTTTCCACAAAACAAACAAAAAGAAAAAACCTTCAAAATTTTCATTTATTGGTTTTCGTTTGTAAAATGGTCAATAATTTTTTCAACTTGTCACGCTATATTTTTTCCCAAATCGTAAAATAATTTTCGTAAATTACTACTGTTACATCGTACATATAGGTTTCTCAGCGGTGAACTCTTTGGCTACCATTATTTCCGTACAGTAATCATCAGGATAAATGCCTAAAACAGTTCTAATAGAAATGTACCAGAAAGATTACTGTTTGGAAATAGTAGTAGCCAGTAAAGTGGCCGATGTTAAATAAGTTGAATAAGCCTTGTTAAATAAGTTTTGATTACTTTAAGATCTGAAAATCTTCAACAGTCGTCTACGGAAAAGTTACAGAAAAATTTCAGGCATGCTGAAACGGTGTTGGAGAAGTTACTCGAGGCTGCAATATGTTATGAATTAAAATTAAAACTTGATGAATAGAAGTCATTTCTTTCAACTGCGTATGAAAACATTTAAATCGAAATAGTTGAGGTTAAACACAAGGTAAAATATCATAGAAATACGCTGATTGTAACAAGATTCATCTATAATGTCTGATTAATAATGAAAAAATATACAAATATTTTAAGAAATCGCTATTTCGCTTTTTCTAATTTTGCGCCCTTAGGATTCGTGCGCCTGGAGCAGTTTGCTCCAACTGCTCCACAGTAGCTACGCCCCTGCCCAGACACTGAAAAAAATCTTGATAGCTTTATAAATGACATTTATTCATTTAGAGGTCTACACAGGCCAGATTTCTAGACCCAGCCCGGCCCAAGCGAAAGCTTCCCCGGTATGATGTAAAAATTAAAAGTTCAGTCCGGTCCTGGCCTATGCAAAAAAAAAAAAAAATTAAATCAGACGCGGCTCAATTTCTACAAAAAATTCCAGTTTTTCTTAACATACAATCAGGGTTGGGTTTTTGACATGACAAGCATCAAAAACTGGTTAAAACTGTCAAAAACCGCCAAATACATGTAACACACTAAAACATTTTAACAACAATAGGTAAACATTAAATAAGTCAAGGATTTATGCGATCTTTTATTTAAATTTATTGTAATTTAATAATAAAAAAAATATATTAATTGCAATAAAATATTTTTATTTTTTGGAATTTTCAATCAGAAGAAAATCATTTTGTACAATTAAATAATCTGGGTCAATTTTACCACGCAGCATGCTGCAGCACACAACGTGTTTAGCACATTTATTTACACCCAGATGATTTCTGAGTTTAGAGTGTATGAAGCGTTAGAAAATAGTCTGTCTCTTAATTGATGCTGAGCTAGTAGGACTTGATAGCAAAAGCATTGCTAGATGAGCAAGTTTTGCAGCAGGCTCAAAAAGCTATTGCATTTAATGATACCTTTCCACCAAGAAATGGGGTCCCTCCTATAGCACTGAAATAAGAAGACGGGAAAGGGGATTCTTTAGCTTCATACACAATAATATGGGTAAGCATCCATGAATTCTCTCTGTAGCTCAAGCGCGAGCTGAATCAACTGATAAATCAGTCAACCCTTGCCCCTGATGGTTGGGATACAAAATATAAGCCAAACAATGATATGGTTCCTATTGTGCACTTTTTCAATATGGGGCTTAAAGGAATTTTCTTTTAGAAGACCGAGCCAATTTTGTTCAGCTTTAAAATCAAAAACATTTTTATATATTTAAAGAAAGCATGTTTTAAAAAGATTTTGAATTTAAGCTTTTTTTTTAATTACTTCTCTTATTTTGTAAATGTTTAAGATTAAGAATCCAATTTCAATTTTGAATGAAATGGTTATTGCCTAGACTAGAATAACATTGATGCACATTATCTTGTTATATATACAAAAAAATCTGCATTTTTCAAAGTTTTTTTTGTATAAAAAAAAGTCTAGCTAATGCTTTAAGCTCTCAAAAGTAAGAGAAATTAAAACGATTTTAAGTAAGAGAAAAAATGTACAGCTCAGGTGAGCTTAATGTCTATTTTTTTTAAAAAATACAGTTTTACAAAAAATAAAAATTTTAGCCTGTTAAAAAGTTGTACTTAACAATAATACTTTACTATGTACTAATTATTGATATACAGTAATAGTGAATTTAAAATATTACATGTAATGTTGTCATGTGTGACATTTAATGTGAATTTTTACAAATCAATTTTGTATTTGAGGTTTTTGACATGATGGTTTAAACCCGACATGAACTGACACACGTCAAAAACTTGCCAACCCTGCATACAATTAAGATTGAGATTCTTTTAAAGAATACTGTATACATATTTATAGGAAAATTTTACAGCATATTTTAGATTATATGTGTTCACAAGACAGAAAATACACAATAGCAACAGCAATGTTAGACGCTTAGACATTCATGAGAAAATTAACGTAATTTAGAATAAAATAAGAAAAGAGGGTTAAAAACATCACAACTTTTGAAGCCGTATAGTAAAAAGTAGATTCTTGAAAATATTTCTCTGTAATTAAGGCTCAAATACAAAGAAGCAACTTTCTGACACATTACTGAATTCATTTTTGTTCGCTGTTCAGAAACACGTAAAATTGACAGGTGTAATTCAGGAACTATGTAATCAAATGGCGTTTTCTATTTCTAGCCAAAATATTGTCAAAGTTGGAGTTTTGAATCGAATTTCTGTACGTGATAGCATGGGAAAGGAGAAAAACCTGTTGTTATGTGACAAAAATCTCATTTTACTTGATAAGCAATTTATTTATTTAAAAAATGGAAATTGCTATTTGATTCCAAATCGCCTGAGTAGTCAGGCCTGTCAATTTTATAACTTTTATAGTTAAAAATGCTGCCACTGAGCGCTGCAAAATTAAGTTTGTGTTTAACGGAAAATGCGACTTTCTCCAAAATTATGTCACCCAGGATAATCACCATAACATTCCAGCAAAGTTTGAATAAACTGCTACTGCCCCTTTTAGTTTCACTTGATTTGGAAATAGGCTGTGGGGGGAACATACTTTTGCATTACATTTTTGACAATATCTAAATTTAAAACAAATATTTTTGAATACGGTGTTACAAGATCTTTCCAACAATACCCAACATGATACACACATGCCGAAAAAAAAATAAAGTAACTTAGTTAGTCACCCTATTTTTTTTTTAATTTAATATATATATTTTTAAATATTTGTGGATAGCTAAAAATCTATAAATATGTGAACACGATTAACTTATAATGGCTCCATTTTCTTTTTTTAAGTATGGTACCCTAAAAAAATCAATGAAAAATAGATCTAAGAATTTAAAATGTTGTGATTGGGGAAGGGTGGCACAAAGAAGAGGAAACTGAAATTTCGAGAGGGAATTTAAATGACATTTTTATCACAAGCGGTAATTACCGAAAGGAGGATTTAGGAAATTTTGAAAAATTCTTGCCCTTGTTGGGAATAAATTTCACTTACTAACCGTAATTTCTGGAAGAAACGCCGCATGTGAAATTTCCGCAGTAATCGCGAATGACATGCTAAACAGAAACATATTAATAAGCTGAATTAAGAAATTATAAAAATGAAATTATTAATTAGAAGTAAATAATTTAAATACAAAATTCGAAATTATTAATATGATTTAAATAATATAAATACGAAAAACTACACTGAAATTGCACAAAATCTGCAGCTTAAATTCTGGCATATGGCACGGATGATAAATTGCATCATTACCTTGGTATATCACGAATGATTCTGCAATAAAAAAAATTAATTAAACTGAATTTTAGAAACCACAAGTACCAAAATATGAAATTATTAATTTGATATAAATAATATAAGTATGATATTCAAAATTGATAATTCATTATAAATAATATTTAAAAGAAAAAAAAATCCCGTTGAAATTGAGTAAATTTTTCTATACACTGAAGAGTGTCATGAGAACGATTGGGCGTTAGCAGTCTCAACTTTATCTCAAGTATCTTAAATAGCGTGTTCGAACGGGATAAAATGACATTTATTTTCACCGTGCCATATATTAAAATTATTTACAAATAGATAATAAACGTATTAATTTTAATATTTAGTGCTATGTACAAATAAAATAACATTATCACATCCCATTTCGTCAATTGAATAAGATATGAAAATTCTCATTTTAATCATTTCTAAAAGAATCTGTAGATCGGAAATACAGACTTTTTTTAAAGTGGGGGGGGGGGAGATTAAAAAGAAACCTCGTGCAATAATTCATCGAGATCCAGTAATTTTAAACGGAAAAGCATAGAATTTGCTGGCATATCTATCAAAGTGATTTGAAATCGAATACGTTTTTCCATTTTCGATAAATGTATTATATCTTAAGTTATAAACGATGGCTATTTGATGATGACCTTCCCTGAGCTGTCTTATCTGGAAATTCAGTTCAAAAAATCAACTTTCAGCAGTTTCTAAATGTTTTTTCCCTTATCAAAAACTGAAAAATGCTATTAGATTTTGTTAAGTATTTAGAAATGCACCAATTTTTATACGATTAAAATTAAAAATGACTTTCAGGCCCGTAGCCAGGTATGGGCGAGGTCGGGCAATGCCCGACCTGGAAAAATATTTGCCCGACCTAGCACAATTGACTGGACATCCTGATCGACACATTAAATTTCCAAACTTTTTTTTTTGCCTCATTTAAAAAAAAAAAACTTTTCTTTAGAATAGACCATAACCTAACAGACACCCATCCCTAAAACTTCTCAATTCAAACAACACAATTTAAACAAAAAATTCAATTGTAAAGACATTTTTTTCTTTCATTCCAAGATCTGTAGGAAATTTTTCGTTTTGTTCCTTTGTAGAAATTTACATTACCGCCTCCCCGAAGAGTCAAACTGCAAGAATAATAGGTTTTAGAAATTATCCTCTGAACTCTTTTACTCAAACTGGTTCTGATGTCCACGAAAATCGTTTTCTTTGTAGAACTGTCATACGTGAAATTTATTGAAATCAGGTAAGGTTGAAACCAAATGCTTGGATTTTCAGTTCCAAAAAACAGGCAACTATCATGTGTTACAATCATGTGGTTTTTGTCATTGTTAACTTCACTATATTGCTTTTGGGGGCTTTTCAACAAAAGTGGGAAGTGTTCTTTGAAACAGCTTTCTTGACACTGTTGCAGCTCATAAAAGTTTATAAAATCATTATCACACATAATTGCAATATCTAGGAAGGGTTTTTCAGAGTAAAGGGGCTTTATAATCATTGTAAATGTCATATATGACTATTTGAATATAATATTTTTATATTAATTAAATGATTTAAATGTAATTTAGCAATGCGAATATTACTGAATTAAATTATTCTTTTTATAAGTACTTTTTCTTCTTAATGGTGTTTCACCCAACCCTTTACTTTTAACAAACCTTATTTATTCTACCTTTCAGTTGTTTTCTTCCTTTCTTCCTATATATGTATATAAATATCCAAATATTACATAGTTTCTGTATGAAATAGGGGAAATAAATGAAAGATTGCGAAGCGGTAAGATAAATTGAAAAATTTAAAAAATACTAAACGAGCATTAATATTTTAAAGCTATGAAATGCTCATTTTTATTTTGGTATTTTCCTAATTTATAGCTGCTGTTTGCAAACAATAATCACGTACGGCTGTTTGTAAAAAATATTTTTGTTCACTCGACTTTGTGAAACTTTATACTGCGTTCGCGGATTTATGCGAACGATAATTAAGGCATCGATGATTAAGGCATTTTATGATTAAGGCCATGACATTCGCATGCAAGATTATTGAAGTAGTTTAGAATAGAATAGCATTTTTCATTTTTTGACAAATGCATCGAATCTTGAACTTTAAGCGACAGTGTCTCAGATGACTTTTCCTGGCCTCAAAAATTGGCTTATAACACCATTTTGCCTTTTTTCTGACATATACTTTGCCTTTATAAAAAATAGAAAACGCTATTTGCTATCGTGGAGTCAGAATCAAAATAATTGTAACTTTAGGAATTTAAGCATAAAAATGTTTTCGTGATTGTGTTAGAGAATAGAGAGTTCGAATGGAAACCATAATAGTGAATTATATTGACATACATTTTATCATGATAGTTTTTATTTGTGTGATACTTGCTGACCAGCCCATTGTAAACTTGCATTAGTTTATATCTTTAATCTGATTTTTTAAAAATTTATTCTGAAAAAAAAAATCAAAACGAACCTCATATCCGTTGCTCCGCAATATTTATACCGAATGCAACATTTTAAAGTAAAATGTATGCTCTTTAAAGGATGTTATATATTTTTCTGTATTTCAACAAAAAATAGCGGATTCGGAATTTTAAACTGCGCAGATTTTTTTTTTTCTCATCAGACATTTAATATTTAAAAAAATAGTTCTTATTGTCTTAACTCTTTGAAATTTTTATGAGTCATAAACATAATGGTTTCAAAGATTATGCACAAGATTCGTAGGAAACTATTGATATTTAGTGGATAGACGCTTGTAAGAGTTTCAGGTTAGGGATGCACAGCCTGTGGCCCGCGGTCTAAAAGTGGCCTTCGATGGGTTAACTTGTGGCTCGCGAATTTCGTCTAACTGGAGAAAACAGTAATCTTTGTACATAGGTAGCAGGGAAAAAAACGTGAATTTCGTCAATTAGCCGCGGGAAAAAATTGCAAATTCCGTCAGTCAAATAAAAATTGCGAACTTCGTTAAGGGGCCGGCCGATACCATACATATCAGCATAGGAAATTCTCTAGTTGCATATTCTATCAGTAGCTAAACGAAAAATAACTCTAATTTCGCCAATCGAGCATACAAAAAATGTGTACTTCGTGGATCAGGCATGGAAAAATCGAGTTTCGTTGATTGGACACGGAAAAAATGCGAGTTTCGTTGATCGACACTGGAAAATCGCGATTTTCGCCGATTGGGAACGGAAAAATCGCGAGTCTTGCCAATCGGGACTTGAAAAGTTGCGAGTCTCGTCGATCGGGAACGGAAAATTCGCGAATTTTGTCAATCGGGAGCGAAAAATCGCAAATTTTATTGATCGCTCACGGAAAAATCCTGATTTTTGTCCATGAGGCGCAGAAAAATTGCAAATTTCTTTGATCGGCTGCGGTAAAATCCGGAGTTTCGTCAGTTTACCGCGAGAAAAAATCGCAAATTTCGTTACTTTGCCCCGAGAAAAAATTGCAAATTTCGTCAGACAGTTAAGAATAGCGAATTTCGTTGATCGGGAGCGGAAAAATCTCAAATTTCGGTGATCGGCTGCGTAAAAATCGCGAATTTCGTCAGTTTATCACCAGAAAAAATCGGGAATTTTGTCAATTTACCGCGCAAAGAATTCTATATTTCATCAGATTCAGTAAAGAATCTCGAATTTCGTTAATTGGAGGGGGGGGGGGTGACAAACTCAGGAATTTTGGTAATCAGGTGTAAAAAAATCGCGAATTTTATTGATCGGATGCGGAAAAATTGCCAACTGAATTGGGTATGTTGACTGGGTAGGGGAACCTAGAGGGGTAAAATTCCTCCTCCCTCTGAAATCCTCATTTTTATCTGATTATAGGCCACAGATTCCCTCCTATCTCATTAAAATAAAATTCTCTCTGTGTTACTGATGTGGTTCTCGACAACCCAGACATTTTTATTCCTTCTCTAAAAAAGGTTGTGCACCCCTATTTCAGGTAGATTTCGCAAGAAACACTACCTATTACATGTCGGAATTTCTGAAAACACTTGCAGATCAATGTCGATCATAACCCCTAGAACCCTAAACCACGACCAAGTTGAAAACTTTATCTATCAATCTAATTTACTTCTCTCTCTCTCTCTCTCTATATATATATATATATATATATCACTTTTTTGTAGACACGATAACTTCCATAATTCAGCAGAAATCTCTTCTAAACTGATACATGAAATCAAGGGGCAGAAAATGGAAATGGAAAGGATTTTTGTGAAAGCAGAAAAAACCCATAATTTCTTAGTTATGATACATATCGAATCCGTTTAAACTTATTATTACTCCCAGAAAAAGGGCCAAAAATTTATGTATGACAGATTTTTGATATCATTAAAAATGGCCTCAAGGAGCGAAAAAAAAATAGGATTTTAAGAAGAAAAAAAAATCCTAACTTCGTCAATTCACAAGATATGAAATCCACTTAAATTGATTATATATCTTCTTAATATTATCTACAACTTGTATATTGACAAATTTTTGATAAGACTAACTCTTACGGAATTTTTAAACAAAAGAGGAGAGGGGGGGGGGGTGAAGAAGAAAAAAAATCATAACTTTCTCAATTCACGAGGTATCAAATCCGCTTAAATTTATTATAAATCTTCTTAATATTATCTACAACTTTTGTATTGACAAGTGTATGATAGGACCAACTCTTACACACACACACAAAACAATAATAATAATAGAAAATAATGATAAAATAAATTAAAATAAAAAAGGGAGGTGTTGTAGAAGAAAGGAATTCACATCTCCGGTAATCTACCATTAAGGCAACAAAAAAGGTATCATTGGCGTGATGAAAATTTTTGTCAACCCTCAGAGGTACTGCATATAGGGTTGTATTATTAAACGTGCGCATTCATCAATAAAAAGAACGTCATAATTTAAAATCCAGTGTATGGTTCATTTAATGAAACAATCACTACACGGTTTAAATGTATTATATAAATATTCTTAATATTATCTAAAACTTTTGTAGTAACAAGTTTCTGATAAGATGAAATCTACTAATGGGTGATATAACTAAAAATATTCTCAAGGGGTGAAAAAAATCGGGGTTGAAGAAAAAATTATAGTATTAACAACATGATTCTGATAAAACCAACTCTTACAGAAAAATGAAATTAGAAACTCGTCAAAAGCGACCAGATAAAATTGTTAAACTGGGTTTATCTCTCATCTTGATTTAGTTTTTGTTGGTGAAATTAGTACTTAGCTACGAAATCTATCTGTGCTTGCAGACCTAGCCGGCAGTGATTTTTTTTTTCTATTGTCCGAACTGTTTGGAAATGTTATCAGTTATAAACACATATTATCGTTTTAAAGCATGTGTAAAAAATCCGTGAAAATATATTAATGTTTAGTTGTGAGAGGGTTATCTGCTTTGTAAATAAGTGACGAATCTATATTATTTTTTATATTAAATTTTAAATCATATAAAATTCCATAAATACTGTAAAACCTGTGTAAATAGAACCTGTCTATAACGAAATGCTGTCTTACGGGAGAGTATCTCATGGTCCTGTTGAAAGGAATACCATATTATAAATAATGAATTCAAGTTTTAACCCGAGAGGACGGTTCTCCTCTGAGCATCGAGATGTCACTCACGGAAGCTTTCTAATTTTGCGCTTATTAAAGTTGTAAAAGTACAATTCCCGCCCTAAAAGCTCCATTCTGTCTATCACTCCGGGAGCATCAGTAATCTCTCCCGAAGAAAAGTTCCTAAATTCAACATTGCAGTAAGATGGAAAGAGATGGAAACTTTCTAAAACGAAATAATTTTTCGATCCTTTGCGAATCCATTTTTACAGGTTTTACTGTAAATGAATTTCTTGGAATATTGTATTATTAGTTTATTATTAATAAAGCATAAAAATGCAAGTATCCAGATTTTTCTACGGACAACGGTGGGGAAGGGGGGTGTCCACAGACAACTGGCTGGTGACGCTGTTGTAGCAATCCCCAACAACATCCAACATTTTTGTGAAAATCCATATTATCTTAGCCATATTTACAAAAATTAGTTAATGGATTGACAGCAAGATGAAAGAATATCATTCTTCAACTACTTTGGGAAGAGCTATAAACTTATACTGAATCTGAATACGTAATATATATTTTTAAAGAATCGTAAAAGTCTAAAAAAATGAAGAAGTAATTTTGCCCCCCTTGGAAAAAAAATTTGCCCTACCTGGAAGCATCGTCTAGCTACGGGCCTGGAATACAACCGTTATTTATGTGTGTATGCATGTTTTATAATAAAGTTCTCAAAAACAAATCAAAACTTTTTATTTAATTCCAATCAATCTGCAAGAAATTTCATGATTTTCTCTTTTTTCTCCCTTCTTCTATCACTCTGTTTGGAACAGTTTAGCTGTCACAATCTCAAAGAAATAAATATAGATTTCAATTAGAAGATTTTGCTTTAAAAGCATTTATACATGAAATGATTACCAAGGAAAAAAAAAAAAAACTTACCATCACTGTGCTGTTTCTTAAATACAAGATATTTTAACAATGCAATTGAATCTGTTTTATTTTATGGTCGTTTCTAAGAATATTTGGCGTTATTGTAGATATTTTTAAAATACTTCTTGCATGAACATTTCAAAGTTGTATTTTATATTTATTTCAATCACTTGGTACAGAATTGAATCCTGCATTGGGTCGCATAATCGGATAGTACTCAAACCTGACTGAAGTTCGGGTTGGGTTGGCACGTTTTTTTTTTTTTTTTTGTTGTTTTGTTTGTTTGTTTTTTTTCCCCCGTTGTGAGTCGGGTTGGTTTTAAATGTTCAGTTCGGGTTGGAATTTGATTCGTTCGAGTTAACTATTTTTTTTTTTTTAAAAGAAGATGCTAAATATTTGTTTAAATGGTAAAAGCCAAAATAACTTGATACAAGAAATATAATTGTAGACTACTTTTTCATAAATGCATTAAAATATGATTAATTTTCCTTCATTTTAGATTTGGGTTTTAATATTTCTGTTGAAAAAATTTGTTCTTGTCGGGTCTCAAGTTGACTTTCAGCAGAGATTTTGGATTCGGATAGGATACAATCCGGACCTTGCAGATCAGAGTAGAGTCCAACATTTGATCTTGTAACCTGATTTTACCTGCTATTGTTTTCTTATGGATAGAGGGCGAAAAAAATGGGATTTTTTCTAGAAAATACATTTTTCACAAATAGAATATTTTCTTAGAAAATATGGAATATTAAACATTTTAAAAATTTATATCCACTAATTTGTTTTATGTAACCTATGAATATTGTTTTAAATCATTTTCATAGGATTTTTACTTAAAATGTACACATTAAGATCTGCACGGACCTTTTTAATCTCTTTTTATTAGACTCGGGCTGGACCATGCTTGAGCTTAATTTTTATCTGCAGACTCTTGCCGGACCAGGACTGGAGAACTACTTATTTTTTTGGGAGGGCCGTGTTAGACTGGCAGGTTTTTGCGAAAATAACAGTGAAATTTTCCTTTGTTCGACGAAATCTTTAGAAGTTTATTTCATTTTATTAAATTATAGAGAAATATATTTTAAAAAATCTTTATAGCTTCAAAATTATTTTTTCTTAAATGTTTTTCTTCCATTTTAAACTACATTATTTTTTCTAATGAGTTATGGTGACTCATTAGAAAAAAAAAATGTAGTAATGTACATTTAAATGAATTTCTCCGAGTAATCAATAATGTTGCCATTCCATATTTCATAGCTTGTGGACATACTAGTTTAAGCTGCAACTGCAAAATTTTTACATGAGTATGTATAAAATATATTTTAAAGAATTTTATTTATAGGATAATGTTGATTAAGAAGTTATCTGATTTTCTATCAAAAATGGAGTCTGGTTAAGACTCTGGGCTTGATTTAGTTGATTTTTCTTGGCTGGGTGGGTCAAATTTTTATCATAAATGCTAAAAGTTTAGCCCAGGCAGGGACAATATATTTTGATCGTCTGGGTCTGAAAATTTCTGCTCGCCTACATTATTTAAAAATCTCATTAATATTAAATTTCTCATCTTTGGTATCTGAATTTTTGGGAGTGAAAAAACCGGGAATGGGTTCATTCTTCAAAGGTTTGCAAGGGCCAAAATTTTAAGTGCTAGTCTCGGCCCAGCAAGTATGAAGATTATTGCCTCAGCATGGCCTGTTCCATGCAAAAATCAGTAAAATTTGGCCCTTCATGAAAATTTTTGCAAAAAATGCATAAATTTTTAAATCGCCATAATTCTATAATTAAACTTTTAAAAATATTAAAGAATAGCAATTTCTAGGCAATAAAACATGTGAAAAAGAGCCTGCCCAGGAATGTAAAAATCTAGGCGCCAGCGGAGAGTCTCTCACCACTAAATTTTATTTGCTATTTTTTTTTGTAAGAATGGTAATAAAATTTAAGCATCAAAACCTATTAAAATTTAGTGGTGAGAAACTATCCGCTGGCACCTAGATTTTTACACCCCTGAACCTGCCTATGACGGAATCCTGCCTTAAACAGAAAAATGTGTTGATTCAAGCAAAATGAGTATATAATAATATGTGAGAAAAGAATATAATACATTTAAACTTGCTAAGAAAAGAACGTGTCTATAACGCATATTTTTTCTTTCCTAATTAATTTCGTCTTATAGAAGATTTTACTGTATAGCATTTTTCAGATTATTAAGTCTCCAATACATAGAATATGGATCAGAGCTGCCCTTAGCGAAAGCGAGGCTGTGTGCAAGAATTGTTGCAAGGCCCCTTTCTACCGATGTTTTCAATTTAGCATATTTTTTATTAATCTGCCTGAAATTTTGAATAGTAATTTTTGCTTTATTTAATGATAGACATTCCGTAATTAATGAAGTGAAGGTAACTATTCAGAAATTCTGCTAGCTATTTTGAATTAAAAAAGCAACTAAATTGGCCGCACAACACAATCACCTTTTGAAAATGTTCGCATGACATATACACGACAGCACAAACAGGATTATGCTTTTATTTTTGCTTAATAAATGAAGGTGAAATATATATAGAGGGAGAGCTACTTTTTTAGGTGCATTCGTAATAATATAAATACATAGCACCTATAATCATTTTCTGGTCAGATCGTCTGTAAGCATATAACAACGCAAAAATTATCCAACCAAATGGTTTAAAATTGAATATATAGAATCGTTGCACAATTTTGTCAAGTCATTTCAAATTTTTATGAAAATTGAATCAAAACTGAAAAAGATATTAATAAAAGTTTTCTTCATTCTTGAATTAAATACTATCCTAAGTCATTAATTCAATGATATCCCATGATAGGTCATGATATTCTAGGTTGCCATGGTGATGACATCCTATTTAAGATCGAATCCTATTATTTCCGTACTGCCGAACTTAATATATATAATCGTAATAAATTTTGTATTTGTGCCTTTTTTCATAAGAGTGCAACAGCTATTGCACCAAAATCTGAATATTTATGAAACAGTTATCATACGAACGCACCTTATTTGCCACATTTGACGTACAATTTCAGACTTGTTTAATTTGTTACTGAAATGATAGAAATGTAGATAGATCTGAATAATATAAGGAATTTTCCTTTAATTTCAGATTAATTTCGTGTTAACTATCAAGTTTATTGGAAGTATAATATTAAAATAAATTAGTTTATAGCAATGTTGATAAAATTGAGTGCAATTACAAGTTTTAAATTCAGGTTCCCTTATAAATTATGTAAATTAAACTTGCATTTAGAAATTTTTTATTTAAATTTTGCAAATTATGCTTTTATCAAATTTTTCATTATTTAATACTTAAATAAAAGAATATGCTTCTGTTTCCATTAATTTGGTTTCTGAGATCGTAAATGTGGCAATAAAATAACGTGAATAATAACTTTTGATTGGCTGAGACCGGGACTGAGCTTTAAGCTGTTACACTGGGTCAAGATAGCATATCTCTGGCAAGGTCTGAACCAGGGTCAGAAAATTTCGGCCGCTTCAATCCTCTAGTATATTTATGTGATATTGGTAAACAGGCGATCAGTGTGTGAAAATATTTTCCTTTAAAAATATAAAATCATACAAATTCGAGGGTTTACACTACCGGAGACAGTCGGGCCCCCAACACTACGTTCATTTGGAAAATTTTTCATTTAAATCATTCAGCATTGATTTTAGGTATATATGTAAAGTTATCTCGAGTTATGCCGGTCTTTTATTTAAAAATACATTTAAAAAGAGACCGGGCATACGTAATAGGCTTAGTGCAAGCTGCCGAAGGCAGCGGGGCCAACAACTCTAGGTTAAATTTTCATTTTAAAATATAAAATCATACACATTCGAGAGTTTACACTGCCAAAGGCAGTGCAACCTCCATCATTCGGCTTGTTTGGACAGATTGTCGTGTAAAAATATAAAATCCTTCAACAATGGTGAGATATTTTAAGCTTATGATTACAAGACTGGACAACGCTGGGGATCAGGATGTTCATATAATAAAAATAAAAAAACTAGTTGGACGTGCCGATCCCAAAACTTTCTTTGATCTCATACATCTTATTATTTCAAAAAGTAGTTACAGATATTAATACAGTATAGGACACCAAATCCGGAATGCTCAGAATATCCTATTCTATCTGAGTACACTAATAAAAGTGTGCTTAATTTTTTTTTTACATTTTATTTATGCTTATTTTAAGCATGGTACTTCCTCAAACAATAATCTTAGTATATTAAAGTCTTTATTTTAATCTACGCGATTGTTCTGATTATACACAATTGATAATTATTAATTTCCTTAAAAATTAATGTCTTAAATCAAAAAATATTAAATAAATTAAATTTACTCTTATATGAACAGTACATAAAAGCACTAAAAATTTCTAAAAAGCAATAAGTTACTTACTTCTCATAAAGATAGGCAATAAAACAAAAAGAAGTAGCTTCCATGCAGCATATAAAATGTGATTTAGCCTGCAAGTTTGAATCTAAAAGACTAAAGATTATTCTTTCCAATCTATAGCCTCCCAGACGCATTCCAACGGGCCAACACAAAAATAAGCAACCAGCGATGCTGCAACTGTAATAGAAATTAGTTGAATTTTGCACCTTTCTGCACTGACCGTTGTCATGTTAGTAGCAATAACTGATGTTGCTGATGAACAGATCACCCAGCTTAACACCTACTCGCACCATCCTTGTTGCCTTTCCATCGTCAACTGTTGTAGCTAAAGCATGTAGCAAACTAAAAAAAAAAAAAATCTAATGGGTACATGCATAGATATACAGAAATTAGTTTTTGAAAAGCAAATATTTACTAATGAATAACTATTTATTAGCTAAGAAATGTAAGTATGCTTGTTTGAAACCATTAGACAAAAAAAGAAATAATTATGCTACTGTAGCATGTAAATATTTATCACATAATGCTAATTATGAAAAAATACTTTTAAAGTGATATAAATATTGCAATAAATTTTTGTTATTATAAAAAAAGGATACGATACGGCAAAACAGTTCTTTTGTTTACATTACATTTTTATCAAATTTGAGGACAAAGTTATAAGAATTCACAAAATGAGAGCCTCAACATCTTAAGAATTTTAAATCAAAACATCTTAAGCACAATTATATATATTTAAAAAATAAAAGCACCTTAAACATATTAATATTTAAAAAATGAAAACCAAAATATAATACAAGAATAAATATTTGATTCAAAAGATAAACGCCGATTTTTTAAAGTACTCTAAAGTAGGGACAGAGAAACGGAAAATGGCTAATTATACATGTTTACTAAAACAGTATCATTTGTAACATTAATAAAAACCTTAAAAAAAATAATAATAATTTTGCCTCAAAGCAATAATCTATAAAAATACACATGCTACCACTTAAATTCCTTCAACTATTAAGAAACTTTAATAAAACTACATTTAAATACAAAATGTATAATTATATATATAAAAAAAACATCATTACATACCAAATAGAAGTCTTTTGGTTTATAAAATTGCCACGGTTATTCTCTAAATTAACAATATTTCCAAAGGATAATACGCTAAAAGAAAATTCTATCTAATCCAATATCAAAATATTAGCTTCTTCCTAATTTACAAAACCTCAAGCTTTGAACACCTACCTACACCGACGATGATACACGCATGCGCACGCTAATTTACAAACCCTCTAACTTTGGACACCTACCAAACGCGCATGCGCGTACTGATCTCTTCTCGCCAAATTATTTGGCTACATTTCCCTTTCGCCAAGGGTGTTCAAAGCTTGAGGGTTTGTAAATTAGCATCCGGGTCGCAATCTTTTTCAATTTTAGTAGTAAATCCTACGATATCGTTTATGTCCCTAACCATAATTGGTTTTGGAGGCTTAACTTTAGTTTTGTTTGGTTGGATTTCGGTAATTTTAGTTTCCTGGTTGTTAACAATTTGATTTATATTTTGGTCTTCGACCGTACTCCTGTCGCCATCTACCGGCATTATTTCGAGTTGATCATGTTCATATCCTCTGAATCAGAGGGTAGCTCCACACTTGCTGCAGTTTCTAATTCAATTTTAAAATTTACCTCACTAGACTCCGTTTTCATTTTATTTGAGTTTGGTACAACTAGACCAGCTGAAATACTCGGAGTATTTTTACTATTACCTTTTTTCTTTCTTTTTAGCGGGCGGTTGCGCGCCTAACTCGTTAGGGTTAACAGATTTATCATCTAAATTGTTGCAGTTTTTATAATTTATGGCAATTTTGGCCTGCTCAACTTTCATTAAAAAAATTTCCCGTTGCTCAACGGGAAGGCTCATTACGGTTGACGCATCAATAAAAGCAGTAGTTTGCTTCACCACATCCCACATCCCATTTTCGTCAAATTCATCAAGGAATTCGTAATCAGGATCCTCAAGCAACTCACTATTTTGGCTAAGAAAATTTGCTAAATCACATCTCGGTGGGATTGCCTGTAGATTGTCTTTAAAGATCATGCCTGAACCCTTAGATCCCGAACAAAAAGACATATTACCTGCCGACGCTTCGCCCGACATTTCTGCCGACGACTGCATCAAGGCTCGTCGCAAACCAGATGGCGCTCAGCTCAGTTCTCAGGAGAGGTGGTAACACACACACACGCTGTTGAGGGAGGAATGAGCTCTTCCAGTTGACTTGCACTTATACTTATAGCTGCTGCGCCAGGGGGCGGAGCAAAGGAAGAGAACAACGAATTTAATTGGCTTAGAGAAGTTTACAGTGGAATCTTGCAATAATAACGAAAAAGGATAGCAATAAGAAAAGTTAGAAAGATTATGGGGGGACGCCAAATTGAAACTTTGCCCCGGGCGCAGTTTTCTCTTCGCACGCTGCTGGCTGAAGAGAAAGATTGCTGACTGTTTTCAAAAAATAAATCTCTCACACCGGAAATAGAAAAAAACTACATGATATTGATAATGCTACAAAAGTTTTCTCCGACGAGATTCTCTTTTATTTCGCTGAAAAAAACTTTTGTAGCATTATCAATATCATGTAGTTTTTTGCTATTTTCGGTGTGAGAGATTTATTTTCTGAAAACAGTCAGCAATCCTTCTTTTCATCCAGCAGCGTGCGAAGAGAAAACTGCGCCCGGGGCAAAGTTTCAATTTGGCGTCCCCCCCATAACCTTTCTAACTTTTCTTTGTGACAGGTGTCTCAAAATTAAAAAGTGCAGAAACAGAAATAAATTTTCCTGAATACATATTTCGCGTTTATTTTGAAACTTTTCGTTTAATTTTAATTCAGAAATTTCAAAAAACTAAATAACACAAGAGAAAATTCCACTTATATTTTGGCAAACGGGATCTGGAAAATGGGTGTAGAAAAAATGTATCTAATAGTACAGTATAACAGTTTAGAACCCTTTTATATTCCAAAAAAGAAACCCCACGCTATTTTAAGAGTATATGTTTTTGTCACAAGTACAGACTCGGAAAGAGAAGGTTAACAAAAGAGATTAAGAAAAAGACCCAAAACAAGTTTTGTAAAGAAAGAAGTCCTTATTCATAAATTTGTATTTCGGTGGAGGGTGGTAAAGGATAACACAATAACTTTGAAATGAAAAATGTATGTACTTCCATTGTGAAAAGATTCCCAATATGTAAATATACAATTTTTTTTTTTTAGAAAAAAGAAAAAAAAAGAGGTTTGTAGTATAAATTTAACACCCTCTCAATTTCACCCCCTGGGGCGACTGCCTCCTTCGCACCCCACTTCGCACGGCCCTGTTTTCAGCTATCTTTTATGCCATCACATATATATTTTAATATTTTAAAAATAAAAGTTAGGTTTAGCCTGAGCAAATTTTTGACTGTACGTTGGCAACTTCTATCAATTTAAGTAATAGACCGGGACGCTAATTCACAAACCATCGTCCATTATATCATCGAGTTGACGGTTGAAGTTTCAGGATTACTTAAAACTCGATTCGCACATTAAAATGCAACTAGTGTGCCAAGTCATACCTTGGTGGAAACATCTGCAAACCCGATTTTAGTGGTTGACTGGTTGGTTTACCATTGTGTTTTCCTGCTCCATGTCCTCTATGACTTCTTACGTTTGGATGCCGGAAAACATAATGATAGACCTACAGATCAACCACTACGTATTGCAAATTAGAAACATTAAAGCTTGCTGTCTTAAAAATTATGTATTCCACTTGCACAAAACTATAAAGAAATGTTTTAACAATACCGTTATTTAGAATTTTTCAAGCATTTTGTTTCCCACTTAAACCAATGAGCGATTGTTGCCCACGCAGCGTGACCACTCTTTCTTCTCCTACAGGCAATTAAATGGCGGCGTGAGTCAGCCCGAATTATAGGAGCCTTATTTGTACAAACTCTAAAGGTTATGACGTCATTCAGAATTCCTAACACCGCCCTCTGAATACTAGGCCTGAGCGCTCACACAAAAATGGCGGCTGCCGAAGGCGGATTTCTTTTAGCGTAGGTACGGTCCCTTAAATGTAGACACCAGTATTTTATAAAAGATTTCTCTACCTTGTTTATTCTCAGAAAAACGAAGCGGAAAAAACTTCAAAAAAATATTGGTAGGAATATTTAAGGGACCGTACACACGCTGAAAAGAGTCCGCCTTCGGCAGCCGCCATGTTTGGTCCAGCGCTTAGGCCTAGTATTCAGGGGGCGGTGATTCCTAACACTTTCCTTTTAACAGTCGGCTCAGTGTTGATTTCAGGGGGTGGCAGGATGGCCCGTGGGGGACATTCCCCCCGGAGCAATGAGAGCCCCCCCGGAAGATTTGAGATTTTGTGTTTTCCATGGTCAGAACATGCAATTTCCCTCCCCCCTCCGGAGCCACAGAAATCCCTCCTGGAGAAAAGTGTCTGAATTCAGCACTAATCAGTTGGCTAGATTACGACGAAAACAATCCCGGGAAACCGGAAAGAATTCCAACAAGTTAGGGGTGAATGCAAAATTATTACGTCGTCGGCGCATTGCGAGAAAGCCAACCGATCCGATGAGGGCAGAATACCGTCACTGGAGCGTCATGCGATGTACCGCTAAACTGTGTTAATTAAGGCTCCTATAACTCGGGCTGACTTACGCCGCCATTTAATTGCCGGCAGGAGAACAATGATTGGCCACGTCGCGTGGGCAACAATCGCTCATTGGTCTAAGTGGGAAACAAAATGCGTGGCGATTATTCAGCCTGTGTTATAGGAGCCCTAGTGTTAATTGCTGCGGATCATGTATCGGTTGCTTGAACAAGTCAACTACCGATATATTTCAAATACACATAGAAGTGAAATACCATTAAGTTACTGAAATGTCTTGTTTTTACTTAAGTAATATTTAAACAAATATTTCTGGTGTGAGTTTTAGTTTAAAAATGCGGATTATTTTTATACTCATTATATAGTAATGATCTTTATAAATCATGAGTGTGCATGTACTTGCGCGTCGACTACTGCCAGTAATGGCATACTTCGGCACACGATCTGTGACGTATTTTGGCCGGTGACTGTATATCGGACTGCTTGTATTAAAGTTATTTTTATATGTAAGCCATTATTTCACACTAAATTGGGTATGCCTTACACGTTTGTAATTGGTTTTATCGTCGTTATCTTTCTTAGTTTTCGAGTTAGGATTAATATTTTTTATAATTTTGCCACTACTGGACTTTACTATTTGTTGCATTAATAGTCAGCATAATCATTATCAGTCTCCTTTCGCAAGTTTTTTCCCTCTCAAGACTAAATTTTTTCTGCTATTTTTAAATGCATATATATAATTAATTCCACACTATATGAAAAGTTTTTGCATTCGTATGCACTTCAAACACTTAATATAAAATGTAATATTTAATATTCCGAACTAAATATATGAACATAAAATTCGTCAAATTCTATAAAGCATGTTTATACAAATTATCAATACCGATAACAATAAACATGAGCATTTTTAATGGAATATAAATGTTTATTAAAATAATTATAAAATTTGAGAACAAAAATTTTGCCCATACCAGTTTATCGACCAGCATCAGGGTCGAAACTAAAGGGGGGGGGGGTGGGGGTGGCAGAGGGGGCATGTGCCCCGGCGCCAGAACGAAGGGGCGTCAAATGAAGGATTATACTTTTGGAATGGATCATTTTCTTCTGATGGACTGATGGCCACCATTATGAAACAGCCATTATAAATGAAGTGTTAGATGAAGATGAAAGAGCAGTTGTAAAAAGTTAGAACTCTGATTTTCTGGTCAGACATTTTTTTTCCCATTCTGACCAGAAAATCAGAGTTCTAACTTTTTACGACTGCTCTTTCATCTTCACCTAACACTTCATTTATAATGGCTGTTTCGTAATAATGGGGGCCATCAATCCATCAGAAGAAAATAACTCGGTTAAAGCAGAAACTCGGATAATCGGGACTCTACTGTATAACTGTATATTTCATTTTAAAAATGATCTTTAGGCTATTTTTGTTGGTGTACAGAGGGGAGTCATGACCTCCCTCTTGGATCCGTCATTGTAGATTACGTATTTCAGTATTACCTATTTTATGATTACATATTTTAGATTTTAAAATAAGTCGGCTATTAGAAAATTAGTAAACTTCTCTTTGTATATATACTTTACGAAAGAGGAGGGGGGGGGGGAGGTGCCAAAATCCATGTTTGCCCCCGGGCGCAAAAAAAGGCAAGTTTCGACCCTGACCAGCATCATTCTCGGGAGAAGGCATAAAGGCTGAATAACTCCACCCCCTTGTTAAAAGGAATATTTCTATCGGGTTTCGGAAGGCGTGCCACACTTACATTAAGCATCTCTATATACAGGGTGATTCAAAAAAGATGGGAAAAAATTTAAGAGGTGATAGTACACACCCAAATAAACATTTTGTATCAAAGAATGCGTGGTCGAAAACTAAACGTAAAAATGTTAGAGGGCGCCAAAAGTTATGTTCTTATACGAGGCAAAAACACACAATGAACGATTAAGTTAAGTTATGAAAACAAATTTAATGGCATTTGATTACAATAAGTGCTCAAAACATTGACCGGCAGCTATTATGCACGCAGTACAACGGCGAAGAACAGATTGGCGAATTTTCTGAAACACACCAGGCACCACCACGCTCGCCAGATCTTTCATGTCTCGATTTTTTTTTGTGGGGACAGCTAAAGGCTCTTGTGTATGAGACTCCCATTGAATCCGCAGAAGAACTTGTCGCCAAGCTTTCGGCTGCTGTAGGGGAAGTTCGCGATATCGCCGTTGTACTGCGTGCATAACAGCTGCCGGTCAATGTTTAGAGCACTTATTGTAATCAAATGCCGTTAAATTTGTTTTCGTAACTTAACTTAATCGTTCATTGTGTGTTTTTGCCTCGTATAAGAACATAACTTTTGGCGCCCTCTAACTTTTTTACGTTTAGTTTTCGACCATGCATTCTTTGATACAAAATGTTTGTTTGAGTGTGTACTATCACCTCTTAAAATTTTCCCCATCTTTTTTGAATCACCCTGTATATTTCGTTTACGTAGCGCGAAAATAAGGCTGAATTTGTAACTTGCTGCTTGACATCAATCGTTAAAATTAATTTGCCTTATTATATTCCACCAATCTGAAGCGTGATTTCACTACTGAAACTTGCGTCCTATTTAAAATAAAAGAAAAATTTCAAGGATTTTGATAAAATGTAAACATATTAAAATAATTGCGTTTAATTATGCAATAATCGTGGAAGAGCAGAACGCAGATAATTTATTGAGAAATAATATTAAATAATCTGTGTAAATAAAATAACTATAAATAATCTATTTTGGTACGTAACATGTAAAGCAAAATGTTTCCGTGGAAGAAAATGAAGTCATTCGGAAAACAAAAGATGCATTTTCATTCATAGTTTACTATAACTGTGTCAGTGATGATGTCATATTCACTGATCTGATTCTTATTCCTGCACCTAAATAGGTTGAACTCTTGCTATTTATTTAAAGATCCTTGATATGCACAAAGTAAAGTATTTCTGAAAATTACATAATTTCCAATTAATTATAATAAATGAAAATGATGTCATATTTGATAGAAAAAAAATGCATTCTCATATAGATTCCAAAAGTGTGATGGCACATGGTAGAATTTTTTCAAACAAACAGCCGATTTCTGGATAGGTTTTCCACTGCGTGAAGGCGTAGTAACAGCCAGAAAATACATAGCAACGGTTTATTAGGAATCACCGCCCCCTGAATACTAGGCCTGAGTGCTCACAAAAATGACGGCTGCCGAAGGCGGATTTTTTTTAGCGTAGGTACGGTCCCTTAAATATTGACACCAGTATTTTATAAAAGATTTCTCTACCTCGTTCATTCTCAGAAAACTGAAGCGGAAAAAACTTCAAAAAATTATTGGTAGGAATATTTAAGGGACCGTACACACGCTAAAATAAATCCGCCTTCGGCAGTCGCCATGTTTGGTCCAGCGCTTAGGCCTAGTATTCAGGGGGCGGTGATTCCTAACACCGCCCCCTGAATACTAGGCCTGAGCGCTGGACAAAAAATGGCGACTGCCGAAGGCGGATTTATTTTAGCGTGTGTACGGTCCCTTAAATATTCCTACCAATAATTTTTTGAAGTTTTTTCCGCTTCAGTTTTCTGAGAATAAACAAGGTAGAGAAATCTTTTATAAAATACTGGTGTCTACATTTAAGGGACCGTACCTACGCTAAAAGAAATACGCCTTCGGCAGCCGTCATTTTTGTGTGAGCACTCAGGCCTAGTATTCAGGGGGCGGTGATTCCTAATAAACCGTTGCTATGTATTTTCTGGCTGTTACTACGCCTTCACGCAGTGGAAAACCTATCCAGAAATCGGCTGTTTGTTTGAAAAAATTCTACCATGTGCCATCACACTTTTGGAATCTATATGAGAATGCATTTTTTTTCTATCAAATATGACATCATTTTCATTTATTATAATTAATTGGAAATTATGTAATTTTCAGAAATACTTTACTTTGTGCATATCAAGGATCTTTAAATAAATAGCAAGAGTTCAACCTATTTAGGTGCAGGAATAAGAATCAGATCAGTGAATATGACATCATCACTGACACAGTTATAGTAAACTATGAATGAAAATGCATCTTTTGTTTTCCGAATGACTTCATTTTCTTCCACGGAAACATTTTGCTTTCCATGTTACGTACTAAAATAGATTATTTATAGTTATTTTATTTACACAGATTATTTAATATTATTTCTCAATAAATTATCTGCGTTCTGCTCTTCCACGATTATTGCATAATTAAACGCAATTATTTTAATATGTTTACATTTTATCAAAATCCTTGAAATTTTTCTTTTATTTTAAATAGGACGCAAGTTTCAGTAGTGAAATCACGCTTCAGATTGGTGGAATATAATAAGGCAAATTAATTTTAACGATTGATGTCAAGCAGCAAGTTACAAATTCAGCCTTATTTTCGCGCTACGTAAACGAAATATACAGGGTGATTCAAAAAAGATGGGGAAAATTTTAAGAGGTGATAGTACACACTCAAACAAACATTTTGTATCAAAGAATGCATGGTCGAAAACTAAACGTAAAAAAGTTAGAGGGCGCCAAAAGTTATGTTCTTATACGAGGCAAAAACACACAATGAACGATTAAGTTAAGTTACGAAAACAAATTTAACGGCATTTGATTACAATAAGTGCTCTAAACATTGACCGGCAGCTGTTATGCACGCAGTACAACGGCGATATCGCGAACTTCCCCTACAGCAGCCGAAAGCTTGGCGACAAGTTCTTCTGCGGATTCAATGGGAGTCTCATACACAAGAGCCTTTAGCTGTCCCCACAAAAAAATCGAGACATGAAAGATCTGGCGAGCGCGGTGGTGCCTGGTGTGTTTCAGAAAATTCGCCAATCTGTTCTTCGCCGTTGTACTGCGTGCATAATAGCTGCCGGTCAATGTTTTGAGCACTTATTGTAATCAAATGCCATTAAATTTGTTTTCATAACTTAACTTAATCGTTCATTGTGTGTTTTTGCCTCGTATAAGAACATAACTTTTGGCGCCCTCTAACTTTTTTACGTTTAGTTTTCGACCATGCATTCTTTGATACAAAATGTTTATTTGGGTGTGTACTATCACCTCTTAAATTTTTTCCCATCTTTTTTGAATCACCCTGTATATAGAGATGTTTAATGTAAGTGTGGCACGCCTTCCGAAACCCGATAGAAATATTCCTTTTAACAAGGGGGTGGAGTTATTCAGCCTTTATGCCTTCTCCCGAGAATGATGCTGGTCAGGGCCGAAACTTGCCTTTTTTTGCGCCCGGGGGCAAACATGGATTTTGGCTCCTCCCCCCCCTCCTCTTTCGTAAAGTATATATACAAAGAGAAGTTTACTAATTTTCTAATAGCCGACTTATTTTAAAATCTAAAATATGTAATCATAAAATAGGTAATACTGAAATACGTAATCTACAATGACGGATCCAAGAGGACGGTCATGACTCCCTTCTGTACACCAACAAAAATAGCCTAAAGATCATTTTTAAAATGAAATATACAGTTATACAGTAGAGTCCCGATTATCCGAGTTTCTGCTTTAACCGAGTTATTTTCTTCTGATGGATTGATGGCCCCCATTATTACGAAACAGCCATTATAAATGAAGTGTTAGGTGAAGATGAAAGAGCAGTCGTAAAAAGTTAGAACTCTGATTTTCTGGTCAGAATGGGAAAAAAAATGTCTGACCAGAAAATCAGAGTTCTAACTTTTTACGACTGCTCTTTCATCTTCATCTAACACTTCATTTATAATGGCTGTTTCATAATGGTGGCCATCAGTCCATCAGAAGAAAATGATCCATTCCAAAAGTATAATCCTTCATTTGACGCCCCTTCGTTCTGGCGCCGGGGCACATGCCCCCTCTGCCACCCCCACCCCCCCCCCCCCCCTTTAGTTTCGACCCTGATGCTGGTCGATAAACTGGTATGGGCAAAATTTTTGTTCTCAAATTTTATAATTATTTTAATAAACATTTATATTCCATTAAAAATGCTCATGTTTATTGTTATCGGTATTGATAATTTGTATAAACATGCTTTATAGAATTTGACGAATTTTATGTTCATATATTTAGTTCGGAATATTAAATATTACATTTTATATTAAGTGTTTGAAGTGCATACGAATGCAAAAACTTTTCATATAGTGTGGAATTAATTATATATATGCATTTAAAAATAGCAGAAAAAATTTAGTCTTGAGAGGGAAAAAACTTGCGAAAGGAGACTGATAATGATTATGCTGACTATTAATGCAACAAATAGTAAAGTCCAGTAGTGGCAAAATTATAAAAAATATTAATCCTAACTCGAAAACTAAGAAAGATAACGACGATAAAACCAATTACAAACGTGTAAGGCATACCCAATTTAGTGTGAAATAATGGCTTACATATAAAAATAACTTTAATACAAGCAGTCCGATATACAGTCACCGGCCAAAATACGTCACAGATCGTGTGCCGAAGTATGCCATTACTGGCAGTAGTCGACGCGCAAGTACATGCACACTCATGATTTATAAAGATCATTACTATATAATGAGTATAAAAATAATCCGCATTTTTAAACTAAAACTCACACCAGAAATATTTGTTTAAATATTACTTAAGTAAAAACAAGACATTTCAGTAACTTAATGGTATTTCACTTCTATGTGTATTTGAAATATATCGGTAGCTGACTTGTTCAAGCAACTGATACATGATCCGCAGCAATTAACACTAGGGCTCCTATAACACAGGCTGAATAATCGCCACGCATTTTGTTTCCCACTTAGACCAATGAGCGATTGTTGCCCACGCGACGTGGCCAATCATTGTTCTCCTGCCGGCAATTAAATGGCGGCGTGAGTCAGCCCGAGTTACAGGAGCCTTAATTAACACAGTTTAGCGGTACATCGCATGACGCTCCAGTGACGGTATTCTGCCCTCATCGGATCGGTTGGCTTTCTCGCAATGCGCCGACGACGTAATAATTTTGCATTCACCCCTAACTTGTTGGAATTCTTTCCGGTTTCCCGGGATTGTTTTCGTCGTAATCTAGCCAACTGATTAGTGCTGAATTCAGACACTTTTCTCCACTAGCCCTTCAATGACAAACTCCCTCCCTATGAGACAGGATCATTCCATTTCTTTGGCAGGTGGGGAAAGGTAGAGCAGTCAATTGAAATGGTGGCTCCATCTATCCATTTCAAATTAAAATAGAATAGCGGAACATTGAAGATATAATTTTTGTTTTGTTTTATTTATTACTTGGTTATTAAATAAAATAAGAGAAAATCATTTTTTTTTATTATTGATATCGGATTTTTAAAATTGAAATCTCACTAATGTTATCTAGTTTAGCTGCAGTGATAGCGTCTCCTTGCTAAAATGATGTAACTACAGAAATGCAACTGGAGCAAGATTTAGCTAAATTTTGCTTTTTTGGCGAAAAATAAAAGTAAGTAAAGTATCTAAAACAGATTACTAAAATTTTTTCGTATTCGATTTCATAATTCTTTAACTTTAAACTATCTTAAAATTGGTGAGAAATAAAAGTAAGTAACGTATCTAAAGCCATATTACTGATTTTTTTTTGTATTAGATTTCATAATTCTTTAACTTTAAACTATCTTAAAATTGTGCCATTTGTGCCTCCCCTCCCCCTCATTATTTTTTGAGGTCAATATTTTATTCCTATAATCGTTAGCCAAAATCTGTTCCGAGCCGCCATCAAAATTAGTCGAAGTTGGCCTTGAAAAAGGCCTTTTGGTTATAAAATCATTAGACATAGCGCACGCTTAATCAAAATATCAAAACGAGGCAAATACGGATCCTATCGGTTCCTACTACATTCATTCCCTTCGTACCGCACGCCGCGATCACTCCCTACCTTTCCCCACCTGCTAAAAAATGGAATGATCCTGCCTCATAGGGAGGGAGTTTGTCATTGAAGGGCTAGTCTTTTCTCCAGGAGGGATTTCTGTGGCTCCGGATGGGGGGGGGGGAGGAAATTGCATGTTCTGACCATGGAAAACACAAAATCTCAAATCTTCGGGGGGCTCTCATTGCTCCGGGGGGAATGTCCCCCACGGGCCATCCTGCCACCCCCTGAAATCAACACTGAGCCGACTGTTATGTTCAGTCGGAAAGCCTTATCTGTGTCGGTTTAAGATGGCGCTTATCTATGCAGCTCCTGCATATGAGTATAGAGAGATCAATTTTTTGTTAAATGTACATTCACATTCTATTATTAGTTTTCGTTTTTTTTTTTTTCATTTTGTTATGTTCATTACTAGAACTAATTTCACCATAAATTTAATGTAAAATAATTGTAAGTGAAGCATAGTTTTTCAATTATTTTGCTAATATAGCTTATATTTTAAAACTTGTATTAAAAAAATATTTATGCTAAAATATACTAAAATATACTTTTGAGATTAAAACATATTGTACTAACCCAAAAGTGTAATTACAAATAGTTTTTGTTTAAATACTCCCTTGATTTTGATCTAAACAATGAAAAATATATAATTGTAAATTTAAAATAATTATAAATAAAACATAATTTTCCAAATATTTGGCTGACATAGCTTGTATTAAAAAAAGTCCTTCCGGCCAGTGCCGGGAGGAAGAGGTAGCTTTCATATTCCTTATTTTAAAAAATCCAACTAATATTATTCAAACACACGAAGCTCAATTTAGTGGAAACCGAATATAGGAGATTCAATACTAATTTTTATCAATACCAAATCATTATGAATGAGAATTTCGCGAAATTAGCCAGCTTTATCCAAGCTGCTTTTATTTAAAGTAACTTATATTTGGCTGCCAAATTCGGCGATTTCTTAAAGTGCCTGCCATTTTAAGACAACATGGTGGATGAGGCTAAACCAGTGAACTTGGTCGAGACCTTAGTAATTACTGTGCACATGCTCACTCACATCGGAATTGGTTGATATATACGAGTGCTGTCGCAGGCAAAAAATTAGATTTTTCAAAATGTCACCCATATTAGAAATTGAAACTGCTACATCTGAGCCATTTTTTAAGATAAAGGCAAACAAAAAATGCTCCTGAATCCTTATATCAAGGTCAAATACTTAAGAAAGTAACCTTTTTCAATTTCTAATTTTTTTTACACCTCACTTTAAATATAATTTTTTTTAATTTAATGGCCACCATTTTGAAACAAGATAGCTGATGAAGCTGGCCAGCGAACTTGGTCGAGATATTGATATATACTATCCACATGCCTTCTTAAATCGAAATAGGCGAATACGTGTGTTATCGAGTGACAAATAAAAGATCGTTTCAAAATGTTAGCCATGCTAGAAATTCAAAGTGCTATAATTCAACCATTTTTTAAGATGTAAACAAAATAACAATTTTTCAGAAACAAAAACTGCTCCGGAATCTTTGTATCAAGGCCAAACACATAAAAAATCTTTTTCATTTTCCAATTTTTTAATACCTCATTTTAAATTTAATTTTTTTTAAATGGCAACCCTTTTGAAACAAGACGGCGAATGAAGCTGGCCAACGAACTCCGTCGAGACATTGGTATGTACTATGTACAGACCAAGTTACATCCAAATCGGTTCATAAATACGCCTGTTATCGCGTGACAAAAAATCAGGTCGTTTTAAAATGTCAGCCACAATAGAAATTCAAAATGCTATAACTCAGCCATTTTTTTAGATATATACGAAACAAAAACTGTTCCGGAATCTTTGTATTAAGGTCAAACACATACAAAAAAAAAATCTTTTTCATTTTTCAATTTTTTGGTAGCTCATTTTAAATTTAAAATTTTTAATTTTTTTTAAATGGCCGCCATTTTGAAACAAGATGGCGGATGAAGATGGCCAACGAACTCGGTTCAGATATTTGTATGTACTATGTACTCATCAAGGTACATCCAAATCGGTTCATAAATACGCCTGTTATCACATGACAAAAATCAGGACGTTTCAAAATGTCAGCCACGCTAGAAATTCAAAATGCTATAACTCAGCCATTTTTTACGCTATAGACGCACCAAACACTGCTCCCGAATCTTTGTATCAAGGTCAAACACATAAGAAAAAAATATTTTTTCAATTTTCAATTTTTTTGGTATCACATTTCCAATTTAAATTTTTCTTAAAAATTTAAATGGCCTCCATTTTTAAACAAGGATGCGCAGGGAGCTAGCCAAAGAACTCGGTCGAGACATTGGTATGTACTATGTATAAACGAAGTTACATCCAAATCGGTTCATAAATACGCCTTTTATCGTGCGACAAAATTCAGGACGTTTCCAAATGTCAGCTACGCAAGAAATTCAAAATGCTATAACTCAGCCATTTTTTAAGATATAGACGAAACAAAAACTGCTCCGGAATCTTTGTATAAAGGTGAAATACATAAGAAAAAGTATTTTTCCATTTTCAATTTTTTGGTACCACATTTCAAATTTTAAATTTTTAAAAAAAATTTAAATGTCCGCCATTTTGAAACAAAATGGCGGACGAAGCTGGCCAACGAACTCGGTCGAGACATTTGTGTGTACTATGTACACACCGAATTACATCCAAATCGGTTCATAAATACGAGAGTTACAGTGTGACAAAGGTCAGATATATATATATATATATATATATATATATATGGATATATATATACAGGGTGATTCAGCTCGTCGGTGACAAACTTTAAGGATCGATAGAACACACCTAGACGAACATTTTTGAATAGGGAATGTAGGGTCCCTGACGCGATGGTAAGGCGCTAGGCGCTTTCGAAAATTTGGGTGCCGAAATTCGAAACGTCATAAAAACTAGGGAAATGGTTAGATTTTCTTGCTTGTTGCGTCGAAATGATTCTGTTTGTTTAGACTTTCTTCAGTACCAATTTGATAAGTGTATCTCTTAAAACATGGATAGGGGGCGCTGCAGACTTTGGAGAGCTAGACAACAACTTTAAGCCCGTTATTTTGATAATTTAACACATGCTCGCCAAAGTTTATACTCTAACTTAAAGTTTGAACCCAAAAGTAGAGCCCTGCAAAAAGCGTAAGAGCCGGAATAAAATGTCAAAGTACAGGGTGGTCGAAACTCGAAGGCTCCTAGGAGATAAACAAACAGATTTCTTGACTTATGGCATGCATTTTCATGATTCTGTTTGCTGGGGCTCTCTGAAACTCAGTTGAACGGTACAAAAAGAAACATCGATAGGGGGCGCTTTGGGCAAAAAACATAATTCGTTGACATTTCGGACGCTAACTGGAAACGGGGCGCTACGATCAGTTAGAAACAAAACAAGAGAGTAATTTACTTATCATAAGAAGCTATTAAAACTGCAGTTTTTTTTTTTTTTTTAACAAACATAGCTGGTTTCAATCATGCACAATGCGCGCAATAAAATTTACATAAGGTGCTTTTTGCTGATTTATGCAAAAGATATCGTGCCATATCGATATGCAAAAGATACGTAATGCGTAGACGACAACGCGAGATGACGTAGTTGTATGCGCAGACACGTCTTTTGAACGTGCGGTACCTACTTAAGCTTCGGGTTACTTGTCTGCAGATCGGTAGTAGGATGGAACGGTACACAAACTCTGAATTGGCTGACATGCATTTGGCGTATGGCGCTGCTGGTTGTAATGGACGAGCCGCTCAGCGGTTGTACGCCGAGCGTTACCCCAACAGGCAAATCCCCTGCCATGCCTTCTTCGCTCGAGTACACCAGAGGTTGTCCACAACGGGATCTTTCGACGGAGGCAGGCCTGAACGGGAGCGATCAGTGAGCACCCCCGACAACGAAGAGGCTGTGCTTAACCTGGTTGAGGACAACTCAGGTCTTAGCACGAGAGATATCGTTAGACATGTTGGCATTTCGCAAGCAACTGCGTGGCGCATCTTACGTTCCCGGAATCTGCACCCCTACCACATCCAGCGGGTGCAGTTGCTCAGAGAGCAGGATTTTGGCCCTCGAGTGGAATTCTCAAGATGGTACTTGGCGATGAGATCCAGGGATCCCCGTTTTGTAAACAGCATTTTGTTTACGGACGAGTCCACCTTCAGCCGGGAGGGAATGTGGAACGCCCACAACAGTCATGTGTGGTGTGATGAAAATCCACATGAAACCAGAAGCCGAGCAGCCCAGGAGCGTTTCTCAGTAAATGTGTGGGCCGGCATTCTGGGGGATTGCCTCATTGGCCCTTATTTGTTACCTGAACGGCTGACAGGTGGAAATTACCTGATTTTCCTGGATCAAGTGCTGCCGCAGCTTCTGGATGAGGCGCACGTACCCGAAGGTTCGCGTCGCCAGATGTGGTTCCAGCACGATGGAGCTCCGGCCCATTACACGAACGACGTGCGTCTCCATCTAAACGCAAGGTATGGCCAGCGGTGGATCGGGCGTGGGGGTCCAGTTCACTGGCCTGCCCGATCACCAGACCTCACCTGCTTGGATTTCTTCCTTTGGGGTTACCTGAAGGCCGAGGTATACCATACACCTGTCAGCAGTGCTGAAGAACTTGTGGCGCGCATTGTGGCAGCTGCAGGGCAGATCAGAGATACTCCTGGCATTGTTGGAAACACACACTCCTCAATGCGACGGAGGTGCGAAGCCTGCATCATGGCCCAAGGTCGAAATTTCGAGCATCTTCTGTAGTGTTATTTTTTGTAAATAAATTTCCAGTATCATTGATGTTTTTGGTCTAAATTTATTCAGAAGTGTTGAGCAGAGGTAGAAAATGTGTTTTCATTATTACTAACTGATCGTAGCGCCCCGTTTCCAGTTAGCGTCCGAAATGTCAACGAATTATGTTTTTTGCCCAAAGCGCCCCCTATCGATGTTTCTTTTTGTACCGTTCAACTGAGTTTCAGAGAGCCCCAGCAAACAGAATCATGAAAATGCATGCCATAAGTCAAGAAATCTGTTTGTTTATCTCTTAGGAGCCTTCGAGTTTCGACCACCGTGTACTTTGACATTTTATTCCGGCTCTTACGCTTTTTGCAGGGCTCTACTTTTGGGTTCAAACTTTAAGTTAGAGTATAAACTTTGGCGAGCATGTGTTAAATTATCAAAATAACGGGCTTAAAGTTGTTGTCTAGCTCTCCAAAGTCTGCAGCGCCCCCTATCCATGTTTTAAGAGATACGCTTATCAAATTGGTACTGAAGAAAGTCTAAACAAACAGAATCATTTCGACGCAACAAGCAAGAAAATCTAACCATTTCCCTAGTTTTTATGACGTTTCGAATTTCGGCACCCAAATTTTCGAAAGCGCCTAGCGCCTTACCATCGCGTCAGGGACCCTACATTCCCTATTCAAAAATGTTCGTCTAGGTGTGCTCTATCGATCCTTAAAGTTTGTCACCGACGAGCTGAATCACCCTGTATATATATGTATGTATATATATATATGTATGTATATATATATATGTATATATATATATATATATATATATATATATATATATATATACACATATCAATTTTGGACGGAGGGTGGTTTCGGGGTCTGGGGGTCATGATCGATGAAAATATACCAAAATTTTTTGAAATCGCTTTCCTCCGAACGGCTGCAATAGGTAGCTTTTTGTAATGAAAGCTACCTAAAAAAATAATAATCCTAAAATATATTTTTGAGAAGATTAAAACTTATTGTACTAATCCACAAATGTAATTACAAATACTTTTTATATAACTAATTCCTTGATTTTACTCTAAATAACAATAAATATTGTATCATTGCAAATATAAAATAATCATGACTGAAGCATAATTTTTCCGTTATATTTGGCTGATATTGCTTGTATTTTAAAACTGGTATTTTAAAGCTTGTGTTGAAAAACACTTACACGCTAAAATATATTTTTTAGAACATTAAAACTTACTGTACTGATACAAAAAAGTATTTGCAAACAGTTTTTGTTTAAATAATCTTTTGATTTTACTCTAAATAATAAAAAATATATAATTATAAATGTAAAATAATTATGAATGAAACACAACTTTCCAATTATTTGGCTGATATAGCTTGTATTTTAAAGTTTGTATTCAAAATAATAACAATAATCCAAAAATATATTTTTGAGAAGATTAAAACTTATTGTACTAATCCAAAAATGTAATTGCAAATAGTTTTTGTATAAATAATTCCTTGATTTTACTCTGAATAATAATAAATATTATATAATTGTAAATGTAAAACAATCATGACTGAAGCATAATTTTCAAATTATATTTGGCTGATCCTATAGCTTGTATTTTGAAAATGGCATTTTAAAGCTTATATTTAAAAAACTTTCACGATAAAATATATTTTTTAGAACATTAAAACTTACTGTACTGATACAAAAAAGTATTTGCAAACAGTTTTTGTTTAAAAAATCCCTTGATTTTACTCTAAATAATAAAAAACATATAATCATAAATGTAAAATAATTATGAATGAAACATAACTTTCCAATTATTTGGCAGATATAGCTTGTATTTTAAAGTTTGTATTCAAAATAATAACAATAATAACAATAATCCTAAAATATATTTTTGAGAAGATTAAAACTTATTGTACTAATCCAAAAATGTAATTGCAAATAGTTTTTGTATAAATAATTCCTTGATTTTACTCTGAATAATAATAAATATTATATAATTGTAAATGTAAAACAATCATGACTGAAGCATAATTTTTAAATTATATTTGGCTGATCCTATAGCTTGTATTTTGAAAATGGCATTTTAAAGCTTATATTTAAAAAACTTTCACGATAAAATATATTTTTTAGAATATTAAAACTTACTGTACCGATACAAAAAAGTATTTGCAAACAGTTTTTGTTTAAAGAATCCCTCGATTTTACTCTAAATAATAAAAAATATATAATTATAAATGTAAAATAATTATAGTCCAGGCAATAGGGAATTTTACCTAGCAAAATTAATGGTAGTACTGGAAATCGGCTTTTTAGATGTTTTTTGGGTCGCTGAATCCGAATTTCTAACTTCCCACCAAAATTTCCCCCGGCAACCTCCCCAAATTTTGGTAAAAAGCCCCCAAAAATAGTTTTTATTAAAAAATTTCATTTTTTTTATTATTTTAGAGAAAAAGTATCTGTAAATCCAGAAAGTAGACAAAATTTCCAACAAATTAGATATATGACATTATGACTTAGGATGAAGGGGAAGGGGAATCTGCCTCGGAACATGCGCGCGGTGCTGCGTACACTAAGTTGCGCAATTCCACTTAACCACTCACACGTTTACATTCGCCCTCCCATCTCCCCTCCGAACTTTCTCTATAAGGTTTACTTTAAGATTTTTGGGTCGCTGAATCCTATTTTTTAACTTACCCACAAAGTCCCCCCCCCCCGAAAACAACCCAAATAGTTGTTTTTAACTTAAATTTCTTATTGTTTTAGGGGAAAAGCATTACGAAATTCAGAAACAAGACAAAATTTGCAACAAATAGGATGTATGACATTATGAATTAGGATGAACGGGGAGGGTGAGGGCAGCCTCGGAACATGCACTGCGGCGCTACGTGCACTAAATGATGAAGGCC
Organism: Maratus speciosus; assembly: GCA_963932465.1. Taxonomy (NCBI): domain Eukaryota; kingdom Metazoa; phylum Arthropoda; class Arachnida; order Araneae; family Salticidae; genus Maratus; species Maratus speciosus. The sequence goes on from OZ010799.1 coordinate 38,911,017, forward strand.
AGGCAATAGGGGATTTTATCTGGCAAAATTAATGGTAGTACTGGAAATCGGCTTTCTAGATGTTTTTTGGGTCGCTGAATCCGAATTTGTAACTTCCCACCAAAATTTCACCCGGCAACCCCCCAAAAAATTGATTTTTTGAAAAAATTTGGTTTTTGAGAAAAGCGCGCGAGGAATGTTCCGAGGCAGCCCCCTCTCTCCCAGTTTATCCTACGTCATAATGTCATATATCCTATTTGTTGCAAATTTTGTCTAGTTTCTGAATTTCGTAATGCTTTTCTCCTAAAACAATAAGAAATTTAAGTTAAAAACAACTATTTGGGGGGGGGGGGCGGGAATTTTGGGGGTAAGTTAAAAATTCGGATTCAGCGACCCAAAAAACTTAAAGTAAACCTTATAGAGAAAGTTCGGAGGGAAGATGGGAGGGCTAATGTAAACGTGTGAGTGGTTAAGTGGAATTGCGCAACTTAGTCCTTGCAGCACTGCGGCGCATGTTCCGAGGGAGATCCCCCCCTTCCCCTTCATCCTAAGTCATAATGTTATATATCTAATTTGTTGCAAATTTTGTCTATTTTCTGAATTTCTAGCTGCTTTTCCCCTAAAACAATAAAAATAATGAAATATTTTAATAAAAACCTTTTTGGGGGGCTTTTTGCCAAAATTTGGGTGGGTTGACGGGGGAAATTTTTGTGGGAAGCTACAAATTCGAATTCAGCGACCCAAAAAAATCTAGAAAGCCGATTTCCAGTACTACCATTAATTTTGCTAGGTAGAGTCCCTATACGGTCTCTATTGCCTGGACTATAAGGGGTCTCAGGGATCTCAATAATTGGAAAAAATGAAAAAAGAGACCATATTCAACATTTAATATATTAAAATCTATACGATTTTAAAACACAATTTTTATTGAGATGAAAGATATAAGTAAGTTCTTTCATTTTATGTATTTAAAAATTTGCAAGATGAAGAATTAGCATTTACAGGGTGCTCCAAACAGCCAGACATTTGATAAGCAGAATATTGGTATAACAGCTTACGTGCACGATTATAAAATAAATATTGTAACTAGAATAAAAATTTAAGCGCCTACTTATACTTCAGATTATAATAATTACCGTGAACCTAAATAAATTTGCATTTAAAGCATTTTTATATTTTTAATACAAAGTTGTATTTAGCTAATAGAAAATTTTGAAAATTTGAACAATATAATTCCTTCAAAAATATTTTTTTTGAACAATAAAAAGGAAATTTTAGGTTCAGTTTATACCGATTAATATAAAACGTATGTTTTGAAAATTTCATGAAAAAATATTCAAAAGTTTTTGAGATATCGTGCGCCTTATGCCAAAAAAAGTCAATTAGAGAAAAATGACTTAAAAGTTTCGAAAAGGCCGCTTAAGCTATTGAGCGGGTATAATTCTAAAAGCCATAAATTCCGTTCTAATGAGAATTTGAAGGAAACAAATATATTAAACTGTTCAGAAAAAATGGAAGATTAATATCTAAAAAAATTAAAATAAAAAATTTTTTGAAGCTTTAAGAGTCCTGAGACCCCTTGAATTAGTCTGTTTTTAACAATTTGACGTTTATTGCTTTTATACTGTTACTGGCCATTGCATTACACACATATATCATTAAAAGTTGTTATCTAGGATTTAAAAGCCAATGGTACAATGAGTACGTCTCCCCTGTCATTATGTGTGTCCAAACTCTCCACATCTTTATGGGTTTATATCTCGGCTAATTTCTGACGATTTTTTTCGAAAATCATGATCAACAATGCTTTTATACTTCTGCTACGATAGGTACTTACAGCGCTGCTCAACAGTTTTGCTGAATGCCGTAAATCGAAATTTGTGTGTAACGGAAAAATGCGATTTTCTCAAAAAATATGTGACCAGGGTAATCGCTATAATTTTCCTGCAAGGTTTAAATTAACGTCTACTCCCTCTAACTTTTTAAAAATTTTAGCTCAGTAGATTTGGAATTAGATGGGGGGGGGGGGGGGGACATATTTTTGCGCTACATTTTCGACTACATCTTTGAAAATGTAATACCTAAAATTAAAAGAAATGTATTTTTGAATTCAGCGTTACGAAAGCTTTCACACGATATCCCACACGATATACAAAGAAAATATTTTTTCCTTTTCAAGCAACTGAATATGCCCTATACATTTTTACTAAATATATTTATAATGTTTAATAATCTGAAAATATGTGGGTCAACAGTCTTTATTACTTCCCCGAATTTGAACTTTCCACGTTACATAGTTTACGAGTAAAATGGCTGTGACAGACAGACGGACAGACACAAGAGTGATCTTATAATGGTTCCGTTTATACTTTTTAAGTACGGAACCCTAATAAAAACTACAAAAAAAAATAATAACTCAGAAACAAATTGAGATACAGCTTTCAAACAAATTGCAATTAAAAATGTAATTTTTTTCTCTATACGACGATATAAAAATTAATAGTGTGGGATGTTTACAGGTTTAAAAACGAAATTTTATTTAAAATGGGTCCAGGAATATTAATGTTTAATCCATCGCGTACGTAATGTAAGACCAGCTCCGTAGAAGTTTAAAAATTTACAGTACCGAAAATTGTAAAACTGAAATTTCTTTTAAAATTTGTTCATGATGGGTCCAGGAATGTTAATGTTTAATCCATGGCGTACGTAATGTGTGATCAACTCCGTGCGATTTTTTTTATCCTTCTATATATAAAAAAAAGTTTTGATTTGGAAATGGACCAATGAAAATCTGCGTAGATATTCCAGGTAGAACTCATCCAATTTAAATGCTTAAGCCAAGGCCTTCTTATCGAAATAACAGGCCTCGCAATCGCTAAGTTTCCTTTGTCCGCTGTACACGTGGTTAGAAACCACATAGTTTTCCGTGACTAGCGCCATCTAACGTGAGAAACAGAAATATTTTTTAATTTGTTTTCCATTTGTCTTTTACCATTTTCTTTACGATGTGCTTTGTAGTTTGCAAATGATAGTTGTTAATCTTATAATTTTCATATGTTCTAGACATTTTATTTAAAAAATGAACTTATTTTACTGTTAAACAAAAAATGTTTACTGCTGTATTCCGTTATGTAAATAAATGATGATAATAATAATAATAATAATCAGGAAAGAAAATTATTTTACCATGAATTTCTCAGTGATATTAGATATTGAAATAAATGGATAGCATCTAGATCCGGAAAATGTAAAATATTTCATTTTCTCTTTTATATTTTCAAATATGTGATTTATTTTATTTCTGCTATTTCTTTTCTTTTCACAATTAATTTCACCTTACAGTATTAATTTAACATCGCTCCTTCAATTTGTTTCAATGCACAGTCTCATTTATTTATTTATTGGCCTATCATTTGTTTTATTTTTGTAGGTATGGGGGATCATTGCAGTTTAACATACTTTAGATGAAAGCTTCACTGTTTTTTCATATAAAGTTTGTATGTATTAATCTACGGAAAGTTTCATAATTGGCTCCACAGCCAATTGGCATATCTTGGCGGGCATAATTTGGTGCGTAATTAATTTCCTTGTTTTAACTCACATATGTTATGTAAGTTTTACTAAAATGTATCAAAGTATTTTAGAAAAGTTATAACACGCATAGATACACAAAAAAAAAAAAAAAAAAAAAAAAAAACAGACTGAAGTCATAAACACTTAAAAAATTGGAAAAATAAAGTTTAATAATCACTTAAATTTATACATGTCCCTCAACTTTCCGCAAATACCGTATTCTTGTCATGCTACGATTTTGGTGTTTGTAAATCTTAATTTGAGTATTCTGCCTTAATCAGACCTAGAGCCAATTGGCGTAAGTGTAGTTTGGCGCAAAATTAATTTTATTTTTCAACCGTATACTTGATACCACATTATTCCAGCATCGCGTTTTTGCAGTCAACTTTGACTGTGGAACAGATTACAGAACATTAGCTAATACTACATTATATAATAATAAATCGGTATTTTTCAAGTATAGGGGCCTTGGCGAGAGAAGAAAATTTGGCAACGTAATTTCTGGAAGCATATTCACTGTTTCACATAAAGAAGCAATATTTTCCAATATTTGTACAATTTATTTAATATAAAAAAGGCATGTATCTATTTTATACACAAATATAAACAAATCGTATATAAAAAACAATAATAATATCTAGAAACTAAATTTATACATGTAAATTCGGCACAGATGTCATATTGGCGCGATTTTTTTCTGGCGCCAATGTTATATACGCACCGGATACTTAACTGGCACCAAAGTGTCGTTATTTTGCTTGCTATGGTTATCCGGATATAGATGATATGGTAACGAGGATTTCGCAAAATTGGCGTCGGAAAAAAATCGCGCCAATATGGGGCCGTATATGACATCTGTGCCGTAAATTCTTATAAAACAATATGACAGTTCATAAGTTTTGTTTTCATAACTGTTTATATCAATCGGACACAAATCGCTCTTTCCGAAGCCCAAATTGTGCCAAGATTAAAAAAAAAATAATAATAACCCGCAAAGTCCTACATACTGAAAATGGTACTTGTTAGTTATCCCGTCGACCAAATTACTGTCGCCAATTTGTAAGATTAAATGCCAATAATGGTTTGCCATAAATTAAATAATTTTAAGATTAAATGCCAATAATGGTCAATAAAACCAATATTTCGACGTTTTATTTGTATTTTTATTAATGTTATACTAATTTATTTGTTTTTTCGTTATTTAAAATAAAAAATTGTGTCAATTTGTAGAACTTGGTGAGTAGTTTGGCGATTTATATAATTTGGCGAAATTGGTCGACGGGATAATTAACAAGTACCCTGAAAAATATCAATAAATCTTATATTTAAATCTTCATTTTTGATATGTTTCATTTTTTAAAGCCAGAACATAATTGTGCGAAATATTTTTTTTTACGCCTTTATTTTACTGGAATTCGAAAAATATTTTATACAATTTTGCCAATAACACAACATTTTCAATTTTTTACTATGCATTTGTTTATGGAGTATTACCAGGAGTATACACCAGGTGGCGTAAGTTACGGGACAAAGTCAGCTAATAAGTTGGCAATTATCGGGGACCTTTTCACCCATAGACTTTCTCCGGATGGTCAAGTCTGTTTTATGATAAGGGAGTCTTGGCTTAAGCATGGCCATAGCCTACTGTGATATATAACGGCCCGCGCATTTCGCCGAAAAAGTGAAGTCGGATCCAACTTCAAACCCTGAACCAAAACTTCACAACGTGCTCTTTGTTTACATTTATACCCTGCCCAGATAGAAGCTTGTTTCTCATCGTCGAGGTTTCAGAATCATTGATCGTATTTTCATGTAATAAATTAAATATTTATATTCTTCAATTTCCTTCGATTTAAAAGGCTATTTTACACAAATTGCAGCATTTTAGTGTTACACATACTTTTACGATTAGCAAAATTATTTATTGTTTACCTTGATCGTTTGGTTCATTCATGAAAAATGCCGGTTCTGTTATTCTTTTTTGAATGTCCCGTATTTATATAAAAATAGCTTGGTTTCATATACACGTTTTAAAATTAAAATTTGATTTTTATCAAACTACAGTTCTGATAATTGACTTGAAGCAGCTATTTTTGATTAATTTACTGTTACCGGTAAAATATTTGTTTTTTATATCGCCCGAACCAAGAAGAAGAAAAAAAAAAAAGGCCGATCTTCCTTAAACATTAAATATTCTTATTTTTAATCAGAGAAAGAAATGGTGATCACGGATTTAAATATCGTTGCAATATTCTATGTTATCCAAGTAATTTTGATTAAATCATCTAAGGGTATTTGTTACTTAATAAATTACATTTATTAATTATTACAAGGAATTTTATGAGTATTTTAATATATTAAAAAAATTTCCATCAGTTTTATTGTTTCAGCAGTGAAAATAGTAAATAAATGGTACTTAGTTATCCCGTCGACCAAAAATCTATCGCCAAACTATAAGATTAAATGCCAATAATGCTTGATCGTAAATATCACATTCACTTGACTGTAAGCAAGTTACACGTGTTTATGTCATCAAGTGATTTTTATTTCGACGTTTTATTTGTATATTTATTAATGTTATACTAATTTATTTGTTCTTTCGTTATTTAAAATAAAAATTATGTCAATTTGTAAAATTTGGCGAGTGTTTTAGCGATTTATACAATTTGGCGAAATTGGTCGGCGGGATAACTAAGTTGTACCAAATAAATTTGTGACATTCATGTTTTAGACTAAGCATGTGTTTTTTTATTTATATATTTTTATGTGTGTTGGTTTAACAGTTTTAAAGAGAAACACATTATATTAGTCACTTAAATAAATAGAACTTTACATTTACATTGATATGGACAGTTTATAATAACCCTTAACAGCTGTATTCGAATTAGCTGTCATTTCTAAGCTTGATTGGAATGTCAGCAGAATTGTAAACGTAACCATGGCGACATGACGTAATTTTGGTGTTTGTTTACATATCTACCCTTCCCAGGTTGTTTCAGTTACGGTCAGAGTCAAATTTCAATTTTGGGCAGGGTATCAGAGTCCTCTGGAGAGCGACTTCATACATTAAACGCAAATCAGTCTGCCTGTAATAGTATCTAAGTATGCCTTGAGCATGGCCTTTCTTCGTTAATATTAAAAAAAACTGTCGTATACAAAAATATGGAAATCGGTGTTATTATAAAGAAAGATTTGATAAACACGCTGATGCAGACAGTTTTCAAATCGAAGAATTACTTTCAGAGATATTTAATGCTAAAGTTGGACAAAAGCGTTCCATTAAAAAAGTTTTATTGGAGCAAAAACTATACATGAGAATTTAAATATTTTTAGATCATTTTATAGGTTATAAGTTCCCGGTGTGCAGATTGCATTTATTTTTTTTTATTTGACTATTTTTTGAGGTTTTATTTCTATTTTAAATTCAAATTTTCAGTATTTCGAGAGATATTTTTTTACAAATTTAAAAAATGTTATTAATTTAAACTGTTGCCAACTGTATAAACAGCGCAAACAATAATGTTTACTTCAAATTAAAAATTTATTTACACGGGACTATTGTAAACAGAAAAAAAAATTAAAATTAAAATTAAATGATTACATGTTAAAAGCAGGAAAATTGCGTCATAAGAACCATATTTACACTGGAAATTTAAAAGAGAAACAAAATGTTAAAATAAAAAAATCATTACTATGCGTTAAAATCTGTAAATGGAGGAAATTGCGTCATATTTTAAATGGCCAAAAAATATGGCAAAACAATTTAAATTAAAAAATATATCTGCGCGAGACATTTACTTGATATTTTGAGATAATATTTTCAACTATTATCGTGAATTCGAAGACAGCGCAAATAATATTTCCTTCTAACAACAAAAGTATTTTCACGTGAATATTAATAAGAGAAATAAAACTTTGGTGTAAATTACGTCAGATTTAAAACGATACATTTAAAATGAATTATTTAAAAGAACTATCTTATAGCGCTGTTAAAAAATACCGGGAGACAATGACACTGTTTACTTAATTCATTTTACATTAGCTTATTTTCGAATGTTTAACTAATTTTTTTAATTAAATACGAAAACAGCCATTGTATCTTTTAACAGCAGCAGATATGGTCTTAAAAATCCCCAATCCAAGAAAAACGAATGGAAACCCGTTTACAGAAAGATCGCTACTGTTTTTTTTTTTTTTTTTTTTTTTTTTTTTTTTTTTTTTTTTTTTTTAAAGTCAACTAGGGGGCTCTGCCACCTACGAGCTACGCTCGCCAACCCCCGTTCAGGGACACCAAAATCCAAAAAGCACGCTAATTTGATCGGCTTTAAAAATATTGAATTAAAATTTAAAAAAAAAAAAAAAAAAAAAAAAAAACTAGCGATCTCTCTGTAAACGGGTTTCCATTCGTTTTTCATGGATTGGGGATTTTTAAGAACATATCTGCTGCTGTTAAAAGATACAATGGCTGTTTTCGTATTTAATTAAAAAAATTAGTTAAACATTCGAAAAAAAGCTAATGTAAAATGAATTAAGTAAACAGTGTCATTGTCTCCCGGGATTTTTTAACAGCGCTATAAGATGATCTAAGATATCTTTTATATAAGATATCTTTTAAATAATTCATTTTAAATGTATCGTTTTAAATCTGACGTAATTTACACCAAAGTTTTATTTCTCTTATTAATATTCACGTGGAAATACTTTTGTTGTTAGAAGGAAATATTATTTGCGCTGTCTTCGAATTCACGATAATAGTTGAAAATATTATCTCAAAATATCAAGTAAATGTCTCGCGCAGATATATTTTTTAATTTAAATTGTTTCGCCATATTTTTTGGCCATTTTAAATATGACGTAATTTCCTCCATTTACAGGTTTTAACGCATAGTAATGATTTTTTTGTTTTAACATTTTGTTTCTCTTTTAAAATTCCAGTGTAAATATGGTTCTTATGACGCAATTTTCCTGCTTTTAACATGTAATCATTTTATTCTAATTTTAGTTTTTTTTTTCTGTTTACAATAGTCCCGTGTAAATAAATTTTTAATTTGAAGTAAACATTATTCTTTGCGCTGTTTATACAGTTGGCAACAGTTTAAATTAATAACATTTTTTAAATTTGTAAAAAATATCTCTCGAAATACTGAAAATTTGAATTTAAAATAGAAATAAAACCTCAAAAAATAGTCAAATAAAAAAAATAAATGCAATATGCACACCGGGAACTTATAACCTATAAAATGATCTAAAAATGATTAAATTCTCATGTATAGTTTTTGCACCATTAAAACTTTTTTAATGGAACGATTTTGTCCAACTTTAGCATTAAATATCTCTGAAAGTAATTCTTCGATTTGAAAACTGTCTGCATCAGCGTGTTTATCAAATATTTCTTTATAATACCACCGATTTCCATATTTTTGTATACGACAGTTTTTTTAATATTAACGAAGAAAGGCCATGCTCAAGGCATACTTAGATACTACTACAGGCAGACTGATTTGCGTTTAATGTATGAAGTCGCTCGCCAGAGGACTCTGATACCCTGCCCAAAATTGAAATTTGACTCTGACCGTAACTGAAACAACCTGGGAAGGGTAGATATGTAAGCAAACATCAAAATTACGTCATGTCGCCATGGTTACGTTTACAATTCTGCTGACATTCCAATCAAGCTTAGAAATGACAGCTAATTCGAATACAGCTGTTAAGGGTTATTATAAACAGTCCATATCAATGTAATTGTAAAGTTCTATTTATTTAAGTGACTAATATAATGTGTTTCTCTTTAAAACTGTTAAACCAACACACATAAAAATATATAAATAAAAAAACACATGCTTAGTCTAAAACATCAATGTCACAAATTTATTTGGTACCACTTAGTTATCCCGTCGACCCATTTCGCCAAATTATATAAATCGCTAAAACACTCGCCAAATTATACAAATTGACATAATTTTTATTTTAAATAACGAAAGAACAAATAAGTTAGTATAACATTAATAAATATACAAATAAAACGTCGAAATAAAAATCACTTGATGACATAAACACGTGTAACTTGCTTACAGTCAAGTGAATGTGACATTTACGATCAAGCATTATTGGCATTTAATCTTATAGTTTGGCGATGGATTTTTGGTCGACGGGATAACTAAGTACCATTTATTTACTATTTTCACTGCTGAAACAATAAAACTGATAGAAATTTTTTTTAACATATTAAAATACTCAGAAAATTCCTTGTAATAATTAATAAATGTAATTTATTAAGTAACAAATACCCTTACATGATTTAATCAAAATTGCTTGTGTAAAATAGCCTTTTAAATCGAAGGAAATTGAAGAATATAAATATTTAATTTATTACATGAAAATACGATCAATGATTCTGAAACCTCGACGATGAGAAACAAGCTTCTATCTGGGCAGGGTATAAATGTAAACAAAGAGCACGTTGTGAAGTTTTGGTTCAGGGTTTGAAGTTGGATCCGACTTCACTGTTTCGGCGAAATGCGCGGGCCGTTATGTCTCATAGTAGGCTATGGCCATGCTTAAGCCAAGACTCCCTTATCATAGAACAGACTTGACAATCCGGAGAAAGCCTATGGGTGAAAATGTCCCCGATAGTTGCCAACTTATTAGCTGACTTTGTCCCGTAAGTTAGGCCACCTGGTGTATACTCCTGGTAATACTCCATAAACAAATGCATAGTAAAAAATTGAAAATGTTGTGTTATTGGCAAAATTGTATAAAATATTTTTCGAATTCCAGTAAAATAAAGGCGTAAAAAAAATATTTCTCACAATTATGTTCTGGCTTTAAAAAATGGAACATATCAAAAATGAAGATTTAAATATAAGATTTATTGATATTTTTTCAGGGTACTTGTTAGTTATCCCGTCGACCAATTTCGCCAAATTATATAAATCGCCAAACTACTCACCAAGTTCTACAAATTGACACAATTTTTTATTTTAAATAACGAAAAAACAAATAAATTAGTATAACATTAATAAAAATACAAATAAAACGTCGAAATATTGGTTTTATTGGCCTTTATTGGCCTTTAATCTTAAAATTAATTAATTTATGGCAAACCATTATTGGCATTTAATCGAGCAATTTGGCGACAGTAATAATTTGGTCGACAGGATAACTAACAAGTACCATTTTCAGTATATCGGACTTTGCGGGTTATTTTTTTTTTAATCTTGGCAATATTTGGGCTTCCGAAAGAGCGATTTGTTGCCGGTTGATATAAACAGTTATGAAAACAAAACTTATGAACTGTCAGCTTGTTTTGTAAGAATTTACGGCACAGATGTCATATACGCCCCATATTGGCGCGATTTTTTTCCGTCGCCAATTTTGCGAAAACCTCGTTACCGTATCATCTATATACGGATAACCATAGCAAGCAAAATAACGACACTTTGGTGCCAGTTAAGTATCCGGTGCGTATATGACATTTACGCCAGAAAAAAATCGCGCCAATATGACATGCGTGCCGAATTTACATGTACAAAATTAGTTTCTAGATATTATTATTGTTTTTTATATACGATTTGTTTATATTTGTATATAAAATAGATACATGCCTTTTTTATATTAAATAAATTGTACAAATATTGGAAAATATTGCTTCTTTATGTGAAACAGTGAATATGCTTCCAGAAATTATGTTGCCAAATTTTCTTCTCTCGCCAAGTCCCCTATACTTGAAAAATACCGATTTATTATTATATAATGTAGTATTAGCTAATGTTCTGTAATCTTTTCCACAGTCAAAGTTGACTGCAAAAACGCGATGCTGGAATAATGTGGTATCAAGTATACGGTTTAAAAATAAAATTAATTTTGCGCCAAACTACACTTACGCCAATTGGCTCTAGGTCTGATTAAGGAAGAATACTCAAATTAAGATTTACAAACACCAAAATCATAGCATGACAAGAATACGGTATTTGCGGAAAGTTGAGGGACATGTATAAATTTAAGTGATTATTAAATTTTATTTTTCCAATTTTTTAAGTGTTTATGACTTCAGTCTGTGTTTTTTTTTATTTTTGTGTATCTATGCGTGTTATAACTTTTCTAAAATACTTTGATACATTTTAGTAAAACTTACATAACACATGTGAGTTAAAACAAGGAAATTAATTACGCACCAAATTATGCCCGCCAAGATATGCCAATTGGCTGTGGAGCCAATTATGAAACTTTCCATAGATTAATACATACAAACTTTATATGAAAAAACAGTGAAGCTTTCATCTAAAGTATGTTAAACTGCAATGATCTCCCATACCTACAAAAATAAAACAAATGATAGGCCAATAAATAAATAAATGAGACTGTGCATTGAAACAAATTGAAGGAGGGATGTTAAATTAATACTGTAAGGTGAAATTAATTGTGAAAAGAAAAGAAATAGCAGAAATAAAATAAATCGCATATTTGAAAGTATAAAAGAGAAAATAAAATATTTTACATTTTCCGGATCTAGATGCTATCCATTTATTTCAATATCTAATATCACTGAGAAAATCATGGTAAAATAATTTTCTTTCCTGATTATTATTATTATTATTATCATCATTTATTTACATAACGGAATACAGCAGTAAACATTTTTTGTTTAACAGTAAAATAAGTTCATTTTTTAAATAAAATGTCTAGAACATATGAAAATTTTAAGATTAACAACTATCATTTGCAAACTACAAAGCACATCGTAAAGAAATTGGTAAAAGACAAATGGAAAACAAATTAAAAAATATTTCTGTTTCTCACGTTAGATGGCGCTAATCACGGGAAACCATGTGGTTTCTAACCACGTATACAGCGGACAAAGGAAACTTAGCGATTGCGAGGCCTGTTATTTCGATAAGGAGGCCTTGGATTAAGCATTTAAGTTGGATGAGTTCTACCCGAAATATCTACGCAGATTTTCATTGGTCCATTTCCAAATCAAAACTTTTTTTTATATATAGAAGGATATTTTTAAAGCCAATCAAATTAGCGTGCTTTTTGGATTTTGGTGTCCCTGAATGGGGGTTTGGCGAGCATAGCTCGTAGGGGGCAGAGCCCCCTAGTGTCTTAAATTTTAAGTCTTTGAAAAAATCATTTTCCAAATGGTCGTTGTAATTTGTTAAATTCCCTTTTTTTTTTTTTTTTCTTTTTTTTATCTAAGGAAAATGCAGAGAAATATAAATTTACTTCTCTTCATCACCATATAGGAAATCAATTTGCAGAGATTATTACACAATAAATAAATGCAAGTTTTAAATGAAAATATTTAAAATTTACTGTATAATTATTGCTGACGTGATTTTTGAAAAGACTTATAAGCGACAAGTGTTTAAATTTTTCTTTCAATAAATTAAAAGTTGATTAATAAACAATTATTTTCTCAGTAGAGCAATATTTTTCGTTTCTAACACAATCACTTCGGGAAATTCTGTTCAAAATGGCCCTTTTGACATCATTTTTTGAAATATATTCTGTCTCTATCAAAAAATCGATCATTACGGTACATTATATAGTTTCTGAATAAGAGAATCTATCAATTGGATGCGTTTGAGAGCAAAAATGAATTTAAAAATCTTTTACTATAATGCGAGCAAAAATTGTGAGTGTGTGTATGTAAATTTTATCTCGAAAAAGGCTCTAACGATTTTGATTAAATTTTGAACCCTACTGTTTTTCGGGCACGAAAAGACCAATGGGATGGGTCTTGTGTTCGAGAAAATTGATTTAGTGGGTCATTTTGGGTCATAATGGGTAAGGTCAAGCTAATTATATCTAAAGAACGGCTCAATCGATTTTGACTAAATTTTGTATCTCACCATTTTTGGGCAAGAAAAGAAGATTGGGATGGGCCACGTGTTCGAGAAAATTCGATTAGTAGGTCATTTTTGGGTCACTGTGGGTCAAGCTATTTTTATCTAAAAAACAGCTCTAACGACTTTCACTAAACTCTTTATTCTACAGTTTTGGATTACGAGAAGACCGTTGAGCTACGTCACATGTTCCAGAAAATTCGATTAGTGGGTCATTTTTGGTTCACCGTGGGTCAAGCTAAGTTTATCTAGATAACGGCTCTAACGATTTTAACGAAATTTTGCACCCTACTGTTTTCGGGCACGAAAAGACCATTGGGATGGGTCTCGTGTTCGAGAAAATTCGATTAGTAGGTCATTTTGGCTCATAATGGGTCAGGGTCAAGCTAATTATATCTATAGAACGGCTGACTAAATTTTGTATCTAACCATTTTCGGGCACGAAAAGACCATTGGGATGGGTCTCGTGTTCGAGGAAATGCTCTTAGTGTGTCATTTTGGGTCATAATGGATTTTGGTCAAGCTAATTATATAAAAACTATATTAATATTATTTTTATATAATATAATATTAATAAAAGAACGGCTCTATCGATTTTGACTAAATTTCGTATCTAACCATTTTCGGGCACGAAAAGACCAATAAAATGGGTCTCGTGTTCGAAAAAATTCGATTAGTGGGTTCTTTTTTAGTCATAATGGGTCAGGGTAGAGCTAATTATATCTAAAGAACGGCTCAATCGATTTTGACTAAATTTTGTATCTAACCATTCTTAGGAACGAAAAGACCATTGGGATGGGTCACGTGTTCGAGAAAATTCGATTAGTGGGTCATTTTTGGGTCACTGTGGGTCAAGCTATTATTACTTAAAAAACGGCTCTAACGATTTTCACTAAACTCAATATTCTACAGTTTTGGATTACGATAAGACCGTTGGGCTATGTCACATGTTCGATAAAATTCGATTAGTAGGTCATTTATGGGCCACCGTGGGTCAAGCTAAGTTTATCTAGATAACGGCTCTAACGATTTTAACGAAATTTTGCACCCTACTGTTTTCGGGCACGAAAAGACCATTGGGATGGGTCTCGTGTTCGAGAAAATTCGATTAGTGGGTGATTGTGGGCATAATGGGTCAGGGTCAAGCTAATTATATCTATAGAACGGCTGACTAAATTTTGTATCTAACCACTTTCGGGCACGAAAAGACCATTGGGATGGGTCTCGTGTTCGAGAAAATTCGATTAGTGGGTCATTTTGGGTCATAATGGGTCAGGGTCAAGCTAATTATATCTAGAGAACGGCTCAATTGATTTTGACTTACTTTTGTATCTAATCATTTTCGGGCACGAAAAGACAAATGAGATGGGTCTCTTGTTCGAGAATTTTTCGATTAGTTGGTCATTTTGGGTCATAATGGGCCATGGACAAGCTAATTATATGTATAGAACGGCTATATCGATTTTGACTAAATTTTGTATCTAACCATTTTCGGGCACGAAAAGACCATTGGGATGGGTCTCGTGTTTGAAAAAATTAGATTAGTGGGTCATTTTGGATCATAATGGGTCAGGGTCAAGCTATTTATATCTAGAGAACAGCTCAATCGATTTTGACTTACTTTTGTATCTAATCATTTTCGGGCACGAAAAGACAAATGAGATGGGTCTCGTGTTCGAGAATTTTTCGATTAGCGGGTCATTTTGGATCATAATGGGTCAGGGTCAAGCTAATTATATCTAAAGAACGGTTTGATGCGTTTTTGACTAAATTTTGTATCTAACCATTTTTGGGCACGAAAAGACCATTGGGATGGGTCACTTGTTCGAGAAAACTCGATCTCGATTAGTGGGTCATTTTTGGTCACTGTGGGTCAAGCTATTATTACTGAGAAAACGGCTCTAACGATTTTCACTAAACTCTGTATTCTACAGTTTTGGATTACGATAAGATCGTTGGGCTACGTCACATGTTCGATAAAATTCGATTAGTAGGTCATTTTTGGGTCCAACTGTGTCAAGCTAAGTTTATCTAGATTACGGCTCTAACGATTTTAACGAAATTTTGCACCCTATTGCTATACGGGCACGAAAAGACCATTGGGATGGGTCTCGTGTTCGAGAAAATTCGATTAGTGGGTCATTTTGGGTCATAATGGGTCAGGGTCAAGCTAATTATGTGTAAAGAACGGCTCAATCGATTTTGACTAAATTTTGTATCTAACCATTTTCGGGCACGAAAAGACCATTGGGATGGGTCTCGTGTCCGCGAAAATTCGACTAGTGGGTCATTTTGGATCATAATGCGTCAGAGTCAAGCTATTTATATCTAGAGAACGACTCAATCGATTTTGACTTACTTTTGTATCTAATCATTTTCAGCTCGAAAAGACAAATGAGATGGGTCTCGTGTTCGAGAATTTTACGATTAGTGGGTCATTTTGGGTCACAACGGTTCAGGTTCAAGCTAATTATATAAAGAACGGTTTGATGAGTTTTTGACTAAATTTTTCATCTAACCATTTTTGGATTACGAGAAAACCATTGGGCTAAGTCACATGTTCGAGAAAACTGGATTAGTGGGTCATTTTTGGGTCACCGTGGGTCAAGCTAAGTTTATCTAGATAACGGCTCTAACGATGTTAACGGAATTTTGCACCCTATTGTTTTCGGACACGAAAATAGCATTGGGATAGGTCTCGTGTTCGAGAAAATTCAATTTGTGGGTCATTTTGGGTCATTCTGTGTCAGGGTCAAGCTAATTATATCTAGAGAACGGCTCAATCGATTTTGACTAACTTTAGTATCTAATCATTTTCAGGCACGAAAAGTCCAATGAGATGGGTCTCGTAATCGAGAAAATTCGATTAGTGGTTCATTTTTGGTTCACCGTGGGTCAAGCTAAGTTTATCTAGATAACTGCTCTAACGATTTTAACGAAATTTTACACCCTGCTGTTTTCGGGCACTAAAAGACCATTGCGATTGGTCTCGTGTTCGAGAATTTTTCGATTAGTGGGTCATTTTGGGTCATAATGGGTCAGTGTCAAGCTAAATATATCTATAGAACGGCTCAATCGATTTTGACTAAATTTTGTATCTAACCATTTTCGGGCACGAAAAGACCATTGGGATGGGTCTCGTGTTCGAGAAAATTCGATTAGTGGTTCATTTTTGGTTCACCGTGGGTCAAGCTAAGTTTATCTAGATAACTGCTCTAACGATTTTAACGAAATTTTACACCCTGCTGTTTTCGGGCACTAAAAGACCATTGCGATTGGTCTCGTGTTCGAGAATTTTTCGATTAGTGGGTCATTTTGGGTCATAATGGGTCAGTGTCAAGCTAAATATATCTATAGAACGGCTCAATCGATTTTGACTAAATTTTGTATCTAACCATTTTCGGGCACGAAAAGACCATTGGGATGGGTCTCGTGTTCGAGAAAATTCGATTAGTGGGTCATTTTGGGTCATAATGGGTCAGGGTCAAGCTAATTATATCTAGAGAACGGCTCAATTGATTTTGACTTACTTTTGTATCTAATCATTTTCGGGCACGAAAAGACAAATGAGATGGGTCTCTTGTTCGAGAATTTTTCGATTAGTTGGTCATTTTGGGTCATAATGCGCCATGGACAAGCTAATTATATGTATAGAACGGCTCAATCGATTTTGACTAAATTTTGTATCTAACCATTTTCGGGCACGAAAAGACCATTGGGATGGGTCTCGTGTTTGAGAAAATTAGATTAGTGGGTCATTTTGGATCATAATGGGTCAGGGTCAAGCTATTTATATCTAGAGAACGGAATTAGATGGGGGGGGGGGGACATATTTTTGCGCTACATTTTCGACTACATCTTTGAAAATGTAATACCTAAAATTAAAAGAAATGTATTTTTGAATTCAGCGTTACGAAAGCTTTCACACGATATCCCACACGATATACAAAGAAAATATTTTTTCCTTTTCAAGCAACTGAATATGCCCTATACATTTTTACTAAATATATTTATAATGTTTAATAATCTGAAAATATGTGGGTCAACAGTCTTTATTACTTCCCCGAATTTGAACTTTCCACGTTACATAGTTTACGAGTAAAATGGCTGTGACAGACAGACGGACAGACACAAGAGTGATCTTATAATGGTTCCGTTTATACTTTTTAAGTACGGAACCCTAATAAAAACTACAAAAAAAAATAATAACTCAGAAACAAATTGAGATACAGCTTTCAAACAAATTGCAATTAAAAATGTAATTTTTTTCTCTATACGACGATATAAAAATTAATAGTGTGGGATGTTTACAGGTTTAAAAACGAAATTTTATTTAAAATGGGTCCAGGAATATTAATGTTTAATCCATCGCGTACGTAATGTATGACCAGCTCCGTAGAAGTTTAAAAATTTACAGTACCGAAAATTGTAAAACTGAAATTTCTTTTAAAATTTGTTCATGATGGGTCCAGGAATGTTAATGTTTAATCCATGGCGTACGTAATGTGTGATCAACTCCGTGCGATTTTTTTATCCTTCTATATATAAAAAAAAGTTTTGATTTGGAAATGGACCAATGAAAATCTGCGTAGATATTCCGGGTAGAACTCATCCAATTTAAATGCTTAAGCCATGGCCTCCTTATCGAAATAACAGGCCTCGCAATCGCTAAGTTTCCTTTGTCCGCTGTACACGTGGTTAGAAACCACATAGTTTTCCGTGACTAGCGCCATCTAACGTGAGAAACAGAAATATTTTTTAATTTGTTTTCCATTTGTCTTTTACCATTTTCTTTACGATGTGCTTTGTAGTTTGCAAATGATAGTTGTTAATCTTATAATTTTCATATGTTCTAGACATTTTATTTAAAAAATGAACTTATTTTACTGTTAAACAAAAAATGTTTACTGCTGTATTCCGTTATGTAAATAAATGATGATAATAATAATAATAATAATCAGGAAAGAAAATTATTTTACCATGAATTTCTCAGTGATATTAGATATTGAAATAAATGGATAGCATCTAGATCCGGAAAATGTAAAATATTTCATTTTCTCTTTTATATTTTCAAATATGTGATTTATTTTATTTCTGCTATTTCTTTTCTTTTCACAATTAATTTCACCTTACAGTATTAATTTAACATCGCTCCTTCAATTTGTTTCAATGCACAGTCTCATTTATTTATTTATTGGCCTATCATTTGTTTTATTTTTGTAGGTATGGGGGATCATTGCAGTTTAACATACTTTAGATGAAAGCTTCACTGTTTTTTCATATAAAGTTTGTATGTATTAATCTACGGAAAGTTTCATAATTGGCTCCACAGCCAATTGGTATATCTTGGCGGGCATAATTTGGTGCGTAATTAATTTCCTTGTTTTAACTCACATATGTTATGTAAGTTTTACTAAAATGTATCAAAGTATTTTAGAAAAGTTATAACACGCATAGATACACAAAAATAAAAAAAAAAACAGACTGAAGTCATAAACACTTAAAAAATTGGAAAAATAAAGTTTAATAATCACTTAAATTTATACATGTCCCTCAACTTTCCGCAAATACCGTATTCTTGTCATGCTACGATTTTGGTGTTTGTAAATCTTAATTTGAGTATTCTGCCTTAATCAGACCTAGAGCCAATTGGCGTAAGTGTAGTTTGGCGCAAAATTAATTTTATTTTTCAACCGTATACTTGATACCACATTATTCCAGCATCGCGTTTTTGCAGTCAACTTTGACTGTGGAACAGATTACAGAACATTAGCTAATACTACATTATATAATAATAAATCGGTATTTTTCAAGTATAGGGGCCTTGGCGAGAGAAGAAAATTTGGCAACGTAATTTCTGGAAGCATATTCACTGTTTCACATAAAGAAGCAATATTTTCCAATATTTGTACAATTTATTTAATATAAAAAAGGCATGTATCTATTTTATACACAAGTATAAACAAATCGTATATAAAAAACAATAATAATATCTAGAAACTAAATTTATACATGTAAATTCGGCACAGATGTCATATTGGCGCGATTTTTTTCTGGCGCCAATGTTATATACGCACCGGATACTTAACTGGCACCAAAGTGTCGTTATTTTGCTTGATATGGTTATCCGGATATAGATGATATGGTAACGAGGATTTCGCAAAATTGGCGTCGGAAAAAAAACGCGCCAATATGGGGTCGTATATGACATCTGTGCCGTAAATTCTTATAAAACAATATGACAGTTCATAAGTTTTGTTTTCATAACTGTTTATATCAATCGGACACAAATCGCTCTTTCCGAAGCCCAAATTGTGCCAAGATTAAAAAAAAATAATAATAACCCGCAAAGTCCTACATACTGAAAATGGTACTTGTTAGTTATCCCGTCGACCAAATTACTGTCGCCAATTTGTAAGATTAAATGCCAATAATGGTTTGCCATAAATTAAATAATTTTAAGATTAAATGCCAATAATGGTCAATAAAACCAATATTTCGACGTTTTATTTGTATTTTTATTAATGTTATACTAATTTATTTGTTTTTTCGTTATTTAAAATAAAAAATTGTGTCAATTTGTAGAACTTGGTGAGTAGTTTGGCGATTTATATAATTTGGCGAAATTGGTCGACGGGATAGTTAACAAGTACCCTGAAAAATATCAATAAATCTTATATTTAAATCTTCATTTTTGATATGTTTCATTTTTTAAAGCCAGAACATAATTGTGCGAAATATTTTTTTTTACGCCTTTATTTCACTGGAATTCGAAAAATATTTTATACAATTTTGCCAATAACACAACATTTTCAATTTTTTACTATGCATTTGTTTATGGAGTATTACCAGGAGTATACACCAGGTGGCGTAAGTTACGGGACAAAGTCAGCTAATAAGTTGGCAATTATCGGGGACCTTTTCACCCATAGACTTTCTCCGGATCGTCAAGTCTGTTTTATGATAAGGGAGTCTTGGCTTAAGCATGGCCATAGCCTACTGTGATATATAACGGCCCGCGCATTTCGCCGAAAAAGTGAAGTCGGATCCAACTTCAAACCCTGAACCAAAACTTCACAACGTGCTCTTTGTTTACATTTATACCCTGCCCAGATAGAAGCTTGTTTCTCATCGTCGAGGTTTCAGAATCATTGATCGTATTTTCATGTAATAAATTAAATATTTATATTCTTCAATTTCCTTCGATTTAAAAGGCTATTCTACACAAATTGTAGCATTTTAGTGTTACACATACTTTTACGATTAGCAAAATTATTTATTGTTTACCTTGATCGTTTGGTTCATTCATGAAAAATGCCGGTTCTGTTATTCTTTTTTGAATGTCCCGTATTTATATAAAAATAGCTTGGTTTCATATACACGTTTTAAAATTAAAATTTGATTTTTATCAAACTACAGTTCTGATAATTGACTTGAAGCAGCTATTTTTGATTAATTTACTGTTACCGGTAAAATATTTGTTTTTTATATCGCCCGAACCAAGAAGAAGAAAAAAAAAAGGCCGATCTTCCTTAAACATTAAATATTCTTATTTTTAATCAGAGAAAGAAATGGTGATCACGGATTTAAATATCGTTGCAATATTCTATGTTATCCAAGTAATTTTGATTAAATCATCTAAGGGTATTTGTTACTTAATAAATTACATTTATTAATTATTACAAGGAATTTTATGAGTATTTTAATATATTAAAAAAATTTCCATCAGTTTTATTGTTTCAGCAGTGAAAATAGTAAATAAATGGTACTTAGTTATCCCGTCGACCAAAAATCTATCGCCAAACTATAAGATTAAATGCCAATAATGCTTGATCGTAAATATCACATTCACTTGACTGTAAGCAAGTTACACGTGTTTATGTCATCAAGTGATTTTTATTTCGACGTTTTATTTGTATATTTATTAATGTTATACTAATTTATTTGTTCTTTCGTTATTTAAAATAAAAATTATGTCAATTTGTAAAATTTGGCGAGTGTTTTAGCGATTTATATAATTTGGCGAAATTGGTCGGCGGGATAACTAAGTTGTACCAAATAAATTTGTGACATTCATGTTTTAGACTAAGCATGTGTTTTTTTATTTATATATTTTTATGTGTGTTGGTTTAACAGTTTTAAAGAGAAACACATTATATTAGTCACTTAAATAAATAGAACTTTACATTTACATTGATATGTACAGTTTATAATAACCCTTAACAGCTGTATTCGAATTAGCTGTCATTTCTAAGCTTGATTGGAATGTCAGCAGAATTGTAAACGTAACCATGGCGACATGACGTAATTTTGGTGTTTGTTTACATATCTACCCTTCCCAGGTTGTTTCAGTTACGGTCAGAGTCAAATTTCAATTTTGGGCAGGGTATCAGAGTCCTCTGGAGAGCGACTTCATACATTAAACGCAAATCAGTCTGCCTGTAATAGTATCTAAGTATGCCTTGAGCATGGCCTTTCTTCGTTAATATTAAAAAAAACTGTCGTATACAAAAATATGGAAATCGGTGTTATTATAAAGAAAGATTTGATAAACACGCTGATGCAGACAGTTTTCAAATCGAAGAATTACTTTCAGAGATATTTAATGCTAAATTTGGACAAAATCGTTCCATTAAAAAAGTTTTATTGGAGCAAAAACTATACATGAGAATTTAAATATTTTTAGATCATTTTATAGGTTATAAGTTCCCGGTGTGCAGATTGCATTTATTTTTTTTTATTTGACTATTTTTTGAGGTTTTATTTCTATTTTAAATTCAAATTTTCAGTATTTCGAGAGATATTTTTTTACAAATTTAAAAAATGTTATTAATTTAAACTGTTGCCAACTGTATAAACAGCGCAAACAATAATGTTTACTTCAAATTAAAAATTTATTTACACGGGACTATTGTAAACAGAAAAAAAATTTAAATTAAAATTAAATGATTACATGTTAAAAGCAGGAAAATTGCGTCATAAGAACCATATTTACACTGGAAATTTAAAAGAGAAACAAAATGTTAAAATAAAAAAATCATTACTATGCGTTAAAATCTGTAAATGGAGGAAATTGCGTCATATTTAAAATGGCCAAAAAATATGGCAAAACAATTTAAATTAAAAAATATATCTGCGCGAGACATTTACTTGATATTTTGAGATAATATTTTCAACTATTATCGTGAATTCGAAGACAGCGCAAATAATATTTCCTTCTAACAACAAAAGTATTTTCACGTGAATATTAATAAGAGAAATAAAACTTTGGTGTAAATTACGTCAGATTTAAAACGATACATTTAAAATGAATTATTTAAAAGAACTATCTTATAGCGCTGTTAAAAAATACCGGGAGACAATGACACTGTTTACTTAATTCATTTTACATTAGCTTATTTTCGAATGTTTAACTAATTTTTTTAATTAAATACGAAAACAGTCATTGTATCTTTTAACAGCAGCAGATATGGTCTTTAAAATCCCCAATCCAAGAAAAACGAATGGAAACCCGTTTACAGAGAGATCGCTACTGTTTTTTTTTTTTTTTTTTTTTTTTTTTTTTTAAAGTCAACTAGGGGGCTCTGCCACCTACGAGCTACGCTCGCCAACCCCCGTTCAGGGACACCAAAATCCAAAAAGCACGCTAATTTGATCGGCTTTAAAAATATTGAATTAAAATTTAGAAAAAAAAAAAAAAAAAACAGTAGCGATCTCTCTGTAAACGGGTTTCCATTCGTTTTTCATGGATTGGGGATTTTTAAGAACATATCTGCTGCTGTTAAAAGATACAATGGCTGTTTTCGTATTTAATTAAAAAAATTAGTTAAACATTCGAAAATAAGCTAATGTAAAATGAATTAAGTAAACAGTGTCATTGTCTCCCGGGATTTTTTAACAGCGCTATAAGATGATCTAAGATATCTTTTATATAAGATATCTTTTAAATAATTCATTTTAAATGTATCGTTTTAAATCTGACGTAATTTACACCAAAGTTTTATTTCTCTTATTAATATTCACGTGAAAATACTTTTGTTGTTAGAAGGAAATATTATTTGCGCTGTCTTCGAATTCACGATAATAGTTGAAAATATTATCTCAAAATATCAAGTAAATGTCTCGCGCAGATATATTTTTTAATTTAAATTTTTCGCCATATTTTTTGGCCATTTTAAATATGACGTAATTTCCTCCATTTACAGGTTTTAACACATAGTAATGATTTTTTTGTTTTAACATTTTGTTTCTCTTTTAAAATTCCAGTGTAAATATGGTTCTTATGACGCAATTTTCCTGCTTTTAACATGTAATCATTTTATTCTAATTTTAATTTTTTTTTTCTGTTTACAATAGTCCCGTGTAAATAAATTTTTAATTTGAAGTAAACATTATTGTTTGCGCTGTTTATACAGTTGGCAACAGTTTAAATTAATAACATTTTTTAAATTTGTAAAAAATATCTCTCGAAATACTGAAAATTTGAATTTAAAATAGAAATAAAACCTCAAAAAATAGTCAAATAAAAAAAATAAATGCAATATGCACACCGGAAACTTATAACCTATAAAATGATCTAAAAATGATTAAATTCTCATGTATAGTTTTTGCTCCATTAAAACTTTTTTAATGGAACGATTTTGTCCAACTTTAGCATTAAATATCTCTGAAAGTAATTCTTCGATTTGAAAACTGTCTGCATCAGCGTGTTCATCAAATATTTCTTTATAATACCCCCGATTTCCATATTTTTGTATACGACAGTTTTTTTAATATTAACGAAGAAAGGCCATGCTCAAGGCATACTTAGATACTACTACAGGCAGACTGATTTGTGTTTAATGTATGGAGTCGCTCGCCAGAGGACTCTGATACCCTGCCCAAAATTGAAATTTGACTCTGACCGTAACTGAAACAACCTGGGAAGGGTAGATATGTAAGCAAACATCAAAATTACGTCATGTCGCCATGGTTACGTTTACAATTCTGCTGACATTCCAATCAAGCTTAGAAATGACAGCTAATTCGAATACAGCTGTTAAGGGTTATTATAAACTATCCATATCAATGTAAATGTAAAGTTCTATTTATTTAAGTGACTAATATAATGTGTTTCTCTTTAAAACTGTTAAACCAACACACATAAAAATATATAAATAAAAAAACACATGCTTAGTCTAAAACATCAATGTCACAAATTTATTTGGTACCACTTAGTTATCCCGTCGACCCATTTCGCCAAATTATATAAATCGCTAAAACACTCGCCAAATTATACAAATTGACATAATTTTTATTTTAAATAACGAAAGAACAAATAAATTAGTATAACATTAAAAATTTACAAATAAAACGTCGAAATAAAAATCACTTGATGACATAAACACGTGTAACTTGCTTACAGTCAAGTGAATGTGACATTTACGATCAAGCATTATTGGCATTTAATCTTATAGTTTGGCGATGGATTTTTGGTCGACGGGATAACTAAGTACCATTTATTTACTATTTTCACTGCTGAAACAATAAGACTGATAGAAATTTTTTTTAACACATTAAAATACTCAGAAAATTCCTTGTAATAATTAATAAATGTAATTTATTAAGTAACAAATACCCTTACATGATTTAATCAAAATTGCTTGTGTAAAATAGCCTTTTAAATCGAAGGAAATTGAAGAATATAAATATTTAATTTATTACATGAAAATACGATCAATGATTCTGAAACCTCGACGATGAGAAACAAGCTTCTATCTGGGCAGGGTATAAATGTAAACAAAGAGCACGTTGTGAAGTTTTGGTTCAGGGTTTGAAGTTGGATTCGACTTCACTGTTTCGGCGAAATGCGCGGGCCGTTATGTATCATAGTAGGCTATGGCCATGCTTAAGCCAAGACTCCCTTATCATAGAACAGACTTGACAATCCGGAGAAAGCCTATGGGTGAAAATGTCCCCGATAGTTGCCAACTTATTAGCTGACTTTGTCCCGTAAGTTAGGCCACCTGGTGTATACTCCTGGTAATACTCCATAAACAAATGCATAGTAAAAAATTGAAAATGTTGTGTTATTGGCAAAATTGTATAAAATATTTTTCGAATTCCAGTAAAATAAAGGCGTAAAAAAAATATTTCTCACAATTATGTTCTGGCTTTAAAAAATGGAACATATCAAAAATGAAGATTTAAATATAAGATTTATTGATATTTTTTCAGGGTACTTGTTAGTTATCCCGTCGACCAATTTCGCCAAATTATATAAATCGCCAAACTACTCACCAAGTTCTACAAATTGACACAATTTTTTATTTTAAATAACGAAAAAACAAATAAATTAGTATAACATTAATAAAAATACAAATAAAACGTCGAAATATTGGTTTTATTGGCCTTTATTGGCCTTTAATCTTAAAATTAATTAATTTATGGCAAACCATTATTGGCATTTAATCGAGCAATTTGGCGACAGTAATAATTTGGTCGACAGGATAACTAACAAGTACCATTTTCAGTATATCGGACTTTGCGGGTTATTTTTTTTTTTAATCTTGGCAAAATTTGGGCTTCGGAAAGAGCGATTTGTTGCCGGTTGATATAAACAGTTATGAAAACAAAACTTATGAACTGTCAGCTTGTTTTGTAAGAATTTACGGCACAGATGTCATATACGCCCCATATTGGCGCGATTTTTTTCCGTCGCCAATTTTGCGAAAACCTCGTTACCATATCATCTATATACGGATAACCATAGCAAGCAAAATAACGACACTTTGGTGCCAGTTAAGTATCCGGTGCGTATATGACATTTACGCCAGAAAAAAATCGCGCCAATATGACATGCGTGCCGAATTTACATGTATAAATTTAGTTTCTAGATATTATTATTGTTTTTTATATACGATTTGTTTATATTTGTATATAAAATAGATACATGCCTTTTGTATATTAAATAAATTGTACAAATATTGGAAAATATTGCTTCTTTATGTGAAACAGTGAATATGCTTCCAGAAATTATGTTGCCAAATTTTCTTCTCTCGCCAAGTCCCCTATACTTGAAAAATACCGATTTATTATTATATAATGTAGTATTAGCTAATGTTGTGTAATCTGTTCCACAGTCAAAGTTGACTGCAAAAACGCGATGCTGGAATAATGTGGTATCAAGTATACGGTTTAAAAATAAAATTAATTTTGCGCCAAACTACACTTACGCCAATTGGCTCTAGGTCTGATTAAGGAAGAATACTCAAATTAAGATTTACAAACACCAAAATCATAGCATGAC
This sequence comes from Maratus speciosus, assembly GCA_963932465.1. Taxonomy (NCBI): domain Eukaryota; kingdom Metazoa; phylum Arthropoda; class Arachnida; order Araneae; family Salticidae; genus Maratus; species Maratus speciosus. The sequence continues at coordinate 38,937,705 of OZ010799.1, forward strand.
AAGAATACGGTATTTGCGGAAAGTTGAGGGACATGTATAAATTTAAGTGATTATTAAATTTTATTTTTCCAATTTTTTAAGTGTTTATGACTTCAGTCTGTGTTTTTTTTTATTTTTGTGTATCTATGCGTGTTATAACTTTTCTAAAATACTTTGATACATTTTAGTAAAACTTACATAACACATGTGAGTTAAAACAAGGAAATTAATTACGCACCAAATTATGCCCGCCAAGATATGCCAATTGGCTGTGGAGCCAATTATGAAACTTTCCATAGATTAATACATACAAACTTTATATGAAAAAACAGTGAAGCTTTCATCTAAAGTATGTTAAACTGCAATGATCTCCCATACCTACAAAAATAAAACAAATGATAGGCCAATAAATAAATAAATGAGACTGTGCATTGAAACAAATTGAAGGAGGGATGTTAAATTAATACTGTAAGGTGAAATTAATTGTGAAAAGAAAAGAAATAGCAGAAATAAAATAAATCACATATTTGAAAGTATAAAAGAGAAAATAAAATATTTTACATTTTCCGGATCTAGATGCTATCCATTTATTTCAATATCTAATATCACTGAGAAATTCATGGTAAAATAATTTTCTTTCCTGATTATTATTATTATTATTATCATCATTTATTTACATAACGGAATACAGCAGTAAACATTTTTTGTTTAACAGTAAAATAAGTTCATTTTTTAAATAAAATGTCTAGAACATATGAAAATTTTAAGATTAACAACTATCATTTGCAAACTACAAAGCACATCGTAAAGAAATTGGAACAAATGGACAAATGGAAAACAAAATTAAAAAATATTTCTGTTTCTCACGTTAGATGGCGCTAATCACGGGAAACCATGTGGTTTCTAACCACGTATACAGCGGACAAAGGAAACTTAGCGATTGCGAGGCCTGTTATTTCGATAAGGAGGCCTTGGATTAAGCATTTAAGTTGGATGAGTTCTACCCGAAATATCTACGCAGATTTTCATTGGTCCATTTCCAAATCAAAACTTTTTTTTATATATAGAAGGATATTTTTAAAGCCAATCAAATTAGCGTGCTTTTTGGATTTTGGTGTCCCTGAATGGGGGTTGGCGAGCATAGCTCGTAGGGGGCAGAGCCCCCTAGTGTCTTAAATTTTAAGTCTTTGAAAAAATCATTTTCCAAATGGTCGTTGTAATTTGTTAAATTCCCTTTTTTTTTTTTTTTTTTTTTTTTTTCTTTTTTTTTTATCTAAGGAAAATGCAGAGAAATATAAATTTACTTCTCTTCATCACCATATAGGAAATCAATTTGCAGAGATTATTACACAATAAATAAATGCAAGTTTTAAAAGAAAAATATTTAAAATTTACTGTATAATTATTGCTGACGTGATTTTTGAAAAGACTTATAAGCGACAAGTGTTTAAATTTTTCTTTCAATAAATTAAAAGTTGATTAATAAACAATTATTTTCTCAGTAGAGCAATATTTTTCGTTTCTAACACAATCACTTCGGGAAATTCTGTTCAAAATGGTCCTTTTGACATCATTTTTTGAAATATATTTTGTCTCTATCAAAAAATCGATCATTACGGTACATTATATAGTTTCTGAATAAGAGAATCTATCAATTGGATGCGTTTGAGAGCAAAAATGAATTTAAAAATCTTTTACTATAATGCGAGCAAAAATTGTGAGTGTGTGTATGTAAATTTTATCTCGAAAAAGGCTCTAACGATTTTGATTAAATTTTGAACCCTACTGTTTTTCGGGCACGAAAAGACCAATGGGATGGGTCTTGTGTTCGAGAAAATTGATTTAGTGGGTCATTTTGGGTCATAATGGGTAAGGTCAAGCTAATTATATCTAAAGAACGGCTCAATCGATTTTGACTAAATTTTGTATCTCACCATTTTTGGGCAAGAAAAGAAGATTGGGATGGGCCACGTGTTCGAGAAAATTCGATTAGTAGGTCATTTTTGGGTCACTGTGGGTCAAGCTATTTTTATCTAAAAAACAGCTCTAACGACTTTCACTAAACTCTTTATTCTACAGTTTTGGATTACGAGAAGACCGTTGAGCTACGTCACATGTTCCAGAAAATTCGATTAGTGGGTCATTTTTGGTTCACCGTGGGTCAAGCTAAGTTTATCTAGATAACGGCTCTAACGATTTTAACGAAATTTTGCACCCTACTGTTTTCGGGCACGAAAAGACCATTGGGATGGGTCTCGTGTTCGAGAAAATTCGATTAGTAGGTCATTTTGGCTCATAATGGGTCAGGGTCAAGCTAATTATATCTATAGAACGGCTGACTAAATTTTGTATCTAACCATTTTCGGGCACGAAAAGACCATTGGGATGGGTCTCGTGTTCGAGGAAATGCTCTTAGTGTGTCATTTTGGGTCATAATGGATTTTGGTCAAGCTAATTATATAAAAATAATATTAATATTATTTTTATATAATATAATATTAATAAAAGAACGGCTCTATCGATTTTGACTAAATTTCGTATCTAACCATTTTCGGGCACGAAAAGACCAATAAAATGGGTCTCGTGTTCGAAAAAATTCGATTAGTGGGTTCTTTTTTAGTCATAATGGGTCAGGGTAGAGCTAATTATATCTAAAGAACGGCTCAATCGATTTTGACTAAATTTTGTATCTAACCATTCTTAGGAACGAAAAGACCATTGGGATGGGTCACGTGTTCGAGAAAATTCGATTAGTGGGTCATTTTTGGGTCACTGTGGGTCAAGCTATTATTACTTAAAAAACGGCTCTAACGATTTTCACTAAACTCTATATTCTACAGTTTTGGATTACGATAAGACCGCTGGGCTATGTCACATGTTAGATAAAATTCGATTAGTAGGTCATTTTTGGGCCACCGAGGGTCAAGCTAAGTTTATCTAGATAACGGCTCTAACGATTTTAACGAAATTTTGCACCCTACTGTTTTCGGGCACGAAAAGACCATTGGGATGGGTCTCGTGTTCGAGAAAATTCGATTAGTGGGTGATTGTGGGCATAATGGGTCAGGGTCAAGCTAATTATATCTATAGAACGGCTGACTAAATTTTGTATCTAACCACTTTCGGGCACGAAAAGACCATTGGGATGGGTCTCGTGTTCGAGAAAATTCGATTAGTGGGTCATTTTGGGTCATAATGGGTCAGGGTCAAGCTAATTATATCTAGAGAACGGCTCAATTGATTTTGACTTACTTTTGTATCTAATCATTTTCGGGCACGAAAAGACAAATGAGATGGGTCTCTTGTTCGAGAATTTTTCGATTGGTTGGTCATTTTGGGTCATAATGGGCCATGGACAAGCTAATTATATGTATAGAACGGCTCAATCGATTTTGACTAAATTTTGTATCTAACCATTTTCGGGCACGAAAAGACCATTGGGATGGGTCTCGTGTTTGAGAAAATTAGGTTAGTGGGTCATTTTGGATCATAATGGGTCAGGGTCAAGCTATTTATATCTAGAGAACGGCTCAATCGATTTTGACTTACTTTTGTATCTAATCATTTTCGGGCACGAAAAGACAAATGAGATGGGTCTCGTGTTCGAGAATTTTTCGATTAGCGGGTCATTTTGGATCATAACGGGTCAGGGTCAAGCTAATTATATCTAAAGAACGGTTTGATGAGTTTTTGACTAAATTTTGTATCTAACCATTTTTGGGCACGAAAAGACCATTGGGATGGGTCACATGTTCGAGAAAACTCGATCTCGATTAGTGGGTCATTTTTGGTCACTGTCGGTCAAGATATTATTACTGAGAAAACGGCTCTAACGATTTTCACTAAACTCTGTATTCTACAGTTTTGGATTACGATAAGATCGTTGGGCTACGTCACATGTTCGATAAAATTGGATTAGTAGGTCATTTTTGGGTCCAACTGTGTCAAGCTAAGTTTATCTAGATTACGGCTCTAACGATTTTAACGAAATTTTGCACCCTATTGCTATACGGGCACGAAAAGACCATTGAAATGGGTCTCGTGTTCGAGAAAATTCGATTAGTGGGTCATTTTGGGTCATAATGGGTCAGGGTCAAGCTAATTATATTTAGAGAACGGCTCAATTGATTTTGACTTACTTTTGTATCTAATCATTTTCGGGCACGAAAAGACAAATGAAATGGGTCTCGTGTTCGAGAATTTTTCGATAAGTGGGTCATTTTGGGTCATAATGGGTCAGGGTCAAGCTAATTATGTGTAAAGAACGGCTCAATCGATTTTGACTAAATTTTGTATCTAACCATTTTCGGGCACGAAAAGACCATTGGGATGGGTCTCGTGTCCGCAAAAATTCGACTAGTGGGTCATTTTGGATCATAATGCGTCAGAGTCAAGCTATTTATATCTAGAGAACGACTCAATCGATTTTGACTTACTTTTGTATCTAATCATTTTCAGCTCGAAAAGACAAATGAGATGGGTCTCGTGTTCGAGAAATTTACGATTAGTGGGTCATTTTGGGTCACAACGGTTCAGGTTCAAGCTAATTATATAAAGAACGGTTTGATGAGTTTTTGACTAAATGTTTCATCTAACCATTTTTGGATTACGAGAAAACCATTGGGCTAAGTCACATGTTCGAGAAAACTGGATTAGTGGGTCATTTTTGGGTCACCGTGGGTCAAGCTAAGTTTATCTAGATAACGGCTCTAACGATTTTAACGGAATCTTGCACCCTATTGTTTTCGGACACGAAAATAGCATTGGGATAGGTCTCGTGTTCGAGAAAATTCAATTTGTGGGTCATTTTGGGTCATTCTGTGTCAGGGTCAAGCTAATTATATCTAGAGAACGGCTCAATCGATTTTGACTAACTTTAGTATCTAATCATTTTCAGGCACGAAAAGTCCAATGAGATGGGTCTCGTGTTCGAGAAAATTCGATTAGTGGTTCATTTTTGGTTCACCGTGGGTCAAGCTAAGTTTATCTAGATAACTGCTCTAACGATTTTAACGAAATTTTACACCCTGCTGTTTTCGGGCACTAAAAGACCATTGCGATTGGTCTCGTGTTCGAGAATTTTTCGATTAGTGGGTCATTTTGGGTCATAATGGGTCAGTGTCAAGCTAAATATATCTATAGAACGGCTCAATGGATTTTGACTAAATTTTGTATCTAACCATTTTCGGGCACGAAAAGACCATTGGGATGGGTCTCGTGTTCGAGAAAATTCGATTAGTGCGTCATTTTGGATCATAATGGGTCAGGGTTAAGCTATTTATATCTAGAGAACGGCTCAATCGATTTTGACTCACTTTTGTATCTAATCATTTTCGGGCACGAAAATACAAATGAGATGGGTCTCGTGTTCGAGAAAATTCGATTAGTGCGTCATTTTGGATCATAATGGGTCAGGGTCAAGCTATTTATATCTAGAGAACGGCTCAATCGATTTTGACTTACTTTTGTATCTAATCATTTTCGGGCACGAAAAGACCATTGGGATGGGTCTCGTGTTTGAGAAAATTAGATTAGTGGGTCATTTTGGATCATAATGGGTCAGGGTCAAGCTATTTATATCTAGAGAACGGCTCTATCGATTTTGACTTACTTTTGTATCTAATCATTTTCGGGCACGAAAAGACAAATGAGATGGGTCTCGTGTTCGAGAATTTATCGATTAGCGGGTCATTTTGGATCATAACGGGTCAGGGTCAAGATAATTATATCTAAAGAACGGTTTGATGAGTCTTTGACTAAATTTTGTATCTAACCATTTTTGGGCACGAAAAGACCATTGGGATGGGTCACATGTTCGAGAAAACTCGATTAGTGGGTCATTTTTGGTCACTGTGGGTCAAGCTATTATTACTGAAAAAACGGCTCTAACGATTTTCACTAAACTCTATATTCTACAGTTTTGGATTACGATAAGATCGTTGGGCTACGTCACAAGTTCGATAAAATTCGATTAGTAGGTCATTTTTGGGTCCAACTGTGTCAAGCTAAGTTTATCTAGATAACGGCTCTAACGATTTTAATGAAATTTTGCACCCTATTGCTATCGGGCACGAAAAGACCATTGGGATGGGTCTCGTGTTCGAGAAAATTCGATTAGTGGGTTATTTTGGGTCATAATGGGTCAGGGTCAAGCTCATAATATCTATAGAACGGCTCAATCGATTTTGACTAAATTTTGTATCTAATCATTTTCGAGCACGAAAAAACCATTGGGATCGCTCTCGTGTTCAAGAACATTCGATTAGTGGGCCATTTTGGGTCATAATGGGTAAGGGTTAAGCTGATTATATCTAGAGAACGGCTCAATCGATTTTGAATTACTTTTGTGTCTAATCATTTTCGGACACGAAAAGACAAATGAGATGGCTCTCGTGTTCGAGAAAATTGGATTAGTGGGTCATTTTGGGTCATAATGGGTCAGGGTCAAGCTAATTATATCTAAAGAACGGCTTGATGAGTTTTTGACTAAATTTTGTATCTAACCATTTTTGGGCACGAAAAGACCAATGGCATGGGTCACGTGTTCGAGAAAATTCGATTAATGGGTCATTTTTGGGTTACTGTGGGTCAAGCTATTTTTATCTAAAAAACGGCTCCAACGATTTTAACTAAACTGTATATTCTACAGTTTTGGATTACCAGAGACCATTGGGCTAAGTCACATGTTCGAGAAAATTCGATTAGTGGGTCATTTTTGGGTCACCGTGGGTCAAGCTAAGTTTATCTAGATAACGGCTCAAACGATTTTGACGAAATTTTGCACCCTACTTTTTTCGGGCATGAAAATAGCATTGGGATGGGTCTCGTGTTCGAGAAAATTCGATTAGTGGGTCATAATGGGTCACGGTCAAGCTAATTATATCTATAGAACGGCTCTGTCGATTTTGACCCAATTTTGTATCTAACCATATTCAGGCACGAAAAGACCATTGGGATGGGTCTCGTGTTCGAGAAAATTCGATTTGTAGGTCATTTTGAGTCATAATGGGTGGAGCTAATTATATCTAGAGTACGGCTCAATCGATTTTGACTAAATTTTGTATCTAACCATTTTCGGGCACGAAAAGACCATTGGGATGGGTCTCGTGTTTGAGAAATTTCGATTAGTGGGTCATTTTGGGTCATAATTGGTCAGGGTCAAGCTAATTATATGTATAGAACGGCTCAATCGATTTTGACTAAATTTTGTATATAACCATTTTCGGGCACGAAAAGACCATTGGAATGGGTCTCGTGTTCAACAAAATTCGATTAGTGGGCCATTTTTGGCCATAATGAGTCAGGGTCAAGCTAATTATAGCTAGAGAACGGCTCAATCGATTTTGACTTACTTTTGTTTCTAATCATTTTCGGGCACGAAAAGACAAATGAGATGGCTCTCGTGTTCGAGAAAATTCGATTAGTGGGTCATTTTGGTTCATAATGGGTCAGGGTCAAGCTAATTATATCTAAAGAACGGTTTGATGAGTTTTTGATTAAATTTTGTATCTAACTATTTTTGGGCACGAAAAGACAATTGGGATGGGTCACGTGTTCAAGAAAATTCGACTAGTGTGTCATTTTTCGGTTACTGTGGGTCAAGCTTTATTTATCTAAAAAACTGCTCTAACGATTTTCACTAAACTTTATATTCTACAGTTTTCGATTACGAGAAAACGATTGGGCTAAGTCACATGTTCGAGAAAATTGGATCAGTGGGTCATTTTTTGGGTCACCGTGGGTCAAGCTAAGTTTATCTAGATAACGGCTGTAACGATTTTAACGAAATTTTGCACCCGGCTGTTTTCGGACACTAAAAGACCATTGGGATGGGTCTCGTGTTCGAGAATTTTTCGATTAGTGGGTCATTTTGGGTCATAATCGGTCAGGGTCAAGCTAATTATATCTATAGAACGGCTCAATCGATTTTGACTAAATTTTGTATCTAATCATTTTCGGGCACGGAAAGACAAATGAGATGGGTCTCGTGTTCGAGAAAATTCTATTAGTGGGTCATTTTGGGTCATAATGTGTCAGGGTGAAATTAATTATATCTAGAGAACGGATCAAACGATTTTGACTAACTTTAGTATCCAATCATTTTCTGGCACGAAAAGTCCAATGAGATGGGTCTCGTGTTCGAGAAAATTCGATTAGTTGGTCATTTTTGGGTCACCGTGGGTCAAGCTGAGTTTATCTAGATAACGGCTCTAACGATTTTAACGAAATTTTGCACCCTGCTGTTTTCGGGCACTAAAGGACCATTGGGATGGGTCTCGTGTTCGAGAATTTTTCGATTAGTGGGTAATTATGGGTCATAAATGGTCAGGGTCAAGCTAACTATATCTATAGAACGGCTCAATCGATTTTGACTAAATTTTGTATCTAACCATTTTCGGGCACGAAAGGACCATTGGAATGGGTCTCGTGTTTGAGAAAATTCGATTAGTGGGTCATTTTGTATCATAATGGGCCAGGGTCAAGCTATTTATATCTAGAGAACGGCTCAATCGATTTTGACTTACTTTTGTATCTAATCATTTTCGGGCGCGATAAGACAAATGAGATGGGTCTCGTGTTCGAGAAAATTCGATTAGTGGGTCATTTTTGGGTCATAATGGGTCAGTGTCAAGCTAATTATATCTATAGAACGGCTGACTAAATTTTGTATCTAACCATTTTCGGGCACGAAAAGACCATTGGGATGGGTCACGTGTTCGAGAAAATTCGATTAGTGGGTCATTTTTGGGTTACTGTGGGTCAAGCTATTTTTATCTACAAAACGGCTCCAACGATTTTAACTAAACTCTATATTCTACAGTTTTGGATTACGAGAGACCATTGGGCTAAGTCACATGTTCGAGAAAATTCGATTAGTGGGTCATTTTTTGGTCACCGTGGGTCAAGCTAAGTTTATCTAGATAACGGCTCAAACGATTTTGACGAAATTTTGCACCCGACTTTTTTCGGGCATGAAAATAGCATTGGGATGTGTCTCGTGTTCGAGAAAATTCGATTAGTGGGTCATATTGGGTCACGGTCAAGCTAATTATATCTATAGAACGGCTCTGTCGATTTTGACCCAATTTTGTATCTAACCATATTCAAGCACGAAAAGAACATTGGGATGGGTCTCGTGTTCGAGAAAATTCGATTTGTATGTCATTTTGAGTCATAATTGGTGGAGCTAATTATATCTAGAGTACCGCTCAATTGATTTTGACTAAATTTTGTATCTAACCATTTTCGGGCACGAAAAGACCATTGGGATGGGTCTCGTGTTTGAGAAAATTCGATTAGTGGGTCATTTTGTGTCATAATTGGTCAGGGTCAAGCTAATTATTTGTATAGAACGGCTGAATCGATTTTGACTAAATTTTGTATCTAATTATTTTCGGACACGAAAAGACCATTGGGATGGGTCTCGTGTTCAACAAAATTCGATTAGTGGGCCATTTTTGGCCATAATGGGTCAGGGTCAAGCTAATTATAGATAGAGAACGGCTAAATCGATTTTGACTTACTTTTGTTTCTAATCATTTTCGGGCACGAAAAGACAAATGAGACGGCTCTCGTGTTCGAGAAAATTCGATTAGTGGGTCATTTTGGTTCATAATGGGTCAGGGTCAAGCTAATTATATCTAAAGAACGGCTTGATGAGTGTTTGACTAAATTTTATATCTAACCATTTTTGGGCACGAAAAGACCATTGGCATGGGTCACGTGTTCGAGAAAATTCGATTAGCTGGTCATTTTTGGGTTACTGTGGGTCAAGCTATTTTTATCTAAAAAACGGCTCTAACGATTTTAACTAAACTCTATATTCTACAGTTTTGGATTACGAGAGACCATTGGGCTAAGTCACATGATCGAGAAAATACGATTAGTGGGTCATTTTTGGGTCACCGTGGGTCAATCTAGGTTTATCTTGATAACGGCTCTAACTATTTTAACGAAATTTAGCACTCTACTGTTATCGGGCACTAAAAGACCGTTGGGATGGGTCTCGTGTTCAAGAATTTTTCGATTAGTGGGTTATTTTGGGTCATAATGGGTCAGAGTCAAGCTAATTATATCTAGAGAACGGCTCAAACGATTTTGACTAACTTTAGTATCTAATCATTTCCGGGCACGAGAAGTCCAATGAGATAGGTCTCGTGTTCGAGAAAAGTCGATTAGGGGGTCATTTTTGGGTCCCCGTGGGTCAAGCTAAGTTTATCTAGATAACGGCTCTAACGATTATAACAAAATTTTGCACCCTACTGTTTTCGGACACGAAAAGAGCATTGGGATGGGACTCGGGTTCGAGAAAATTCGATTAGTGGGTCATTTTGTGTCATAATGCGTCAGGGTCAAGCTAATTATATCTATAGAACGGCTCAAACGACTTTGACTAAATTTTGTATCTAACCATTCTCGAGCACGAAAAGACCATTGGGATGGGTCTCGTGTTCGAGAAAATTTAATTAGTGGGAATTTTTGGGTCATAATGGGTCAGGGTCAAGCTAATTATATCTAGAGAACGGCTCAATCGATTTTGATTTACTTTTATATCTAATCATTTTCGGGCACGAAAAGACAAATGAGATGGGTCTCGTATTCGAGAAAATTCGATTAATGGGTCATTTTGGGTCATAATTGGTCAGGTTCAAGCTAATTATATCTAGAGAACGGCTTGATGAGTTTTTGACTAAATTTTGTATCTAACCATTTTTTGGCACGAAAAGACCATTGGGATGGGTCACGTGTTAGAGAAAATTCGATTAGGGGTCATTTTTGGGTTACTGTGGGTCAAGCTATTTTTATCTAAAAAACGGCTCTAACGATTTTCACTAAACTCTATATTCTGCAGTTTTGGATTACGAGAAAACTTTTGGACTAAGTCACATGTTCGAGAAAATTCGATTAGTGGGTCATTTTTGGGTCACCGTGGGTCAAGCTAAGTTTATCTAGATGACGTCTCTAACGATTTTGACGAAATTTTGCACCCTACTGTTTTCGGGCACAAAAATAGCATTGGGATGGGTCTCGTGTTCGAGAAAATTCGATTAGTGGGTCATAATGGGTCACGGTCAAGCTAATTATATCTATAGAACGGCTCTGTCGAATTTGACCCAATTTTGTATCTAACCATTTTCGGGTACGAAAAAACCATTGGGATGGGTAATGTGTTCAAGAAAATTGAATTAGTGGGTCATTTTTTGGTCACCGTGGGTCCAGCTAAGTTTATCTAGATAGAGGCTCTACAATTTTGACGAAATTATGTAATGTATAGTTTTCGGGCCCTAAAAGACCTTTTGGATGGGTCACGTGTTTGAGAAAATTCGATTAGTGGGTCATTTTGGGTCATAATGGGTCAGGGTCAAGCTAATTATATTTAGAGAACGGCTCAATTGATTTTGACTTACTTTTGTATCTAATCAATTTCGGGCACGAATAGACAAATGAGATGGGTCTCGTGTTCGAGAATTTTTCGATTAGTGGGTCATTTTGGGTCATAATGGGTCAGGGTCTAGCTAATTATATGTATAGAATCGCTCAATCGATTTTGACAAAATTTTCTATCTAACCATTTTCGGGCACGAAAAGACCATTGGGATGGGTCTCGTGTTCGAGAAAATTCAATAAGTGGGTGATTTTGGATCATAATTGGCCAGGGGATCATAATTGGCCTATTTATATCTAGAGAACGGCTCAATCGATTTTGACTTACTTTTGTATCTAATCATTTTCGGGCACGAAAAGACAAATGAGATGGGTCTCCTGTTCGGGAATTTTTCGATTTGTGGGTCGTTTTGGGTCATAACGGGTCAGGGTCAAGCTAATTATATCTAAAGAACGGTTTGATGAGTTTTTGATTAAATTTTGTATCTAACTATTTTTGGGCACGAAAAGACAATTGGGATGGGTCACGTGTTCAAGAAAATTCGACTAGTGTGTCATTTTTCGGTTACTGTGGGTCAAGCTTTATTTATCTAAAAAACGGCTCTAACGATTTTCACTAAACTTTATATTCTACAGTTTTGGATTACGAGAAAACAATTGGGCTAAGTCACATGTTCGAGAAAATTGGATTAGTGGGTCATTTTTGGGTCACCTTGGGTCAAGCTAAGTTTATCTAGATAACGGCTCTAACGATTTTAACGAAATTTTGCACCCTGCTGTTTTCGGACACTAAAAGACCATTGGGATGGGTCTCGTGTTCGAGAATTTTTCGATTAGTGGGTCATTTTGGGTCATAATGGGTCAGGGTCAAGCTAATTATATCTATAGAACGGCTTAATCGATTTTGACTAAATTCTGTATCTAATCATTTTCGGGCACGAAAAGACAAATGAGATGGGTCTCATGTTCGAGAAAATTCTATTAGTGGGTCATTTTGGCTCATAATGTGTCAGGGTGAAATTAATTATGTCTAGAGAACGGATAAAACGATTTTGACTAACTTTAGTATCCAATCATTTTCAGGCACGTAAAGTCCAATGAGATGGGTCTCGTGTTCGAGAAAATTCGATTAGTGGGTCATTTTTGGGTCCCCGTGGGTCAAGCTAAGTTTATCTAGATAACGGCTCTAACGATTTTAACGAAATTTTGCATCCTGCTGTTTTCGGGCACTAAAGGACCATTGGGATGTGTCTCGTGTTCGAGAATTTATCGATTAGTGGGTAATTATTGCTCATAAATGGTCAGGGTCAAGCTAATTATATCTATAGAACGGCTCAATCGATTTTGACTAAATTTTGTATCTAATCATTTTCGGGCACGAAAAGACCATTGGGATGGGTCTCGTGTTCGAGAAAATTCGATTAGTTGGTCGTTTTGGATCATAATGGGTCAGGGTCAAGCTATTTATACCTAGAGAACGGCTCAATCGATTTTGACTTACTTTTGTATCTAATCATTTTCGTGGACGAAAAGACAAATGAGATGGGTCTCGTATTCGAGAATTTTTCGATTAGTGGGTCATTTTAGGTCATAATCGATCAGGGTCAAGCTAATTATATGTATAGAACAGCTCAATCGATTTTGACTAAATTTTGTATCTAACCATTTTCGGGCACGAAAAGACAAATGAGATGGGTCTCGTGTTCGAGAAAATTCGATTAGTGGGTCATTTTAACTCATAATGGGTCAGGGTGAAGCTAATTATATCTAGAGAACGGCTCAATCGATTTTGACTAAATTTTGTATCTAATCATTTTCGGGCACGAAAAGACAAATGAGATGGGTCTCGTGTTCTAGAAAATTAGATTAGTTGGTCATTTTGGGTCATAACGGATCAGGGTCAAGCTAATTATATCTAAAGAAGGGCTCAATCGATTTTGACTAAATTTTGTATCTAACCATTTTCGAGCACGAAAAGACCATTGGGATGGCTCTCGTGTTCAAGAAAATTCGATTAGTAGGCGATTTTGGGTCATAATGGGTCAGGGTCAAGCTGATTATATCTAGAGAACGGCTCAATCGATTTTGACTTACTTTTGCGTCTAATCATTTTCGGGCACGAAAAGACAAATGAGATGGCTCTCGTGTTCGAGAAAATTCGATTAGTGGGTCATTTTGGGTCATAATGGGTCAGGGTCAAGCTAATTACATCTAAAGAACGGCTTGTTGAGTTTTTGACTAAATTTTGTATCTAACCATTTTTGGGCACGAAAAGACCATTGGGATGGGTCTCGTGTTCGAGAAAATTTAATTAGTGGGTCTTTGGGTCAAGCTAATTATATATAGAGAACGGCTCAATCGATTTTGACTTACTTTTATATCTAATCATTTTCGGGCACGAAAAGACAAAGAAGATAGATCTCATGTTCGACAAAATTCGATTAGTGGGTCATTTTGAGTCATAATGGGTCTGGTTCAAGCTAATTATATCTAGAGAACGGCTTGATGAGTTTTTGACTAAATTTTGTATGTAACCATTTTTGGGCACGAAAAGACCATTCGGATGGGTCACGTGTTAGAGAAAATTCGATTAGGAGTCATTTTTGGGTTACTGTGGGTCAAGCTATTTTTATCTAAAAAACTACTCTAACGATTTTCACTAAACTCTATATTCTACAGTTTTGGATTACGAGAAAACCATTGGGCTAAGTCACATGTTCGAGAAAATTCGATTAGTGGGTCATTTTGGGGTCACTGTGGGTCAAGCTAAGTTTATCTAGATAACGGCTCTAACGATTTTGACGAAATTTTGCACCCTACTGTTTTCGGGCACGAAAAGACCATTGGGATGGGTCTCGTGTTCGAGAAAATTCGATTAGTAGGTCATTTTGAGTCATAATGGGTAAGGGTCAAGCTAATTATATCTAGAGTACAGCTCAATCGATTTTGACTAATTTTGTATCTAACCCTTTTCGGGTACGAAAAAACCATTGGGATGGGTAATGTGTTCAAGAAAATTGAATTAGTGGGTCATTTTTGGGTTACCGTGTGTCCAGCTAAGTTTATCTAGATAGCGGCTCTACAATTTCGACGAAATTCTGGAATGTATCGTTTTCGAACCCTAAAAGACCTTTTGTATGGGTCACGTGTTCGAGAAAATTCGATTAGTGGGTCATTAGGGGTCATTATTGGTCAGGGTCAAGCTAATTATATCTAAAAAACGGCTTATGACATTTTCACAAAATTTTTCAATATACGGCCGTTTCTGGTCATGAGATGACCGTTGGGATAAGTCACATGTTCGAGAAAATTCTATTAGTGTGTCATTTTGGGTCTAAATGGGCCAGGGTCAAGCTAATTGAATCTAAAAACAGGCTCAAAACATTTTGACCAAATTTTAAATTATACCGTTTCTGGGCATGAGATGAGAATTGGGCTAAGTCACGTGTTCGAGAAAATTCGATTATTGGGTCATTTTAGTTCACAATGGGTGATGGTCCAGCTAATTGCATCTAAAAAACGGCTTAAACGATTTTGACTAAATTTTGTATTCTATCGTTTTCGGGCTCGAGAAGACCATTGGGCAGGGTCGCATGTTCAAGAAAATTCAATCAATGGGTCATTGTGGGTCCTGATGAATCATGATTAAGCTAACTATATCTAAAAAAAGCCTCAAAAGATTTCGACAAAACTTTGTACTACACCGTTTCTGGACAAGATAAAACCATTGGGCTGGGTCGCATGGTCAAGAAAATTCTATTAGTGGGTCATTTTGGTGGTAATGTGTCGGGATCAAGCTAACGGCATCTCAATAAGGTTCAAACAATTTTGACAATTTTTTTTGTTATACCGTTTCACAGTACAAAAAGACCGTTGAAATAGCTCACCTGTTCGATAAATTTCGGTAAGTGAGTTTTTGAATCAACGTGTTTCAAGCTTATTTTATTTAGAAAACGACTAACGATTTTCACTAAATTTTGTATTCCATCGTTTTCTGGCTCGAGAAGAGCATTGTTTTAGGTCACATGTTCGAAAAAATTCGATTAGTGGGTGATTTTGGGTCACTATGTCCCTGGTCAAGCTAATTGCATCTGAAACAGCAAGAATGATTCAGTGGGAATAATATATCGAGATAAACACAAAGCTAATTTTGACAGAGCTTAGCTCGGTCATTCCTGCTAGTGAGTAAGAAAATAAGCAGTTTGGATTGGAATACACCCTTAATAAGATGAATTTTTCTTCAAGTGCTATGTATTTTTAATTTGTTTTTGCTGTAAGAATTGGTCCTATCAAAAACTTTTCTGTATAAATGTTGTACACAATATTAAGAAGATGTATGGTAAATTCATGGGGATTTTATATCTTGTGAATTGACGGAGTTATAGAAATTTTTCTTCTTCAACTCCCCTTTTTTGTTTTCGTTTTTAATTTTTTTTTTTTTTTTTTGCGGTACGAATTGGTCCTATCAAAAACTTGTGAATATAAAAGTTGTAGATAATGTTAAGAAGATGTATAATAAAGTTAATTGGATTTGATGCATTGAGAATTGACGAAGTTAGGAATTTATTTCTCCCGAAAACCCTATTTTTGCGCCCCTTGAACCCATTTTTAATTTTATCAAAAATCTGTGATACATAAATTTTTGGCCCTATTTTTAGGAGTAATAAAAACTTTAAACTGATTTGATATGTACAAAAATTAAGAAGTTATGGGGTTTTTCCGGTTTTCACAAAACCCCTCCCTATTTCCATCCCCTTGGTCCAATTTTGCCCATTAACGAACTTAACCAAGATTTTATGCCCCTTATTTTATGTATCAGTTTGGAAGAGATTTGTGCAGAATTGTGGAAGCTATCGTGTCCTGAAGAAAGTGATATATATATATAGATAAACAGATAGATAGATAAAGTTTTTTACTGGGGGTGGTTTTGGGTTCTAGGGGTCATGATCGGTGTAGATCTGCAAAATATTTTCAGAAATTCCGACATAGAAACGATCCCAATAGGTAGTATTTCATACGAAATCTGCCTAAAATCAACATCAGGGACACGGGACGGTATAGGAGTTTTTCAGGTGTTTGGACCCCTAACATCGTCCAAAACTTATTTATCTCGTTAATATTGTTGTGCAATCATGCAATGGGATGTTTCCCAGCATATGAAATAAAAAAAAAACACAAAAAAGCGTATTAAAATAAAAATTATTATTCAGGGACATGAAAGTCAAAGATTGTGAGAATGCCTCATATATTGAAATAATGAAATTGGTACAGATCGATAAAAAAAAAAAAAAAATACTGGTATGGTCTTTACAGGTAAGCAAATAATTCATTATTTTTATGTTATTTTAACTAATATCTTGAATTTTTTTGGAGGGAATTATAAAATATTATAATTAGTATTCAAAATTATGAAATTCCTGAATCTCATGAAAATAAAATAAATAAATATATAAACTGTTTTTTGATGAAAATTCTAATGGCGAAATTAATGATTAAATGACATTTATTTTAGAACAAATTTTACTAGACAAAAAAAAAAAAAAAATAATAATCTGTAAATGGCAGAAATTACAGCAGTAGCATAATAATATTTCCTTATTTATTTAAAAATTTGCGAAACGTTTTCATTAGAGCTGCTTTATACAATAAATATAATATATTTTAATTCTTTTAAGTGACTTTATTTTATTATTAATATTGATAAAAGTCGGTCGTATTCGTAATTCAAATTATTTACTCTCTAAACTGAGAAAAAAAGAACTCAAGATATAATTTTACATAGTAAACATGTTAGTAAATTTGCATTTTTTTTTCTTTAAATTAAATAATACTGTATTTAATCACATCAATTGAAAAGTAGAGATTTTCAAATGTTTTTGTTAGAGCTGTTTTATACAATAACTATATCTAGAATACACTATCTTTTCATCCATTTTTTTTTGTTATTTATTACTAATAATGATAACATTAATTGTATTCGTAATATAAATTATTTACTCTCTGAACCTAGAAAAAAGAAATTTTGTACATTAAACATGTTTGTAAATTTATAATTTTTTTCTCTCTTTTAGGTAGCTTTCATTACAAAAAGCTACCTATTGCAGCCGTTCGGAGGAAAATGATTCCGAAAACTTTGGTATATTTTCACCGATCATGACCCCCCCCCCCCCCCAGACCCCGAAACCACCTTTCGTTCTAATGTTGATATATATATATATACACTGGGTTTCATAATAATATGAACACCTAGTTTTCCAAGCATAAAAAAGAAGAAGATGTTACAAAACAAACTGAAGTCTAATCAATGTTAGAAATAGAACAAATTGTTTTATTTTATGATATAAAAACTGTTAGAACCAGAGAGAAAAGTAAAGCTCGATCTAAAAATGTTACAGTAAAAAATTGGCAAACAGTTTCAGTATAAAAAAGTAAGTTGTGCATAGAAAACTAATGCAACCAGATTATCTTTAAAGCTCATGAAATTACCTAAATTTTTGTTGATAGCTGAAAATGTGGACTGAGTTTTACTGGTGCCTTAAAATTAATCAGGGGGATAAATTTCATTTTTAACACATTCTGAATTCCAAACATTCATAACCAGTTAAAAATTTGGATTCATAAGAATAGGTTAGAGGCTGATTTGGTAATGAGCGAGAACCTGAGAGGTCAGTTCAGTACGAAGTACGAACCAAATTCCATTCCAGGGGTCATTGATAAACCAGGAAGAGCAAAGCCAAAGTAACCCCAAAACCCTAAGCATTTACGATTCAACCATATGTTAACTACTTGTCTGCTTTAAGTACATTGACATAAGGTTCCTTTTTCACAGTAATTACATGAAATAAAAATTATTACGCTAGATGTGTTATGTCAGAAATGTTAATAACAACAGTTGCTCAACAACTTGGCTGTATTAATGTTATACTTAAAATATTTATCCATAGTTTACATTCTTTTAGCTTTTGGGTCATTCCATGTCAATTCAACAAAATTTTTTATGGTTTGTAACCCGACCCCCAGGGATTTGGATGAAACTCGGTGGATATACTAATTCTATCATGATATGAATACATCAGAAATTTTTCCTGCCTAAACGTCATAGTTTGTGAGATACGTGGCGTCCAATTTTTGGATTTTTCTCAAATCGTACATTTCTGAGTCTGCATTTTTAGACTGCAGTTCCATTTTCAAAAAATTGTTTCTCTGGATCTAAAATTCGAATCATCTTAAAAATATCACCGCTAGTACATCAAAAGACGCAGATTTTAATAAAAAAATATTTAAAAAAATAATTTAAAATATTTAGGGCCAAAAAATTAAACCAAAGTTGAAAGTTATGGTTATTTTTCCAAATTTTTGTGACTTTACGAAAAAGGCTCTAAACAAAAAGGCAAATGAAATTTCCAATTTCTTTTTGTTTTAAATAAAAGTTTACACTTTGGGCTTTCTATTTAGGAAATAAAAATGATGTCTTTCTCATGTCTTATGCAAAATTTTTGACTTATTTTGGGATGCTGTACATATCAAGAGATAAATATCTTTAACTTTGCTTATGGTACCTAAATAATTGCTGCACATTTTAAATATAAATTTATTAATCATTTTGATTTATTTCCTAAAATGAACCCTTAAAATCAGACTGAGTTATTTATTTTTATAACAGTAGAAAATTTGTATGTTATTGGTACATATCACACATTATCTGAAATTGTGTTGTTCTCAATCTTATCGCATATGTTTGTCACATAAATGTACATCTATCATTGGATTCAGTGCTATAGCATTTCTATAAATACTTTCACAAAGGTAGTATGTCAAGAATATGTACAATATTTAATGGAGGGTGTGTAGATATTGTGCATAATCCTTATGTTTCCATTATTTATTCATTCATATATTTTCTTTTATTATTAGCATTTTTTTAAATTTAAACAATCCCTTAATTTTGTGTTTACAATATAACTGTAAACAAAAAATCTTTTGTTGACATAGAATAAGAAAATGCAATAATGACTTTTTACCCATCAAATTTTCAGTATGTTTTTTTCTGTGTGTGTATGTGTGTTTGAATTAAAATATTTTATTTATATTTAACATTCTTTTAAAACTTTCTATCACTGTCTTGGATAATTTTAATCATTTTAAATATGTTTTTTATAGTTTAAATACCTTATATTTAACAAAACCTAGTTCATTTCAACAGTATGAAAAATATTTTTACATCTGCCTTGTATAAACAAATTCTGACAAAGGCATGATAAAATTATTTAGTTAAGGCAGGTGTTTTCGAATCTGTTAATCAAATTATTATTAGTCTTTGTACTAAGTGTTGTTTCTCATAATAAAAAGGGCATCTATTATTCCTTGTGCTGCAAATGAAAATAATAGATGAATTTGAAGTAACTAATTATGCTGCAAGACCGTCATGACAACTTCTGCGAGAAAAGAGAATCTTGTCTATGCCAGAAATAAGAAAAATTAAAGCCACAGCTACAGGTCCAGAAACAATTGAACTAATTGAAAAGTTTTATAATTGTAATGAATATTGAAGAATCATGACTGGAAAAAAATGTAGTTAGCATCGCTAAGAATGTACTATGCACAAAAGCGATTGATATTATGTGTATCTACATGAGTTGTATTCTGTTTTTAAACAGGAATTTCCAAAAAACTTGAGAATTATAACTCTAGGTATTCAATCCAGTATTAGCAGCACTGTTCATTTAATTGAATTTGTGACAAGCTAAGTAAAATATTTGGAAAATGCTCTTTTATAACGAAAGCTAAATCTAATTTCCTAAAAGAAACTAAAGCAAACTTTGGCCCTCAAAAAGCTATCGTTTTGTAGGATTTCAGCAAAAATTTTACTTTTCTTATTCAAGGTGAGGCTTAAAGTTACCATTGGACCAAAGAAGCTGCACTCTTGATCCAACTGTTATATACACTCTATCTCTCAGTATTAGATTATCAGCAAGCAATATACACATTTTATCTTATGATATGCAACATGATGTCACTCTTGTGTGTTTAACACAGAAGGAAGTGATATCATTTGTAAAAGAGATATTTCCTGATGTAAAGAAAGTCCTTGACTTTTGTGATGGGTGCTCTGGCAATATAAAAATTGCAAATTTTCATAAACCTTTACCAAAATGAAGAGAATTTCCCCTTAAGATATTTAAATTCTTTTCTGGGGGTGGGGGGAAGGAGGGAAGATAGCCACCGATTTAATGTTTTAGATACTAAATCACGAAGATCTTCTTATATACCGATGTTTTGTTGTGTTATTATGTTTGGAGTTACAGTAAGATAGGAAAATTGACATATATATTAGAAGGTTCTCAATGTTGCTTATTCATAATAAATATAAATTTTAAATTGCACAAAAAAAGAATGTTCCAAAATAAGGCTAAGTGATACTGTAAAAGTACGTCATTTATTTCTATATTTATATTTAGTTCAGTTATATTTTTGAATTTCAATCTTTTAAATATAATGTTTATTCTGATTTTTTAGCTTTAAAAATCTGCATATAATTTATCAAATTCTTTATTTGTTACATAAAAAAATACAGCAATCTAAATCTTCAAATTATTTATAGGCAATTTTATTTAATATATTAGATTTAATTAATGATTATTTGAATTTTAATAAAAATGAAGTTTTTCTCCTAGCTTATGTAAACATTTTGCCCTGTTTTGGGAAATTGCACCATTCAAGAAAAAAAAACTCTCTAATATGTATAATTTAAACTGTGATACCTAAATAATTAATTACCGTGGTTCCTATGACTTGTTGAATTTATTTAATATAAGTGCTTCTTTTTTTTTATTTACAAAGTAAAGTTTTGCTTTGTATTTTCAAAGTAAAATGAGAAAAAAATCTATGATTTCAATATCTACAACCCCTCCATTAATTATTGTACATATTCTTTATGTACTACCTTTGTAAAAATATTTATAGAAATGCTATACCACTGAATCCAATGATAGATGTACATTTATGCAACAAACATATGCAATAAGATTGAGAACAACACAATTTCAGATCAGTGACGTACCCAGGATTTTATTTCGGGGGGGGGGGGTGACTTAAATTTCCATAATGTTTTATATCTTACGAAACACGTTGAATTGTGTTGTAAACAGACATCATTTTTGACAATTAGGCCGTAGCCAGAAGGGGGGGGGGGTAGGGATGATTCCGTTCCGAATTTTCCGTAAATTTTAGGTATGAGGTTCCATAAATTAAAAAAAAAATCGGTCACCAGTCACAAAATTCGGACTTAAAAAATATATCGCGATTTTTGACAAATGGTCGGGGAAAAACATAATTTCATCAATCGTTCGCAGAAAAAAAAATCTCAAATTTCCTTAAAGGATCGCGGAAAAAACCGGAATTTTGTCAAAGGGCTGCCGATAAAATGCAAATTTTGTCAAAGGGCCGCGGATAAAACGCAAATTTTGTCAAAGGGCAGCGGATAAAATGCGAAATTTGTCAAAGGGCCGTGAGAAAACGCAAATTTTGTCATATGATAGCGGAAAAAAAAGTCAAACGCGGAGGAAGCGCGAACTTATTCTATTGACCGCTGAAAAAAACGCAAATTTCCTCAAACGGCAGCAGAAAGAAAGCGAATTTCGACAAATGATCGCGAAAAAAAACACGTGTTCCGTGAAAGAGCTGCGGAAAAAATGCGAATTTTGTCAAATGACCGCAAAAAACGTGAATTTCGTCAATAGACTGTGGAAAAAAAATCGTCAGAGGATCACGAAAAAAACACAAATTTCACCAAAAACGCGAATTTCCACAAACAATCGTAAAAAAACTTGATTTTAGTCAAAAAATCGCTGAAAAACGCAAATGTCGACAAAGGATTGCGAAAAAAAAACGTGAAATTCGTCAAATGGCCGCAGATAAAACACGAATTTCGGCAAAAGGTCGCGAAAAAAACGCGAATTCCGTCAAAAAGCCGCGGAAAAATGCAAATTTCGACAAAATATCGTGACGAAAACGCGAATTTCTTCCAAAGGCTGCGGTTAGAAAAGCGAATTTGACAAAGAATCGCGAAAAAAACATGTATCTCGCCAAAGGATCACGGAAAAAAGCGAATTTCGTCAAAGCATCGAAAAAAATGCGAATTTCGTCAAAAGAAAGCAGAAAACGCGAATTTTGTTAAACAACTCGGAAAAAGCTGGAATTTCAACATAAGACCGCAAAAACGTGAATTTCGCCAAAAAATCGCGATAAACGCAAATTTCGATAGAAAATCGCGGGAAAAAAGCAACTTACAACAAGGGGTCGCGGAAAAAACGCAAATTTTTACAAAGAATTAAGGAACAAGCGGAAATTTCGACAATGGATGGTTTTGGACCTGTTTTGGGAAATTGCACCATTCAAGAAAACAAAAATCTCTAATATGTATAATTTAAACTGTGATACCTAAATAATTAATTACTGTGGTTCCTATGACTTGTTGAATTTATTTAATATAAGTGCTTCTTTTTTTTTATTTACAAAGTAAAGTTTTGCTTTGTATTTTCTGAGTAAAATGAGAAAAAAATCTATGATTTCAATATCTACAACCCCTCCATTAAATATTGTACATATTCTTTATGTACTACCTTTGTAAAAATATTTATAGAAATGCTATACCACTGAATCCAATGATAGATGTACATTTACGCAACAAACAGATGCAATAAGATTGAGAACAACACAATTTCAGATCAGTGGCGTACCCAAGATTTTATTTCGGAGGGGGGGGGGGTGACTTAAATTTCCATAATGTTTTATATCTTACGAAACACGTTGAATTGTGTTGTAAACAGAAATCATTTTTGACAATTAGGCCGTAGCCAGAAGGGGGGGGGGGGGGGGGGGTAGGGATGATTCCGTTCCGAATTTTCCGTAAATTTTAGGTATGAGGTTCCATAAATTAAAAAAAAATCGGTCACCAGTCCCAAAATTCGGACTTGAAAAATATATCGCGATTTTTGACAAATGGTAGGGGAAAAACATAATTTCATCAATCGTTCGCAGAAAAAAAAATCTCAAATTTCCTTAAAGGATCGCAGAAAAAACCGGAATTTTGTCAAAGGGCTGCCGATAAAATGCAAATTTTGTCAAAGGGCCGCGGATAAAACGCAAATTTTGTCAAAGGGCAGCGGATAAAATGCGAAATTTGACAAAGGGCCGTGAGAAAACGCAAATTTTGTCATAGGATAGCGGAAAAAAAAGTCAAACGCGGAGGAAGCGCGAATTTATTCTAATGACCGCTGAAAAAACGCAAATTTCGTCTAACGGCAGCAGAAAGAAAGCGAATTTCGACAAATGATCGCGAAAAAAAACACGTGTTCCGTGAATGAGCTGCGGAAAAAATGCGAATTTTGTCAAATGACCGCAAAAAACGTGAATTTCGTCAATAGACTGTGGAAAAAAAATCGTCAGAGGATCACGAAAAAAACGCAAATTTCACCAAAAACGCGAATTTCCACAAACAATCGTAAAAAAACTTGATTTTAGTCAAAAAATCGCTGAAAAACGCAAATGTCGACAAAGGATTGCGAAAAAAACGTGAAATTCGTCAAATGGCCGCAGATAAAACACGAATTTCGGCAAAAGGTCGCGAAAAAAACGCGAATTCCGTCAAAAAGCCGCGGAAAAATGCAAATTTCGACAAAATATCGTGACGAAAACGCGAATTTCTTCCAAAGGCTGCGGTTAGAAAAGCGAATTTGACAAAGAATCGCGAAAAAAACATGTATCTCGCCAAAGGATCACGGAAAAAAGCGAATTTCGTCAAAGCATCGAAAAAAATGCGAATTTCGTCAAAAGAAAGCAGAAAACGCGAATTTTGTTAAACAACTCGGAAAAAGCTGGAATTTCAACATAAGACCGCAAAAACGTGAATTTCGCCAAAAAATCGCGATAAACGCAAATTTCGATAAAAAATCGCGGGAAAAAAGTAACTTACAACAAGGGGTCGCGGAAAAAACGCAAATTTTTACAAAGAATTAAGGAACAAGCGGAAATTTCGACAATGGATGGTTTTGGACCTGTTTTGGGAAATTGCACCATTCAAGAAAACAAAAATCTCTAATATGTATAATTTAAACTGTGATACCTAAATAATTAATTACTGTGGTTCCTATGACTTGTTGAATTTATTTAATATAAGTGCTTCTTTTTTTTTTATTTACAAAGTAAAGTTTTGCTTTGTATTTTCTGAGTAAAATGAGAAAAAAATCTATGATTTCAATATCTACAACCCCTCCATTAAATATTGTACATATTCTTTATGTACTACCTTTGTAAAAATATTTATAGAAATGCTATACCACTGAATCCAATGATAGATGTACATTTATGCAACAAACATATGCAATAAGATTGAGAACAACACAATTTCAGATCAGTGGCGTACCCAGGATTTTATTTCGGAGGGGGGGGGGGACTTAAATTTCCATAATGTTTTATATCTTACGAAACACATTGAATTGTGTTGTAAACAGAAATCATTTTTGACAATTAGGCCGTAGCCAGAAGGGGGGGGGGGGTAGGGATGATTCCGTTCCGAATTTTCCGTAAATTTTAGGTATGAGGTTCCATAAATTAAAAAAAAATCGGTCACCAGTCCCAAAATTCGGACTTGAAAAATATATCGCGATTTTTGACAAATGGTAGGGGAAAAACATAATTTCATCAATCGTTCGCAGAAAAAAAAATCTCAAATTTCCTTAAAGGATCGCGGAAAAAACCGGAATTTTGTCAAAGGGCTGCCGATAAAATGCAAATTTTGTCAAAGGGCCGCGGATAAAACGCAAATTTTGTCAAAGGGCAGCGGATAAAATGCGAAATTTGACAAAGGGCCGTGAGAAAACGCAAATTTTGTCATAGGATAGCGGAAAAAAAAGTCAAACGCGGAGGAAGCGCGAATTTATTCTAATGACCGCTGAAAAAACGCAAATTTCGTCTAACGGCAGCAGAAAGAAAGCGAATTTCGACAAATGATCGCGAAAAAAAACACGTGTTCCGTGAAAGAGCTGCGGAAAAATGCGAATTTCGTCAAATGACCGCAAAAAACGTGAATTTCGTCAATAGACTGTGGAAAAAAATCGTCAGAGGATCACGAAAAAAACGCAAATTTCACCAAAAGCGCGAATTTCCACAAACAATCGTAAAAAAAACTTGATTTTAGTCAAAAAATCGCTGAAAAACGCAAATGTCGACAAAGGATTGCGAAAAAAAAAACGTGAAATTCGTCAAATGGCCGTTGATAAAACACGAATTTCGGCAAAAGGTCGCGAAAAAAAACGCGAATTCCGTCAAAAAGC
The DNA here is from genome assembly GCA_963932465.1 of Maratus speciosus. Classification (NCBI taxonomy): domain Eukaryota; kingdom Metazoa; phylum Arthropoda; class Arachnida; order Araneae; family Salticidae; genus Maratus; species Maratus speciosus. Next base: position 38,963,402 of record OZ010799.1, read on the forward strand.
CGCGGAAAAATGCAAATTTCGACAAAATATCGTGACGAAAACGCGAATTTCTTCCAAAGGCTGCGGTTAGAAAAGCGAATTTGACAAAGAATCGCGAAAAAAACATGTATCTCGCTAAAGGATCACGGAAAAAAGCGAATTTCGTCAAAGCATCGAAAAAAATGCGAATTTCGTCAAAAGAAAGCAGAAAACGCGAATTTTGTTAAACAACTCGGAAAAAGCTGGAATTTCAACATAAGACCGCAAAAACGTGAATTTCGCCAAAAAATCGCGAAAAACGCAAATTTCGATAAAAAATCGCGGGAAAAAAGCAAATTACAACAAGGGGTCGCGGAAGAAACGCAAATTTTTACAAAGAATTAAGGAACAAACGGAAATTTCGACAATGGATTGCGGAAATAAATGCAAAATTTCGTCCAAGGGTCACGGGAAAAATGCGAATTTCGAGAAAGGATCGCGAAAAAGGCACGTATACCGCCAAAGTGCCGCGGAGAAAAAGCGAATCTCGTCAACGCATCGTACAAAATGCGAATTTCGTCAAAGAGCCGCGGAAAAACACGAATTTCGTCCAACGGCTGCAGTTAGAAACGCGAATTTCGACAAAGGATCGCGAAAAAAATGCTTATCTCACCAAAAGGTAGCGGTGAAAAAGTGAATTTCGAATAGAATTGCAAAAAGACGCGAATTTTGTGAAAAAGACGCGGAAAAAATGCAAAATTTGACAAAGAATTGCGGGGATAAAGCAAATTTGACAAAGGATCGCGGAAAACGAAAATTTCGGCAAAGGATCACAGAAAAACGCAAATTTCGACAAAGGATCGCGGAAAAACGCGAATTATTTTAAGAGCCGCGGAAAAAACGCAAATTTAGTCAAAAGGCCGAGAAAAAACGCGATTTTCGTCAAAAAGCAGTAGAAAAACGCAAATTTTGACAAAGAATCGCGGAAAAACGCAAATTTCAACAAAGAATCACGGTAAAAATTCGAAATTTCGTCAAAGGGCCACAGAAAAAAAACGCGAATTTCGCCAAAAAAGCAGCGGGAAAAGCCCAGACTTCGAGAAAGTGTCGCGAAAAAACGCGTAATTCATCAAAGGACTTCGAAAAAACACGGATTTCGTGATAGAATCGCAAAGAACCACGAATTTCGTCAAAGGACCGCGGAAAAAACGGGTATTTCGTCCGAGAACCACGGGAAAAAAATGTGAATTTTGTCAAAGCATCACAAAAAAACGCGAATTCCATTAAAGGGCCGTAGAAAAACGCGCATTTCGTCAAAAAGACGCGGAAAAAGAGGGAATTTAGACAAAGGATCGAGAAAAAAACGCGAATTTCCCCAAAAGCCGCGGAAAAAATGAAAATTTTGACAAAGGATCGCGAAAAAATAAAGCAAATTTCGACAAAGGATCGCGAAAAAATAAAGCAAATTTCGACAAAGGATCGCGGAAAAATGCGAATTTTGTCAGCGGAAAAAACACAAATTTCGCCAAAGAGCCGCGGAAAAAAGAAACGAATTTCGTCAAAGGATCACGGGAAGATGCGAATTTCGTCAAAGGATCTTCATAAAAACGTGATTTTCATTAAAGACTAGTGGAAAAAACACGGCGGTCTCTTTAGAAAACGGCCCATATGAAAACAACTATGTTTATTAATACAATTATAGTTTTTAAACGGAAATAATATACTGAACTAACGTTTTAAAAGTCTGGTTAACATGAACCCAACTTGTAGGAATCTACACTCAGCCTGAAATTGACCAGAAATGAAAACCAAGAAACAGAGTGCCGGGAAGGGATCCCCTTAGGCCCTCTGCTGTAACATTTCAGAAAATTTGCTGTGAATATCAGAATTTTTTAAAACTCAGAATCATCCGTAGGAGGGGATAGGTACGGGTCCGATCCTGAAGCCGGCCTACCCTGAAATAAGTTGAAAAGTGTTAATGAGTTTTATTTTATCTACTTTCATTTAAAAGAAAGTCATTGTAACTTAAAATCTGTAAAATTGTTCTCCCCACCACCGAAAATAAAGTCTCCTTCACCTTCTTGGGTATGCTGTGGTGTCTATGTAGACTAATATGCACTAACGAAAATGATTAATCCGCGGTAAAACCTAACACTAAATTACAAATTTATCTCAAACAGATAGAAAAAAATTCAACACCTTTTTCATTTCATTTTCGACTATTTCGAAAGGGGGGACCTGCAACCCCATCAGTCTCCTTCCCCTCGTTAGGTAAACTGTGGTGTAACTGCTCGCTGATATGGGACTAACCAGAATGGCTAGTTCTTTATATTGCAGATAGCAAAGTTACAAATTTATCTCAAACAAAATGAAAAAAATCAGCACTTTTTTTTTCATTTCATTTTCGACTATTTTGAGTAGGGGGCTGCAACTTCATTACCCCATTCCACTTCTTTGGGTATATTGTGGTACGACTGTGCACTAATATGGAACTAAAGAGAAGAGAGCGGCTAGTTTGTTGAAGGATAGGGTAAAAAAATACAAATTTATCTAAAACATAGAGAAAAAAAATACCAATTTTTTCATTTCATTTTCGACTATTTTTGGAGGAGGGGGCTGTAACCCCATTAGCCCCTTTCACCTGTTAGGGTATAATGAAATGTCACTGTGTACTAATATGTAACTAAAGAGAAGAGAGCGGCTAGTCTGTTGAATGATAGGGGGGAAATACAAATTTATCTCAAGCAAAAAGAAAAAAAACAAGCACTTTTTTCGTTTCATTTTCGACTATTTTGAGAGGGGGCTGCAACCCCATTTGCCCTCTTTCATTTTTTTGTGTGCAATGTAGTGCCGCTGTGTACTTATATAGAACTAAAGAGAAGAGAGCAACTAGTCTGTTGAATGATATGGGGAAAATGCAAATTTACTTCAAACAAGAAGGAAATAAAACTCAGCACTATTTTTCCATTCCCTTTTCGACTATTTTGGAGGAGGGGGCTGTAACCCCATTAGTCTTTTTCACCTGTTTGTGTATAATGGGGTGTCACTGTGCACTAATATGGAACTAAAAAGAAGCGAGCGGCTAGTCCGTTGAATAATAGGGGGGAAATAAAAATTTACCTCAACAAAAAGAAAAAAAAAGCTTTTTTCATTCCATTTTCTACTATTTTGGGAGGGGGCTGCAACCCGATTAGCCCCTTCCATTTTTTTAGTATAATGCAGTGTCACTGTGTACTAATATGGAACTAAAGAGTAGGGAGCGGCTAGTCTGTTGAAAAATAGGAGAAAAAAGGCAAATTTATCTCAAAGAAAAGTAAAAAAAAAAAAATCAGCACTATTTTTTTCATTTCATTTTCGACTACTTGCGGGATGAAGGGGTTGTCATTCCATCAGCCCCCTCCCCCATAGGATGTTGTGATGTCAATGTGGACTAATATGAGGTTAACGAGAAGGACTATTTCGCTGTATGACAGAAGAAAAAATTACAGATTTATCTAAAAAAAAGTAAGGAAAAAACACTTTTTTCACTTAATTTTCGAATATTTCAGGAGGAGGGGGGGGGGGGCTGTAGCCCCATCAGTCTCTTTTCTCTTCTTTCGTGTCAATGTGGACTAATATGGGACTAATGAGAATGTCTAGTTCGCTGTATGATAGAAAAAAAATTAAATTTTTTCCAAAAAAGAAGTGGTAAAATCGGTAATTTTTTCATCTCATTTTCGAAAATTTCGGGTGGGGGCTGTAGCCCCATCAGCTCCCCCCCCTTGGGTACGCCCATGTTTCAGATAATGTGTGATATGTACGAATAACATACAAATTTTCTACTGTTATAAAAATAAATAAATCAGTCTGATTTTAAGGGAATAAATGATTTTTAGGAAATAAATCAAAATGATAATTAAATTTATATTTAAAATGTGCAGCAATTATTTAGGTACCATAAGCAAAGTTAAAGATGTTTATCTCTTGATAGGTACAGCATCCCAAAATAAGTCAAAAATTTTGCATAAGTCATGAGAAGGACATCATTTTTATTTCATAAATAGAAAGCCCAAAGTATAAACTTTTATTTAAAACAAAAAGAAATTGGAAATTTCATTTGCCTTTTTGTGTAGAGCCTTTTTCGTAAAGTCACAAAAATTTGGAAAAATAACCATAACTTTCAAATTTGGTTTAATTTTTTGACCCTAAATATTTAAAATTAATTTTTTAAATATTTTTTCATTAAAATCTGCGTCTTTTGATGTACTTACGGTGACATTTTTAAGATGATTCGAATTTTAGATCCAGAGAACCAGTTTTTTGAAAATGGAACTGCAGTCTAAAAATGCAGACTCAGAAATGTGCGATTTGAGAAAAATCCAAAAATTGGACCCCCCATATCTCACAAACTATGACGTTTAGGAAGGAAAAATTTCTGATGTATTCATATCATGATAGAATTAGTATATACACCGAGTTTCATCCAAATCCAGGGGTGCCCAGAGAGGGGTTTGTTGACGCAAAATGCGTCATAAAATTTATTTTGGGGGGATTTAGAGAAAAAGTACATTTCTGGGGGGATTTTTGAAATCTTAATACTATTTTTTTTCACTATTAAAAAGTTTTTGATTTTTTTAATATCACTTTTAACTTCTTTTCAACATTCAATTTCCAGAAATGCTCATTTTTTTTTCATTCTTTAAATTCTAGATAAGGGCAATAAGAACCGATTTTGCATCTTAATATCTTTGTAAGTGCGGGAATAAAAAAAATACTTGGTATACAGGTGGGGAAATGTTTAACACATTCTGAAAGGCAATTAGGACCGCAAGACGTGATAAAAGGAATAGCTTTCCAGAAGCGTCTTAAGTAATTTATTATATTGTTTGACAGGGTCGAATAGTAAAGTCCGAGTGCAAAAATACATTCTTGATGGGTATGATAAGAAATAACTACAAAATAAGCATTTCAGAGGAAGAGACAACGCTAAAATTATTTGACGATTTTCAGAAAACTAGGATTTAAGTACAGTATATTTTAGTGATGTTAGAAGAGTAGTATTGTATGCCATTAAAACAGTATAAGGTAAACAACCTGTACAGAGAAAAAGACTTCCCGCTAGTAATGGGCGAAAACGAGATGTTTTTATAGATTTTATCGATTGTATGGACATCTCGATATTTTTTGATTGTGCAAAATTTTTCTCGATGACTCCAGTTTGCCAATTGCTTTTATACCATACCCGTTTTGATTTTATCAAGAATCGTCTACGGGAAAGCTGGAATGAGTCGAGTTAATAAGGACTAGTTGGCTACGCCCGCTAGTGCGCCCCTTCTTTAATCAGGGCCTCTAATTTATGCGTAATCTTGTAATATGAAATCTCAAACTGGGTCCCCGCTGCATAGGCACCGTATAGAAGGCGTGGTGTGCACACACTGCAAAATCTTGTAAACAAAAAAAATCTCGAACCGAACGAACCTCGGACCGGATCCTTTGGGGGGTCAAAAGGCGGACACAAGAGCTGCATAATATGAATAAGTGGTCGCAGGGCTTTCCAACGATATATCACATGAGGGTTATAGGCAAAATTTAGAAAAGTGCCCCGGGAGGGCAAAGTGGAGGAAGGGTCATCGGAGGGGTATAACATCAATAAGTGGTCACAAGCCTTTCCAACCAAATGTCACATGAGGGGTCTTGAGCTAAATTTATAAAAATGCACACCGGGGTGATAAAGTGGGGGGAAAGGGGCACGGGAGGTGCATAACAGGAGTAAGTGGTCACAGTCCCATCAAACAATACGTCACATGAGGGATCTCAGCTAAATTTCGAGAAGTGCCTCCGTGGGGGCAAAGTGAGGGGAGGGACACCGGAGGTGCATAACATCAGTAAGTGGTCACAGGCCTTTCCAACCAAATGTCACATGAGGGGTCTCGTAATTTATAAAAATACCCACCCCAACGTGAGGGCAAAGTAGGGGGGAGGGGCGCGGAAGGTGCATAACATGAATAAGTGGTCATAGTCCTTTCATACAATATGGCACATGAGGGGTCTTGGTTAATTTAGAAAAGTGCCAAAGGGGCACGGTAGGGGCTTAATATGAATAAGTGATCGCTGGACTTTCTAATGATATATCACATGAGGGGTATCGGCAAAAATTAGGAAAGTGCTTCCCCCGGGGGTCCAACTATAGCAACCCCACAGGAATTTAGCCCCCCTTTTTGAAATTTCATATATTATAAATAATATTTTTCGGAAAACTCCTTAAAAAATTCGAATTAAAATTATGAAAACGCAAAAAAGTTCAAAAATTGGGGCCAAATTGGGAAGGGGAGAAGAAAGTCTCATAATATGATAGAGTGATCCGAGGGCTTTCCAATGATATATCACATGAAGGACTTAAAAAAGGTTGAAAATCCTCCCCCCCCCCCCCGGTTTGTTCACTCTTTCGGCCTGGAATTCACGCATGCCCGACTTTAAATTTTTTATATTTAATAAATAATATCTACCGGAGGACTCCATCAAAAAAACACATCTAAAATTATATTCATTGTGGAAATCCCTACGGTTTAAAAAAAATTTTCGCCCCCTCCGCACCCCCCTCTTTGAAATTTTTATATTTAATTATTAGTATTTATCAGAGGATTCCAGGTATCTGACAGCTTGATACGGCTAAAATAAGAGAAAATTTGAATATTAGGGCTTCATTTCACAGCTCATTGTTATGCCTGTTTCTCTATCTCGTCTCGATAAATCTTCTCGCATCTCTTCTCTGCTGAGAACGAGAAATTGAATTCTCGTTCTCGGCAATCTATGAAAAGACACTAATCGAGAACAACATATCGAGAAGTGAAGAAAATTGATTTCTCATTCTCGGCCAACATACGAAATGTTGAAAAGCGCGAGAGGAATAATCGGGAAGTCAAAAGTCGAGATGCCGGCGAAAAATCATCGAGATGAGATTTGCGGAAATGCCAGAGAAAGAGAGAAATGAAGCTTTCAGAGTCAATTTACCGCATTTCTGGTTTAAGTCATAGTTTCTCGAAGGAGTACATTTGCTTATCCAATTTCTTTTTGTTATTAACCGCTATGGGTTAGGGGGTATAGTGGTTTATTTATTCAGTTCTGTATAGTCCTAATTTCCATAATTACTGTTGAATTTAGTGTCATTTTGCCCCGAATTTTCAATGTTTCTCTTACTTTAGCTCTGTGAAACTGTCCATACCTGGGGCCCTCAGATAAATATAATTTATCAAATATAAAAATTTCAGAAGAGGAAGTTGAATGAATTCGGGAAGGCGCGAGAATGGACCGACGGGGGATTAATTTTCAAACTTTTACCGAACCCCTGCTGTGACATATCATCGGAAAGACCTTTGACCACTCTTTCATATTATGAACCTTTCTCCTCCTGGTGTAAATTTCGGGAAGGGGGAGTAGTAAGGGGGTGAATTTTTTAAATCGTTGCGATTTCTACAAGAAATATAATTTTAAGTGTGTATTTTCGATGGAGCCCTCCGGTAAATATTATTTATTAAATATAAAAATTTAAAAGTGAGGGTTGCGTGATTTCCGGGTGTATTCTGGGAAGAAAGAGTGAACCCATGGGTGAGGGGTAAATTTCAAATTTTTTGGACCCGTCATGTGAGGTCATCGGAAAGTTTTCGGACCACTCTTTCATATTATGAATCTTTCTTCCCCCTTCCCCAATCTGGCTTCCCGGGTGAGGCGCTTTTCGAACTTTTTTGAAATCGTAGCGTTTTTATCATTTTAGATCGGATTTTGTTACGGAACCCTCAGATGAATAATTTATAATATATTAAAATTTCAAAGAGAAGGGTGAGGGTGTATTCCGGGGCGCGCAATAGTTGGAATCCTGGGGGCACTTTTCTATCTTTTGCCATCACCCCCTCATATGATATATCCTTAGAAAGCTCTGTGACTATTACTTCATGTACATACCTCCCGCGCCCTTCTCCCCTTTGACTCCGCGGGGGGGTCGCTTTTCTAAATTTAGCCGACACCCCTCATGTGATATATCGTTGGAAAGCCTTATGACCACTTATTGATATTATGCATTTATTGCTCCTCCCCTACTTCCCTCCCCCAGGGGGGTCGTTTAACGCATTCCAGTAGATGGTCTTCTAATAAAGGGGAATTCATAGAACTGATCTCAAATGACGTAAAAACATCAATTAAAAAATATTGATACCATTTACCATCCTTTCAGTTCATGTTTTTGCCACTAGGGGTGCTTTTTATTCTTATTTCTTTGGGCAATTTGCTGCTAATTATCGAAAAATTCTAATTATTGATACTTAAACTCCTCTTACCGTTTCATACCTACTCGCAACTTTTCAACTTTTTGCAACCAAAGAACGCCGTTACATGACTTTTCCACTATTATGGCTCCATTATAGCCTCCCTTCGGTTTGTTGTTTTTTAAATCCATCTCCTTTCTGTTACCATGTATTTACTAAATACTGCTTTATAAACATATAAAAGCAATGATTTTAATAAACGATTGTAGAACATCTCGATTGTAGGTTCTCGGAAGTAATCGATGACTATATCGATTGTGTTTTTTACCGATTACGATTTTTTTTTTATTGGTCCACGAATTATTTTAGGGAGAAGGGAAAAATTTATAGAAAAATTAGAATTTTTTTGGAGGGAAAGGAGGATTAATTACTAGGTAATAAGACTGAAAAATTATAGTGTGAAAGAAAAACATACCTATACAGAATACAGGGGCTTACAATAGATTTAGGACTATGTTTTAATGGTATAATGTCTGCCATTTTATAAGAATTGTTACTTGTATAAGCGTATATTGTATGTTGTTAAAGCAGTATAAAGCAACACTTGTACTGAAATAAACTCTTCAATCCACAGTTTATTTTAGGGTGGGGGGGGGGGTGATTTAGAGAATTTTTTTGAGAGGGTGAGATTAAACTGCATGACTAGATAGTATAAAAAATGATTGGGAAATCTTAAGCGCTAAGATTTAATCTTAAACAAGGGCGTATGTACATGCAAATGTATTTGATATGCGTTTGATATAAAGGATTCGTCTTTAATATTTTAGTTTTCTTAAAATGATATGCAATTTTTGTATTTAAGATTTATTTTGTAATAATTTAAAAGATTTTTATTTTAAATACTTGTAAGTAAATATTTATTTGCATAAAAAAGTAGCTTTATTTATTAAAACGTATATAGTGAACACGGGCTTGTCAGTCATGACTTATAAATGTGATAACAATCAGATTGCTAATAATAAAAAATGTATCTTTTATTATTTATTACGCTGTTAAAACTTTTATTTTATGTTTGTATGACAGCACGTAAGAATACTATTATTAAATAATTTAATAATAAGAAAATATTTTACAATTGATTTTCAGTTTAGGGGGGACTCAGTGTTAATGTATGAAGATTTTTTTTTTTGAGGGGGGGGGGGGAATTTGCGTCACTGGGTTTTGGGGGGATGGTCACCACTGTCCAAATCCCTGGGGGTCGGGTTACAAGGTCTGGTTGAATTGACATGGAATGACTCTTTGAGGAGTTTTGCTTGACTTGATGCAATCATGTCCACAATTCTGGGTCTGACAGAAATTTTTTGTACATAACTACACATTCTGTTTACTATACCCGGTACTCATTTTGAGTGGATAATATGATTCTGAATATCAGGCACCAGTAAAGCTCGGTCTACATTTTCAGCTATCAACAAAAATTTGGTTAATTTCATGAGCTTTACAGATAATCTGGTTGCATTAGTTTTCTATGCACTACTTACTTTTTTATACTGAAACTGTTTGCCAATTTTTTACTGTAACTTTTTTAGATCGAGCTTTACTTTTCTCTCTGGTTCCAACAGTTTTTTATATCATTTCACACCTTTTTCAGATCCTTTCAGGAACTTAATCAACCGACTTCAACTAACCAAACAACCGCCCCAACTAACCAACCAATGACCTCAATCAACAGGTCCAACCAATTGCCCCAATCAAAAACTAACAGAAACATTAGTTCACCAGTGTATTTGAAGAGCTCTTATGACCCCATACTCATTGCTAATCCCCATATTCGGATATTGACCTATACTTTACTCAGGACTGGCCACCAGACTAGTCCTTAGACTAAGTTTTATACAGTGTGATCTCTTAAATTTTTCTGCACCTACGCTTCTCTGGTTTAAGGGACTTTGCAGTATCCTAGGTCAACCGCTCAAACACACAAAAAGCTAGGGTAAGAAACAGTCATAAGAAATTAATTAAAACTGCGAAAAGACTATAAAAAGGCAAAATTTCTGTTTTTACGACTTAATGGGAATTTAAAATTAAAAAAAGTCTAAAAACGGCTGAATACAGAAAAATGATAAAAAATGATTGAAAATATTATACAATACACCTGTAAATAATATCAGAAATATTGCTAATAGTGGATATTTATAATAATATTTTGTTGGTAAAACTAAAATACCGCGATAATGACTAACCTATTTACATCTAACTATAACCATTGTCGGGAAAATTGGAAATTAGCTATCCTTTGTAAAATATGCATTAATTAAGGAGGTAAATTACGTAATCGAGTCTGCAGACAATTGTCGTATTTGGTAGGGATAAATTACATAACTGAGTCTACAGACAATTGGCGCATGTTAACAGGCGTCGTTTAGCGCATAATTAACTTAACCGTAAGCACACGCACCTATTTTTGTAACGTTACCACACGCGTGGGGTAAATCTCACCTCATTTTGTCTCCCATTATATTTTTGGCTAAATGCAGTTTAAAAGCAAGTCTATTACTCTATGCATCAGTACTACTTCTTTTTAGGGAAAAATCAAGCTTTTCGCATTTATTTTCCGATTTTGCAACAGTTTTTGTAAAAATCGAGGTTTTTTTTTTTTTTTTAGAGAGAGAACATATGCAACGATTTGTTTTACCTCTTAAAACATGAATTACTTTATAAAATTTACATTAATTACATTTAATACACTTTCATCAACATATACAGGTAGCTTTTATGTCACGCTTTCAGTAATTTTAGTGTCTGCTATCCCGTAACCAATGAACCTATCGAAATGAAACGCTTGTACACGTGCGGGATTATTTAATCCCAAAAGGCATATTTCTCCCCTTCTAGCTAACAAAGAAAAGACATTCCTTCATACAACCTTTCTCAAACTTGATCTTGAAAGGTATAAGGAAGGTCAGAAGCGTTTTCGAGAAATTTATCATTTCTTTTTGGAAAAAAAATGTGAGTGGTTTGAGATTTACCACAGCACGTGAGCTTACTCGTTGAGAAAAGGGATAAATTGATTCTGTGTTTTTAAAGCGAACCTATTCCACATTCTAATTTGCAGAGAATTGGCGTAATTTGGGACAAACTTTTTCAAAGATCTTTCGCTACTTTTACGTTACACCAACTGTATACTAAAATGTATGCTATTTCGCCATTTATTTCAATCCTGAACGTGCAAAGATTTTTTGGTACTTTTCCAGTATAGGGACCTTAGCGAAATAGAGAAAATAGCCCTGGCGGAGAAGGAAATTCGTCAACATATTTTCTGGCAACCTATTCACTGTTTCATTTTATATACACAAGCATTTTTTTTTCAAGGTTTATGCAATTTATTTAACATAAAAACGCCATTTATCTAATTTTATATAGAAACAGAAGTAATTTCTACATAAAAACATTAATAATAGACATATATTAAATACTTATATAATTAAACAAAAAAGTCCATCAAGGTTTTTTTTCATAACTGTTTAGATCATTTGGCAACAAATCGTAATTTCTGACGCCCGAATTGCACCAAGCGTTTTAAAAAACACAAGGCCCCTATAGTGGAAAAGTACCAATTTTTTTTTTTTACAAACCGCGCCAAACATTGTAACTTGCTATTTTTTAAACGTGAATCTCTTTTGTCTTTAATTATTATTTAATCGTAACCATGCAAAAAAATTTTATTTACTGTTTTTTGAATTGAAAATATTTTTTATTATTAAGAAAAAATAAGTTTTAACTTAATTTTTCTCTGATTTTGTATAGTCAATAAAAATGTCAAAATCATCATTTCCGTTATATTATAATGTAATTTTACGGAACGCCTATAGTAAAAAATATTATAGGAACCAGATGAAAAATGGGGAATCTGCCCCAATTCCTTTAGGAAATCTTTATAATATTTTAATTTTCCCAACACGTGCTCATCTGGTAACTGCGACGGTTCAGTATTTGCCACGCAGGTATTTTCGATTCTGTCTGCAATTGCAAACTTTTCAAGGTATTCATAAGTTGCCTTTAATTTAAAGCTTCATCCAACTCATGCGATTTTAAATCATATTGCCTAACAGAATACAAATTTTTTAACAGTAATCGAATTTTTGGAAAATGAACTGCTAAAGAAGCAAAAATAACAAATTACTTTTACACGAATCGGGCTGGCAGAAAGAAGGGTACCCTAGTTTTTCATGATCATTTTGATACTCATGTGAGCAAGTATCCATTTTATTGGCCAAAAACTTCCGAAAATTTGTTGTTTTGCCAAATATTTTGAACAAGTGTAAAATGCGCTTTATCATATTTTTTGGCAGTTTACAGAGTGCTGGATCGCACAGTTTTGTATCACATTTCTCTGAATCTGGATCGAAAACTGTGGTTTCATTTTGAATTTCGTTTTCGTCTACTTTTGAATCGACTATTATTGTTTCATTTTGATTTTTATTAGACTGAATCTGATGCTTTCTAGTACTTTTATTCTTTTTTTCCACTATTATTTTATCAAAATTTCCAAATATTGAACTTGTTCCCATGTATGCAAGTTCCTTGAAGTACGGTTCAGAATATATACTGTGGAATACTTGTCCACATACATCTTCAACATAAATTTTGCCCTTATCATTAATGCTAGCTAATACTGCTGAACATATATTTTTTATCTTTGTAACTAGCGGGCGTTGCCCCCTACGAGCTACGCTCGCTAACCCCCGTTCAGACACCGCAGAATCTAAAAGCACGCTTATTTGATCGAGTTAAAAAAGATTGAATTATAAGTTAAAAAACAGTGGCGATCTCCCTATAAACGGGTTTTTATTCATTTCTCTTTGATTGGGGAATTTTAAAGCCAAATCAGCGGCTGTTAAAAGAAACAATGGCTGTTTCCGTCTTTGATTAAATAAAATCAGTTAACATTTCAAAATAAGCTAATATAAAATGAATTAAATAAACAGAGTCTTTGCCTCCCGGTATTTTTTAGCAAAGCGAAAAGAAGGGTTTTTTTAAATGACACTTTAAATGTATCGTTTTTAATCTGACGTTATTTTCACTAAACTTTTCTTTCTTCTTTTACTATTCACGTGAAAATACTTTTGTTAAAAATGAAATATTATTTGCGCTATCCTAATAAAAAATAGTTGAAAATACCATCTTAAAATATTATATAAATGTCTCGCGCAATTTTTAAATTTAAGCTGTTTTGCAATATTATTTTTTGTTCATTTTACGTAATGTGCAATGTGACGTAAATGTGACGTAATTTCTCCTATTTAAGACTTCTGACGCATATAAATGAATTTATTATTTTACAACATTCTTTTACTTTTAAAATTCATCTGTAATATAGTTTTCATGATAATTTTCAATGGGTTCCTGCTTTTTATATTTTCTTGTCACGTTTAAAATAAATTTTTAATTTGAAGCAAATATTATTGTTTGCGCTTTTATACAGTTGGCAACAGCATAAATTAATACAATTTTCTAAAATGTGTAAAAAAATGTCTCTCGAAATGCTGAAAATTTGAATTTAAAATAGAAATAAAACCTCAAAAAATGAGTCAAATTAAAAAACTAAGCACAGTCTGCACACCGGGAAATTCTGACGCATAAAATGATCTCAAAATGATTAAATTCCGATGTACAGTTTTTGCTCCTATAAAACTTTTTTAATGGAACGATTTTGTCCAACTTTAGCATTAAATATCTCTTTAAATATTTCTTCGATTTGAAAACTGTCTGTATATCAGCGTGTCTATCAAACATTTCTGTATAATACCACCGATTTTCATTTTTTTGTATGCAATATTTTGCTTAATATTAACGAAGAAAGACCTCCGGTCACAAAAAATTCAAAATCGGCGGCGGCGGTGACAGCGGTAGTTATTTTTTTTTTTTTAGAATCTTTGTAATATTTGATTTCAGCTCAAAAAAGAAAAAAAAATCGTTTACTAAGCGACCTTGTTACTATTGTTTCTGCTAGAAGCTTTTTGATATGGAACTGTGCTTTATTTTCATCAGAAACCTCTAAATTTGATAGTGGCTTTTTATCCATATTTGACAATAACTTTTTTACAAGATTTTGCTCTGAGACCCGACGACCCGTTTTTAAAAACGCAAGAATTTTTTTGTAATAATATTGGCGATCTATCAGTAAATTTGTATAATACCTTTGGTGCCTTATTGCGTTTTCCACTTGCCTTTTATTATCTGTACGTTTGCAGCTATAGCGCAGCATAACGATATACCGCTGCTTCCATTTAGATTTAAAATGGGAATACTCAAATTTTTTTTCGTTGACAGAGCTTATCAGAAGCTAAAAACTTTTCCTTGTTTTTTTTTTTCCTGCCATTTTTTGGTCTCCCATTTTTTCTTTGAGACACTGTGCTTTTCTCTCTTCTGTTTACTCCAATCTTTATAATATAAAAACGAGCTTCTTTATTTTCGTATTGCCGCTTCCTAAACTTCTATTTTTTTGGCTCTTTCTTTACAAGGTATCTATACGTTAGTTATTTTTTACCTTTTAGTTAATAATTACGATAATTATTTCATAATACTATTTCACAATACTATTTCTTTATACACAACAAGAAAATATTTATTTAGACAATAGCATAATCTCGAACGTCAACATTTCGAATATCAACAATCGAATATTTAAAAAAAATTTTAATATCATATATGAACTTCATCGTAAAATATGTCACGCTTATCGTTTTATAATTGTTTCATTAAAAAATAAAATGAATAAACGAAAAATTTTTTATTGTCTGACTGTTCATCTTTTAATAAAACTAGTTGGCATAGCAACCCGCTGCGTTGCATTTAAATTGCATGAGATCTGACTTTTTTTTTTTTTTTGGAAGTGTAAATCTAGTTTTGTTATACATTTCGACAAAACTACAACATAAATTTGTTTGAATACTGAATTTTAAGTAATAAACAATTTTATAATGTAGGTTAAAAGTTTATGAAATTAGAATACACTTTTCCAAAATCTATATATATAAAAGAAAGTCTGGATTTTGTATTAATCAACGCGCAGCCAAAACTACTGAACCAAAAATCTTGAAAATCGAGGTAAAAATATTTCTTATGATATAGAGGGCCGCTAAGAAAGGATTTTCCAAAATTCCACAACTAAGGGGGGTAAAAAAGAGAACGAACTTAAAAAAAATTCCTTAAAAATCTGATTTTATAGTTATTTTTCAACTGATAACATATTTTGGTGTATTTTTGTATGCTGAATCGAATGGTACTAACTAAATTCTTTTAAACCCAATAGTTCGAGAGATATTTCATATTTTTCTAATTTGGCACCTATCTTTGGCGCCAAAACCTGAATTTTTCAAGTGATAATTTCTAAAATCTCATTCTTTTCATTCTGTTACTACAGCAAGGGAAAAAATTCAAATTGAATATTTTTTTAACGAATCCTTTTAGTTAAATAAAAACAACTTCGTCAATTAGAAAAAAAAATTCAAACGCCTCAAAAACTAAAAAATAAAACTGTGGTACTTTTTCGTTCTAATTTTCGTCGCGATACCATGCCAAAATGTATGGTATATTGCCATTTATTTAAACCCTAATCGTGCAAACGATTTTTATTGCAAACCGTGCCACACATTAACATTTGTTAATTATTGAACGTGAATATTTTTATGCAGGAATTTTTAATGATGGAATTTATTTTATTCCATCATAATCTCGCAAAACTTTAATTTGTTATTTTTTGAATAGAAAATATTTATTACTGATACTGATATAGATTTTACCATTTCGCAGTTATCTGGTGATGAAGAAGCTACAATAAAATTATTTCAGAAGTTAGGAATTATACATATAAAAATGTTTTGTTCAAAAAACCTTTAATGTCTACATTGAAAGAATGAAATGTTTACTGCAATGTGAGACATACGTATTACGTACGCCATGCTTCAGTAGTAAAAGACATTTACAATTTCAAGACTGCAGTTTAAATTGACTATATTTTATTACTTGCAAAATATTTATTTATTCTTATATTTTAAGTATTTATTTTGGTATCCGTCGACCAATTTCGCCAAATTATATAAATCGCCAAATTATACAAATTGACATAATTTTTTTTTTTAAATAACGAAAGAACAAATAAATTAGTATAACATTAATAAAAATGCATTTAAAACGTCGAAATAAAAATCACCTGATGACGTAAGTACATGTAACTTGCTTAAAGTCAAGTGAATGTGACATTCACGATCAGCCATTATTGGTATTTAATCTTATAGTTTGGCGATAGATTTTTGGTCGACGGGTAACCAAGTAGTACCATTATTTTTATTGATTTAAAAAAAAATGGTAGGTCAAAGTCTGTAATTTTCAAAAGTTATATTTTTTAAATGCTCATTTTTTTTTAATCAACAAAATTATTATTATTTTTTCAAATGTATCATTTCATTTTTGTGCCAACTACGCTATAATTACGCTTCGTGACAATGTTGTTGGCATAACAGGGAAATACCAAAACATTTACTGATTTTATTTCAAATGTAAAGAAAAAAGGTTTAACACTAGAACGCCCGGAAATTTTACTCAAGTTTCATAAAAATGTTTGACACCAGAATTTTTATTTAAAACTGTTTGACTGATTTACTTAACGTAAATCTGCGTGGTTTAAATTTAACTTATTTTAGGAAAGAATTTCTGGTTCCAGTTGACATTTAATCATATGGTCGGAGTCGAATCGACTCCCTTCGGGCGTTCTAGTGTTAATGAGCAATAAATATTGTAAATATGACTATAACTCAGATTCTACTGAACAGAATTTTGTAGAACTTACACTGTTAAATAGTAAATTTGGTTTATAAACGGTTTAATGTAAAAACCACCATTCTAAGTTGCTACGGGAGTTCTAAAATTAGGTGAACTCGATTATGAAAGGTTTCAAGTCAACTAATTAAATGCACAATAAGTTAGATAATATTTCAGGGATTTTTTTTCAATATTTATCATATCATTCTGTGTTGTTTAGTTACAGAGCTATGCGGAAAAAGTTCTCAGTGGTACAGTAAAGAAAATTGGAAGATATACGCTACAGAGATAGGGTATACTAGAGAGTATATATGCTATAGTTATGGAAGTTGAGCTGAGTTCCTTAAAAATTTCAGAAGTGATGCAGTATATACCTACCCCTACCTCCCAGAGACTTCTATAATCAAGTTAACGCGATTATGAAAGTTATATTTAACTATCTCAATATATATATATATATATATATAATGCAAAGAGAAATTTCATTCCGGCCGCTTATATCTTGAGTTCTGCTGAACAGATTTTGACGGGACTTACATTGTTAGTTAGATAATTTTTCAGAAAAGATGTTAGTATAAAACATAACGTTCTACACTGCTTAGTTAAATAATTATGGGGAAAGTTTTAAATCAGATGAACCTAATTTTGAAAGATTTGCTTTTTTTAAAGGTTCCACTGAATGAATTTTTAGGGGATTTAAAATGTTAATTAGATCTAATAATTTAGTTTAGGAAAGGTTTCAGTATATTTTCCAGTTTAAAAGATTCTGCTGAGTGGATTTCGATGCAACTTGTTCGGTTAGTTAATTTTTCAGTAAATGTTTTAGTATAAAGCACATATCATTTGCTGTTGCTTGGTTGTTAGGTTGCTTGATTGTAGAATTATAGCTGAAAATTCTAGAATCAGGCGAACCCAATTATTATGAACGATCAGCCTTTTCAATAAGTCCAATTAACAGATTCTGATTAGACTTGCATTGATAATTTTTCATGAACACTTTTAGTATATTACATACCAGTGGTGGAAAATTGGCGCAGAGGTGGAGCCTATTGATACCACTAAATTATAGTAGTATTTACCCTCTTATCTAATGATCAAATTTCTGAGTTTTTATTAAACTGAATAATACCATAAAAATTTTAGTGGTATCAATAGGCTCCACCTCTGCGCCAATTTTCCACCACTGACATATTGTTCTATTGTTCTTTACCGAATCCTACACTAACAGATAAACTAAAGAAATTGGTCCTTAACAGTCTAAATTTTGTATGACTCAATAAAAGATATAATAGCGTAATGACATTCATATTGCTTTCAGCAATTCGGTTGGATACACCAGGTAAATGGTAAATGTCCATATTGGTTTAAAACGCATGATCAAATTCACGGATATATTTTGCTTCATTCAAGATTTCTTTAGAAAAACCGACCAGCGTAGCGGGCGAAGGCGGCTAGTTCATTTATAAAAAACATTTCGTTCTTTTAAGATTTGACTTTTTACTTAGAAACTGCTGATAACACATGAAATCATTTTGACGAAACTGGATAAAAATGACGTCATTTGCAAATCTAGAAGAAACATTTCAGATTTGTGAATTAAAATAAATATTTATCAAATGACATTTTTCTTGCTTAGTCATTATGCCTATAGTGATTTTGTGAAAAATTTTAAGCGCGTCATTTTTAAGAAAAAGTTGTTTTTTGTTTAAATTTACTTGCTCTAAATATAAGTCAATAATTCTATCGAAGCATGCAAAAAACTTAAATTTGATTTTGTCCAGCTACCTTGGTTAAATATTAGTAATTTTAAAAAAAAAATCTATGATCTAATATTTGTAGATGACAATTTGTAAGCAGACGATTTTTTCTAGTTTAGATTAAGTTGCTTCGTGAAGATGAATGTGTAAAATTATGTTTTACTAGGGGGCTCTGTCCCCTGCAAGCTACGCTCGCCAACCCCCCATTCAGACACCGCAGAATCTAAAAGCATGCTAATTTGATCGGTTTTAAAAAGATTAGAGAAGACTGAATTATAACTGAAAAAACCTATAGCGATCTCCCTGTAAACGGGTTTCCATTCAATTCCCTTTGATTGCAAAAATTTAAGGCCGAATCATTTGCTATTAAGACATCCAATGGTTGTTTTCGTGTTTGATTAAAGAAGACCAGTTAAACATTTGAAAGGAAGCTAAAATAAAATGAATTAAGTAAACAGAGTCTTTGCTTCCCGGTATTTTTTAACAGCGTTATAAAACGATTGACATAATACAATTTACTACAATTACTACAATTTACCGCTTTAACCCCTTCAAGGGCGGTAGTTCATTTTTGGACCACTTAATTTTAATTCTTAAATGCACCAGAATATTGGAATGAAAATTTTCCTTTTATTATTAAGTGAACAAAAGCATTTTCGTATTTCGAAATTTGTTTGTAAATTCTGGTGCCATTTACTGATTTCAACATTTTACGAATAGAAGTACCTTGCCCCTGAAAGAGTTAAACGCATATTAATGTATTTATTATTTTGAAGTTTCCTTTCTCTTTTAATATTCACGTGTAAATACAATTTTCAAGACATAATTTTCAATATTTTCCTGCTTGTAACACGTACTCATTTAATAGTAATTTTAAAGGGGGTTTTTTTCTGTTTTTAATAGTCACGTGTAAATAAATTTTTAATCTTTAGGAAATATTATTCTTTGCGCTGTTTTTAGAATTGAAAATAATCTCTATAATAATATCCTAAGACATGTGACTATTATCAACAATTCTGGGCGGATTCCTTTGCTTTTTATATTCCAGGTTGTCATTTTGGTACTTTAATGTTAGCCAGACACAGGCGATAAGTCGCCAAATATTATTCTATCGCCATGATTTCACTTATATTACAATAGTCCAAGTCATGTGACTGCCATTAACAATTACAACACTTCGCTTTTCCTAAGAAAGGTTTCCATTTTGATTAAAGAATCAAAGTTATTTTTTCGAATAAAACTACATAAAAGATGCCATGATCACAAAGAATTCTTGATACTTTTATGTTAGCCGGGTGAAAATCTCGCCAATAGCTTTTTTTAACTCGCCAGTTAGCATTTTTTTTATTTTTAGAGTGGTAAATTAAAACGGTACTGCTTGGTTATCCCATCAACCAAAAATCTATCGCCAGAATATAAGATTAAATGCCGATAATGGTTGATCGTAAATGTCACATTCACTCGACTGTAAGGAAGTTACACGTGTTTACGCCGCCAAGGGATTTTTATTTCGACGTTTTATTTTTATTTTTATCAATGCTAGGCACAGATGTCATATACGCCCCATATTGGCGCGACTTTTTTCCGACGGCAATTTGGCGAAAACATCAACAGCATAAACAACAACGTCCGGGTTACCATATCAAGCAAAATAACGACACTTTGGCGCCAGTTAAGTACCCGTTGCATGTATGACATTGGCGTCAGAAAAAAATCGCGCCAATATGAGGCGCATATGACATCTGTGCCCAGTGCTACACTAATTTATTTCGGCACAGATGTCATACACACATTGGTGCGGGTTTTTTTCCGACGCCATTTTAGCGAAAACATCATCACCATAAACAACAACATCCGGATTACCATATCAAGCAAAATAACTATACTTTGGCGTCAGTTAACCTTTAACCGGAATCGCTAAATTGTTCCACATTAGTGGAATCTTATGTCCAAAAGGACCCTTTAATTAAAATCCAAGTTATTTTCTAATGTATATGAAATTACCACTTAGATGGGTTATAAGCGCATTGAAAAAAGTTTCATGTACTATATAAATCAACTTTTATTCATATATATCTTGAAATTATACATATTTTTAAATTTAGTTCTTTAAGCGTTCATGCGCGCGTTTCAAAATTATTATTATTATTATTATTTTTTTTTTTTTTTTTTTTTTTTTTTTTTTTTTTTTGTCGTTGTCCGGTCGAAATAAACCCACGATTCCGGTTAAGGGTTAAGTACCTTTGCTTATACGACATTGGCGTCAGAAAAAACCGCGCTATATGTATATGATATATTTGTATATGACATCTGTGCCTTTATTTGTTCTTTCGTTATTTAAAATAAAAATTACGTCAATTTGTATAATTTGGTGAGTGCTTTGGCGATTTATATAATTTGGCGAAATTGGTCGACTGGATAACTAAGAGTACATTTAAAACATTGCTTTGAATTTGAAATTAAATGTCAGGATTTCTTGCAATATTTAATCGGGTTTGGCGTGGGTTTTTTTTTTTTTTTTTTTTTTTTTTTTTTTTTTTTTTACGACAATTTGGCGAAAACCTCGTTTTCGAATACCAGTTACATATGTATATGTATATTTAAATTATTTTCTATTGTGTTTAAAATGAACTAATAATAAATAAAAATAATTAATTAATAACTATAGAACAAAGCAACTTATAACTTTTTTTTGTTTTAAATAAAAAGAAAATAAAGGTAAATAAACCTTTATTAACAAATAAGCAACAGTAGCCGGGTTACCATGTCAGACAAAACAACGCCCTTTGGCGCTATTTAGGTAACCCGGTGCGTATATGACATATTTTTCATTTCGTTTCGTTTTAAAAAGAGAAAGAAATTAAAGCCATTGATTTAAAATTTTTGAGTTTGAAATGAAAGCTTTATATTAAATAAAATGATAATGAAAAAACAAAACAAACATTGTTCTTAGCATAGATTCAAGTGAGGCCAAACTGGTCACAAATTAATTAAAAAATCCCTGCCGGCTCGGGCCTACAGGCGGAGGTAGATTTCGAAGTTAAGTACTAAATTAACCAACAAAATTTAAATCAAGATTAGAGATAAACCCAGTTCCTCCACTAAGAATGAGCTCTAGGGAGCTAAACATTTTGTGAAAATTCTAATATATACGAATACACACACGCATGCATATGGAATAGGTTTAAAAAATAGCTAAAGCAAATTCAGAGAACCTCAAAGTGATAAATAAGTTGATATTTCCATAGTCGGGTTTTAATCATGTTTTAATACGTTTCTTCAAACTCACATGACGTTACCTATTCACCTGCTGAGGTCCATTTTATTTCCAATATAACGCAATATTTTTTTGTTGTTTTTTAATTCGTCAAACTATTTATTTCATTTTGAGTTTTCATGCGAAAATCTTGCTCTAGGAAACTTATGACGTAATATTCAATTTGTTTTCAATTCGTCAAACTATTTATTTTATTTAATTTTTCACGTGAAATTCTCGCAAAAGAAAAGCAACTGTTGTGGTGAGAATTTTAATGCTTTTTTTTTTAATTGTTGGCAACTGCAATAACGAAAAATATTTATTTTTTTCTGTTATTGTTGTGTAAGACCTGATTTTATCGGAATCATGTTAAGATGGTATTCAAATTTTTGAACCCTCCCCATTTCCATTCCCTTGGTCCGATTTTACCCATTTTCAATCCCCGCCGAGATATTAGCTATCTCAAAGTTGTTGGCGAGTTTGAAGACGATCCGTGCATAATTGCGACTTTTATCGTGCGGACAAAATTTAGTACATACATACATATATATCTATATATATATATATAAACTTTTTAGGTGGGGGTGGTTTTGGGTTCCTGGGGTCCTATAATGAAAAGTTATGAAGGAATTTTTCAAAAGTCGCACCATGGTAACGACTGCAATAGGTAGTATTTCTTACGAAATCTACCTAATAAAAATAATAACCCTTTCTGAAATACGAAAAGAAATATCAGTATATCAGTTATGATTAAAATTTGAGTTGCCATCATTAGAAAAATGTATATAAAATTAGAAAAAAATTAATATTTCGAAAACTATTTCGAATTTAAAAATTCTAATATCAGTTTTGAAATCTGCGGATCAATATTGATTTTTGGTGTTAATTTCATCGCAAAGTATTCCATATTTTAGGAGAAATCGCCGTGAAACATAATCAGTTGTTTAATCAGTCGATTCATTCTTGCGTTTCATACTTTCGTTACATACTTCCGTTTCATAAAATGCGTTTCATTAGGATTATATATATATAGGATAGATTCCTCAGTTTTTATTTCTTAGCCCTACTTTCTATTTGATACTATGATTTCTATTTGATAGCTGGAGACATTTTTATTATTGACACTATTTATATTCCTTTAAGTGATAATGGGTCATTATTCTTCCATAATAGAGCCTGTATGCAATAGAGATACATTTAAAAGAAATCGTGCTTAAAAATTAAATTATAAACCATAAAAAATGAGTAAATTGAGATGCAGTTTTCAAACAAATTTCATTCAAAAGTACATGTTTTTTAGCACACGATTGTGTAAAAATTGAAAATAAGCGATATTTAGAAATTTAAACCAAATGACCTAGCATTTACCGAAAATTCCTGTGTGACTTAAAAATAAAATTTCCATTTTATGGATCATAATAATAAGGATTAATTTATAATAAGACAATTATAATAATTATTATATCTTATTATAATTGTTATAATAAGACACATTTAGCCACAATTTATACATATATTTATGAAAAATGTGCATTTTCTGTTTAGAATGACGTCGATTTGTAATGTAAAAATATATCAGGAGAATCTGAATTTTTATCTACCCCATATATATAAAATCCTAATGAAACGAATATATGAAACGGCTGAAATGTAACGATTCTTTGAATCGACTGATTAAACACCTGATTACGTTTCACAGCGATTTCTCCTAAAATATGGAATACTTTGCGATGAAATTAACACCAAAAATCAATATTGATCCGCAGATTTCAAAATTGGTATTAGAGTTTTTAAATTCGAATTAGTTTTCGAAATATTAATATTTTTCTAATTTTATATGCATTTTTCTAATGATGGCAACTCAAATTTTAATCAAACAGATATTCTTTTTCTTCAGATTTTAGAAAAGGTTACTATTTTAAACTAATTTGACGAGAAGTTTGGCCTCCCTTATATGTATGCTAAGAAATGTATCATGTTACTTTTATTCATAATTCAATTTGTATTTCATTATCATTTTACTTAATACAAACAGAAACATTTAAAATAAATGGCTTTCATTTCCTTATTTTTTTTAAAAATCGAAATGAAAAGAAAAATATTAGGCACAGATGTCATATACGCACCGGGGTACCTAATTGGCGCCAAAATAGCATTATTTTGGTTGACATGGTAACCCGGCTATTGTTATTGTTTAATAATAAGTGTTTATTAAACTTTATTTTCTTTTTTTAAACTAGGGGGCTCTGCCCCCTACGAGCTACGCTCGTCAACCCCCGTTCAGACACCGCAGACTCTAAAAGTACGCTAATTTGGTTGGCTTTAAAAAGATTTCGGAAGATTGAATTATAATTTAAAAAACAATGGCAATCTCCCTATAAACGGATTTCTATTCATTTCTCTTTGACTGGGGAATTTTAAGGCCAAATCCGCTGCGGTACTACTTGATTAACCCGTCGACCAATTTTGCCAAATTTTATAAATCGCCAAAATACTCGCCAAATTATACAAATTGACGTCATTCTCATTTTAAATAACGAAAGAACAAATAAATTAGTGCAACATTAATAAAAATACAAATAAAACGTCGAAATAAAAATAACTTGATGACGTAGACACGTGTAACTTGCTTAAAGTTAAATTAATGTGACATTTACGATCAACCATCATTGGCATTTAATCTTATAGTTTGGCGAATGATAGATTTTTGGTCGACGGGATAACTAAGTAGTACCAGAAATACATATGTCAATCGCTGTTTTTGTCTTTGATTAAGTAAAATAAGATAAACATTTCAAAATAAGCTAATGTAAAAGGAATTAAGTAAACAGAATCTTTGTCTCCCGGTATTTTTTAACAAAGCGAAAAGAAAGTCCTTTTAAATAAGAGATTTTAAATTAATCGTTTTCAATCTGACGTAATTTTGACCAAACTATTCTTTCTCATTTTAATATTCACGTGAAAATACTTGTGTTACAAATGTAATATTATTTGCGCTTTCCTAACAAAAATAGTTGAAAAGTATCCTCTCAAAATATCAAATAAATGTCTAGCGCAATTTCTAAATTTAAACCGTTTTGCAATATTATTTTGTGTTCATTTTATGTAATAACTGTAATGTGACGTAAATATGACTTAATTTCTCCTCTTTAAGACTTCTAACGCATGTTAATAAATTTATTATTTTACAAATTCCTTTCTCTCTTAAAATTCACGTGTAATTAGAGTTTTTATGACGTAATTTTTAATAAGTTCCTGCTTTTTGTACATAATTATTTAATTCTAGTTCCAAATGTTTTTTTCTGCTTATAATAGTCACGTGTAAATAAATTCTTAATTTATTACACGTATAAATATTTTTTTTGAAGCAATCATTATTGTTTCCGATGTTTATACAGTTGGCAACAGTTTAAATCAATATTGCGTTGTTATGAAGATATGTTAATAATGTAGCGAACCGTAGAAGGCTCCAATGGATGTATACAGCGGATTTACTTGCATAGATTTATTCACACATAACTTATTCTATTTAGGTTACACATACAAGCACGACACAACATCACATAAACATAAGTATAAAATATGAGCTCTTGCTCTAGGTTAATTTCGGTTACAGTTAATGTCCTAATACCACATCTCCCTTTCTTCAAAGATTCAATTTCTGCGGAGGGCGAACAACTCTTCCACTTCTGGTGATATACTGATCTGGGTGCTTTCGTGGAGACATAGAATTACGGTTATCATTGTTACAGGATGGATAAAGATTCTGAGAGCTTGGTTTCGTTGGACTAGGAACTTTCTGTGGTGTTGGAAACTCATTACTGGAAACGTCTGGTTGAAGATCATCCACATCATCAGTTTCCGGCTGGAAATTAGTTGATGGGACAAGATGCATTCTATTTCGACGATATACCCTTTTTCCAGATTTGACTATGTACGAACGTGGATAATCTAATCTCTGCTGAACCGTACCAGTAGCTCGCTTGTCTGTGATCCACACTCCATCTCCAACATCAAGAGTACTAAGGTCTCGTACCTCGTGACTTTTGTTATAGTTATCTCTTTGCCGTTCTATTTTCTTCTCTTCCTTCCTTTGAAGTTCAGCCCTGTTTTCAATTTTTGGCTCTAATTGAGATCTTGAAATTGGCAGTGTTGTCTTAATACGACGATTCATGAGAAGCTCCGCCGGACTGAGGCCATTCTCTAATGGTGATGCTCTATATATGCCATTAAAGAAAGGTAGGGGTCATCAGCTTTTTTGAGTCGCATCTTGATGGTTTTTACTGCAGATTCAATGAAACCATTACTTTGAGGGTACTTAGGACTTGATGTGATATGACGAAATCCATAAAGCTTTGAGAATTTTGAAAATTCAGATGAGTTAATTGGCTCAAATTGTGGACCATTGTCAGATCTAACCACATTAGGAATCCCATGTCTGGCAAAGATTGATTTGCAGTGGAGAATTACTTCCTCCGAAGTTAATCTTTCCAGTTTGGCGATTTCTGGATATCTTGAGAAGTAATCGGTCACGATTAAGTACCAAAATCCATAAAGCTTAAAAAGATCCATGCCTACAGTTTCCCATGGTCTTTCAGGAAATTCGGTAGGAATAAGAGGTTGATGGCGATTAGTGGTCTCCTTAATACATGATGTACAATTCTTTATCATTTCTTCAATTTCTCTATTTATTCCTGGCCAATAGACAGATGATCTCGCTCTCGCACGACACTTCGTAACTCCCAAATGTCCCTCATGAATTTGTTCTAGAATCTTTTTTCGCTGATTGGCAGGAACAATGATTCGACAGCCCTTCATTATGAGTCCATCTTGGATCGATATTTCCTATCGATGATTCCAATAGGGTAGACAACTTGGTTCTAAATTTTTTCTTGATGGCCAGCCGTTCAGGATTAAATTTTCTAGCTCTTTGCATGTTGCATCAGACTTTTGGGATTGTCGTAATTCTTCTAACCTGTTGCATGAAGCGAGTAATGAGGAAATGATCATACGAATATAAGCATCAATTTCTTCCTCCAATTCTTCAACATTTTCTCTAGTTTCTTGAGGTTGTCTTGACAAGGCATCAACTGCATAAAGTTTCTTTCCTGGTATGTGGAATATAGAATAAGAATATCGCATCATCCTCATCTTCAACCTTTGCAACCGTGGAGATAAATCTTCAAGGTTTTTCTTTGAGAAGATTGGAATTAGAGGTTTATGATCGGTTTCTAACCTAAAGTGAGTTCCAGTTAGGTAATCTCGAAATTTCTCACAACTCCAAGCTAGAGCAAGTGCCTCTTTTTCTATTTGAGCATATCACTTTTCAGTAGGTGTGAGTGTTCTGGATGCATATGCCACGACAGAAATTTCTCCGTTTTCTTGTTCTTGCCTCAAGGTGGCTCCTATTCCATAAGAAGAAGCGTCTGTTGTGGCAATTGAAGTTTTCTGTGGATTATAAACCTTTAAAACAGGTTTAGATGTCAGGACATTCTTCCAATTTTGAAATGCTTGCTTTTGAGGTTCGTCCCAGACAAACTCATTCTTTTGACTTAGCATAGATGTTAACGGTGAAAACATTTTTGCAAAATTTGGAACAAATCTAGCGAGAAAATTTGCCATGCCTAGCATTTGCTTTAATTCCTTTTTGTTCTTTGGTGGTGGATATTCTTTCACTGCTCTAATTTTATCTTCACCAGGATGGATGCCTTTGTCATCAATAATATGTCCCAAGAATTTGATTCTCTTGACTGAAAACTTACATTTCTTGTCATTTAAAGTAATACCAGCTTCTTTAAGTTTGTTCAGAATAATCCTTAGTCTTTGGTCATGCTCAATCTGATCGTTTCCCCACACTAAGATGTCGTCCATGTGACAAATAGCACATGGGATATTTTCTAGCATCTGTGATATTCTACGTTGGAAATGTTCTGGTGTAGATGAGATTCCAAAAGATAATCTTAAGAATCTGTATCTTCCAAAAGGAGTGATGAAAGTCGTGAGATATGACGAAGATTCATCAAGCGGAATTTGCCAAAAACCAGAATTAGCATCCAACTTTGAAAAAATTTTAGCACCTATCAGTAGATTCAATGAATATTCCACTGAAGGCAATGGATGAAATTCTCTTTCCACAGACTTGTTTAACTGGACTAAGTCGACACATAAGCGAACAGTACCATGACTTTTAGGAAAGATAACGACCGGTGAACACCATTCGGTCGGTTTGGTTACAGGAACAATAACTTTTTGTGCAATCATCTTCTTAATTTCCATTTCAGTTTTCTTCAGCAGTGAAATTGGTATCCTTCATGGAGCTGAAATAGCAAACGGGACAGAATTCGGCTTAAGCTTAATCGTATAACAACCTTTCAGTAACCCCAGGCCAGTAAACAATTGAGGAAAATATTGCTTAGGACTTACTGTGATTTCTGAAATATTCGGTCCCAATCCAAAAGCTAGTATCGCAGGCTTTCCCAATAAGTAGCTCTGCAGTCCTTCAATTACATGGATTTCTTCGGTTATTTTCTTTTCTTTGTATTGGATTTCTTCAATAAGTTTTCCTTTGTGTTTTAGCATTTTCCCATCCGGGCCGCAAAGCTTTTTGTCTGGTTTTAAGATTTTCGAATCCTTTGAAATCGATGAAGTAGCAGGAATAACAGTGTGATCTGCTCCGCTATCTATTTTGAAGCGAATGGTTTTACCTTTTATTTGAATAGGTACTGACCATAACAAATCATTACTATTATTAGAGCGTGTTTCCCTAATTGTTCCTAAGAAAGAAATTTCAGATTTACTTTCATTTTTCCTGCAAACTCGTGCAAAGTGCCCTAATTTGGAGCATTTCAGACATTTAGTATCTTTTGCTGGGCATACTTTTACGTGTAGATTTACCGCACCATTTGCAAAGATCAAAGGGTTTTGGATACTCTTTATTTCCATTACTCCTTTTATCACTTTCTTTAAACCGTGGATTTTGAATGGATACCCTCTCTTAAAATTCACCTTTGTTTTATTTACATTAGAAACTCTATGAACAGAAGCATTACTAGAAGTAAGAATCTCTTGTTGCTTTTTAATTGATTCCGATAACCGAACTTTTTCTATAGCTTTACTCAAAGAAAGGTCTGGATCCAATTGTAATTTCTCACTTAGTGATTTATCTCTAATACCGACAACTATTCTATCGCGTATTAGTTCGTCATGAAGAACTCCGTAATCACAATGTTCAGCTAATGAATAAAGTGAAGTTATGAAATCATTAACAGATTCCCCTTCGTTTTGAATGCGTTGATTAAACTGCGCCCGCTCAAAAATTGTGTTTTTCTTTATTATAAAATGATCATCAAAATGTTTCAGAACAATGTCATATTTCTGCTGGTCATCTTCCGACAAGTTAAAAGACGCAAAAATATCTTCTGCTTTATCTCCCATGAGATAAATAAGAGAATTTACCTGCTCCACCTCTGTTTGATTTTTTAAACCCGAAGCGAATCGATACCTTTCGAAACGTTGCTTCCATTTTAACCAAAGTGCCGGTGGTGAAAAAGTAAATGATTCTGGCGGTGTAACCTGATATGAATTTCTATACTCTATATCTTTAGACATTTTAATTCTTAACAAAATGAATATAAATGTGCCGTATAATTATGCAAGAAAAGGAAACTTCTTATTTTAAGATATGAATCCGTTTTCAGTAGTCCACTGTAGTAAACATCCTTTTAACCGACTGCCACCATGCGTTGTTATGAAGATATGTTAATAATGTAGCGAAACGTAGAAGGCTCCAATGTATGTATACAGCGTATTTACTTGCATAGATTTATTCACACATAACTTATTCTATTTAGGTTACACATACAAGCAGGGCTTAATTTGCGCCGGAGCCCACCGGAGCTCGGCTCCGGTACTTCTCTGTTTTAAGTAAATAATTAAATATTGTTCGGAATTCACCGGAGCTCATAAATACCGGGGCTCCGGAGCCCAGTGCAATAGCGATTCCGAAAATCCGAGGCCTAAATTACTCTTTCTTTTCCCTCCGATCTCCAAGTTTCTGCATTCTTTTCTATCAAAACGCTTACGTAGTGTATCGCTCACGTAGGGGATGGACAGGAAACGGCGCGTAAGATTTTCTGAACATATTTCTTATAAATGTTTTTACTTGTCGTTCATTCATTATCTACATATATGCATAGCTGCGAACAATTTTCTTTTTGTGTATGTGTGTGTGTTAACACTATTTCCGAATCATATTCCTTACCTTATTAAATTGCAGGATTCTGCGATTAATTAACATTAAAATTAGGCAAAGGTTTCTATTCGAAGGAGTGATGAGCTAAAAAGTGGAATAGTTGACAGTTAAGTATATGCAGGCAGATATGTTTAAAATTCTTATTTTGCTAAAGAAAAAAAGATGCTTTAAATTTTGCAAATAAGGTATCTCTCTATTCTAAAAAAAAGTAACTCCCGCTGTCACCGCCGCCGCCGCCGCCGCCGGTTTTGAATTTTTTGTGACCGGAGGTCTTTCTTCGTTAATATTAAGAAAAATAATGCATACAAAAATATGAAAATTGGTAGTATTATACAGAAATGTTTGATAAACACGCTGATGTAGACAGTTTTCAAATCGAAGAATTATTTTAAGAGATATGTAATGCTAAAGTTGGACAAAATCGTTCCATTAAAAAAGTTTTATAGGAGCAAAAACTATACATCGGAATTTAATACTTTTTAGATCATTTTATACGTTATAATTTCCTGGTGTGCAGAAATAATTTATTTTTTTAATTTGACTCATTTTTCGAGGTTTCATTTCTATTTTAAATTCAAATTTTCAGCATTTCGAGAGATATTTTTTTACTTATTTCAGAAAATTGTACTAATTTAACCTGTTGCCAAACTGTATAAACAACGGAAACAATAATGTTTGCTTCAAATTAAAAATTTATTTACGCGTGACTATTATAAACAGAAAAGAAAAACTTTCAAATTAGAATTAAATAATTACGTATAAAAAGCAGGAACTTATTGAAAATTACTTCATCTATAATTACACGTGAAATTTAACAGAGAAAGGATATTGTAAAGTAATAAATTCATTAACATGCGTTAGAAGTCTTAAATAGGAGAAATTACATCACATTTACGTCATATTACACTTATTACGTAAAATGAACAAAAAATAATATTGCAAAATAGTAGTTTAAATTTAAAAATAGCGCGAGACATTTACTTGATATTTTGAGATGAACTTTTCAACTATTTTTTTTTTTTTTTTTTTTTTTTTTTTTTTTGACAGCGCAAATAATATTTCATTTCTAATAACAGCATTTTCACGTGAATATTAAAAAGGGAAAGAAAAGTTTGGTGAAAATTACGTCTGATTAAAAACGATATATTTAAAATGTTTTATTTAAAAGGACTTTCTTTTCGCTTTGTTAAAAAATACCCGGAGACAAAGACTCTGTTTACTTAATTCATTTTATATTAGATGATTTTGAAATGCCATTGTATCTTTTAACAGCAGCTGATTTTTCCGTAAAATTCCCCAATCAAAGAGAAATGAATAGAAACCCGTTTATAGGGCGATCGCCTTTGCTTTTTTAATTATAATTCAATCTTCCAAAAAAATTCAATTAAAGCCGATCAAATTAGCGTGCTTTTAGAGACTGCAGTGTCTGAACGGGGGGTTGGCGAGCGTAGCTCGTAGGGGGCCGAGCCCCCTAGTGAAATATAAATAGCGGATCGGAATGATGGGCGGGGGGGGGGGGGCAGAAGGTTTTAGTACTGCAGAATATTAAGGCTCCGGTACTTCTTTTCTTAGAAATTAAGCCCTGCATGCAAGCACTACACAACATCACATAAACATAAGTATAAAATATGAGCTCTTGTTCTAGGTTAATTTCGGTTACAGTTAATGTCCTAATACCACAAATATCACATCCTAAAATCTGTAAAAAATATCTCTAGAAATGCTAAAAATTTGAATTTAAAATAGAAATAAAACCTCAAAAAATTAGCCAAATTAAAAAAAGAAATACAATCTGCACACCGGGAACTTCAATCGTATAAAATGATCTAAAAATGATTAAATTCCCATCAATAGTTTTTGCTCCTATAAAACTTTTTTAGTGGAACGATTTTGTCGAACTTTAGCATTAAATATCTCTTAAAATAATTCTTCGATTTGAAAACTGTGTACATCAGCGTGTTTATCAAACATTTCTGTATAATACTACCGATTTTCATATTTTTGTATGCATTATTTTTCTTAATATTAACGAAGAAAGGCCTCCGGTCACAAAAAATTCAAAACCGGCGGCGGTGACAGCGGTAGTTAGTTTTTTTTTAGAATAGAGAAATTACATTAATTGTTTTGTTCTATGGTTAATTATTTTTTTGGTTATTTTCCTTTAAAAATAAAAAATAATAGAAAATAATTAAAAAATACAGTACTACTTAGTTATTCCATCGACCCATTTCGCCAAACTATATAAATCGTCAAACCACTCGCCAAATTATTCAAATTGACATAATTTTTTATTTTAAATAACGAAAGAACAAAGAAAATAGTATAACAGCAATAAATATACAAATAAAACGTCGAAATAAAAATCACTTGATGACGTAAAGACGTGTAACTTGCTTAAAGTCAAGTGAATGTGACATTTATCAACCATTATTGGCATTTAATCTTATAGTTTGGTGATAGATTTTTGTTCGACGGCATAACTAAGTAGTACCAAAAATACATATGTAACTGGTATTCGAAAACGAAGATTTCGCCAAATTTTCGTTAAAAAAAATCACGCCAAACCGGGTACGTATATGGCATCTGGCCAAACATTAAATGATGTAACAAACGATGATATTTAATTTCAACTTCAAAGCAATGTTTTAATTTACCACTCGAAAAAAAAGAAAATGCTAACTGGCGAGATTTGCACCCGGTTAGCGTAACAGTACCAAGAACTCTTTGCGATAATGCTTTTATGTAGTATTATTCGAAAAAAAAAATTGATTTTTTAAAATCGAAATAGAAAACTTTCGGCACAGATGCCACATACGGTCCCATAATGGCGCTATTTTTCTCTGACGCCAATGTCATATACGCAACGGGTACTTAACTGGCGCCATAGTTTGTTATTTTGCTTGATTTGATAAGCCGGATGTTGTTGTTTATGCTGTTGATCTTTTCCCCAAATTAGCGCCGAAAAAAATTGCGCCAATATGGAGCCGTATATGATATCTGGGCCAAACTTTCATATGAAAAGCGAAGGGATCAGAGCGTATTTATTTATGGCAGTTACATGACTTGGACTATTATAATATAGATGAAATGATGGCGATATAATAATATTTGGTGACTTATCACTTGTACCTGGCTAATATTAAAGTACCAAAATGGCACCAGGAATATAAAAAGCGAAATGGAACTCTTCGCCCGGAACTCTTGATGATAGTCAAATGACTTAGGCTATTGTTATAGAAATTGTTTTAAAATACCGGGAGACAAAGACACTGTACACTTAATTCCTTTTATTTTTAGCTTATTTTAAAACGTTTAACTGATCCTCTTTAATCAAACACGAAAACAACCATTGGATGTCTTAACAGCAACTGATTCGGCCTTAAATTTTTGAAATCAAAGGAAATTGAATGGAAACCCGTTTACAGGGAGATCTGCACAGCTTTTTTCAGTATAATTCAATCTTCTATAATATTTTTTAAACCGATCAGATTAGCGTGTTTTTAGATTCTGCGGTGTCTGAACGGGGGTTGGCGAGCGTAGCTTGCAGTTGGCAGAGCCCCCTAGTTGACTTATAAAAACAAAGTACGCGTATAATCCTTTTTTTTTTATTTTTGTGCTATTTTTAGGGTGTGCCAATACAAAAGAAAAGATTTAATTAGAAAATTAAAAAGGAGATATTTCTATATTGTTAAATTGTGGAAGGTATAGCCCTATCTAAAATTTAAATAGTTGCCATTCCTTTAATATTGGATATTTTTTTACCCGACCTTCGAAAGGCACATCGCTAAATTCAGAGCTTTCCAACAAGCTATTACTCATCACTGAATGTTTCCTGGTTTGGATTGTAATGGAATTGTTGCCTTTTTCATCATGTTTCAAAACGTAAAAGATACGGCTGGGCTCTACTATACAGCACTATCGTGCTGTATGATAACAAAATATAATTGAAACGGCGATTTATACAAAAAATGAACTGCATTTTTCCATTTTGAGGTGTTTCAGAATGATATGAACATGGGCCAAAAATATAGATTAATAGCCAGTGTACGCACCAGATCTTTTAATTAATGTAAAAATGCGATCAGGCATGCAGTGGACCAAATTCTTTAATATATTTTGATCGATTTCATTCCAGTGGAAGATGATAGCAGCTTTTAATTCTGAAATTGTGGCATATTGTTTTACGTTTGAGTAAACAGCTTTAACAAGTAGGCTCCATATGTTTTTCATTGGATTTAAATGAGGAGAAACAGATAGCCATGGAATTACGTGTACACCATTATTAAGAAACCATTCCCAAGCGCTGTTTGCCGTTTGGATGGATGCATTGTCAGAGAGGTCCTCCCATTTCCTCAGCAAATGGCAGCAAGTTTTATTCAAGTAGGTCTTGGTAGGTTAGTGCACTCATTCTGCCAGAGGGAAACACAATGTTGATCTTACCATGAAATCCAAACGCTGCCCAAACCATGAGTGAACTTCCACCCTGCTGTCGTTTTGAAAGCGTTTCTGCTTTCTTGCGCAGAGCGCGCCAATAATAAGAAAAACCGTCCGGACCATCCAAATTGAAATTTTTTTCATCGGAGAATATTACTCTTTCATATTCTAACTTCCAGGATATGTGTTATTTTGCCCAATCCAGGCGATTTTGCTAATGCATTTGAGTCATAGGTGGTTGAAGCTTTCTATTCTTGTACCTCATCATCTTAAAGCTCTTGACTACTCTGGACAAGGTACTTTTTGACACTGCTATAAGTTAATCTCTTGAAAGTTCGCCTAAAGTTGTTTACTCAGTGCTCATTCTTTTTATAATGATTCATTTTTTTCAATTTTGGACAGCTTTGGCGGACGTCCCAGAGATTTCTTTGCGCCATAATCCTCTTTCAATCGAAGAAAATTTAATATTGCACCAGTAGATCTTTTCAATTTTTTTGCGATAACTGGACGAAAGTCCTTGATCCTTAAAAGCCATAATTTCCCCTTTCTCAAAACCACTTAAAGCGATTTTACGACCCATACTTCTAGAACTCACTTTGCGATGACGTTTGGAAATTTCCTAGTCTGCGAAGTATCTTTATTTGCTAAATTAATATGCATATTTCGGTTTCTTCTTCTCGGAGTGGTATTCAATATTCCTGTACAGTTTCCATGCTTGTTTAGTGATAATTTCAATCAATGTTTATATCATTTTGCAACACCATTTTTTTTTTTTTTTTAGATAATTCATATTTTCAGTGAATTTAAAGTTTGTTATTTCTTTTACAGCTATGTATTATGTAAAATTACAGTATTTGTCTCGAGAATGGAGTTTTCTGATAATTATTTATGACTGTCAGGATATCACAAAATTACTAGGTGTTCATATTATTTTAAAACCCAGTGTATATATATATCCATACATATATATCAGTGTGTCCACGTATAACCTGACCGACCTTTATTTTCGCAACCGTTGGTCCTAGATGCATACTTCCAATTGAAAAAAAATAGTTTAAATTAGGTAAATACGTAATTATTTTTAGAGCGATTTGGGTCAAGAAAAACATTTATTAAAAAATTACGAAATTTAAATTTGTATACGGTCCCCCGGTCCTATAAGTTATATTTATTAAAATTTTCCTGTTACATTGACAAGTAAGACAAAAAAAGCCCCATTCAGCTAACATTAAAATTGACAGAGTTATGAAACTTTGAAATGCATGACTTATACCACTTTTTTGCATATCAAAACAGATGATTCCGACAATGCTTTCAGGGGTCGTGTACAAAGTATTTAACCGTATTTCAAGGTATCTGCGCTTTGAAAGAAATCGTACAAATATTACGATTAACTTTTATTAAGTTTCAGATTAGTTAAAATAATTATATTTTAACGTATGTTTTATTTTGTAAGGATTTGAGGCTATGATTTCTTTTAACTAAAATTATGTTATTTTCCTAAGGTTTTATTTAATTTTCAATGATCGTCTTTCTAGTTTAAAATTTGTATTTGAACATTAACTTACTTTCAAATGTCCGATCGAAGTTATATTATACATACTGACTTAAATCCGATAACAATGCAATATTATTATGATTTTCGAATCTTACCATCTTATACATTCTTATATTATAGGATAACACGAAAACATTCGAATAGATTACCGTAAAGGAGTTTAAGAAAGAGTTTTAGATTAGATAACATAAACCGGCGATGGTTGTGTTTTTTAACTTTTATAATTACGTTTTATGTATTTTTTAACGCTGAATTAAAAAGTTACCTTCACTTTTAACCATCATGTCAAGATTTTTTGCAAATCGTAAATTTCAGGGTTAAAAAATAGCGAAAAATCTGATACTATAAAATAGATATGACTTTTTTATTCAGTTTAATTTTATTTAATTCAATAATTTATTACATTTTTTGTCTTATATTGCGTTTCTTACAGCTAAACAGCTCGGAGGTCCGATGAGGTTGGGAGGGGAGGGGGATCAATTTTACTTTTAGCTTTTTAACTTTGAAATTCGCGATTTGAGAAAATTCCTAACGTAATGGTTTAAAATGAATGTCATTTTCGGATTCAGTGCTAAAAAATACACAAGAATCAATTTTCAAAAGCTAAAAAATATGCCACAACCCAAAATTTGAAAGACAGTGTAATCTAACAGAATTTTAAAATATGTATCATTTTGTATTTTATTTAACAAAAAATCTGTTATTCTTATCTTCTTGTAATGTTCAGTACAAATTGTACATTTTGCAGTAATATGTCAGAATGGTTAAAGATTTCAAATTTATATTGCAATGCTAATTTTACTCTCAACCATTTCTTTAATATATCTGACGAAATTATATTTCTACTAAATTTGTGAATGACCCCTAATATGCAGCAAAAAATATACTCCAACTTTAAACAGCTATTATTCAGTCAATTTTAATCGTAGACTAACGGGACTTTTTTTGCCTTACTTGCCAGTGTAACAGGGAAATTTTACTAAACTAGGGGGCTCGGCCCCCTACGAGCTACGCTCGCCAACCCCCGTTCAGACACCGCAATCTCTAAAAGGCTAATATAAAATGAATTAAGTAAGCAGAGTCTTTGTCTCCCGGTATTTTTTAACAAAGCGAAAAGAAAGTTCTTTTAACAAAGACATTTTAAATGTATGGATTTTAATCTGAGGTAATTTTCACCAAACTTTTCTTTCTCTTTTTAATATTCACGTGAAAATACTTTTGTTAGAAATGAAATATTATTTGCGCTGTCCTAACAAAAATAGTTGAAAAGGTCGTCACAAAATATCAAATAAATGTCTCGCGCAATTTTTAAATTTAAACTGTTTTGCAATATTATTTTTTGTTAATGTTACGTAATAAGTGTAATGTGACGTAAATGTGACGTAATTTCTCCTATTTAAGACTTCTAACGCATGTTAATGAATTTATTATTTTACAATATCCTTTCTCTTTTAAAATTCACGTGCAAATATAGTTTTTATGAAGTAATTTTCAATAAGTTCCTGCTTTTTATACGTAATTATTTAATTCTAATTTGAAAGTTTTTTTTCTGTTTATAATAGTCACGTGTAAATAAATTTTTAATTTGAAGCAAACATTATTGTTTGCGCTGTTTATACAGTTGACAACACTTTAAATGAATACCATTTTCTAAAATAAGTAAAAAATATCTCTCGAAATGCTAAAAATTTGAATTTAAAATAGAAATAAAACCTCAAAAAATGAGTCAAATTAAAAAACTAAGCACAGTCTGCACACCGGGAAATTCTGACGCATAAAATGATCTCAAAATGATTAAATTCCGATGAACAGTTTTTGCTCCTATAAAACTTTTTTAATGGAACGATTTTGTCAAACTTTAGCATTAAATATCTCTTAAAATAATTCTTAGATTTGAAAACTGTCTGCATCAGTGTGTTTATCAAACATTTCTCTATACTACCGCCGATTTTCCTATTTTTGTATGCAATATTTTTTTAAATATTAACGGAGAAAGACCTCCGGTCACAAAAAATTTAAAACCGGCGGCGGCGGAGGCGGTGACAGCATAAGTTACTTTTTTTTAGAATAGAGAGATATAGCTTATAGGACCGGGGGACCGTATAAAAATTTATATTCTGTAATTATTCACTAAAATGTTTTTTCGCTTCAAACTTTTTTTTTTTTATCTTAACCTTGCACCTAATTTTGACCATTTTTGTAATTGGAAGTATGCATCTAGGACCAACGGTTGCAAAAATAAAGGTCGATCAGGTTGTACGTGGACACACTGTATATATCCATACATATATACGTATATATATATCTGATCTTTGTAACACTGTTACTCTTGTATTTATGAACCGATTTGGATGTAACTTGGTGTGAACATAGTACATACCAATGTCTCGACCGAGTTCGTTGGCCAGCTTCACCCGCCACTTTGTTTCAAAATGGCGGACATTTAAAATAAAAAAAAAATAATAATTTAAAATGAGGTACAAAAAATTAGAAATTGAAAAATATTTGTTTCTTATGAGTTTGACCTTGATACAAATATTCCGCAGCATTTTTTGTTTTATCTATATCTTAAAAAATGGCTGAGTTATAGCACTTTAAATTTCAAGTGTTGATGACATTTTGAAGCTATCTGAATTTTGTCAGGCGATAACAGGTGTATTTATGATCCGATTTGGATGTAATTTAGTGTGTACATAGTACATACCAATATCTCGACCGAATTTGCTGACCAGCTTGATCTGCCATTTTGTTTTAAAATGACTGCCATGTAAAAGAAAAAAAATTTTAATTTTAAATGAGGTACAAAAAAAATTAGAAACTGAAAAATATTTTTTTCTTAAGTGTCTGACCTTGATACAAGGATTTGGGAGCATTTTTGTTTGTCTTTATCTTTAAAAATATATGTAATATAGCACTTTGAATTTATAATGTGGGTGACATTTTGAAAAATCTGATTTTTTGCTTGCGATAGCATTCGTATATATCAACCGATTCCAATGTGAGTGAACATGTGCACAGGAATTACTAAGGTTTCGACTAAGTTCATTGGTTAGCTTCACCCATTATGTTGTTTTAAAACGGCGGGCATTTCAAGATATCGCCGAGTTTGGCGACCAAATATAAGTTACTTTAAATAAAACCAGTTTGGATACAGCCGCCTAATTTCGCGAAATTCACATTCACATTCAGTATTGACAAAAATTAGTACTGAATCTTCTATAATTGGGTTCCACTAATTTGAGCTTCGTGTGTTTGAATAGTATAAGCTGGCTCTAGCTTTTTAAAAATCGGGAATATGAAAGCTACCTCTTCCTCCCGGCACTGGCCAAAAGGATTTTTTTTTTTTTTTTTTTTTTTTTTTTTAATGGAATGGTACTGTATTTCATCTATTGCAAAGCAAAGATTTAAAAATATTTCTGTTAGGGATGTTTTATACAGTAAATATATCTATAATACACAACATCTTTTTCATTTATTTAGGTGATCTCTTTAGAATTTATGTGAAATTTTGTTTTATTATTAAAAATGATAAAAATCTATTGTATTCGTAATATAAATTATTTACTCTCTGAACCGAGAAAATTAAATCAAGATATGATTTTATACATTAAATATGTTAGTAAATTTATATTTTTTCCCCTTTAAATTAAATAATACTGTATTACTTTATCAATTGCAAGAGAAAGATTTATAAACTTTTTTGTTAGAGCTGTTTTATACAATAACTATATCTAGAATACACAATATCTTTTCATTAGTTTAGATTTTTTTTTTCTCCTTTAGAATTCATGTGAAATTTTATTTTGTTATTAATAATGATAAAAACCAATTGTATTTGTAATATAAATTATTTACTCTTTGAAAAAAGAAATCAAGATATAATTTTATACATTAAGCATGTCTGTAAATTTATAATATATTTTTTAAAAAAAT
Source organism: Maratus speciosus (assembly GCA_963932465.1). Lineage (NCBI taxonomy): Eukaryota > Metazoa > Arthropoda > Arachnida > Araneae > Salticidae > Maratus > Maratus speciosus. Next base: position 39,003,609 of record OZ010799.1, read on the forward strand.
GAAAGAATATATTCTTTCATTTGATTTATTTAATGTATATGTGTATATGATATATATATATACAGTAAACGTCCTCTAATCCGGCACGTTCGGTACTTGAAGCATGCCGGATTACAAAATTTTCCGGATTACAGGATGTATGTCGGAAAAAACATGTAGAAATTAGAATTAAACAAAAAATGACAGTAAAGCATGTTTTTTATTCTTTAAACAGCTTGAATAGAATACAAAATAATAATGTAAAGTACAACATATATACATGACTATAAAATGAAAACGTGCACTGTTCTCTAAAAGCAAACAACCTAAAACATCTTCTAGTTCATTGTCAACTGTATCACTTTCAGTAACTTTAATATTTTCGCCCATTACTTCAGACCAAAGTTTACACCCTGAATTTTCTAAAGTTTCCTGTTTTACTGCACCCCAAGACAAATCAGGAGCAAAGATAGCCTCTTTAATAGAAAACTGTTCTTGAAAATCTTTCACATTGAAATCCAGTACCAGTAAATTCTACACAAAGTAGCGTCTGTAGTGTAACTTGAATTTCTTGATCACCCCTTGATCCATGGGCTGAAGCAACGATGTGACACTGGGAAAAAAAATAGGCTACTGATATGTTACCAGACACTAATTATTCCTTATCTGAATGAGCTTTACAGTTCTCGGAAAACAAAATAGCCTTACTGTCTTCAGGCATTTTCAATTTTTCAAAACTGTTTTTAACATCCGGTACGGAGCAGGGCTTAATTTGCGCCGGAGCCCACCGGAGCCCGGCTCCGGTACTTCTCTGTTTTTAGTAAATATTTAAATATTGATCGGAATTCACCGGAGCTCATAAATACAGGGCTCCGGAGCTCATTAGCGCTTCCGAAAAACCGAAGTCTAAATTGCTTTTCCTTTCCTTCCCATTTTCAAACTTTTGCATTATTTTTTTCCAAAACACTTATATGTGACGTTATGTGTCGCACACGTAGATGATGGAGACTAAACAAACTAAACTAAACTAAAACAAACTCAATTTTTATATCAGATTTTGGGCTTGGACTGACTCGATCTCAATCTGTATTGCAATTGAAATTTTATTTATTTATGTATAGAAAAAAAAAACTTTTCTTCATTTAAAATTACGTATTATATTCTATTTCAAATCATTTTATTGCTATTTTGATTAAAATGAAGGGAAAACAGAAATCGTGTTTTTCTATTTCAAATTTATGTCGGCGATGACGTGTTGATATAACGGAACTCAAGAGAATGGACAATGAATTTGCTTTCAGTTCATTTTCTTTTGTGATAGTAGGATAATTTTTATTGGCTGTTTTTTTTTTTTAATTTAGATATCTAACCTGAAAAGAATATTTTCTGTTTTAGCCAACGAGCATTAGCTTGAGGTTTTGTTTGTTTGAGGTTTTTTTGTCTTCTATTGCGTACGAGTACAAAAATCACGTTAATGATTTTTCTATTTATTTTGTATTACGAACGGTACCCATGCTAAAGCTCTGCTCTGCACGTTTACGAAGTCACTTTCATTTGGAAGTAGATATAATTGCCATGTATTGCTATTCTGATAGAAAGCAATCGAGCAGTGTTTCTCCTTTTTCTATAAAAGCATCGATTCTCTCCGATAACGATGTCAAATTTTTAATTTAATCTGATTTTCAGGGACTCACCACAAAAGATTGTTATGCGGAAGGAATCGATTATAGTGTAAGATATGCACATTTTATAGGAAATTGTAAAACATTGTTACATTCTTCAGCATATAAATATTAATTTCTGTAAATTTCATTCATTTTTTTTCTTAAAAATACATAGCTGCGAACTATCCTTTTTTTTGTGTGTCAACACTATTTCCTAATCATAATCCTTACCATATTTAATTGCAGATTTCTGCAATTAATTAACTTTAAAATTACGCAAAGATTTACTATTCAGAATGAGTGATAACTAAAAAGTGGGATAGTTGACAGCTGTATATGCTGATAGATATTTAAAATTTTTATTTCGCTAAAGAAAAAACATGCTTTAAATTTTTCAAATAATGTACGAAATATAAATATGCAGATTGGAGTGACAGGGATGGGGAGGGGGGTACGGTTGTTGTACGGGTACAGCAGAATATTAGGGCTCCGGTACTTTTTTTGTTAGAAATTAAGCCCTGGTACGGAGTCTTTGAAAAACCAGTTTTTAAACAACTCTTAATTCATCACTGCACTTGATTGTGCTCCATAAATCAAAAGCAAGATTTTCACGCCTTTTAAGGCGCTAGAATTCTTTAACTTTTCCATCACAAAAGGTTTTATTTTATGATCATCGGATGAATTAAAGCACAGCTGTACTGTTAACCTATCTTTTTTTTTTCTTAAAATCTTTCAGACTTTTCTCATTCACACCAGCAAGGGTAGAATTTAGTAGGCAACGCCACAAAAGGCCAGTCTCATCTGCATTATAGATTTGGCCATCTGTAAGTTCACTTTCAGACACAGTAAGACTTGGATTCAACTTTGAACTCTTCACCACCTACAACATCGGCAGATTTCAGCTCACCAGGAATATCTATTTTTTGATACCATGAGGAGTCTTAAAGCTCTCCAGCCAGCCTTTAGAAAATTTTCAATCGGCATCAATTTTAAAATCTCACTGAAACTATTTAGCTTTTTCAACAACCATAGGTCTAGTTATTGGTTTATCCTCTGATCGTTCTGCCGAAAACCAATTGTACAATACTGAATCTAGTTGGTCTAACTTGGATTTTTTTAAGTTTGTCTTTCACTGAGATTTTTCAAGGCTAGGCCGATTCGTACAAAATCTGTTTCAACTTGTCTTTGTTTTTTTTTCACCCCCACCCCTCGTTTACCAGGTGACTAAGCTATTTATAGATTCTTGATCTTTAACCGTTGGTAATGGTTTGTGAAGTAATTCCTCATTTTAAAGTTCCGTCAGATAATTATAAACGTCAGGAATGATTAAACCAAAAATACTATTTTTTTCCGAAAGTCGTGCCGGATTATCCAGCGTGCCAGATCGTAGGATGCCGGATTAGAGGATGTTTAATGTATATATACATTTCGCTAAATAAACGTGAAACTTTCTGACATATTTTGTAAGTCATATTTAAACGTAAAAATATGATACATGAAACAGAATAATTATAGAAATGATTTGTCATCGAAAAGTTTTTTATTTTTTTCATTATTTCATTTTGTCACTATACATGAATCACATCTTGTAAACGACTGCAATTTTATGATTTCATTTCTTCCACTTTTACGCACTGTCACATCCGGATTCTTCGTTTTAAACGCCAACTTCGAAGGCATTTTCTGACAGAACTTTTATCTTTACCAAGGAGAAAATAATTCAATATGGGGAAATAATTCCATTACACAGTTTTTTATTAAGAGGTCTTGCTAATTTTATGCGTTTGGTGAAAAAAGTTAATTTTAAAAATGTGTCAAAAAGTAGCCAATACGGATTTGAGATAAACCTTAAACACTTTCATATGCGTTTCGTTTTCGCAAAAATATACAGTCAAACTCATTTATTTATTATTATTATTAAACAAATAGCACTTGTAACTGATATTTTTATTTATTGTTATTTTTTTTTATCTAAATTTGCTCTGTAATTCGTCCGTTTTATTTAACATTAGTTTTCATGTGTCTGGCATTGAATTAACTATTTTTATGCATATGAAAAAATATATATGGCTTTAACTACAACTTTTATTTGTGAACTAATAATAATAAAGCAAATAAATATGCATAAATCATTAGGAATTTAATAGAGGCAAGGAATTTGATCTTTTTTACCTTTACACTGAATTCAGAAATTTAATTCTTATAGTATTTTGTTTTACATTCCTTGTTTTCAGTATGACAAAAAAAATATATATATATATCCATGCAAAGATATCGAAGATTAGTTTGGAAATATTATTTTACATTTTGTAAAAATATGTTAAAACTAAATTAAAAATATCTAATCTATTTACTGCTTTAAATATAAATATCATAACGTATTTATATTTTTACTAAAACCCACATTTAAAGTAATTAAGATTAATTTAAAAGAAATGAAGAAAAAATACATTTCCTCTCCTTAAATAAATATGCTGGTTAGGTAATATTAGCCCTTTACTGTCTAAACGATGAGGGGACATTAGATGCTTGCCGGAAATTGCCCTCAATGATTGACCAGTAAAATAAACGCATCTGTTTTCTCGCTTCCAATCTGTAATCTGTTTGGTAATAGCTGCCGTAATTAGCGGCGCGTCACTTACGGCACAGTATTGTTTGGCTTTGGCTACAAATGGCCTTAACTCACCCTGGCCGCAACGAATACGCCATGCGGTCCGAAATCATGTGTTTGTTGGGATATTGTATTTCTTCTATTGCAAACCAAAGATTTAAAGACGCTCCTGTTATAGCTGTTTTATACAATAAATATATCTAGAATACCCAATAACTTTCCATTCATTTAGATGCTTTTTAAGAATTCCTGTGTAATTTTGTTTTATAATAACTTACTAATAATGATAAAATGTAGTTGTATTCATTATACAATTTTACTCTCTGAATTGAGAAAAAAAATAAATAAACAAAACCTCAAGAATTAATTTTATGCAACTGATTAACTCCATAACCTATTATTTGTAATATATTTTGATAGACATTAAAGATACAAGTAAATAATAAAAAAAAAGTACAATAATTGTCATGAGATTTCATTTCAAATTTATTGAAAAGCAAAGATTTAAGTTTTTGTTTGAGTTGTGTTATACAAATATTAAATAAATAAATGTCTTTTTCATTCATTCAGTTAGTTTTTAAACATTAATGTGAATTTCAGAAAAAATTACATACCATATTAACACTTACAAAAAGGAGTTCTATTTGTTTTAAAAATTAATTACTTTTAGTTTAAATGTATTAAGATGAAGATATCTTAATATTTGTATGTTATCATTATCATTATTATTATTATTTTAAATGACATGAGTGATATTTAATATCTTCGAACTTTGAAGCTGTATACTTTATAATAATTGTCTGGGCGAAGCGAAGGCTAATACTCAGCGAAATATTACTGTCCGGACACTTTACCACTACGATGGATATTAACACCATGTCCTACTAAAAAAAAAGCCTAATAAAAACCTTTCGTCAAGCATAACTCAAAAAATATTTGTCGGATTCCGTTTCTGATTGCACCAGAAGGTACCTATGAGGGTCGCCTACTGAACGCACCTACTATGAAAAATAAGTTCCAAACCGTTTAAAAATTATATAGAAAAAACTGATAAAAAAGCACAATTTATCTGCATACGTCACAGAAATTTGGTGTGCGTCACTTTCACCGGTTGATGTTTTCGTAGACAACTGGTTTAAACACATGGAGCAAATAAAAAAAAATACGCATGCAGTAATATTGAATAGATCAGTTTCAACCACGTGATCCCAAACCTTGCAACAACCCGTGGCAACCAGTTTTGGTGGGCAAACAAATAATAATACAGTATTCCGTACCACGGTGACCGTTTTTAGCCTGTTGTATAAAATCTGGCATGTTGTATGACATACAATTGTGGATGATTAAAACAAAAGACATGAGTGCTTATTGATCCGGGAGGTTATCTTTCTCTGGATGTCTGTCTGTCTATCATACAGCATGCAATTTTCTTGTAAAGGATGATATTATTATGCAGTAAAACCTCCATAACGGACACACCCGATTAGTGGACACCTCTATTTAGCGGGCATTTTTTCGATTACCAACCCTTAAATAACTGTATATTTTTTACTCTCAGTAGCGGACACCTCCAAATAGAGGACAAATTCTGCCCTCCCGAGGTGTTCGCTATTCAGAAGTTTTACTGGTAAAACCTCCATAGCGGACACACCCGATTAGCGGATACCTCTATTTAGCGGACATTTTTTCGATTACCAACTCTTAAATAACTGTACATGTTTTACTCTCAGTAGCGGTCACCTCTAAATAGAGGACAAATTCTGCATTCTCGGGGTGTCCGCTATTCAGAGGTTTTACTGTATATAATATTGATAATTATTTTACAGGGCCGCACAAAAGAATAAGAATATATGAAATGAATATAAACTAAATTCGGGATTGGTAGATCGCTGATGGTAATGTAATTTTAGGATGTTGTTACAGTCATCCGCAGCATGTTTTTAGAGTTTCGTTCATCTAACGAAACACTACCTGTCTCACTCCTTTGTCTGTATGTTTGTCCGTCTGTCACACAGCCCGTTCTCAGAAACTATATATGTCGGAGACTTGAAAAAATGCATACTTATAGCTGAACACCACACATCAAACGGCAAATAATAAAATTTTGAAAAAGTCTAATATTTAACCCTCTGGGCTCTAACTTGTGTATTTTAAGCAATTTTTTAACTCAGCCCCTAATTTAATTAAGTTGGAGACATGAAATTTTGCATACTTATAGCTGAACATCTCACATCAAACGACAAATAATAAAATTTTGAAAAAGGCTTAATATTTAACCCTTTGGGCTCTAACTTGTGTATTTAAAGCAATTTTTCTAACTCAGCCCCTAATTAAGTTGGAGACATGACATTTTGCATACTTATAGCTGAACACCTCACATCAAACGACAAATAATAAAATTTTTAAAAAGTCTAATATTTAACCCTCTGGGCTCTAACATATGTATTTTAAACAATTTTTCTAACTCAGCCCCTAATTAAATTGGAGACATGAAATTTCACATACTTATAGCTGAAATCCTCACATCAAATGGCAAATAATAAAATTTTGAAAAATGTCTGATATTTAACCCTCTGGGCTCTAACTTATGTATTTTAAGCAATTTTTCTAACTCATCCTCTAACTAAGTTGGAGACTTGAAAGTTTGCATACTTATAGCTGAACACTTGCGATAACACGATAAATCATAAAATTTTGAAAGAGTCATTTTAACCCTCCAGTCTCTAACTTCAGTATTTTAAGCAATTTTTCTAACTCAGCCCCTAATTAAGTGGGAGACATGAAATTTTGCATACTTATAGCTGAACACCTCACATCAAACGACAAATAATAAAATTTTGAAAAAGGTCTAATATTTAACCCTGTGGGCTCTAACTTGTGTATTTTAAGCAATTTTTCTAACTCAGCCCCTAATTAAGTTGGAGACATGACATTTTGCATACTTATAGCTGGACACCTCACATCAAACGTCAAATAATAAAATTTTGAAAAAGGTCTAATATTTAACCTTGTGGGCTCTAACTTGTGTATTTTAAGCAATTTTTCTAACTCAGCCCCTAATTAAGTTGGAGACATGACATTTTGCATACCTATAGCTGAACACCTCACATCAAACGACAAATAATAAAATTTTGAAAAAGTCCATTATTTAACCCTCTGGGATCTAACTTGTGTATTTTAAGCAATTTTTCTAACTCAGCCCCTAATTAAGTTGGAGACATGACGTTTTGCATACTTATAGCTGAACACCTCACATCAAACGACAAATAATAAAATTTTGAAAAAGTCTATTATTTAATCCTCTGGGCTCTAACTTGTGTATTTTAAGCATTTTTTCTAACTCAGCCCCTAATTAAGTTGGAGACATGAAATTTTGCATACTTATTGCTGAACACCTCACATCAAACAGCAAATAATAAAATTTTGAAAAAGTCTAATATTTAACCTCTAATATTTTGTCTCGCGCAATTTTTAAATTTAAACTGTTTTGCAATACTATTTTTTGTTCATTTTGCATAATAAGTGTAATGTGACGTAATTTGTTCTATTTCAGATTTCTAACGCATGTTAATGAATTTATTTTACAATATCTTTTCTCTTTTAAAATTCACATGTAAATATAGTTTTTATGGCGTAATTTCCAATAAGTGCCTGCTTTTTATACCTATTTATTTAATTCTAATTTAAAGGTTTTTTTTCTGTTTATAATAGGAACGTGTAAATAATTTTTTTATTTGAAGCAAACATTATTGTTTGCGCTGTTTATACAGTTGGCAAAAGTTTAAATTAATACCATTTTCAAAAATATGTAAAAAATATCTGTCAAACTGCTGAATATTTGAATTTAAAATAGAAATAAAACCTCAAAAAATGAGTCAAATTAAAATAATTAATGAAATCTGCAGACCGGGATCTTCTATTGAATAAAATGATCTAAAAATGTTTAAATTCCCATGTATAGCTTTTGCTCTTATAAATTTTTTTTTAATGGAACGATTTTGTCCAACTTTAGCATTAAATATCTCTTAAAATAATTCTTCGATTTGAAAACTGTATGCATTAGTGTGTTGATCAAACATTTCGCTATAATACCACCGATTTTCATATATTTGTATGCAATAGTTTTCTTAATATTAACGAAGAAAGACCTCCGGTCACAAAAAATTCAAAACCGGCGGCGGCGGTGACAGCGTTAGTTACTTTTTATAGAATAGAGAGATATATAAAAATGAAAACTGTCTATCTGTCTGTTTGTAATTCTATAAAAAATCCACAATTTGGAATCCAAAATTGTGAAGAGATACGTACATGTGTATTAAGACATGGCCGAGACAACTAAAGTAATCCGGAATCGAAATAACTTATAGTTAATTTTTAATTAATAAAAAAACACCAATTTAACAGCAATTTCTTATCAAATTTAAACATTTTTCGTTATAGCAGTTGCCAACAATTAAAAAACACAATAAGATTATTACTACAACAATTAATTTTCTACTGCAAGATTTCCACGTGAAAAATGAAAATGAAATAAATAGTTTGCCGAATTTAAAAAAAAAGGTGAATATTACGTCATAACTTTTCTATTGCAAGATATTCACGTGAAATATGAAAATGAAATAAATGGTTTGACGAATTTAAATGAAAGTGAATATAACTTCATAACTTTTCTATTTCAAGGTTTCCACGTGAAAGAGGAAAATATTACGTCATATTGGAAATATAAAGGACATGGTGGATATAGTATAACGTCATATGAGTGTGAAAAATGTATTGAAGCATGATAAAAACCCGATTAGGGAAATATTGGCGTATTTTAACATTATCGTTCCAATTATAAATTGAAATAAGTTCATTTATAGCTGTATTCTTTTGCGTCTGTTATATACATTTATACATTTTTATGTAGCGTTTTCATATGATTCATTCAACAACATTTCGACTGCTTTTTTTAATGTTTGTTTTGTGTTGTATGTTAAATTTTGAAATTGATTTTTCAGAACAAACATCCTTCAAATTCTGGGCAACGCCGGCACTTTAGTTTGTAACAGAGAAATGGCTTTTGTATCTGTACATCTAATGCTAATATTATAAAGCGTTATAATATTATAAAGTATATAATATTATTAATGCTTGTACGTTTGTGAGGTGTTATCTCTGAAACTACATAGCCAACTTAAAAAAAAGTTGGTGGCCATCTCTGCTCCAAGAAAAAGACTATATTTTATATCTAGTGCAACAACCTACATCGCTGCAGGAGCAAAAAAGTTCTAAAATTGCAATTTCTGTGATATTGATTGGGTTAGAAACTTTAAATTCGGTGTGGTGGTTACTTTTAAGATGTAAATACTCGTTATGAACGCTCTCTAAAAGATTCGAAAATTCAATTTGACAGATAAGCGTAAAAATTTCTAGAAAGGTTCTAAATTATGATTTATTTGGAATACTGACATTTCTGGGATACTGTTGGGGCTAGAAACTAGAACTTTGGCATGGCAGTAATTTATAAGATGTACATGCTCGTTGTAGAAGGAATTCTATAAAATCGAAAGACTAAACAAAGCGGGAAAAGATCTAAAGATGATATAAGTAACGAAGTACATGGAATTATTAGAAATATAAACATGAAAATTGACATGGCTGTATTTATCATGACGTAAATTCTCGCAATAGGACAATTTTTAAAAATGTCGCTATATAAAACACTACAGAAACAAAAAACTTTTGAAAATTTTCTATTTCTGTGTTACTGCTGAGCCCAAAATCTTGAAATTTTGCTTCGGGTTAGTTTTAAAACATACTATTGTCTCTATGAATGGTTTCTAAAAAATTTTTTTAATTTAAAAAGATGAAATTAACGGAAAGCGATCTCAATTACCATTAATTTGGAATTATTAGGTACAGCAACTTTAAATATTTCATAATGCTGCAAAACATGCGATTTAAATGCAACAAAAGTGATAGATACCCACCTAGCATTAAATAAATTGTGTAAATATTGAATAAAGACCTGTATGAAACAGTGAGTAGGTTGCCCGAAAGTACTTGTTAAAGTGTTCCTTCTCTAGGCTTTTCTCTCTCTCGCCAAGGCTACTAACAGAGGGAAGTGCCGTTTTAAATGTGATATGAATTTTTTATCCGATTCATTTTTCTAGACATTTTATCATAAAGTCATATTCTCAATTATCATTAGTAGATTTTTTATATATTAACTTATTCTGGTGAAATTTTGTAATCGGGTTCATACTGGCGTATGTTAGTTTGCATGATTTGCTGAATAAATATCTACGGATTTGTAAATTACTTCAAATGACACTTTGACAGCTCAAAAGTTATGCAGACGATATATTCAGATCTTGTGTCATACTTTATGTTGTAATTATTGCCGATTTCTTTTATTTAATACATGCTAGATACAGCTCAACTTGTGCAGAATATGTTTGAAAACAAAACAATACAGCGTATGTAGTGGCCAGCATACACTCATCATTTAAATCCGATCGAGCATATCTAAAACACAATCTAACGAAGCATTGCATGCCACTTTTGATGTATTCGGTACTTTGATACTATATTAGATTTTGAGAAGAGAATTCCTTAAATGTTATCGACAACCTCATTGCATCCGTGGAAAACAGATATTGTATAATATTAACTATTCCGGGGGAGCACACACCATATAAAGTATAGTCCATTCTTTTTAAACATCATATATTTGTCATTTAAAGTTACTCAAATTGGTGCGGAGCGTCTGATTATACTCTTGACATCATTTTATACAGTTAAAATTCCGATATAAGTAAATTAGTGTCTCATTTTCTATTTTACTTTTAATATATTGCGTACTTTTAATTTTATATCCATGCATGGCTGTCTTGAATGGTTTGATTTCCCATTTTTTTAAACAATGTATACGAATTTATATATAAGATTTTTTAATTCTACAATTCGTTTATTTTCATCATTTCAAATTTTCGCAGTATTTGGACAATTAAAGATAACATCTCATTTTCTTTGCTTCCACATGTTATAATTAAATCTATGTTCTCAGTAATATCGCTCAGACTAATCAATCTGAGGGAAGTCCTAGTTATACAGTAAATTTTAAATATATTTCTTTTAAAATTTGCATTTATTTATTGTGTAATAATTGCTGCAAATTGATTTCCTATATGCTGATGAAGGGAAGTAAATTTATGTTTTTCTACATTTTCCTTAGATAAGAAAAAAAAAAAAAAAAAAAAAAAAAAAAGCAATTTAACAAATTACAACGACCATTTGGAAAATGATTTTTTCAAAGACTAAAATTTAAGACATAAAAAATTGCACGGAGTTGGTCATGCATTACGTACGCCATGGATTAAACATTAACATTCCTGGACCCATCATGAACAAATTTTAAAAGAAATTTCAGTTTTACAATTTTCGGTACTGTAAATTTTTAAACTTCTACGGAGCTGGTCATACATTACGTACGCCATGGATTAAACATTAATATTCCGGGACCAATTTTAAATGAAATTTCATTTTTAAACTTCTAAACATCCCACAATATTACTTTTTATATCGTCGTATAGAGAAAAAAATGCATTTTTCATTGCAATTTGTTTGAAAGCTGTATCTCAATTTGTTTCTGAGTTATTGATTTTTTTTGTAGTTTTTATTACTTTTTTGTCATAGTGAAAACAGAAGTATCCATCTCTGTTGAAAGTAAGGGGAAAATACAGATTACTGTATAGATCAATCAGAAAACGAATGAAATGCGGGATTCAATTAATAAAACGCTTCAGACATGTTTTTGATTTCCTACCCTGACCGGAGACAATAACCATTTTTCCAAATGGTTAATAAGTATTGAGAAACAAAATTATTTTTATTTATGAAACTAGGGGGCTCTGCCCCCTGCAAGCTACGCTCGCCAACCCCCGTTCAGACACCGCAGAATCTGAAAATCTAAAAATCTAATGGGTTTTAAAAATGTTAGAGAAGATTAAATTACACTGAAAAAGCTGTGCAGATCTCCCTGTAAACGGGTTTCCATTCAATTCCCTTTGATTGCAAAAATTTAACGGAGAATTAGTTGCTGTTAAGACATCCAATTGTTGTTTTCGTTTTTGATTAAAGAGGATCAGTTAAACATTAAAAAGAAGCTAAAATAAAATGAATTAAGCATTCAGAGTCTTTGTCAACCGATATTTTAAAACAACCTCTATAACAATAGCCTAAATCATGTGACTATCATCAGCAGTTCCGGGCGGAACACTTTGCTTTTTATACTCTAGGTGCCATTTTGATACTTTAATGTTATCCAGGCACAGGTGATAAGTCGCCAAATATTATTCTATCCCCATCATTTCATCTATATTATAATAGTTAAGTCATCAAATGACATAAACAAATTCGATCTGATCCCTTCGCCTTTTCATATGAAAGTTTGGAACAAATGTCATATACGCCGATTTTTTTCCAACGCCAATTTGGGGAACGCATCAACAGCATAAACAACAACATCCGGCTAACCATATCAAGCAAAATAACGATACTTTGGCGCCAGTTAAGTACCCGTTGCATATATGACATTGGCGTCAGAAAAAAATCGCGCCAAAATGGGGCCGTATATGACATCTGTGCCGAAAGAAAAAAAAGCCGGGTGCAAATCTCGCCAATATCTTTTTTTCAACTCGCCAGTTAGCATTTTTTTTTTATTGTTCGAGTGGTAAATTAAAACATTGATTTGAAGTTGAAATTACATGTCATGGTTTGTTACATAATTTAATATTTCGCCAGATGTCATATACACACCGCATGTTTGGCATGATCTTTTTTCTTTGTTTTTTACGAAAATTTGGCGAAAGCCTCGTTTTCGAATACCAGTTACATATGTATTTTTGGTACTACTTAGTTATCCCGTCGACAAAAAATCTATCGCGAACTATAAGATTAAATGTCAAAAATGCTTGATCGTAAATGTCACATTCACTTGACTTTTAGCAAGTTACACGTGTTTACGTCATCAAGTGATTTTTAATTCGACGTTTTATTTTTATATTTATTAATGTTATACTAATTTATTTGTTCTTTCGTTATTTAAAATAAAAATTTTGTCAATCTGTACAATTTGGCGAGTGGTTTGGCGATTAATATAATTTGCGAAATTGGGTGACGGAATAACTACTACATTGTATCATATTTTTTAATTATTTTCTATTATTTTCAAAAGGAAATAGCAAAAAAATAATTAATTACTATACAACAAAATAATTTATATATATTTAAAAAAGAAATAAAAGTAAATATACATTTATTATTAAATAAACAACAATAGCCGGGTTACCATGTCTATCAAAATAATGCCATTTGTGCGCCAATTAGGTACCCCGGTGCGTATATGACATCTGTGTCTAATATTTTTCTTTTTTTTTTTTTTTTTTTTTTTTTTTAAGAAGTGAAAGCCATCAATTTAAATGTTTCATTTTTAAATGAAAGTTTTGTATTTAATAAAATGATAACGAAATACAAAAAAAAGCATTGTTCTTTGCATAGATTTAAAGGAGGCCCAACTTTCGCCAAATTAATTTAAAATAGTAACCTTTTCTGAATTATGAAAAAAAAATTTCTGTTATGATTAAAATTTGAGTTGCCATCATTAGAAAAAATGTATTTAAAATTAGAAAAAAAATAATATTTCGAAAACTAATTCGAATTTAAAAATTCTAATACCAGTTTTGAGATCTGTGGATCAACACGGATTTTTGGTGTTAATTTCATCGCAAAGTATTCCATATTTTAGGAGAAATCGGCGTGAAACAAAATCAGTTGTTTAATCAGTCGATTCAAAGAATCGATACATTTCAGGCGTTTCATATATTCGTTTCATAAATTCGTTTCATTAGGATTTTATATATATAGGGTATATAAACGACAGTAAACAAAATATGGATGTTATTTTATATATCAACTTCATATTCTAGCATGGTAGGGATTAGATTCCAACCTTCAATCGCTTTTTAAAAAGAAAAAGAAATGCTTTTGTCCGACAAGTTATGTAAAGCTAAGCGTTTCTCCACTAATTATCATTATTTTACGCCCGATTTTTTATTATAGGCTATATAAAATGAACATATTGCCCTTATATTTATGAGTGGTACTCGTTACCACTATTTCCGAATATTAATTTCAGCAAAAAATTAATTAAAATTAAGAAAAGTAATCAAGTTATCGATTTTAAAATTTCAGATATTTTATAACACTTAAAATTTTTTAAGAAGTGTGTGTGGGGGGGGGGGGGGGGGGGGTTGAATTTCTAAGTTTCTTTTTTACCTCTCCGGGCTCTAGCTTGTGTATTTTAAGATTTTTTTTTTTTTTGCGTGTATTATTAAATATGCTTTTTTATTAACGAACGTACACAGCAGATAAAAAATGCGTTTAAATATTCTTTCTTGTAAATTGTCAAAAACAAATGTAATTTTAGTAATGGTGTTGTAGTGTCTCGATTATCCGCCACATCGTCAGTCCCGTGAGTGACGGATAGTCGGAAGTTTACAGTGTAAAAATTAATTTTTTCAATTCCTACTATTATTTCACACTCTCCCTATATTTATTTATATATCTTGTTCAAATTTTCAATCGTTAATAAAACTACGTACCCGGGAATCGTACCCGGGCTTCCCGGGTTAAAGAATATAGGTGAAAACATTTTTTTTTTAAATTGAAAACTAATATTTTTTTTTTATGCAATAAATTTTGTAGATCGCCCACGTACATTTAAAAAGCATTTTTTATATGGAAAATACGAATTTTACAATCAAATAAATTTCTGAAATTTATCAAAAGCGATATTTTCTTATTAGCCGCATGCTAAGAGTTATTTGACCAAGATTTTGCTACTTATGGCATCCTTTTATATTCTGATAATTTCAGAGCTTATATATGTCTGTTTAATTTGTGTTTTATTTATATTATTTTAGTTATTTAATTCATAGGTAAGTTTTTTTAATGGATATTAGCCGTAAGAAAATGATGAACTCTTTATTTTGTTTTTAGGGCAAACGGATTAATCTTTCGTAATCGAGCTCCGCGCGATATAGATAAATTAAAAAATATTTCACGCTTTAAAATTGTTTTTAAAAACATAGACAATCAGTAAACTGAGATAAACTTTGCAAACAAATTCCATTTGAAAAAAAAAATCATTTTTGGTGATCTAAAAATTTAAATTGTACGATTACAAATATGTTAAATTTGTGTTTTTACAGTGTTATTCTTTTATTTGTTTATAAAAGAAGTATTGATTTCGTTAATTTGTCTTTCACAAATATGTTTGATTGGTGGTTTTCTAAATATTATTATTTTATTTGTTTATAAAGGAAGCATTAATTTCGTTATTCAAAAATAGTAGAAACAAATGCTGAAAAATGTTTGTTGCTTTACGTGCAAAATGTTTATTATTATTATGTATTGAAACTGGCACGTGATAAGATAAACTTAAAATAAAATCATGCTTAAAAATTATTTTAGAAAATATCAATCAATTAATCAGTCAATTAAGATACAGTTTTTAAACAAATTGCATCTGAAAGTAAATTCTTTTCCCTATGCGACGAAAATGGAAAATGTACGATGGTCAGAAGATTAAAAAATTGCAGTAGCGAAAATTTCAAGATCGAAATTTGATCGTGAAGTGTTGCCATTCGCAAAATGACATCAGCGTTAAGCACAGATACGTTTGTTTTTTATAATATAGATACTTAATCAGTAAAATAATAAAGATCAGGTATTAAGACGTGGTTATCAATTGAGACACTTATGCTTTGTTTTCCAGAATGAAAAACAGCAATTTTCACCTTCTCAAAATTTGTATACGCACTTCTCATATCCATATTCATCCTTTTTAAAAAATTTGTATATTTTTTTTTATCATTTAAAAATCATTTTAACTCAAAACTTGAAGTCACGATTGTCAGCAACATCTTTTATGTGAACAGACGCCCTCTTTACTTGAGATTCTAATCTCAATTCCGGAGAGTAAAAAATTCCGCAATTTATGTTTTTTAGACGCATTTGTGTTAAAATGTTTAGTTTTATCTAAGAAAATGATCGTTTTCTTTTAAATATGACTTCATTTTCACTTAAATAAACATTTTGCCTAGTGTCTGAAACCTACCATCAGTACACATGCAGAAGGGAAAACAATATAGAAAATTTATGAGGAAAAATGCGTGTTTTCAAAAGCAGTATGTTATTTTCCGTTATTATGCCCCTAATATGATATTCTGCTCCTAATGGGATTTTGCGACATTAAACGCTATACAAAAATTTTTATCAACAATTTTGAAATTTTATCAGAAAATAGCATGAATAAAGATAAAAATACCTCATTATTTCTCTCTTGTCTGCAATAATGAAAGCTGAAGAAATTTCATAACATCCTTTTAAAATTAAAAGTGGGGATATTTAAGAAAAAAAAAATGCAATTTAACAAATTACAACAACCATTTGGAAAATGATTTTTTCAAAGACTAAAATTTAAGACAAAAAATCGCACGGAGTTGATCATACATTACGTACGCCATGGATTACATTTTTCGGTACTATAAATTTTTAAACTTCTACGGAGCTGGACATACATTACGTACGCCATGGATTAAACATTAATATTCCTAGACCAATTTTAAATGAAATTTCATTTTTAAACTTCTAAACATCCCACATTATTACTTTTTACACCATCGTATAGAGAAAAAAATGTACTTTTAAATGCAATTTGTTTGAAAGCTGTATCTCAATTTGTTTCTGAGTTATTTATATTTTTTTTGTAGTTTTTATTACTTTTTTGTCATAGTGGCAACAGAAGTATCCATCTCTGTTGAAAGTAAAGGGAAAATACAGATTACTGTATAGACCAATCAGAAAACGAATAAAACGTGGATTCAACCAATAAAACGCTTCAGATATGTTTTTGATTTCCTACCCTGACGGAGAACAATAACCATTTTTCCAAATGGTTTAAAAAAAAAAAAAAAAAAAAAAAAAACAGATAGTGCGATCACATCCTACACATGTTCAGCAGAAAGATCAGGGCAGATGACTAAAAAACACACTTGTGTTTTAATTATATAGATTATATAAAATTAGGAAAAATTAAATTAAGCAAATTATGTTATTTTGATAAAATTATAGTAGAACGTCCTAAACAATAGCACTAAAATTTTATTATTCGAGAGAATTTTCACAAAAACTTCAGGAACATAATATTATTTTAAACCACGAATTATTTGTTTGCTTGTCTAACTCGGCGAAGCAAATCCATCCAGGCGAGAATCATCAATTTCTGTAATATAAATCGCTATTATTTGCATGTTGCCTCTCTTTTATAAAGACCAGGGGCGCCATTTCAGAACTTTCTTGGGGGGAGAGGGGCAAAATTTTTTTAAGGGATTCTATATAGCTAAGTGTAGGATACAGGGGGTCTAACCCCCCACCCCCCCGTATGAGAAACGTTTACAGACTTATGCTTACAATAACAGTAAAAACTTCAAATACGGAAACTCAGAACCAATGAAATATTTCGTTTTAAACAGGTTTCCGTCTTAGAAAGTAAAATTTTAATATATTGGACATGTTTTTTTCTCTTTAGACAGGTTTTTATTATAGACAGGTTTCGTTTTTACAAGTATCCTCACTGACTGTTAAACCATCTACTTATTATAAAAGCTGAGTGCACGTGACCGACGGAACGATGCCGGTGCGAACCACTCTGGTCTGCGAAACGACCGTAGCTAAACGCCATGTTAGGCTTAATGAAAAACATATCTTAACATATGACAGCTAAATGATAATTTTTTCTACTTAAAATCATGTCTGTTCAGCCTATTTTCATATAAAACATGTGTATCATATCCATTTATAATGTATTAAGTTCTAAATTAAAATTAAGCTATTAGAAGTCAAATCTAAACAAACGATACTGTTGCCATTCAGATTCAAATTCCAGCAAATTAAGAAACAAATGAATGACTCTTTGACGATTCATCAAAAAAAAAAATACGGCTGACATCTGATTCTGCTTTAAATATATTTTTTAAAGCATATTAAAGCCTTTAAGTTTTTTGAAATGCGTTTTTCATTTTTTGAAATGCGTTTTTCATTTTTTGAAATGCGTTTTTCATTTTTTGAAATGCGTTTTTCAATGCGTTTACATTTATAAGCAGCAATTTTATTTACGACTGTTTACATTTACAAGCAGTCAGTTTACGACATACATATGAAATATTACGTAATTTATTGAATAAATTTTTTAAAAAACATTATTTAATGATTATTCATCATTATTCATATGAATCATTCCTATGAATATTGATTCATATCAATGATTCATATATTTCACTCTTCTGTAGTGGCAACAGTGAAACGCTGTTTCTTTAGGAAAAACAACAGAGGGATAAACGTGCTTATTTTTCGCCACTACTCGCTTTCATCTGTCAATAGTTATTTTTGAATGTTTTAAAAGTTTTTTTAATTTTTATTATGGACTTTCGGAAAGAAGGCGCCAATTGACCAGGAAAAGAATTGCGCGATCGCGGCAATCAACGGATTTCTCAGTTTGCCTGATAAACTCAGCTGAGTTTACACCGAACAGAATTAAACACCCATATGCACAATTTTTTGTTTATTTTTTATCTAAACTATGCATATTTTAAGTTCATGTTCAAAAGTTCATGTTCATCATTTTACTAAATTTTTGTACCGTTAAAAAACATAGCTTTTTGTATGTGTATTACTTTCAATGATGCACATAATGGTGTTTTAGTTTTGGCCAAATATATGAATCGAATTTTAAAGTTTCATCTAAAATTAAAAAATAAACATCTGATTTTTTAAAGAAATGCCATATGTTTTTTGTTTTATTTTTAAGTTTCTTATTTCACCTATGCTGCATTTTTTAAGCTGAATTTAATATATTTCTGTGAATTATTTTTTGCTGTTTGAAAAATGCAACAGCTTTTTTTTTTTTTTCAACTATGCATATATTTTTAAAAGCATTTACAGACATGCCACTTTCCAGCGAAAACAGGGAATTCCATTTTTTCGGCACAATTTATCATCCCTGGGATTGATGCAAATCAGTATTAAAATTTGTTGACATTTTTAGGACGAGAAGGGGGGGGGGGGGTGTGGTAGCAGAATTTGACAAAATAAAAATGCAAGTACAAGCAACTGCAATTTGAGTTTATTTCTAATCCTTTCCCATGACCTGTGCATTTAGTCCATGTATAGAAACAAACAGGATGAAAAAAACATATAGCCAGGAGCTTGCAACTATCATCTGTCTACTTTCCCCGAAGGATTGCAAAAATCATCAAAATATCGTAGAAAAAGGGTGGTGTCATCAAACGAATATGAATTCCATCAAAGGATCGCAGAAAAAAGCACAATTTTTCCCAAAGGGTCCTTTAGTATGCATGTTTCGTCTAAGGATCATAGAATATGTGAATGTCGCCAAATAATCGTGGAAAAAACATGAATTTCATCAGATGACTGCAGAAAAAATGCATTATTTGATCAAAGTGTAAGTTTCAACATAAGAACCTAAAACAAAATGTAAATTTTGAAATCGGGGGATCTTGAAGCTTATTGGTTCATCAGTATCAGGTGAACCGTTAGTCACATAAATTTTCTGTTACGTAACTAATTTGCTGCATACATTCGGATGCACCTGTGCTTCTGTCAATGTATTTTGATTGTAAGGTAAGTCTCGCTTGCTCTGCTGTTTATTTCTTTTTTTTTTATTATTAGGATTTTTGCATTAGCTGTTTAAAATGCACCCTTTATTGGTGAATATATCGATTTTTACATTGTTTACCGTTTTAGAGACAGACGATTCAGCCAACGGCTGCCGAAAAAATTCAGAGTCTGAAAACATCGAGGGTGTATTACCAAATATCCATCAAAATTTAAATTTAATTCAGTTAGAAGAGAAGTACCATACCTTGACGATGTTTCAGACCCTGACTAGGATCCCTTTTTCTAAACATTAAATTATTGATTTTTTTTAAAATTTTAACTGATTGTTTGTTTTTTATGTAAATATTTGAAATTTTTTTTGTATGAAACTCCCCCTTTTTTTTATGAATCACCGTCTCATTTATTGGTATTTCTTTATATTTATCCTTTTACTTTTATTTTATGTTTCATAATTTTTTTGGCAGTTGTGAGCGAGATTTTACCTGCATTCGTAACAAATTTTTCAAGATGGCAGTAAAACTTCGTTTTTAAATCTTTATGTTACTTATAAATCCATGTTTTTACATCATTTTCTATTTTTTTGTGCAAATCATTGATTTATAAATAACATTAAAGATTTAAAAATTGAGTTTTTCCGTCACCTTGAAAAGATTTTTGGCACAATTTTTTTCGTCAAGCGGCACAGGATGCGAAACTCTTCCCTGAATTTTGTCAAAGAAACGTTAGAGGTGTAATTCATCAAAAAGGCGCAGGAAAAACGTGAATTTTGCAACAAATCCCGATAAAAACACTCATTTCGTGAAAGGATTGTGGTAAAAACAGTCATTTTTTTAAAAGGCTGCGAAAAAAACATGAATTTCATCAGAGATGTGCAGAAAAAACGAGAATTTCACCATAAACATTAAATTATTGATTTTTTTTTGTTTGTAAATTTTAACTGATTGTTTGTTTTTTGTGTAAGTATTTTTAGTTTTTTTTATATATTTTTTTCTGTATGAAACTCCCCTTTTTCTTGAATCGCCGTCTCATTTATTGGTATTTATTTATATTTATCTTTTTATTTTATATTAGTAAGTTTTTTGGTAGTTGTGAGCAAGATTTTACCGGCATTCGTAACAAATTTTTCAAGATGGCGGAAAAACTTCGGTTTTAAATCTTTGTTATTTATAAATCCATGTTTTTACATCATTTTCTATTTTTTGGGCAAAATCATTGATTTATAAATAACAAAGATTTAAAAATGATGTTTTTCTGCCATCTTGAAAAGATTTTTGGCAAGATTTTGAACAATTTTTTTTTTGCCAAGTGGCACTCTTCCCTGAATTTTGTCAAAGAAACGCGAGAGGTGTAATTCGTCAAAAGGGCGCAGAAAAAAAAGCAAATTTTTCAACAAATCCTGATAAAAACACCATTTCGTCAAAAGGCTGCGAAAAAAACACGAATTTCATCAAAGATGTGCAGAAAAAATGAGAATTTTGCCATAGGGTTGTTGGAAAAAGCTCTTTTTTCCCCCCCGCATGAGGTGGTTCATATTTTCTTCATTTGAAGGTTGACTTTTACAAACACTATTTTTTTAAATGCTTTTGAGGACTTGCCACTATCTGAATAATCATGCATATCAATCACCTGTTTAATTGAGTCTGACTTAATGTTGTAAACTTACAATAACACTTTCCCGTCATTTTTGACGGGGCCATATGCTAGTCCGCTCTATAGTATGGGCTCTGAAAAGAGATGTATTAGAGTAAAACTTGTGAAAACGAAACCTGTCTATAACAGATTTCTTTCTAGAAGGGGAAAAAATCAAATTTCGTTGAAAAAACATCATACAATTATACTTGCTAAGACGGAGACCTGTTTAAATGGAACTTTTTTCTGGTCCCTTTTGAAATTTTGCTTACAAGGGCGTCATTTCATGAGTTTCCTGACGAAGAGGAAGGAAATTTTTTCTTTGAGGAACAGGGAACGTGGAAAATTGCACAACTTGCAGAATTGCACAAATCACACAGAAAGAAAATCCCGCACAATAAAAAATGCTCTACATGATTTTGTCTCCATAACTTCTTTCACAAGCATGTGATTATTCCACAATTTTTTTTAATTTTCGTGGAAGTGCGCGATTTTTCTTTCTTTCAAAATCCGCAAAATCAATTCGTCAATGGGTCGCAGAAAAAAATCGCGAATCTTGGAAAGTTTGAAAAAAAAAAGTCTCCAAATTGCTTAAAAATCGCTAATTTCTTCAAACGACCGTGGAAAATAGCGCTAATTTCATCAGAGATCGCGAAAAGAAATACAGAATTTGTCAAATGATTGCACAAACAGAAATCTTAAATTTCGTAAAAGGATTTCGAAGAAAATCGCGAATTTCGTAAAAGAATTGCGCAAAAAAGCGCGAAATTCGTCAAAAGAGTGCGCAAAAGAATCACGAAAATTTAGCCGAACAATCGCGCAATAAAATCGAGGAGAAATTCGTCAAACGATCGCGTAATAAGATCCAAAATTTTGTCTAACTCTCGTGCAAAAAATCACAAGCATTATTAATCAGTGGCAGAAACAAAATCACGAATTTCAATAAATGATATTGATAAGGAATCGTGAATTTTGTCAAAAAAATCGCGAAAACAAATATCGAATTTCGTCAGTTGGTCGCGGAAAAATATTGTGATTTTCGGCAAGTGCTCGCGCAAAAAAAATCCATTTCGTATAACGCTTGCAGGAAAAAATCGTGAATTCCGTGAATCGATCGCGGAAAAAATTGTAAATTTTGTCTGATGATCGCGAAAAAAAAAATCATGAAATTCAATCAGTCATGAGATAATCAGCCAACGAACGTCATGAATAGGTCACGAAATCTCCAAATTTTGTGATCTATAAGTATAAGAAAATTTTCGTTAGTGATTTTCTGCAAGTAAAGGTAAAGCGTTAATTGTTTCGGATTGTGTTTTCACTATTATGAGATGGTTTCATGTTAATCCTATTTTTCAAAGAAAAATCAAAGAAAAAGAAATTTTTCTAAATAATTTTCAGGTAACAAAACTACATATTTGAACATTAATGAATACTATGTATATATCTTCATTTTTCTACAGGAAAGGTAAAATTTATAATTAATATTCATATAAAATGCACAAATAAATGCACAAGAATTACTTTCTTGTGCATGCATATAATTTAAAATTATTTAAAATACATTAGAAAAACCCAGAATGTTTTCAGTTATCACAAGACCGTCATCAGAGGGATTTAAATATTATCTTCATTACGCTTATTCGAGAATTGGCTAGAAGAAAATCGTTGTGATTGTTGTGTCAATGATTTTGACGAGTTTTTCCATGATCAATTTGCACACAGCTGAGAAGCAACTGATAAAAAAATTCTCACATGTATTTTTAAAATTAACCAAAGTACTCATTAAAGATATGTCTCACCTTGAGGTAGTTCGAACAGTAAGGCTTCAGGGAATTTTTTTGATAATTTTTAATTTCTATGCATAATCATTTATTTAATGCGTATGTTTTCATTGCAATTAAATCTGATAAGTTATTTTAGAGTTTAAGCAATATTCTAATGTTTGTTTGAGTTTAACATTTGATTAGGGATGCACCGAATATTCGGTATATATTCGGCCATACTACAGAATATTCGGTTAGGCCGAATATCAAACTATTCGTTTTGCCGAATATCAAGCTATTCGTTTTCCCGAATATTCGGCTTGGCCGAATATCAAGCTATTCGACTTGGCCGAATATCAAGCTATTCGACTTGGCCGATTATCAAACTATTCGGCCTACCGAATATTCGGTTTGGCCGAATATCAAACTATTCGCCCAAACTGAATACTTAAAAAACCTCTAAAATATTTTTTAAAACGTTACACAACTTCTACTTTTAATTGTCAATTAATAAAGATATTCAGAATAATTAGAATCTTTAAATAAAAGAGAATGATTTTATATTATTTATTTGTTGTTTTAAAAATGTCACTTAATGTCATTTGTTCATGGGAATTATTAAATGTAGAAATGCAAGTTACTGAGCATTGTCTGGTAAGTAATCCGTTTCTTGCTTTTTCACAAACAGGGTGTTTCTAAACAAAATGGAAGAAAATTTCAGGGATAATAATAGGCATCAAAACAGGCAATTTTTTGTCCAGTGAATCAGGATCGCAATTCACTTATTCAGTCAAAAATACAGTGTATCCCCAAGTCAAACTTTAATTTTCTTTTGTTACTTTAACAATAATGAAGGTATTGTAATTATATTGTCAACAGAGTTTAATTTCTGTGAAATATGATAACATGGCGAGAAGTGCTGGAAATAGCAACCATTCACATCTAAACAGCACTGAGCTATACATTATTTTATTAATAATGCATCTAACAATACTTATACTGTACCACTGGCCAAAATCCTGTCTCTTCCAAGGATATCATCACATTCTATACAAGCAATATGATGCAAATTTAGCTAAAATACCTTAATTTTTATATACAGTTATAAATGAAAATTCTGCTACGGCTTGTACACCTTTCATTTTTGATGAAAGAAGTGGAATGATATGTTGCTTCTTGTTCAATATAAGAGAATTCTTTTCATTTGTTTGAATTAATTGAAAAAGGCACGGAATTTAAATTTTGTTATCTAAAAATTTTTCAAACCACCCTCTTCTTAAATAATAACTCAAAACATACTTTTTTTTGTACAAAATTAACTTATAAAAATAGTCTTGTTTGTCAAAATGGAAGTATCTGTGTTAAATTTATATAAAATTGTTCAAAATTTAACTTTTTAACGTTAAAGATTGAGATATAAATGTATTTGGCCAGCTGAATAGATACTATTCGGCTGGCCTAATATTCGGTATTCGGCCTAACAGTTACTATTCGGCTGGCCGAATATTCGGTATTTGGTTTACCTGCTGGCCAAATATTCGGTATTCGGCCAAAATCACTATTCGGTGCATCCCTGCATTTGATGGTTGATAAATTTTCTGAAATGTCAAATTCCTTGGGGGGGTGGGGGGGGGGGGGCTATTGCCCTCCCCAGCCCTCCTCAAATGGCGCCCCTGATAAAGACACTCTAAATATTTGTAAAACATTGCGTTTTATCAGTGTGTGATTTCGATTACATTATTTTCAAAAGTGAAGCATTCTCACCTGTGAAGAATTTGAAAGCAGCTAGGCTGTGAAAATGCGCACTTCTACAAAACATAATTCAGGTTTAAGAATTAAAATACACGCTTTTTTATAGAATGACGTCATTTGCATCCGCTAAAGCAATCCACTTTTACAATCCATTCTTAAACTTCGTCTATAGAAAAGTATGCATATGACGTCATTATCACGGAATAACAGACAATATTCTTGTCATAGCCCATATTTTAATTTCAACTTTTTTTCAGGTTTTATAAGAAAATGGCACCAAAACGATACAGTATCGCCTATTTTCGACTATTTTCCGTTTACTTTGAGTGACTTTCAATAGAAATGGGGTACTTTTGTTGCCACAATAAGAAAAATTTTATTAAAAACTACAAAAAAATTAATATCTCAAAAATAAATTGAGATACAGCTTTCAAACAAATAGCATTTAAAAGAGCATTTTTTTCCTTATACGACGGTGTAAAAGTTTAAAATGTCGGATGTTTAGAAGTTTAACAATTTACAGTAGAGAAAATTTCAAAACCAAAATTTTATTTCGAATTTCAAAGTGTTGCCATTCGCAAAATGACGTATGCGTTACGCACAGATATGTTTGCCCTTTATAATATAGATAGCATTTAAAAGAGCATTTTTTTCCTTATACGACGGTGTAAAAGTTTAAAATGTGCGATGTTTAGAAGTTTAACAATTTACAGTAGAGAAAATTTCAAAACCAAAATTTTATTTCAAATTTCAAAGTGTTGCCATTCGCAAAATGACGTATGCGTTACGCACAGATATGTTTGTCCTTTATAATATAGATACTTATCATATCAAGTTGAAATAAATTTTTTTTAAACTTGTGCTGGATGACAATTGATGTTAATACAGTTTTTTTTCAAATATTAATTCATTAATTAAATTTTAATTTTAGTTTTATATGGTAGACAAAATGGCGGTCATTGGTTATTGAAGCATTTAATGCATCTTCATATCTATAAGGGGGGTTACCATAGGGGGAACACTGTTCTGTCGCCAAATACCGCCAAGTTTGTCACCAACTTGGTGATATATCGCCAAATTTGGCGACCAAAATGAGTCGCCAAAAGTGATGCCAACTTGGCGATACCTCTAATATTTCGTCAAATTCCCATAGACTTCCATTGTAAACCTACCTGCTTATAGAAAATCAACAAATTGAGATATTTTAATGCAACAAAAACTAATATTAGCTTAAGGGATTATATTAAATTTTTCTTTGATGACCTAAGTAGGAATTAACTTCAAAAATAAAATTTTTATATTACTTGTTTGTGTTACATTCAAAAGTGGATAATGAAAAATTTTTTAATTGGAAATTTTACCTTAGAGGGGGAGGGGCGTATAGAAATTAGTTTTTTTTTTTTTTCCCTTAAATAGACATGGAGTTCCAATTTATGTAATCAAATATTGCACTTTTTTTTTTTAATGAAACTTGCAATTGTAAGTATATGTCTAGGGGCAATACTTAAGGAAAGAGGCTATTGTTTCGATCTTTATGAATATTTGATGTACACACATCAGAGATTCTCCCAGGTTTGAAAAAGGGCAAAGCGCTGCTTGTGGGTAAAGGGCACATTTTGGATTCTTAAAGGCATTTTTTTATTTTAAAAAGCATTCTTTTGAATTTTAAAATTACTTTTAATATTTAATAGCCAGGGAACTCTTTTAAAGACAGCAATGAGTCAATTTTTATTATGCAAGTAAATTTTTTCATACACAAAAAGGAGTAAAGGCACTTGTATTTCAACTGGGCTCTATTTTGTAAACTTAAGGGCAGGCAGGGTACAGCATCCTCCGAGAAACTGTCTGGGGGAAACTCTGCATATACATTAAGACGCTACTTCAGTCGCCCGAAAAGAACCGCTCGCTAATGCTAATCCTATGGAAGAAATTTATAAAAATATCTCGTTTGCATTTCAATATTTTTAAAGGTTTTTATTTTGCATTGGATAGCTGAGGTTGATCTGTACAAAGGCCGTTTTTTACTTTTTCGATTGTAGATTTTTTTTATGAGAATGCTTCCACTTTCGAAACTGGTTCCGAGTGAAAGTGTCCTCATTAAAAATACCTGCAAGCAAAATCGAAAAAGTAAAAAATGGTCCTTGTACAGATCAATCTCAGCTATACAATGCCAAAAAAAATCCTTTAAAAATATTGAAATGCAAACGAGATATCTTTATAAATTTCTTCCGTAAGCATTAGCGAGCGGGTCTTTTCACTTGACTGAAGTAGCCTCTTAATGTATTTATATATATATATATATATAAATTATTAATTCTAATCCAGGCATGTCAAACATGCGGCCCGTCGACAATTTAGCTGTGGCCCGCCAAGCCTTGGCATTTTCCCTATGTTTGATTCAGTTCATGGTGGATGCAGAAAATGCGCTTTGTATGAACAAACTTTCGCCATCCTTGGCTGCAATAGTGCTAATTTGAGATTTTTTTTTCAAAATCTGTACCATTATTTCAGAACAATAATCTATGCTTCATATTGTTAGTACAATCAGCATAGCTTATATTTGTTTACTTAATTCTAAAAAGCTTGACGGAATAAACTTTGATTTTTAAAAAAGTACGTTTGCAATGCAAATAATAGTACTCCTGCAACGACTGATTTTATAAACTAGTCGTTGAGGGGCCACCGTATTACTTACCCATCATGGATATGTATAGTATAAAATATGAAAATAAATTTTCAATACTGAAATTTAATAGGCTTTGTCGCATTATTACATTCTAAGTACAATCGTGGAAAGAAAAAAGTAAACACCCCTTACTAACTCCTCAACAAATTATCGTAGACGAAAGTTACTGGTACCGGACAACTGGAATTAAAGTATATTTTTAAATGATGAAGTATATAAAATTTGCTTAGTGGGCCATATATATATATATTAAAACGAATCTAAACTTCATTTTTTTTCAATGGCAATACCCAAATTTAACGAGATATTTCGAATCTTCAGTTAAAACGATGCCTAGCAACCAAATTTCAAGTCATTTGAATGATAAGTTTTTGAATTATAGACATTCAAAATTTAGTGCTTCTAATGTTAAATTAAATTTTCATATTTTTATTTATATCTCCTGAAATTATACTCCTGATGTGCTAATTTTTTGTGTAGCAATAATACTAATATACCCAAACATAAATACGTTGAATTTGCAATTTTTATAATTTTATGATATGAACTATGAATTATGAAATTAATATTCGAAAAAATTATGAATTGCAAACTACATTTTTTTTTTTTTTTTTTTTTTTACGGATTTAGATTTATTAAGTTCTGCTTTATGGAAATCCAAAATTTCACATTTTTCTTCTAAGTAGTTTTCAAATTATGCTTAAAAAACGACAAAATGATGGTTTAAGGGGCCGTCTGTGATAGAAGTGACTAGATATTTTGAAATTCCTTATGCTGTTCTGTAATCTAGCAGGCTTCAACGACTGCTTGAGTGTCGCTTAAGGTGCCTTGATCAAGAAGGGGGCTCTCTGAGTTAACAATCGAGTATCGAACTTCAATTTGGATACAGCTCTTAAAATACGCTCGTTTTAAAATAATTAATTTCTCGGAAACTTATCCTACGAATTGCATAAAAATTTGTTTTTAGGCTAATTGAAGGGTGTAGAGTTCATTTATGCTGTCAGAATTGTGTACTGCTATTGAAAAAAAAACAAAGTTTGGATTCCTTTTAATATGTAGATGGCCCCGTAAGCAAATTTTATATACATCATTTAAAAGTAGACTTTATTTCCAATCGTTCGGTATCAGTAACTTTCTTCTACGATAATTTGTTGAGGTGTAGTAAGGGGTGTTTACTTTTTTTTACACAACTGTACTCTGTACATACCAAATTTCAAGCCTCTATTTCAATTTGTTCGGTAGTGTGTGTTTAAAATTGTGGCTTTATGACGTCATAAACTTTAAATGCTCTATTACTGAATCGCGTAAAAGAAACAGCCTTATAACAACAAAAAGATAATCATATTAACTAACAGTTTACTGCATCGGATTAAGCGTCTCATTTCCAATAAAATTTTCCATGTTTGAATTGAAATTTGAATGAAATACAGTGTCATGAAAAATCCAAGTGTGAGAAATATGATTACAAATATCTCGGCAACTCATTATCCGATCAACTTCTTTATTCGATCGATCTTTATGCAAAATTTATGTTTTTATATTGTCTTTAATATTCATTCCTTAAAATAAACAATTTCGAAAATTTTTATATACCTTTTATCAGATCGAATACAGTCGGACCTTTATTTAA
Source organism: Maratus speciosus (assembly GCA_963932465.1). Classification (NCBI taxonomy): domain Eukaryota; kingdom Metazoa; phylum Arthropoda; class Arachnida; order Araneae; family Salticidae; genus Maratus; species Maratus speciosus. Next base: position 39,033,067 of record OZ010799.1, read on the forward strand.
CGAAGTCGCTAAATCCCGAAAAAAAGTTCGTTATATGGAAAATTCGTTAAATAGAGATACACCTTTTAAAATACTTTAAGCTACATAAAACATATTTTAAACCCATGAACACTAAATATAATTTTATAAAAGTAATTAATCACACTTTTTGTATAAATTATATCTATTTTTTTATATATATTTTACCCTTCAAAAAGAAACTTGCAAGGGAAATAAGAATGAAACAAAACATTCTCTGAAAATACATTATATTTTCAGTTAAAAAAAAAATAATTTTACACTACAATCACGATTTTTTATTATGATCAATAAGCTGTTTGGAGGAATACCAAATTTTAAAGCAATATTCTTTTTCTTCGCGCTTTTATCCACTACATTAAGATTTTTTTCTTTTATGCTAAACACTTTCTCTTTGACATTTTCGAGCTAAAAGAACCGAAATTACCAGCACGACTTAATGATCAGACACTTCTTGGATGGAAAGCAAATAATTACAGCGATTTTACTGCTCTCGTTGAGTTAGGTGCTGGTAAGACCTGTTTATGGTCATTGGTCATCATAAAATGTGTTAAAAGAAAGAATAAGATTGAAATGTCCAGTAATATTTTGACAAATACGGAGAAAAAAAAATTAGATTCCAAGAAAAAGTTCGTTAAATAGAGAATACACTTCGCTATTTGGAGGTTATTTTACGAAGAAATTCGCGAAATGTTCTTGGTCCCAAGGAAAAGTTCGTAAAATAGGGAAATTCGCAAAATAGAGGTTCGTTAAATAGAGGTTCGACTGTATTTCGAGAGTCCGAAAAAAATAGTTTCGGATAATCGAGGTTACTGAAATTAAATATGCTTCTTTTGATTATTATATACTTTGTACATACCAAATTTCAAGTCTCTGTCTCAATTTGTTCGGGAGATAGAGCATTTACAGACACACACACAGACAAACGAACAGCATTTTTTTTTTATGTTTTTTTCCGAATCCCCAGTGTCTGAAACGCGTAAATCCGTCAAAAAAATTTTTTTCGATTTTTAAAACGATTACAAGACTTACCCTATGTTCGAAATTTATTTATCGTTTGCCAATGCTCAGTGCGAGCATTTTTGTGCAAGTTTAATTACTAAAAAATAGCAACGTTCATTTTTGTTGACATGTAATTTATTCTATTCTAAGAGTGTGAAACCAAGAGGGTTTATAATTAAACGTGTGATACAGTTCACTTAGTTATTTATTAAGTGTTGTGAGTTATTGACGAGTTTGTGTTTATTTAATTTAAACCAGCGCGCTACATAATTTTTGGTTACGTCTCCCGGAGCTTTGATAATTTTTTTTGTTGTTGAATTGAGTGATAGAACGAACGGTAAGAGGAGTTTCGTTTTCAAGTGTAATCATGTCATCGTTCTGAAGTTATGATGCAATAAGTAAATAAAGAAGCTGCGTCATTTAAACATCTATACTATTTGGTGAGTCTTTTTTGTTAATATTATCTCATTATGACAGAATTTAAAGACATTTTACTTAGAAAACGAGTTTTAAAAGCTACTGTAACTAAACTCAAAAATAATATTATTAGTTCGATAGATGATGCTGATTCTAGTCAGCTTGCTTTATTCGAAAATAAAATCGAAAAATTAAATGAGGAATTACATGAAATTTTTAATGCAATTTTTTCACAATGCAAGGAAGAAGATGTAGATAATTTTGTTGATGAGCAACAATCCGTACAGGATAAACTTGACAATCTTTGGTTAAGTGTTAACCGGAAAAACTCAAAATTTACTTTAAATGAATCGAATCAAAATAATAGCCTTTCTAAATCTCAAATACCAGAAGTAAAGCTTCCAAAATTGACGCTTCCTACGTTTAGTGGTAATTTAGAAGAATGGATATCATTTTATGATTTATTTAAAGCTAGTGTGGATAATAATGAGAGTTTATCAGACTGTCAAAAATTGCAGTATTTGAAATCGGTATGTAAAAACAGCGCACTTAAAATTATTCAGTCTTCCAATATCTGATTCAAACTATAAGACAGCTTTAGAATTATTAAAGGAGCGATATTCAAATAAACGTGAGTTAATTAATGCATTAATTAAGAAATTAATTGGAATGCCTTGTATATCGGATAATGCACAGTCTATTTTAGAGAGTGTAGATGTTATAAACGAATGTGTGCGTTCTTTAAGTGTACTTGAACAAGACGTTAGTGGATTTTCGGAAGTAATTGTAGTTTATGTAATTACAGATAAATTAGATAAAAATACGAGATATTGGTGGGAAAGAACATTAAAAAAGGAGGAGGTGGGAACTCTTAATAATTTATTATCTTTCTTGAAGGATCACGCTAGAACCCTTCAAAACAGCAAATCCTCAGTAAAGAAAATAAAGAAAGGTAAAGTAACGACATTGTTGTCTTCTAATAATAGTTGTTGTGTATGCAAGAAATCACATCCGTTGTATAAATGTCCTAAGTTCTTGCAGTTAAGTGTACATAAAAGAATAGAATTGATTAGAAGAAACAACTTGTGTTACAATTGTCTTTTAGATAAACACCATGCAAAAATCTGCAAGAGTTTAAGTAAATGTAAAGTGTGTCATAAGTCTCACCATACAATTTTACATCTTCCGAGAGACCCGAAATCTTATTCAGATAGTGTAAATGAAACGCCGACTGGCCCTCTGTCTCCGAACGCACCAGAATTTCAGCCGAGACCAACTGAGTCATTAAATCAAACTTCTTGTGCTAGCATCTTTGAATTTCCAAACAACTCTGTGTCGGGATTACATTCATTGCAAAATAAGCAAACTCTACTTTGTACAGCAATGATTAAGGTTCGTGACTCACTGGGTAATCTTGTAAACTGTCGCGCTTTGCTGGATAGTGGCAGTGAGGCCTCTTTCATAAGTGAAAATTGTATGCGTAAATTATGTTTGCCAAGGCAATCTACTAAAGTACAGATTACATGTTTAGGTTCTTATAATGCTGAATCTAATGAAGAGATAAATTTAAATTTTACTCCCCATTTTAATTCTGAAGTGAGATTTGCCACTAGAGCATTTGTGATAAAAAGAATCACATCAAATGTGCCGTATAGTTCTATTCCTTCAAATATTGTGAATAATTTCAATGATTTAGTTCTAGCAGACCCAATATTCTTTGAATCAAGACCAGTAGATATCTTGTTAGGTGTTAACGTTTTCTTTACATTGCTTAAAGGGGAAGTTATAAAAAGAGAAGAAACTCTACCCTTCGCCGTATGTTCTAAACTTGGTTGGATAATTACGGGAACTACCCCTTTTGATACAAGTCAACGTACATTTTCTGTTAATAATATTCAATTTCAACTAGATGATTTAGTTCAAAAGTTTTGGTCTTTAGATTCCATTCCTGAGCTAGTTCGAATTTCTAAGGAAGAACAAGAATGTGAAGACCATTTTAAGAGCAATTATTTTCGAAATGGTTCTGGAAGATTTGTTGTGAAACTTCCATTTAAAGATTCTCCATCGCAATTAGGTGATACTAAGGAATTAGCCATACAGCGATTTCGTTCTTTGGAACGTAAGCTTTCAAAACAACAGTCTATTTATAAAAACTATCGAGAGTTTATGAAGGAATATTCGGATTTGGGTCATATCGAACGGATATCCAAATCGGAAAGAGTCCCTACATTTGTTTTTTATTTACCTCATCATGCGGTAATTCGTGAATCAAGTACGACGACAAAATTAAGAGTTGTTTTTGATGCCTCTGCTAAATCTACCTCTGGTGTGTCCTTGAATGATATTCTAATGGTCGGACCCCGTATACAACAGGAACTTTTTCCAATTCTTTTAAGATTTAGAGCTTTTCCTATTGTTGTACGAGCAGATATAGAGAAAATGTTTAGACAAATCTTGATTAATCCAGAAGATAGAGATTTTTTAAGAATTTTTTGGAGAGAGAATTCCCAGGATCCGTTAGTGGAATATCGTTTAACAACGGTCACTTATGGTACAGCATCTGCCCCGTTTCTGTCTACAAGAGCTCTTCATCAGCTTGCCTTAGATGAGAAAAACGATTTTCCTTTGGCATCTGCAGCTGTGTTGAAAGATTTTTATGTAGATGATTTTCTCTCTGGCGGCCAGAATGAGGAAGAAGTTGTGGAACTAATTAGTCAATTGACATTAATAATGAAACGAGGTGGCTTTAATTTACGAAAATGGATTTCAAATGTACCTGGAGTACTGAGGATTATTTCTGATGAATGTAAGGAAAGTACAGAGTCATTGCTCTTGACTAATGATGACGGGATAAAAATTTTAGGAATTCACTGGAATTTAACGGGTGATTTCTTCTGTTTCACTGCTTTAGACCATGAGAAAAAGGACAGATATTCTAAAAGAGATATTTTGTCAGAAGTTGCAAAGGTGTTTGATCCGCTAGGCTTGCTTTCCCCCTGTGTTGTTTTCATGAAGGTACTGCTGCAAGACTTGTGGAAGTTTTCACTTACCTGGGGCGAGCCAATTAGTGAAGAACATAGTAAACGGTGGACATCTTTTCGGAATGATTTAAAGGTAATTTCTAAGTTGAAAATTCCTCGATTTGTATTAGCTGCAGATAAGATAAACCTTCAATTCACGCCTTTTGTGATGCGTCTGAAAAAGCATTTTGTGCAGCAATATATATGCGTTCAGTTTCTCAGAATGAGACAATCACCGTAAATCTTTTGACATCTAAAACTAAGGTCGCACCCATTAAGACTCAGTCAATCCCAAGGTTGGAACTTTGTTCCGCTCTTCTTTTGACAAATTTGCTAAAGGTTGTTTTGGATCACTTAAGTCTCAAGGAGAGCGAAGTGTTTGCGTGGACTGATTCTAAGGTTGCGTTGGCATGGCTTTCTTCAGAGCCTCATAGATGGCAAACCTTTGTAGCAAACCGTGTTGCTAAAATCCAAGAAACACTCTGCCTAATATTTCGTGGAATCATGTTCGCGGGCTTGAAAATCCAGCTGACTGCGGAACAAGAGGAATGCTACCATCGGAATTAGTGAATTGTGAGCTATGGTTTCATGGTCCTAAATGGTTAAGAGAGCCATGGGATAAACCGTCTAATGAATCATTTGAAGGCAAGGATGTACAAGAAATTATCCTAAAGGAAGAAAAGAGGAATTGTGTTGTAAATATTTCTAAACTTAATGATGATCATCTGATTTTCAGATATTCTTCTTGGAATAGACTAGTACGAATCGTCGCGTGGTGCTTAAGATTTGTAGACAATGCAAGAAAGTCGTTATCAAATCGAGTAAATGGTTTTCTCTCAGTCTTAGAGCTTTCAAATTCCACAACGAAAATTCTGAAAATAGTTCAAAACGAGTGTTTCCGTGATGAAATATCTAATTTAAGTCATCACAAATCTTTAAAATCTTCAAGTAAACTTTTGTCTTGAAACCCATTCCTGGATCATAATTGTATTTTGCGTGTTGGTGGAAGATTGAGACATGCTAATGTCTCAGAAGATCAGAAACACCCAATATTATTGCCTAAGACACATCATATAACTGCATTAATTATCAAACATTATCATATAACTTATTTACATGCTGGTCCACAGCTTCTTTTAGGTGTTCTTCGAACCAATTTCTGGATTTTAAGTGGTCGAGATGCTGTAAGAAAAATAGTGAGGAGTTGCTTAAAGTGTTTTTATGCTTCACCATCTGTTGGCACTAAAATAATGGGAGATCTTCCAGCCATACGTGTTAGGCCAAGTCGTCCATTCTCAAAGACTGGGATTGATTATGTCGGCCCATTTATGTGCAAGGAGAGAAATCGTAGAAATATCAAGTCGTTTAAGAGTTATATTGCTATTTTTATTTGTTTTTCAACTCGTGCTATTCATCTTGAATTGGTTTCGGATTTGACAGCTTCCACATTTTTGGCTGCTCTGAAAAGATTTGTTGCCCGTAGAGGTAAACCAGCTGAGTTGGTTAGTGATTGCGCAGGAAATTTCAAGGGTGCAAGTAGGGAACTGCGTGAGTTATACAATACCGTATCCTCCATTAGTAAGGATCAAACATTACAGAATTATGTGGCTAATGAAGGTATCATCTGGAACTTTAATCCACCTTCTGCTCCACATTTTAATGGGCTGTGGGAAGCTAACATAAAATCTGTGAAATATCATCTACGTAGAACAATGGAAAATTCACTATTTACAGTTGAAGAATTCTCTACATTATTGTCGCAAATTGAAGCCTGTTTGAACTCGAGACCTTTATGTCCTCGGTCGAACGATCCAAGTGATCTACAAGTCCTGACATCAGGTCATTTCTTGACTGGTGCTGCCTTGTCGGTTATTCCGGAACTTGACGTTTCTGAAATTCCCCCTAATAGACTTCGTCGTTGGCAATTAACCCAGAGAGTATTTCAGCACTTCTGGAAGCGATGGAGTGGTGAGTATTTGTCTCAACTCCAGCAACGTCCCAAGTGGTTGTGTGCGACAGCAAAATTTAAATGCTGGTGACTTAGTGCTAATTAAAAATGAACTTCTTCCCCCTCTTCAATGGAAGTTAGGAAGAATTATTCAGACATTTCCTGGCCATGACGGTCGTGTGAGAGTCGCCATAGTAAGAACTGCTGCCGGAAATTTTAAACGAGCGGTTCATAAACTCTGTCCTTTGCCCTTTCATTAACAACAACATTCATTAACATATATAACTCTTTTATTTGTACCCCTTGAAGATTTCAAGGCCGGGGGTGTATGTTCGAAATTTATTTATCGTCTACCAATGCTCAGTGCGAGCATTTTTGTGTGTTTAATTTCTAAAAAATGGCAACGTTCTTTTTTATTGACATGTAATTTATTCTATTCTAAGTGTGTGAAACCAAGAGGGTTTATAATTAAACGTGTGATACAGTTCACTTAGTTATTTATTAAGTGTTGTGAGTTATTGACGAGTTTGTGTTTATTTAATTTCAACCAGCGCGCTACACCCTATACTACGTATGATGGGTAGGTAAAAGAAGAAAAGCAAAGGATCAATGTATACACTTAATATTACATTTTTGTATCATTATGATTTTTCTTATTAAATATTGTCTTTAAATTTTTACTGCGAATTTTATCAATTTTTCTAGTTTTTCGCTTTAACTTTTTTTTTACAAGATTATATTTTAATTAGTTTATTTCGGTGCGATAAAAATAAAATTAATTAATTACTTTCTTCTATCTTTACAAGAAGAAAGTATTGGATTCATGAAAATTTTCGAATTCCGGTTTTCGACGGATTTAAACGTTTTAGGGGCAGAGATTCCAAAAAACATGTTTTTACAAAATATCTGTCTGTGACTCTGTGAGTCTGTCTGTCTGTGTGTATGTGACACAAATTTTGTGGGCGCTCTATCTCAAGAACTAATGCACGGATTTTAATAAAAATTTATATTCAGTTAGTCCCTAATACAATTTGATGCTGATTAGTTTTTGGTGTAAATCGCTCAACAGGTGGCGCTGCTACGCTGCATTTTTCACGCTTTTCGCAATAGCTCTATCTCAAGAACTAATGCACGGATTTTGATGAAACTTCATATTTAGTTACTCCTTGATATGAAATGATGCTGATTACGTTTTGGTGTAAATCGCCCAACAGGTGGAGCTGTTATGATGAATTTTGCAGGATTTACACGATTTCCCCGATAGCTCTATCTTAAGAACTAACGCACGGATTTTCATCAAGCTTCAGATTCAGTTAATCCTTGATATGACTTGCTACAGATTATGTGTTGGTGTAAATCGCCCAACAGGTGGCGCTTCTGTGCTGCCTTTTTCACGATTGCCTCAATAGCTCTATCTATAGAACTAATGGACGAATTTTCATCTAATTTCAGATTTAGTTATATGTTGACACAAGTTGTTGTTAATTAGGTTTTAGTGTTAATCACCCAATAGGTGGCGCTGCTATGCTGGAATTTTCACGATTTTCGCAATAGCTCTTTCTCAAAAACTAATGCACGGATTTTCTCCAAATTTCAGATTCAGTCAGACGTTGACATAAATTGTTGCTGATTAGAATTTGGTATAAATCACTCAATAAGTGGCGCTGCTAGGCAGCATTTTGCTGGATTTAGACGATTTCAGCTATAGTCATATCTCAAGAACTAATGCACGGAATTTCAAAACTTTAGAATCCTCATGAGATGCATAGATTGCCATTTAATTTTGGCAGTGTGATAGCGAATTTTGAAGTATTAACATGTATGCGATAGAAGAAAGTTTTGGGATTGGTACATCCGACTAGTTTTTATTTTGTTATGTGGCCCGCGGCTTTGTTTACAATGCTAAATTTGGCCCCCGATGGTCAACGAATTTTGACATGCTTGCTCTAATCCAGGGGTTCCCAAAGTATGGTACGCGAAGCTCTGGCTACTGGTTCGCTAAAGTCCGATACTGATACGCAAACATATTACTATAAACATAAAAATAGCGTGAACTTTTTTTGTTTGCATATATTACTAGAGATTTTTGTTATTAGCATACTCTCTGAAATCCGCACACGGTGCTTATGATACAAACAGTTTCCAGAATTACATGTAATTATTACATTAATATAGGAAAAATTAAAATGGGTAAATTAATACCTAATTTTAAAAATAATCGATGAAACAAATTTAATTAGCAGAAAAACTGTTTTTAATAATGGTTTTTAAATTGAATTACTTGAAGGTAAAGGCTGAATGCGTAGAAATAGGAGGTGCCTGTTCGAATAGGAGTATAGTTAAAACTATTTTTTCCCAAGTGTAAAATAATCGATGAAACAAATTTAATTAGCAGAAAAACTGTTTTTAATAATGGTTTTTAAATTGAATTACTTGAAGGTAAAGGCTGAATGCGTAGAAATAGGAGGTGCCTGTTCGAATAGGAGTATAGTTAAAACTATGTTTTCCAAAGTGTAAAATAATCGATGAAACAAATTTAATTAGCAGAAATACTGTTTTTAATAATGGTTTTTAAATTGAATTACTTGAAGGTAAAGGCTGAATGCGTAGAAATAGGAGGTGCCTGTTCGAATAGGAGTATAGTTAAAACTATTTTTTCCCAAGTGTAAAATAATCGATGAAACAAATTTAATTAGCAGAAAAACTGTTTTTAATAATGGTTTTTAAATTGAATTACTTGAAGGTAAAGGCTGAATGCGTAGAAATAGGAGGTGCCTGTTCGAATAGGAGTATAGTTAAAACTATTTTTTCCCAAGTGTAAAATAATCGATGAAACAAATTTAATTAGCAGAAAAACTGTTTTTAATAATGGTTTTTAAATTGAATTACTTGAAGGTAAAGGCTGAATGCGTAGAAATAGGAGGTGCCTGTTCGAATAGGAGTATAGTTAAAACTATGTTTTCCAAAGTGTAAAATAATCGATGAAACAAATTTAATTAGCAGAAATACTGTTTTTAATAATGGTTTTTAAATTGAATTACTTGAAGGTAAAGGCTGAATGCGTAGAAATAGGAGGTGCCTGTTCGAATAGGAGTATAGTTAAAACTATTTTTTCCCAAGTGTAAAATAATCGATGAAACAAATTTAATTAGCAGAAAAACTGTTTTTAATAATGGTTTTTAAATTGAATTACTTGAAGGTAAAGGCTGAATGCGTAGAAATAGGAGGTGCCTGTTCGAATAAGAGTATAGTTAAAACTATTTTTTCCCAAGTGTAAAATAATCGATGAAACAAATTTAATTAGCAAAAAAACTGTTTTTAATAATGGTTTTTAAATTGAATTACCTGAAGGTAAAGGCTGAATGCGTAAAAATAGGAGGTGCCTGTTCGAATAGGAGTATAGTTAAAACTATTTTTTCCCAAGTGTACTTTCCAAAGCACCCCCTATTTTTTCATTTTTGTACTGGAAGATCTGGTAGGAGGTATCGAAATTTTATTTCAGTATTGAAGTTGTATTTCAAATTTAATTAATTATTTATGTAAGTTTGCGGGCTGAAATTTTTCTCTTCTTGTATCATCTTCTTATATCTTGTGTGTTTCTTGGAAATCCGTTTTTAATGCAGTAAGGTTATTTAAAATCGTGATTTGAAATCAAAGAAAATATGGGAGGCTCCATTTTCACAGTTTTTCTTATATTAGCATTCCTTTGTTATTTGGTGGTACGCGGAAGTATGAAATTCGATTTAGTGGTACGTCGGTAAAAATGTTTGAGAACCCCTGCGTCTAATCCATTCAGTTTCACTTGTAAAATGTTATTAATTACATCGAAATTTGCATTTGAACATATCTTAAAAGTAAAAACCATTTTAAAAAATAATATTTTCATTAGAGTTTTTAATTTATTGCTATTATTATAATTGAATTATAATTCACCTTGCCAAAGTTTGAAAAGTATTAATATAGTAATATATACAGGGTGCAATATGTTATCTATCGCCGACCTTTAGTTTCTCAACCATTGGTCGTAGACATACAGTTCCAAACACAAAAACGTTTCAAATGAGGTAAATATTCATATTGTGGTATTATTTAAAGTAAAAAATCAATTTTATAAAAATTACGAAAACTAACTTTTTATATGGTCCCCCAATCCCTATAGATATATTTAGTAAAAGTTTACACATATCATAACAGATATAACACAAAAAGTTTGACATCTGTGTTACAAAAATTGACACAGTTGTAACACTAAAGTAATTCGAGATCAAAGTCAGGGTGCAATGTCCTTTTTACGGCGAAGCCACCTTTAGCCAGTATCGTCGGTGCGTTTGAATGTTGTTCGATCCATAAAAGTTAGCTCAAATTTTTAGATGAAATAACCCTATTTGGTGATTCTCCGATTTGGCGATACCGACTAAAGGTGGTTTCGCCATAAAAAGGACATTGCACCCGGATTTTGATCTCGAATTATTTTAATTCATCTTTTAACTGATCCCTCAATGAAAGACAAAATTATGCATAAAAATATCAAACTTTGAAATTTAATAACTGTGTCAATTTTTGTAGTACAGATGTCAAACTTTTTGTGTTATATCTGTTATGATATGTGTAAACTTTTACTAAATATAACTATAGGGACTGGGGGACCGTATAAAAAGTTAGATTTGGTAATTTTTATAAAATCGATTTTTTTACTTTAAATAATGTCACAACGTGAATATTTACCTCATTTGAAACGTTTTTGTAATTGGAACTATATATTTACGACCAACGGTTGAGAAAATAAAGGTCGGCGATAGACAACATATTGCACCCTGTATATATATTTATATTGTTTACTAAAATATGTAAGATTTGAAACTTAACTTTTTTTGGAAATTAATTTAAACTGTTTCATTAAAAAAAATGAACTACTTCGCCAATATAACTTAAAAGACTACACTTCAACAACCTTCAAAGATTAGCTAATTTTTAATAATATAAAATTCCTAATTTTTTTTCACTTTTCTCTATTTGTTAAGAGGTAGACTTCAAAAAAATTTTAAATGTGAGGAAAATGTTGGCATGTTGGGGACCTCACCCGCTCCTTTCCCAGATGAAAATTTTGGAGTGTTCACATTCTCACATAAAATAAACAAAACATTTAGATTTTCTGTATCTCATTTGCTTCCCCCAGTACACAAAGTATGAGATCTTTTAAATGCCTTAGTTTTTTAATTTTCTCTGCTCTGTTTGTTATTTTATAATAATCAATCATCTAACCTCTCCTCCTGCCCACGAAACTGCCACCAAGCACAATAATTTGACTCGAAAGTTTAAAGTTAAATGACAGTGCTTAGTATATACAGTGAAACCTCTCTGTGCGACCACCTCCCTTAACGACCATTTTTTTCATGGAACGAAATTTATTCTCATAGGCTCAATACTAATTTTACCTCTATTCAGAGACCACCCCAGTTGAACTCCCTCCATGAGCGATCCATTTCTTTGGAGAAAATGAAACAAATTCCGCTTTTTCCTGGTCGCTTTAAAAAGGTTTTATTAGAATAATACTCCTGGAGAGCGCATTATTCATTAAACTTCTAAACTAAGTTTAGAATTTTTATTTATGCCGGTAACTTTTAAGTGTTTTAACCCCTTTGCTCCTTTTTCGGCAATGAATTTAACTCTGATGACAAAGTAAGGATGACGGTCAATAAACTCCCCTGCCTTATTCTGTCAGGAAACTCAAAGAAATAAATTAATGAAATCGTCATAATTTGTTCCCGTCCAAAAAATAAAAATATTACATTTATTTATTGAACTTCGAAAGGACTTGGAAATAAAAGTTATAGAAGATAAAACCGTAATATCAAAGTAAACGTCAATGTATTCGTTTTTTAAACTCTGCACTAATTAACTTATTTTTGTTTTGATACTTAAATTTTTATATTTTTTTCTAATGTGAAAAATAAATTTTAGTAACATTGTTACCTTTTTTCAACAATTAAAATCTAGATTTAAACATGACCTCCATTAACAGATCACCTCTCGGAGCGACCCATTTTTATTGGAACGGAACGTAGTCGCTTTAGGAAGGTTTTACTGTAATTGTAATTTTTTAAAAATAGGATAAATTGGGCATACAGACTAATTCTAGAACCAAACCTATCTGATAAATTTTTCGTTCTTGTAAATTGTTCTTTTTTAGATGCGCTCGTAATTTAAGTATTGCGCGGCAGCGCAATACTTATTTATTTCCAGTGTCACTTCTCAATGTTAATTTAACATAGAAAAGCCTATGGAGCTCATAACTTTTTCATTTTTTTCTTCCCACCTTTTTGTCCCTGATGCCACTCATTTTTTTTTCTTTACTAATTCTAATAATATTATAAAGGGTGAAAATGTTTGCCTGACGTGAGGATCAAAACGGATGATAAAATGCCCTTGAATATGGGTGAATTATAACACAGAGAGTAACATGGGCTAATTTTTATTTTCATTTTTCAAATATTTTTCTTAATAATTCCAAATTTCATTTTTTTCATTGAGAATCAACGGACATTTCCCCAATAAAATTTAACTTTTTTTTCATTGTTGCCAATAATTCAAAAGCCGTACTAATAATTTGTCTATTTTTAGTTGAATGATTTTCACGCGAAAAATAACTGAAATAGTTTTCTAAAAATTAAAAAGAAGTTGAATATGACGTCATAGTAAAAATAAAAATGACATTTTCAAACAGACTTTTTACGTTCAGATTGGAAGTTTTTGACCTAGGTACAGCAACTTGCATTACTGCACTGGTGAAAGATTTTGAATTATACATAAGTAAATTGCATCACAAATTGTGATACGATACCGCATGAATCAAAGCCTGATAATGGTACCCTCCATTAATTTTTAAATGTGTTCATCTGAATGCAATGACACATTAGACAAAAACCTAATTTGAAGAACAAATTAAAAAAACAAAATTTATTACCTACATTGTTTAAGCCCGAGAAGGGACAGATATTAAGATATTTCATTCAATTCGTTCTACATTTAATGCTAAATTTTTGTAACAAATAAGTTAAACCAATTGAACATTAAAAAATAAAAATAAAATTCATACAACATGATACTTTAAACACCCTAAAAACTTAGTTTCCGTTCAAATGAAATCGAAATAAATCTTAAGACTTTTTTAAAGTTTTGTATTTTCCATGCATCTTATCATTTTATGTACAATCATCATAAAAATAATACAAAAATCTACAATACAAATATTTACAACTTAAAAATGGAAAACGTCTAAGATTTATTGCGATTTCATTTGAACGGAATCTAAGTTTTTAGGGTGCTTAAAGTATCATATTGTATGAATTTTATTTTTATTTTTTAATGTTCAATTGCTTTAACTGATTTGTTACAAAAATTTAACATTAAATGTAGAACTAATTGAATGAAATATCTTAATATCTGTCCCTTCTCGGGCTTAAACAATGTAGGTAATAAATTTTATTTTTTTAATTTATTCTTCAAATTAGGTTTTTTGTCTAATTATATAAATACTTAGCACCTATAGTCATCGTTTGGTCCGTCGGTCTGATTGTCTTCATATAACAGCCCAAAAATTACCCAACCGAATAGTTTGAAATTCAATATATATATCCGTTGCAGAATTTTGTCAAGTCATTTCAAATTTTATGAAAATCGAATCAAAACTTAAAAAGATATTAGTAAAAGTTTTCTTCATTTTATTAAATCCTATCATACGTAATTAATTCAATGATATCCCATTATAGGTAATGATTCTAGGTTGCCATGATGATTATTCGATTAAATCCTATCATACGTCATTAATTCAATGACATCTCCTCGAGCATCTCATGACAGGTAATGATTTTAGGTTGCCAAGGTGATTACGTCATATTTAAGATGGAGTCCTATTATTACCGTGTTACTGAATTTAATATATAGAATCATAATAAATTTTGCATTCATGCATTTTTGCATAAGAGTACAACAATGCATGACCAAGATCTTGCACCAAGATCCGAATATTTATAAAACTAGTAGCAGTACGAATTTGCCACATTTGACGTACATTTTCCGATGTTTTTTTTTCCCACGGAAATGAAATACCGTCTTGATGAAAATGCAAAATTAAATTTATGAATTGTTTTTTATTCTGTTTTGATGCAATGTGAGCTACATGAAAACTTGACATATACAAAAATTACAAGTTAAAAAGTGGTTTTAAAAATCAAGAATGAGAAATGGAGTTTCCAGACATAAATTATTAAGAGATTCTAGACGACTTAATTCGGCACCGTTCACAGCTTTTGTATTTTAAATACAAGCACAGTACTGGTGGTACTAAGTACAGTGAATAGCTCTGTCTACTTTCATCATGTATCAAGATATGTACTGCACTTGAATTAGAATTGTTAGACAGTGTTGCCATGATTTTTTTTTTTTAAAGCTCATGTAGGTATGTAATTCTTTTTAGAAAATAGAAAATGCATTCAGAAAGAATATAATTTGTAAAAGTTTAACAAAATTACAATGTACAAATCATGACAAAGATTTTTCCTTTTACAACAAATTTTATTTTCAGAAATATAACAAGCTCATATACAATAAAAACAACTTTAAACAATATATTCACTACTTAATGATTTAAATGCTGCAAAAGTATTATGTTTTTTAATATAAATGCCTTTGCTTTGCTTTAACATAACAATGAGACTTTCACAACAACTGAAGGCTAAGCTTAAGACTGGGTTTTCAATATTTCATCTGCATGACAAAAATAAATTTCAACTATACTTCAGCCACAATGTAAAGAGGCTTCTAGCACTTTTCAGTACAAATACACTTCTATACACTTATATTTCAATTGTTTAAGAAGGTGAGTTTTTTTCGGTACTTTTCCATTGTCCCATTGATCCCTTTTCATAAAAAAAAAAACTATCGCCAAACTATTCACCAGATTCTAATGCCCAATAAACAGATGGAAGGATGTTGCCATCCCCCACCCTCACAAAAAACAAGAAATTCGTAAAAGCCTTGCTTACTAAAGTGTCAACTATCAATAACTTTAAACAAAAAATTTTACAATACAGGTTTAGGCCTAATTGATTCCCTGGATTTCAAAACACTGTGTATTGAGAGGTATACAACATTCAAAGACAGGTGATACATGACAGATACATACACTCACCAAGTTTAAAAGCACACCTAGTGGCTCACATGCATGCTCAGGCATGAAAATGGGAAATGGAAAAAAAGGTGGAAATTTTTTTCCATCTATACAACGGTAGCAAATTTTTGTAATTTAGATATATTTTAACAGGAATTTATACAATTAAATGAAATATAATTATACATATGATTGTTATTTTCTTTTTGTAACTTAGAACTTACTTAATAAATAAACTAACAAAAATTATATAGGTTCATTGAATCAAAAAAAAAGAGAATGGAAGGCAGATTACTAAAAGTATAAATCAAAAGATATATCTGATGAATTTATATGAAGTGCAGTGATTATTTTTTTTAAACATAGATTCTGGGTGGTTTGGTTGCGTAAGATTTTCTCTCTCTCTCTTTTCTAAGGGAAAAAAAATATTCATGCTAAATATATGCACATCAAAGTTACCATTGCCCCAGAAATACATCACTGAAACTACGCCAAAAAGTTGTATAAATGGAATAAAATATTCTATTCCAAAAAGAACTTTATGTAAACTTTCTTTCCCTTTTAAAATCTAAGAAAAATTCACGCAGGAACGAATCTCAGTCAATTTCATTTACCTAATTTTCAGATGGTCATGGGATAAGCTGACCTTTGATTTAATAGCTCTTCTACACAGCAGTTCAGAAATTCTAAGGGTTTAAATAGACAAAATGTCTGAAGAGTAAATATATCAGCCCCCCACCCCTCTTATATGTTTTCGAGATTTTCTTTGCATTTTTGCATCAATCCAGAGAATGACCAAAATTGTATTCAAAAAGGTGGAATTCCTCCTTTAGGAGGAACTTTTTCATCCCTGATGCTAGATGGCAGGGCTGGGACAGCACTGAACAGAGGACTGCAACATCAATGGATTGAGCTCACTAGTCTAAGTGATGTTCCTCTGTTGCCATGGCACCCCAGCAGGACCATCGCTAAGACTTTTAATATGGAGGTGGAGAGGACATTAAATTGCCAAGTCGAATTTCAGTATTTGCCAACTCATTGAGAAGCAAAAATAGTTACCGTAATAGTTCTCGACGTTTGCCAACTAGTTTTATAATTTTGTCAAGTTACCACAATTAGAAAATACAGGGTGATTCATAAAAGATGGGCAGAACTTTAAGGGGTTATAGTACACTTAAAGACAAATAATATTAAATAGGAGACTAAGGGTCCCAGACGTATTCCCAAGGAGATAGGGGGCATTAAAGTTTAGGGTCCGAAATTTCAAATGATTATAAAACATGGAAAAATTGGTCGATTCGTTTGCGGTTTTTGCAAAAAATTTTCTTTATGCCAGTATTTTCTTGCAATAAAATTTTAAAGTTCAATTTCAAAAAATGCCGATAGGGGGCGCTTTAGACTTTGGAGTAACAAACAACTATTTTTTAACGTTATTTTTTGTATTTCTTTAAATGATTTCGAAAGCTTAGACTTAAACTTAAATTTTGATCTAAAAATCTGAGTCCTAACGAGTAGTTAAGTAGCATAAACTGAAATTTGAAATTTGAAACCCTTCTCCCCCCAGAACAAAAATCAGTTATTCCCGATCTTTGTGCCGTAGATTAGGCTCTAACTACTGCCGCGTTTTGCTAAAATTATTCTTTATGTCAGTATTTTCTTGAAAATAAATTTTAAAGAAAATTTTCAAAAAATTCCGATAGAGGGCGCTTTAGACTTTGGAGTAACGAACAACTATTTTATACCGTTATTTTTTGTGTCTCATTAAATGCTTTCTAAAGCTTAGACTTAAACTTAAATTTTCAGCTCAAAATCTGAATCGCTGAGCGTGGTTCAGTAGCGAGGGGAGGGGGTTCAAATTTCAACTTCTGAACATAGTTCAGTTTGCACTACTTAACCATGCCCAACGATTCTGTGCTGTGATACGAGGCAAAAATACAACTTTCGTCAAGGACTGCATAGTCGGAATTCACTCATAAAGGCACTGGCACAGTTGGAAACGTCGCTCATGCAAACGTTAAAGCTCCATTCCTGACGCTAGTCACCGGGTGAAGAAGGAAACAGAAAGTATGCAAATGTCAAATGGGGAAGAAGAAGAACACGTATGCAAAATTTCGACACGATTCAGGCATAAAAACCACTGAACGGTGAGTCAAGTGTAAGTCGCTGTAGTAATGAATCGGAAGATGGTGCCCTTCACGAATAAGGAAAAGGCTGAGATGCATTTAATTTACGGAGCGGCAGATGGAAATGGTGCAGAGGCACAACGAATGCACGGAGAGCGATTTCCCAGCAGGCGGTTGCCTAACCGCAAAACTTTCGAGCGCTTGCACAGACAGTTGTGTGAGACGGGATCATTTCTCGCTTCCCGGTCGAATGCAGGTCGTGCAAAAAAGGATGAATCAGTAGTTGTTGCAGAAGCCATTCTGGATGTAGTAGCGGCGCAGCCAAGTACAAGTACACGAACAGTGGCTAGGCAGGTGGATACCTCACAGTCCATGACTTGGAGGGTACTGAAGGATGAACATTTGCTCCCGTTTCATGTGCAACGAGTCCAGAAACTGTCTCCAGGGGATTATCCAAATCGTATTGAATTCGCCCGCTGGTTTCTGCAGCAGAACGCGCTAAATCCACATTTTGGACGAACTGTGCTTTTCACCGATGAATGTACCTTCACACGTGAAGGTACATTTAACACACACAATGCACATGTATGGGCGGATGTCAATCCACATGCTACGTATCCACATGCTCATCAGAGACGCTTTTCCATCAATGTTTGGGCAGGAATCCTCGGAGACCACCTAATCGGACCGTACCTTCTTCCTGAACGCCTCAACGGTAAAACATACCCCACATTTCTGCAACATGTGCTGCCAGACCTGCTAAACGTTGTTCCTCCACGCATCCGGCAGGTCATATGGTTCCAGCACGATGGAGCGCCAGCCCATTACGTACGAGACGTCCGCAACTATCTGGACATCACATTTCCGAACAGATGGATTGGTCGAGGTGGTCCTGTTGCTTGGCCTGCTCGCTCGCCAGATCTTTCACCCCTCGATTTCTTTTTTTGGGACGATTGGAGGCTCTTATGTATGAGACACCCATTGAATCCCCCGAGGAACTGGTCGCCAGACTTTCCGCCGCTGTAGGGGAAGTGCTCGAAAAGCCTGATGTTTTCGCGAATGTTCGCCGTTCCATTCTTCGCCGTTGTTCTGCGTGCATAACCTCTGGTGGTCACAATTTTGAACATTTATTGTAATTACATGTTAATAAATATGCTTTGGTAACATAATCCTAATTTGTGTCTTTTTACCTCGTATCACAGCACACAATGTGTGGACATGGTAAACTGAACTGTGCTCAGGAGTAGAAATTTCAAACCCCTCTCCCCAGAAACTTAACCACGTCTAACGATTCAGATTTTGGGCTGAAAATTTAAGTCTAAGCTTTAGAAAGCATTTAATGAGACACAAAAAATAACGGTATAAAATAGTTGTTCGTTACTCCAAAGTCTAAAGCGCCCTCTATCGGAATTTTTTGAAAATTTTCTTTAAAATTTATTTTCAAGAAAATACTGACATAAAGAATAATTTTAGCAAAACGCGGCAGTTGTTAGAGCCTAATCTACGACACAAAGATCGGGAATAACTGATTTTTGTTCTGGGGGGAGAAGGGTTTCAAATTTCAAATTTCAGTTTACGCTACTTAACTACTCGTTAGGACTCAGATTTTTAGATCAAAATTTAAGTTTAAGTCTAAGCTTTCGAAATCATTTAAAGAAATACAAAAAATAACGTTAAAAAATAGTTGTTTGTTACTCCAAAGTCTAAAGCGCCCCCTATCGGCATTTTTTGAAATTGAACTTTAAAATTTTATTTCAAGAAAATACTGGCATAAAGAAAATTTTTTGCAAAAGCCGCAAACGAATCGACCAATTTTTCCATGTTTTATAATCATTTGAAATTTCGGACCCTAAACTTTAATGCCCCCTATCTCCTTGGGAATACGTCTGGGACCCTTAGTCTCCTATTTAATATTATTTGTCTTTAAGTGTACTATAACCCCTTAAAGTTCTGCCCATCTTTTATGAATCACCCTGTATAATATAGTTCTTATATGAAAAAAGTTTAATAATATTCCGAATTAGATTTGTAACTTTTGCCAAGTCTATCAGAAATAGAATATATTATAGTTTTTATTAACGTTTTAAACAAATTTTTCAACTAAGTTTAACAATTATTATTTTATTTGACAAGTGTAACAGCATTCGCAAATGTTTGGGCTCCTCCCCTTAGTAAGGACCCTGCAGCCCAGGTCGCCAAACCTCTGTACTAGAAACTCGGCAAGCGTATGTATCTTCTCAAGTATCACCCATCTTTGTAGGTCGCATACTTGTAAATAAACAGTCTTTTGCAGTGTTGAATTCAGACACTTTCCTCCAGGAGGGATTTATGTGGCTCGAGGGGGGGGGAGGGCACACTTGCCACCACTTGAATTCAACACTGGTCTTTTGAAACCTGATGAATCATTTACACTAACTCTGTATATTAATGAAAACAGAAAAAAGTAATCTTGGATATTTATTTATTGACATCATTTTTCTTAATTATCCCTCTTGGCTGGTGAATGTGATGTCAGATGAAACTGATCTATTGTACATAGCTATTGCAACATTTTTTTCTAATTTTTTTGTCTCTTTTAATATCATGTCGTTGATGTTTAAGAATGTAATTATTATTTTAATTAACAAAATAACTAATAAATCCATAAAAGAACATTAACCAATACAGGTAAAAGTCGAATTAAAAATTATTTGATGACATAACAAACACATGTAATGAATTTGAAATCAAATGAATGCGACGCCATGATCATGCAATTTTGGCATTAAATCCTATAGTTTGGTGATAGTTTTTTTTTTAATGGAAAGTGGTCAATGGAATAATGGAGAAATAAATTTTTTCTTTTATAAAAAATAAATAAATAAAAATTTTCAACACATTAAACAAAAAATGTTCATACAAAGGGAAAAAAACTATTTATATTCACTTTAAGTCAAGATAATTACTGATGTATTCTTGTACAAAATGAAAGAATTCCTAAACAACCGATTGAAAAATATCAGTACTTTTCAGTTAGTGGAGCACAAGTCACAATTTTGTGCAAAAACACCACAACTTCACATACAAAAATATAGTTACCTGAATATTTCCTTTCATAAATTGCTACACAATAATGTCAGATATACATTGTTTTTTATTCAATGATTTTTAAATTGGATATTTTTCCAGTATAGAGGCTTTGGCGAGATAGAGAAAATGACCTCAGTGAGAGAAGGAAATTTGGCAACATAATTTCTGGTAACCTTTTCACTGTTTCATATACACAAGAATTTTTTCAATATTTATACAATTTTCACACAAAATGGTTTAGATACCAAACTCATTGACTGATTTGTATGTAAATTTATACAGTTTTTGCAACAATGGCAACACACAAACATATGAAATAGGTTTAAAATGACAAAAATGAATTTAGGCATCCAAGGAATCTCAAAATGTAAAAATATACAAGTATTTACCATGATTACAATCCTTTCCTTATACTATATGTATATGGATAGTAAAAAATACTAATGCTGCTGATAATGAATTTAACAGGTCCTTTTCAATTTCTCATTTTACCCTGCAAAAACCATGGGATATAAAAACATGAAAACTGGTAATTTTACAGAGGTATCTGAAACATACAATGAACATGCTGAAGCACACAGTTTTTAAATTGCTATGCACTATTTAAGGTTGAAAGCGATCAAGATAGTTCAATTACATAAGTTTTATAGTATAAAAAACTATGAACAGCAATTTAACCATCTTTTGCGGGCATACATACAAAAAGATGGTGATGTGATGTGTGTAATAATCCTTTTTTAAGTTTGGCTGTTTTTTGAAATTTTTTTCATTAAAAATTTCATTAATTGAGTACAAATTTTCAAAATAACAATTTTTTATTTACTATTGCCAGATTATATATATACATTTTCTTTGAACAATAATTATATGGTTTTTATAAATGAAAGTTGTGCTATATTCATTAGATCACGTATATTTCCATTTATAAATGATGAACTTAAAAGCCCCTGCTGGTGAAAATGTTGCCATCCTTAAAATGTACTATCCAAGAAACTTAAATATTTCACTATTATTGCACAAAGTGGCATAAAGTCCATAAACTTGTTCATTCACAGATTCTTTTCCCAGATTTATCTTTAAATTTTTCTGGGGAAAGGGAAATTGTATTTTACTAAATTAAAAGTGTTTCTAATGCTCTTTAATTTATCTTTAAATGGCTATTAGTATTTACTTTCGGAGTAATTTTTCTTCCTCGTTTTACAACACAGCAGATTAGAATGTTCTTGGAGACTGAAAGGACTGGACAGGGGTTGACAAGCATAGCTCATAGAACAGACCTCCATAGCATATTTTATATTTATAAAAAAAAAAACATAAAACTTTTCAGTAAATTATATTTATAGTATTAGACTTATCATTCTAACCAGTAGTTAGCTTCTGCAGATATTTTTCCTAACATTTGTGCTTGGCCCCTCAATTAACTTTTGTACCAATATTTGTATTTGGTAAGAAGTGACACAACAATAACTAAAAAAAAAATATATAATATATAATTCTTAGAAATATTTTCCATAGTAGCAGAGCTGAAGATAAGGGATGTGGGTAGAACACTGGTACGAGGTATCAAGTATAACAGGCACTACAGTGTTGGCATGAGTTATCACTACAAATGCACCAGTGATCGGTAGAAAATGAGACAAGGGCAATTCTCAAAAGGTGGGCACTAGACACAAGTCATAACTTTAAGCCTTTCAAACATAACTCATCATTGACCTTTTTTTTTTTTTTTACACTGAGAATTCTATTTAGAGATAGAAAATGACATAATTTATTGTAAAAGCTTTGTATAAATATCTTAAAATTTTATTATTTTATGCTAAAGAGGACAATTTTGGACATTCATAATGTTAACTGCTCCAATGTACCACCAAGAAAAAGAGTTTTAACTTTTTTCCAGGTTGTTCTAATGGTAAACAACAAATGCATAATGGAAACGGATGATTTTTTGATAATTTCGTTAAGAGATGGCAGGCTGATTTATTGCTTTTTTGAAGATAGAAGGACTTTTCTATAAAGAATTTTTCTGTATTTTGTTATGTCCGAAAGTAACATATGTAACAAAGCATTTGATTCTATTATTATTATTACTGGATAACAAAAAGTTAATTATACATATATATATATATATGTATACAGACACATTTACTACGTTCTTAGTCTTAAGAAATTTTTAAATACTAAGAGCAACGTCCAAAATCTGCAAATGTCCAAAATTTGTAAAGTACACAACTGCTAATTAAATGCTTTAATCATTAATTTTCCAGAATAGTTGCTGTCTTTTAATGTTTGTGTATAATTTTGTAGACATACTATTAAAATATTTATATATTATATTTATAGACAAAATACCATACTATTAAAAAAAATTGGCCTTAAATTTGAAAATTTTAAAAATTACATATAGTTAATGTTTAATGATCCCACCTTTTGAGAATCTCCCACAAAACTTGAACAGCAGGCACTAAATAGAGTTGCTGCAGCAGAGTTTTCAAGTCAAACAATACATTAGACATTCGTAATCTAACTGTCATGAAACTCATTATTAAATACCAACCTTCATAAAGAAAACTTATCATGTTTCTTCTGCACTGATTCTTCTGTCATAATCTCAACTGGACGACCACTTCGCTCTTCGTCAACAACGTCTGAATGACCCTACTTATCTTGTACAACTGCTGTCTCATAAATTCGGTATTAACATCTTATAGTTGGATTATGCTGCCACCTATTCGCATATTACGAAACAATTTACAACTAATTTCTGACCTCTCATATCAGTTTGTGACCTACTTACAGACTTACCCTCGTATTTAGCACAGTGTCAGCGATCTCACTGTCCCATTGATCTATCGCTTTCGATTTCAAAGTTTTTAATTTGTAAACAATTGCTATTTTACTCTCCCATAATTTGAAAACATAAAAAAAGGGGGGGGAGAGGAGGGTTTTGGTGTCGAATTTTTGAAGTTGCCGAATTTCTGAGTGCTGGATTTTTTAGGTCATACTGTATCTTTTATAAAATAATGTAAATGGTACTATGTAGAAAAATATTTTTAATGCTTAGTTTTCCTGATTTTTAACAAATTCGTGAGCCAGAAGGTTAATACAAACTTTTACTATAAAGATTTCCACAAACTGCAACTACAAAAATTAAACTTGTTGGATAAAATTGTGGATTTTCAAGGCTGAAATTATTATACTGAAAAGAGCTAGATTGCTGATTTTGTGAAACATTTACAATAACATACAACTTATGTCTTCTTAAAAATAAAGGAATAATAATAATAAGCAATGTAAATACCAGAAAAGAAAAGCAATTTTCAATATTTAACTTTTCTGATTTTTAGCATAAATTCATGGAAAAAAAAAACTAACAGCAAAAATTAAATTTGTTGCATAAAATTCCAATTTTCCTTTTTTAAGAATAATTTCTTTCACATTAGGAATACAATATATACATATTAAATCCCTTGACTAGCGATAACAAATATTAAAAATGTGTTGTAGATATTTATAACAAACAAAACTAATTCTAGCAAAAACTAGAAAACTATAAATGGAAAATAAGCATATATCACAAGATTTTGAACATAAATAAAAGCATTTTTCTGAAAACATCTTTATGTATAATTGCATATAAATTACAAATATCCATTTCACAATCTTATCACATAGGAAATATACAGTAAACAATGATGAAATCTCTTTATACATATATATTTTAATAATATATATTGAATAGTGTTTCTCTTTTTTTTTTTTTGGATTAGTGACACATTAAATTATAAGACTTGTATTATAAATCTTATGCATTTGTATTTTTATTGTAATTGTATTTAATAAGATGTTTGTGACATACAATAATTTAAAAATATTAATTATTATTATTATATCATCAAGTAAACTTGTGATTACAAAAGGGCCAGATTACCAATGGGGCAATCTTCCACCAGTAAATTTTAATAGAAATTTTCCTCTTATATAATTCTTATTAAATTCTTTCATCTTATATTCATGAAAAATTACTGTAATGAATAACACAAAAATTTCTATTCTTTTTTACTGGTGGAAGTTTGCCCCGTTGGTAATCTGACACTTTTTGTAATCACAAGTTTCATACTGGATGACCTGATACAATGCATTTATATTTTTATTTCTTACAGCTAAAATAAAAGCAAAAATTATGATACAACTAAAAAAATAAAACCTGTAACTCATATCTAAATAAGAAATAAAAATTATATCTGCTCAAATTAAAACTAGAAATATATATTTAAAAACTTAAGAAACAATAAATGCTATATCCCTTGAACAGTGGTTCTCAACCTGTGTGCCGCGGCAAGTAGTGTACTGTGAAACTTTTAAGCCAAGTTACATCAAAATTTTGAAAATTCCAATCTGTAATGTCTAACATTTAATATTATGCAATTTACTTTGAAATAAGGTTTAGTGTCACAAATTTGCTTTAGTTGAGAGATTTTTCTTCTGTTACTCATTATAAGGATATGCGAGAAAGCCCTAAAAATGATCTTACATCTCTTGAGATAAATTCTTTCAGAAAAAAAATCATGTCTCCTAAAGGAAAAAGATTACAATTTAAAATGCAGTAGAAAAGATTGTTAAAAAAATGATTTAAGAATATGCTTATTCGAAGGTGTTATCTTACGCAGGAAGTATTCTAATTTTTAAAAATGGTCAAACTCAGCTATCTCTTTAAATGTTAATGTGACACATTAATGACGAATTAAGGTACTTTTCCACATTGCCAGTTCCTTTTCCTGTACAATTTCATATCGGCTATTGCCTGTAATTTCCTGTATTACTATTGACCTACTATTTCCTGCATTACTATCAATAAACATATACCTCGAATCCGTTTCTCCTCCATATACATGGGAAAAGTCCATGTTTATTTGCACTGATGATGGTATGGTGAATTATACCAAAACTAGTCTTAAAAAGGTGCTCAAAATGGTGTTTCATCTGCTTATAAATGTTAATGCATATTACGCAAGAGAAGTATATAAAAAAAGGCTATAAGAATTTTATTTAAACTAATTTTCTTTTCCTTTCTTTGGTTTGGATGGCCTATTTTGTTTGTGATAATAAATAAATAAAAAATTATATGAAATCATTTCTTATGTAATGCTACATAATCCTTCCTTTTTTAAAGTCATCATAATTTTAGTGTGCCGCACAACTTTAATTCTAGGTATAAGTGCACTGTGAAGTAAAAAAAGTGGAGAAACAGTGATTTATAGGCTTCTTTCACTTGGTGGGGTTGTATACTAATGGGTGCTAATGACAGAAAATAAGTAAATATAACTGAAAGTATCTCCTATGAAAACACAGGAGATGATAGATACTACACAGGGTTAGTGAAATATAAGTTACAAACTTGAGAGGGCTCTGGAATGATTTCTACTGCTCTAAGTATAAGATTTAAACTATAGCTGATTCAAATGATGCACCAAGCCAAGCCAAGCTATTGCCGTGCTTAAAGAATGCCAACATGGAACGTGCTACACCCACGCATAACCTCCACCGAAAATGAGAAATTTAAAATAACTTGAAATTTAGAAGCAACAAAAAAGGTCCGAAAAGAAAATTAATTTGAAAACATTGGTAGAAAACCTATCACAGAGCAATTCCAGAGTTTGGAGCAAGTGAGGCACATTTTTGCCCCCAATAAAATGGCACATAGAGCATCCAAGAGATTTTTTACGCCCTACAGTTTGTTGACAGGCCAGTCTGATATGGCAAAAATGGAGAATAAAAAAAGGAGATGGTGCTCAGAAGTATAGCTATAGCATCAGACTATCAAAGCTATAACACCATGATCACCAGAAGCCCTAACTAAAACTAAATCCTGAGAAACTTATTAAAAAAAGGTATGGGGCACACAGCTCACTAGAACATTTTTGACGGCTTTTGCCTAGTGCCTACCAGGATGAACTCTGACAGTTTTGCTTTGAAAAGGGTTGGTTGGTTGGTTATATGAGGTTTTTGGCACAAAATCCCTTAAGGGACATGCTTGGCCAAAATAAAGATTAAAAACACCAAAAAGTGACACAGAAACAATGTGAGTAAATTAAAAAGAGCAATGAAAAAAGCAATCCAGATGCAGTCAGACAAGAGTAGAAGAATAAAAAAATTTGCATCCTAAAAGCAGCTTTGAAGAAGACCCTTTGCTGCAACATAACAGGTCCACAATGACTGATAAGAAAGCATTTCCGCTCCGACAGTGATCTAAACAAGGTGAAAAGCTTAAATTCAGAGATTTCAACAAATGATTAAATCTCACTAAAGTAAAAACTGAAGTTCTGTAACACTTACCAGCGGCGGGCCTGCAGAACAGTTCAGACGATGATACATTAGACATGGTTTATAAAATTTTTGTAGTACAAAAATACTCTGATAAATGCATCTGAGCTGGTTATGAAAGAAAGCATTTATCACCATCTTTTTGGGGCATTTCACCAAACTCGCTGCACTTAGCTATAGAAAATATTTTTTTGTGGTTACAGCATATTTTTGACAATGAAGGTAGATATGCTGAGCATTTAACCCTAGAATACTAACCTGCGTATATTTTACTCACACACCTAAGAAATGCGCATGCCAATATGCAGTGAACATCAACGGAAATTCTGTTTCACTTATGGCAATATGCTAGTGTAAGAATTATTTTTTTAAATATGCCTTAAATGTATTTTAAATATGAGGTAAGTAAATTTTATGCATGGTTAGTATTCAAGTACTAAATATAAAGGTTAGTATTCTAGGGTTAATGTAAGCAGGTTGAACAGTTATGTGAAAGCATATAAGGCATTAAAATGTATAAGCATTCTGAAAACGTATTTGAATACTACAGGGCCACTTTTCAATGAATTTTTGTAAGAAATTTTTTTTTATTTAACATGTAACTAACATATCATTTGAATGATATGTAGTTTAAACTTTGTTTCATTCAGAGCAATAGAATGCATCTTACAGTCCTGATGTTAGTAAGTTACTTTTTGCTAACTCTAAAAAGTGGAGTTTTAGGGCAACTGTTAAAAAAAAAAAAATCCCTAGATTTTGAGTAGTTGCTGAATTTAGATGAAATTATCATGACTTTTTTAAGTAATACACAACAAGTGTTTTTCCTTTTTGACTTATAGAAAAAGTGCAGTTTAAAAAGTAAAACTGGCTGCAAATTTAGATTTTGTTAACTCTTTACAATTCTTGAATACAAAGCTGATTCTGATATTAAAGGCACAGATGACAAAACATTTAATTTTTTCTAATTTTCAATTTTGCTTTTAAAGATAAAACAGACTTTGGAAAATGATTTTCCAATGAAAAACAAGGACAAGCAATTTCACTATTTGAATCTTATGTAAGAAAAACTTAGTAATTGCTAAGACAGTCTGCTAAAGAAAGGACCGAAGTACATTTTAGATGACGACACTAACTTGAAGGTCACGATACCCAAAATGGAAGAAATTATCGAAAAGATGCCTAAACTTGAACAGAATATAATGAGAGGAAAAATTCAGGGCATTATCTCAAAGAAAATCAAAGAGAATAGAACAGATAGTGAAGACAGAAAGGAACTGAGTAAACTTAAAAACAGGGAAGATATCACTTTTCCTAAGACGGACAAGACAGGGAAAATGTTAATGATGCCAAGATCAGATTACGTAAAGAAAATGCTAGAAACAATTGAGGGAATGAAAGTAACGAAATTAAAAAGAGACCCTAATCCAGCACTTGTTGAAAAAACAAAAGCTATAATAAAAGATCCGAAATGGCCTAAACATACAATGTTCAACTTCAAAGCTGCCTCAATAACACCAAGGTTATTTGGGAGATTAAAGGATCACAAGAACCCTTATAAAATGAGGCCAATAGTAAATAAAAGAGAAGAGGTTACATATCAATTGGAGTTCAGAAAAATAAGTATTGAAAAAAACAATGTACAGTCGAACCCGGTTAAGACGCTCACGGTTAATACGCGATCCCGCTTAATACGCGGATTTTTTCCGATCCTTGAATATCGCTCATAAGACTAATGTAAAAATATCACGTTTAATACGCGAATGGTTATTACGCGATCCCGCTTAATACGCGATAAATTTTTGGTCCTTTGAGGGAAAATAATCACGCTTAAGACGCGGATTCATTGATCAAGATACGAATTCCGTCTCTCTTCTCAAGTGTTGGCAATTTTGCGGATTATTTTTATTCAGATAAAAAACACTGTTTTCGAATAGTATTATTTACTTTATTTAATAACATATTAATTAACGCAAAAATTACTAATCAGAAATAGTGGTAGATATTTGAATAAAACAAAGCCCCGCTAAATTAGTAAAACTTCAATTCTTCTTTGATTCCGCCTTCTAACATTCTTTGCCTCTCGCTTCGTGTATGTTTTTACAGTAGTAAGAGAGATATAGACGAATTCAGGTTACTCAGATACATCATAAAAATTATTATGATTAGAGATAATCATGCCTGTTGTTAGTGAGCTTTTAAATGTACGTTATATCACTATTATGTTTTATAATGCATGTTATAGGCAACAAAAAATGAAACTCGTAAAGATTAAATAAATACGACTGCGATTGGATAATTCTTTTATGTTTCCTTTACTTTTTGTTATGCTAACAATATTATGTACACGAAAATTAATAAAAATAGTTTCTTCTTATATTAAACAGAAGGGTAAATTATAATGGTACTTATTAATACAAGTACTAAATTTGATTTTTAAAAATGGGTTGTGCTTCAAAGTTTTATTCTTTTTGTTAAAAAATTTTTAGTCTAGTAGGAAAATTATTTTTGTTGTTTTATTTTTGCTTGCAAAGTACAAATCGACAACAAAACCAGGTTGGAAGCCACATTTATTTTCCTTTTTTATTCCATTCAGTCATATAAAAAGAAACAAGGAGTTAAAGTTGAATACAATTTAATTTTAAACTAAACATATGTAAAAGACACAATTTTCGACCGTAAACATATAAACGAAAGCTCAAAAGTTCATTTAGACGATTAAATGTGTAAATAAGCCCAGTTCCCGCAACATGATACAAATCATGTTTAATACGCGATCCCGCTTAATACGCGACTTTTGTCCACTCCCTTGAAACGCGTCTTAACCGGGTTCCACTGTACTTGTAAGTTTCGATGTGAAAGAACTGTATCCCTTGGTAAATACAAAGGAGATAGCGAATATAGTAAATAAAAAACTAGAGAAAAAATTTGGGAAAAACCAAATGGCAAACGTATATGTTAGATCAAGTAACTTAGTAATAAACGAGAGTTACTTCTCATTTGATGGCCACTTTTACAAGCAGATCAATGGCCTCCCCATGGGGTCGCCTATATCAGGCATTTTAGCCGAATTTAAATTAAGAGATCTAGAGGCAAAAATACTGGACAATCAAGGCGGAAAAATTAAGACCTGGTTAAGATACGTAGATGATGTTTTCGTAGTGATAAATGGGGGAGAGAATCCGGAAGAAAATCTAAAGGAGATGAATGAGACGAACAACAGAATTAAGTTCACATTGAAAATAGAGGAAAGAGGAATCCTAAACTTCCTTGATGCGAAAATAATAAGAACAGATGAAAAAAATTAGAACAACAATATACAAAAAGCCTACAAATGCTAACCATATTATTAATGAAAAATGTAAAACCCCAAAAAGTTACAAATGGGCTGCCCTAAGAGCCCATGTCAATTGAGGTATTGAAATTTGCTCCAATAAAGAATTATTAAGAGAAGAGATTAGGACAATAAAGACCATAGCAAAAACGGCTGGTTTTAAAACCTATATAGTGGTCAAGTTGTACAGAAAGCGTATTAAAACTATCGATCATAACCCCCCGCGCAAAAGGCAAAAGACATTTTACAAGAACTATACCCAATGATAAAGGAGCAGCTAATGTGCTTAAAAAAGAAGCTATGAAATATAACATCAATATACCAATAAAGCCCAATAGGAATATCTTTCAGAGAATAAGAAACGAAAAAGACCGAATAAATGATATGAAAACTTCAGGTGTATACAGAATCAACCTAAAAAACGAAAGTGGGGACGAAAAATGTTACATTGGAGTAACGTAGCGAAGAATAGAAAAAAGAGTAAAAGAGCACAGGGAGGGTATAAAGAAAGGAACAGTAACAATAACTTTGGCAAGGCTCAATACGGAGGAGAGGCTGGAAATCGAATTTGAGTGTACCAAAAAATTAGCAAATTACGAGAACTTTAATCATACCCTAAAGAGAGAGGCCGTGGAGATTGAGTGAGAACAATGCGATCACCCGCATGGAACATGCGCTGGTGGAGCAAGGTTGGAGAGAGATGATTAAGAAAAGATACGAATATGCGAAGAAGAGGAGGGGGGATCCGAAGAGTGGCCCAGCGGAAAGTAAGTCAGAATCAGTAAGAAACTGAAAATGGTCCAGGAAGGACTGAAATATATATTTCATGTTTTTAAGCACCTTTTATGGTATTTGAAACTTGGCTCAAAGGTTTTATTAAATGTAATTGAAGACTGGTGTTTTATGATTATCTTGTAGTGATAATTCATGTCTTTAATATAAAATATATCTATTTTAAATGAGAAAGTGACTTTAGACATATATCTGTTAATAAACAAATTACATGGACATAAACATCTTGCTAAATCAGCTTCACTCACGTTATCAAGATGTCATCTGTGCCTATTAGAACAATCATATGATGATCATTCAAACATTGAAAAATATGAGTAAACTAGAAAATACAAGCTTTGTTATAGCAAATAAGTGTTTGTTAAATAATCATGTTTACAAGAATTACAATCTTGTAGATTTTAAACTTAATTGTTGACCACTGGAAAATAGGCTTAGCAATTTCAAAAGTGTTAAAATTATAGAGTTAGTTATCAAGTAAAAAATACTTTGACATAAGTATAAGTCACATTTATTTAAGAAAAAGATTTTTTAACCACTGTTTTATTTTTTAACAAAAAAAAAAAAAAAAAAGATGAATATAGAATGCAGGAAAAGATAAATATTTACATACTAAAGACCATCTGAAAAATAATATAGTAATTAAGAATGACTTTCAATGGATGTATGAAGAAGTGACAAATATAATATGCATATAGTTGTTCTTTTTCTTTTTTTAAATGCATTAATTTGAAATGTATAGTAAAAATTAGGGATGCACCGAATAGTGATTTTGGCCGAATACTGAATATTCAGCCTACAGGCAAACCGAATATCCAGCTAGCCAAATAGTAACTGCTAGGCCGAATACCGAATATTCGGCTTGCCAAATAGTAACTATTTGAATGGATACCGAATATTCGGTTTGTCGAATATTTTATATTTCAAAGTTTAAGGGAATTAAAATGTTAAATTTAAAAACAATTTTACATAATATTTAAAACAAAAACTTTTATTCTAATAAACAAGAGCTTTTTTCAAGTAAACTTTAGGCTGAAAAAAATCTGCTTTGAGTTATTTAAGAGGAGGATAGTTATAAATTTTTTTTGATTAATAAAATTTTAAATTTCATGGCTTCTTCTGAGAATTAAAACAAAAGAATAAAATTTTCTTAAATTCTAAATCAAAGAGAAATTGTGTAAAAATTGGAAGAAAAATTGTACAGGATCATATATTATTTGTTTGTTAGGAAGAGACTAAAGTAAAAGTAAATAAATAATGCAATCTTTTCAAATTTTATATGGTGGTAACTTAGCAAGAATAACTATTCTACTCCTTTTGATTAAACAAGGAAGTTTTTAAATGATCCTAGATTAGTATCTGAAGTGGGTGATCATTTTCAGAGATTGTAAATGTTGTTCTTAAAATCTTAGCAAGAAACAGATTATTTACTGGACAATGTTCAGGAACTTGCATTTGTACATAATTTATTTCTATGAAAATCCTCGTGATTGGTTAATTTTTTTAAATAATACTTAACAAACAGCAAATAAATAATGTAAAAACATTCTCTTTTATTTAAATATAATTCTGTTTCTAATTATTCTGAATATCTTTATAGGTTGACTGTTAAACATAAAAGTTGTATAAGGTTTTTAAAAATATATTTAAAAATTTTTTTTAAGTATTTGGTTTGGCTGAATATTTCAATATTCAGCACAACCAAATATTTAGCAGGCCAAATAGTTTGTTGTATGGCCAAGCCGAATATTTAGCATACAATAGTTTGATATTCGGCCAAACCAAATATTCAGTAACAGGGTCGAATAGGCTGAATACCAAATAGATACTGAATATTCGGTGCATCCCTAGTAAAAGTATAACAATTCTAGCATAAAAATTAATGTTAAACATTGTAATCTTTAGACATTTCATAACATTATTCAACAACTATGCAATATACAGAAAATAAGTACATCAAGAACTCATTCTGAAATCATAAAAACATTATATACAAAATAAAATAGAAGTACTTTTTTGATTGATCACTAAAAAACAAATAAAAACTAAATATAATTTTGATCATGTTTCATTTTATCACAACAATTTGAATAATTTAATCACAGAGTATAATATATCTATGACAATAAATAAACCAAAAACAAATTCAAGAATATCTTAATAAATCAACAGTATTTTAACAAAAAATGATACAATATTTCTA
Organism: Maratus speciosus; assembly: GCA_963932465.1. Lineage (NCBI taxonomy): Eukaryota > Metazoa > Arthropoda > Arachnida > Araneae > Salticidae > Maratus > Maratus speciosus. Next base: position 39,066,480 of record OZ010799.1, read on the forward strand.
CAATAACATTTAAAAATCTGTCTGGTATTCTAAGTACAAAAATTTCTCATAAGGTTAAATGAGAATGGAATAAAATTTTAGACCAAGTTCTCCTTTTAATAATTCTAAAAATATATTCAAGATAGCAGAAAACTGGCTAAGGTGAGATATCCTGGTTTCCATGACAGTCACAGTTTTAGACAATCTGCCAGTGTTTCAGAATTTTCCTGAAATGATATGTTTTTTAAAGAAACCTCTAAATTATCATGGTTCCATTAAAATTGAAGTCTAAGTCTTTGAAAGAAACTGCAAGGAGTTGCCAAATTTTACTTTCTATTAGTAAAATTTACAAAAACAACATCCTGTATTTAAAAAAAAACAAAGTTTTTGGCAGAAAAGAAAAAAATAAATGAAAGTGATTAGGGAAAAAAAGGCCTCTTTATATATTTAAAAAACAAATTTTCAGCCAATCTAGAAAAAAGGCTTTTAGAAATCATTCACATAAATTCTAATTCTTTTTGATTATTTAAAACCTCTGAAAAAGAAAATGTTTTTTTTTTTTTGGTAGAGGGGGAAGTGGTTAAAAAGAAAAAAAAAAACCTAACACATACAGTTTAGGCCATATTTGAAGCTTCTCCATGAAACACACAGTTCTTCAACAAGATATTTAATTTCCAAAATCATAAATCTTTCGAAATGAATAATTAATATTTTACAAGTTAAGAAGAATGCAGTTTTATTATTTCCATATGCTTAATAGTTTTGAGTATTGTTTCTGCTAGTTTTAAGAAGAATGGTTTTCATTAGGTTTGAGTAAAATTTTTACTTGATTTGATAAATAAGAACAATTTTATTCAAAAAAGTCAAGCATCATTATTTGATTTTAATTTTTGACAAGATTCAGTAAAGATATTTAAATTTACACTAGACTCTCTCAAATCCGCAACCCTAAAATCCACAAATGCCTAAAATCCGCACATCTTTACAGATGTAAACAATGAAACTTTCATCTCAGATGTAAGGGCAAAATAACAGATTTTTAAAATTTTATTTTATTTTTTTTTACAATTTTTTTCTTTTGTTTGCAGTGATATTCAGATATAATTATACATTTATTATTTGCATACTTTATCGATTCAAATGAAGAGAAGTCAATAAAACATCCGTATTATATATGAAATAATTTTATATCAAAGGAAATGTAAACGAAATAGTTACTATTTAATAGTATTTAATAACAAATTTTTGTTACATAATGCATTCGACAGTAATATATAATGCCTTCTTGCACTTGCCCCACACGCTGAGGGAGGGGGGAAGGGTGCATGCAGAACTTTTTATCAACAAAACAGGTGGACAACATTCTTTCTTTTTTCTTTACTGGTAAACACAAGTATTCTGGTTTTTTGAAGAGCAGATTATATATGCATACACATACAACAGAAGAATAGGAATGCCAAACGTTGAGGTATTCCATATTTTAGAATTAAATAATTGTGTAGCTATTTAACGATTTTAATAATAACTGTGTATTTTCATAAAAACAGATACCAGATTAAATAAAGATAATAAACTATTTTGATGTAAAAAACAAGTTACAAATAAAAAGAGAAAATTTTGGTTGGATCAAAAAGGATAACAATATCAAAAGACAAATCCCCCCTCTCCCTGGAAATATCTTACGATATCATGTGCCAGACACCTCCCCCTCAAATTATGTGATTAAATAAGGAGAAGAAAACTAATACAAAATACATTCTTGCCTTTTAATTTTTTTTTTTTTTTTTTTTTTTTAAGTGTTTGACTTACAGAAAGATGATTACTTAAACAATGTATTTATTTAATCTTTTACCTATAAATATTTATAGAATTAAAAATAAAACCATTTATTCAAAAACCGAGCAATTAATCCCTTAAATCAGTGTTAATAAGATATAAAAATCAACAAATTCTTATTGAATCTATACACATGGATTTACAATAATTATCCAGGGATATATATATATATATATATATATATATTAAAAAAAAAAAAAAAAGGCTCAGCAGACAATGACGGCTATTTATAGACTGCAAGATACAATACAAAACACAAACCAAAAATGCTTTAATACAAATAACCATTTATGATAGATTTAAAAAACATATATTAGAACAAATTATTTTTTAAATAATTCTTACATTATTTATAATTTTAAGTGTGTAATTTGTTTATTATTAAGAATCAACAATTTAAATTTCAGCACTATTCTTACATATTATCCGGGACAGGTCATATTCACTGCACCAACAATGTTGTTGAAAATATTAATTACAGTAACCCCTTTTTTTTTTCTTTCTTAATTTTAACTGTATAGTTAATGTTACACAGTTGCCAAATTAAAGGCATTGGCAGAAGTAATTATATACGTATAACTATATAATATGATATAGCATAGATATATATATAATATATTAGATTCATTGATACAGTATATTTACATAACATATTTATATTATATTAATCCTGCTGAGCATAACAAACAGCTGGAAATAAAATTACAATCGTTAATTTGATTTATTGCTAAAAGCTGCCAATTTGGCATTATATATTTAAAAGTATACTAAACTGATGCTTTGTATTATTTTAGTTTGGTTTTACATTATTTATCATTTTTAATGCCATTTTGAACACAATTGGCAATGATAAACAAGATTGGCGATTGACAATTATTTTTGACTATCTATCTATCTGACCTGAATAATATGTAAGAAACTAAATTTTTATTAAAGTATGAATTTTAAAAAAATGCGAACAAAGATTAAATAGGTATGATCTCTAATTTGCAGAAAGTCTCTAATTGCAAAATGCTTTGAACTATTCTGTGCAGATTAGTGGTATTTTACTGTATATACAGTAGTTTTAAGAGTACATTGATATTTTGATATCTATAAAGATAATTCATCTAAGAATTACACTTTTTAATTAAAATGTGATTTGTCATCTAATTAAAATGCAATGCAACTGCATTATGATAGTAATAATATTCATCAGCAAATGCACTTGTTAGTGAGACATCACTGTATTAATTTAATAGTCTAATTCGTCACGCAAATTAACTTTGCCCTGTGATCCCCCAAAAGCAACCTACATAGGTCTACAAGACCTATGTTCACAGGCATAGCTAAAGGGGGCCACAAGGCCCTTCGTCAGACCAAAGGTTTAGAAAAAAAAAATATTTTTTATTCAAATAACTTATATAAAATAACAATAATAAAACATACATATAACTGATATGAATATATTCTGGTTGGCTTTTCAAACAATCAACAATAAAAATATTTGAAAGCTATAATAATTTTTGTATACCTCCCTAAATAAAATGTTGGCTAAGCTTAAGGAGACTTATCTGGTGGGAAAGAAAAAAAAGTTGAATCCTATGTTATCGTATGGGGAAAAAAAATACTTATCCTTCTTGTTCATTCAAATTTGGAAATTTCAACAATATTTTTTTTCAGCACAAATATAGGAAGGTTCTTTATCTTTCTGTAAGCTCCAGAGATTTTTATATTGTTTTCTTGTCCAAAGTTATAAACGAGTAAAGAGTACTTTTATACTTTTCAGAATCTTTTGAAAGTTTAATACAAATTTTAAAATACTCATAATTATCTTTAAAATATTTTAAGCTTACAGAGGGATAAAGAACTTTTCTATATATGTGCTGAAAAAAATAAAAATTATAGCTGAAATTTTGAAATTTGAATGAACAAGAAGGATATGTATTTTTCCCCATAGGATAACATGGGATTCCATTTTTTTTTTTCTTTCCCACCAAAAAAGTCTCCTTAAGTCACTGTTTAATCTTTCAGGGATTGCAACCATGAAGCACACTGATAAAAAGAACTATAATGTTATGTTCTTGAAACTGGTCACTTTTTAATGTACATCTGGGAATCTATTTTAACATGATTGGAAGGAGATTATCAACTGAAATTTTTGCTCTGCATAGATGTGTTGAGATAATTTTATTCTGATTTACCATATAAAATTTCAAGATTATATTATAATAAAGAAATGAATTTACATTTCAACCAATTAAAAAATGTCATTTAGATTAACTAAAAAAAACTTCCTACAAAATATAAATTAAAACTTATGATACATAATTTAAACCTTTTTTTTTCTTTTAATTTTCAGTCAAAATATTAAAATAATATTACTTAAATCAAATTTTTAAGTTGTAAGTTCCATTGTACATTATGCAACAGCAGTTTGAGACAAAGATATAACAACTAATAATAACATATAACATGCTTCAGAACTTGAACATTTTTTATAATGAAAATTGATAAAGAAGAAAATTGGGTACTTTTCCGTTATCTGGGTGCACATGACTGATTACCAAATATTGTTTCAATTGCCATAATTTACACTGAAACCATTTACCATAATATTATACACAGATTTCTAACTACTGGCTTTACATTTTTCTTATTAAGTTTACAATATGCCTTATTTATATTATTATTGCCTTATTATTACAATACAACTTTTTCGTCACTGTGAAGTGACAAGCAGTTAGAAATTCAGGGGTAAAAAGTCATATAGCTATGCATCCCATGTTTTGAGTGGTAAGCGCTCCAAAATAACAACAAAAATATAACGACATATTTGTTTTGGGTGTGTAACCATAACATAACAAAAGAATAAAACATATTGGCAGGAAAATATAGATTATTTTCTATATATGTTGTTTCTATATGCTGGAGAAAATTTGTTACACTTATTTTCACTTCAAAAGACATTTAGTTTAATATACTGCAATAGAAATGTTATTACACACTGCTTTTTGTGCTTCATGCTTACAATTTTTATATTTATTTGTTGAAATTTAGTTTCACAACAATAAATAGAACACAATATTATCACAATAAACATTTTCTTTCCAGTCTGAAATAATATCATCAAAGGTGGCATGGTATGCTGTCGCTAAAACAAAACAAAAAAATATCTGTTACTGATATTTGCACTTAGGTAATAGAAAAAGTATCGAAAATAGAGCCTCTGAAATCAGAAGAACTGATGTTTTGTTGTTGCTCATATCTCCATTATATGAACATTACACTATAATCAATACTTTTGCAATCTTTTATGATATATATAGAATAACATTTCATTAAAAGCTGATTGAATATTAAAAAAAAAAAATCATAAAATATGTAGCAGCAAAATAACAACAAACTTGATAACTCATCTATTTTGAATGAATGCAGCATTCTCCTTTAGAATGTTGGTATTCTTTATATACAGATAATGAATCTTTGTTTAAAACAACAACACACGAGCAACCACATTGTGTGGCTTCTTTAACATCCTTCACTTCATCAGTTTGGCATGAGGCATCAACAAGAGAAACAATACTTTGATCATCGACAACAGAAACATCATTTGCAATAGTCTCTGGGATACTAATAGTGTAAGAGCGTTCACTAGTTTCACCAGTTAAATTATTTTCCTCAGTTCTTTCTTCATGGCAATAGTGATCTTCCATACCCGGGCAACCTTCACAGCATTTACCGTCAGGTTTGCACTTATTGGGTCCACATTTGCATATGTCTGCCAATTTGGCAGAAGTTGAAATTATGTCTTCAGTCGGAACTGAAGTCATTGAATAATCCAAAGGAATTTCAAGCTCTGTACTTTCTTCTTCAACTGAAAATGTGCTTTCAATAATTACATTTTCATTTGTTGCAGAATTACTTACATGAGATGAGTTAGGTTCTTTACCAGGTTGTGCTTCCTCAATTATTTCTACGGGTTCTATAAATGGTGCAGCAACTGACAAGGGATTGATATTTCCAAAAGGTATCAGGGCATAAGCTAAATTAACAAACAAACAAACAAACAAAATAAATAAATAAATAAATTAGTTTTTTTATTAACAAAATTGATGAAGAAAAACAGAAAACTGTCTAAAATTTCAATCAAATTTATTGAACAAATGATATATAATTTTTTTCAACAAATAAATTTTATTTTGAGAGATATATTCTTATATAGCTTAAACCCTTTATTAACTGAATAAAATGCCTTTGAAAGGATTCTATAACAAAAGAAATTATAATAATAACATATATATATAATGTCACTCTGAATTTATATCTCTTGTTCCTTTTTATTAACAAAATTGATGAAGAAAAACAGAAAACTGTCTAAAATTTCAATCAAATTTATTGAACAAATGATATATAGTAAGTACAGAACTTGACCTTTCTCTATTTTCTGTTGACAATATATTAACGATTTTAAACTCAATAGATTCAGTCATTCAATTTACTTATGAAGTTGAAATAGATAATAGACTGCCATTTCTGGATGTGTTGGTTACACGTCAGCTTAACACCTTTGACACTTGCGTTTACCGTAAACCTTTTGCTGTCACACTCCCCTTCCCAAAAAGCTTCAGCTTTTCTTTATTTGATTAATAGAGCTCGCTTAATTTGTTCAGATAATAATTCACTTATTACAGAATTAAATTACATTAGATCTGTGGCTATTGGTCGAGGTTTTAGTTTATCTTATATCAATAATTTAATTTCTCATAGTCTTAAAAATATGTTAATAATCTTGATTCTCCTGTTACTGCGGTTTCCATTTCTAACCTTATCATTTTACTATTTTATAATAGCATTAGCTTTAAGATGGCTAATATCTTAAGACATTATGATTTTAGTGTGGTTTTTTAAACCAGTTAATAAATTAGCTTTTTCGCAACTTAAGGATCAAATTCCTCCTCATAATTATTGCGGCGTTTACAACATTCAATGCCAATGTGGTTTGTCCTACATTGGACAAACTAAACAAAAACTCCGTTACAGAGTCAATAAACACAGAAACTATGTAAAGAAAAAAGAATTACAGAAATCCTCTATCGCCTCTCATTGCTGGGGGGAGGGACATAATTTTAATTTTGACTCAGCTACCATTATCAAGAAATGCATTACTCCTCTGGATTTAGACTTTTTTGAAGCTGTTCATATCCATAAATTTAAAGACTCCTTGGTTAATGATTTATCTAGTACACCATACATCTCAACTTTCTGGGTGGATTTGTTGTGTCACGACACTTCACTTCCACATTAATTTCATTGGCTGTTGGAACTTGATGGTCTTTTGGTATTATGTTTTGACATTTGGGTTTTTCACCATACATGTAGTTGGGGGGATATTGTTTTTAAAGTTTTTTTACACTGAGGATGTGAGTCCTAGTACTCACGAAACGTATACGTATGATCAAATCAACTTATTTTATTGTGTGTTTAAACGTTGTTTTCAAATAATTTAAATGATATATAATTTTTTTCAACAAATAAATTTTATTTTGAGAGATATATTCTTATATAGCTTAAACCCTTTATTAACTGAATAAAATGCTTTTGAAAGTATTCTATAACAAAAGAAATTATAACAATAAAAGAATATACATAAAATGTCATTCTGAATTTATATCTCTTGTTCCAATCATAAAAAAAAAATAGTTAAAGATTAAAAATTTCTTGATTTAGTTTTTTAAAAAAAAGGGGGTGGGGGGTAGTCTGCATAACTTAAATGCTTAATGTTACTGGGTATTATTCTGGAAAAAAAATTCTGAGGTCAAAAATTACATACAGAAATAAAAAATCTGTTTAAGGGGATAGACTATGTTTGATGCGATAGGGGAAGAAAGATTGACTCTCTGAATTTTTGTAACTTGGTAGCATAAAGTTAAAGGTTGAAATATGTATATATGTGTTATATATATGTTGGTGGTCAGTAATGTTTATTTAATGTGTTATATATATATATATATATATTATAAAGCAGGTTTTTGAGTTGTGGCTGGTGTCATTCTAAAATAAAACACAGTTTGTGTACACATTGATTTATTGCAGCAAAATCATTTTCCAGTAGTCCTAACATAGTGGCTACTAGTAAGAGACTGCCTGAAATCTTAGTGTTTCTATGAAAATTAATATTCATGATTTAATAAATGTCAACTAGAGAAATTTTAATTATGATTTATATCTATCAAATACTTATTTCAAAATAAATATGGCAATAAACTTCTAATTGTCTGAGCGAAGCGAAGGCTAATACTCAGCGAAATATTACTGTCCGGACACATTACTACTACGATGGATATTAATGCCATGTCCTACTAAAAAAAAAAGCCTAATAAAAACCTTTCGTCAAGCATAACTCAAAAAATATTTGTCGGATTTCGTTTCTGATTGCACCAGAAGGTACCTATGAGGGTCGCCTACTGAATGCACCTACTATGAAAAATAAGTTCCAAACCGTTTAAAAATTATGTAGAAAAAAACTGATAAAAAAGCACAATTTATCTGCATACGTCACAGAAATTTGGTGTGCGTCACTTTCACCGGTTGATGTTTTCGTAGACAACTGGTTTGAACACATGGAGCAAATAAAAAAAAAAATACGAACGCATTAATATTGAATAGATCAGTTTCAACCACGTGATCACAAACCTTGCAACAACCCGTGGCAACCAGTTTTGGTGGGCAAACAAATAATAATACCGAACTCCGTACCACGGTGACCGTTTTTAGCCTGTTGTATAAAATCTGGCCTGTTGTATGACATACAATTGTGGATGATTAAAACAAAAGACATGAGTGTTTATTGCTCCGGGAGGTTATCTTTCTCTGGATGTCTGTCTGTCTATCATACAGCATGCAATTTTCTTTTAAAGGATGATATTATTATGCAGTAAAACCTCCATAACGGACACACCCGATAAGTGGACACCTCTATTTAGGGGGCATTTTTTCGATTACCAACCCTTAAATAACTGTACATTTTTTACTCTCAGTAGTGGACACCTCCAAATAAAGGACAAATTCTGCCCTCCCGAGGTGTTCGCTATTCAGAGGTTTTACTGATAAAACCTCCATAGCGGACACACCCGATTAGCGGATACCTCTCTTTAGCGGACATTTTTTCGATTACCAACACTTAAATAACTGTACATGTTTTACTCTCAGTAGCGGTCACCTCTAAATAGAGGACAAATTCTGCATTCTCGGGGTGTCCGTTATTCAGAGGTTTTACTGTATATAATATTGATAGTTATTTTACAGGGCCACACAAAAGAATAAGAATATATGAAATGAATATAAACTAAATTCGGGATTGGTAGATCGCTGATGGTAATGTAATTTTAGGATGTTGTTACAGTCATCCGCAGCATGTTTTTAGAGTTTTGTTCATCTAACGAAACCCTACCTGTCTCACTCCTTTGTCTATCTCTCTGTCCGTCTGTCACAGAGCCCGTTCTCAGAAACTATACATGTCGGAGACTTGAAAATTTCCATACTTATAGCTGAACACCACACATCAAACGGCAAATAATAAAATTTTGAAAAAGTCTAATATTTAACCCTCTGGGCTCTAACTTGTGTATTTTAAGCAATTTTTCTAACTCAGCCCCTAATTTAATTAAGTTGGAGACATGAAATTTTGCATACTTATAGCTGGACATCTCACATCAAACGACAAATAATAAAATTTTCAAAAGTGTTTAATATTTAACCCTCTGCGCTCTAACTTGTGTATTTAAAGCAATTTTTCTAACTCAGCCCCTAATTAAGTTGGAGAAATGAAAGTTTGCATACTTATAGCTAAACACTTGCGATAACACTATAAATCATAAAATTTTGAAAAAGTCATATTTAACCCTCCGGTCTCTAACTTCTATATTTTAAGCAATTTTTCTAACTCAGCCCCTAATTAAGTTGGAGACATGAAATTTTGCATACTTATAGCTGAACACCTCACATCAAACGACAAATAATAAAATTTTGAAAAAGTCTAATATTTAACCCTCTGGGCTCTAACTTGTGTATTTTAAACAATTTTTCTAACTCAGCCCCTAATTAAGTTGGAGACATGACATTTTGCATACTTATAGCTGAACACCTCACATCAAACGATAAATCATAAAATTTTGAAAAAGTCATATTTAACCCTCTGGGCTCTAACGTGTGTATTTTAAGCAATTTTTCTAACTCAGCCCCTAATTAAGTTGGAGACATGAAATTTTGCATATTTATAGCTGAACTCTTCACATCCAACGGCAAATAATAAAATTTTGAAAAAGTCTAATATTTAACCCTCTGGGATCTAACATGTGTATTTTAAGCAATTTTTCTAACTCAGCCCCTAATTATGTTGGAGACATGAAAATTTGCATACTTATAGCTGAAAACCACACATCAAACGACAAATAATAAAATTTTGAACAAATCTAATATTTAACCTCTAATATTTTGTCTCGCGCAATTTTTAAATTTAAACTGTTTTGCAATACTATTTTTTGTTCATTTTGCATAATAAGTGTAATGTGACGCAATTTCTTCTATTTCAGACTTCTAACGCATGTTAATGAATTTATTTTACAATATCCTTTCTCTTTCAAAATTCACATGTAAATATAGTTTTAATGGCGTAATTTTTAATAAGTGCCTGCTTTTTATACCTAATTATTTAATTCTAATTTGAAGGGTTTTTTTCTGTTTATAATAGTAACGTGTAAATATTTTTTTTTTTTTTTTGAAGCAAACATTATTGTTTGCGCTGTTTATACAGTTGGCAACAGTTTAAATTAATACCATTTTCTAAAATATGTAAAAAAATATCAGTCAAGATGCTGAATATTTGAATTTAAAATAGAAATAAAACCTCAAAAAATGAGTCAAATTAAAAAAATTAATGAAATATGCACACCGGGATTTTCTATTGAATAAAATGATCTAAAAATGATTAAATTCACATGTATAGCTTTTGCTCCTATAAAAAAATTTTTAATGGAACGATTTTGTCCAACTTTAGCATTAAATATCTCTTAAAATAATTCTTCGATTTGAAAACTGTATGCATTAGCGTGTTGATCAAACATTTCGCTATAATACCACCGATTTTCATATTTTTTGTATGCAATAGTTTTCTTAATATTAACGAAGAAAGACCTCCGGTCACAAAAAATTCAAAACCGGCGGCGGCGGCAGTGACAGCGTTAGTTACTTTTTTTAGAATAGAGAGATATATAAAAATGAAAGCTTTTCTATCTGTCTGTTTGTAATTCTATAAAAATCCACAATTTGGAAGCCAAAATTGTGAAAAGATACGTACATGTGTATTAAAACATGGCCAAGGCAACTAAAGTAATCAGGAATCGAAATAATTTATAGTTAATTTTTAATTAATAAAAAACCACCAATTTAACAGCAATTTCTTATCAAATTTAAACATTTTTCGTTATAGCAGTTGCCAACAATTAAAAAACACAATAAAATTATTACTGCAACAATTAATTTTCTACTGCAAGATTTCCACGTGAAAAATGAAAATGAAATAAATAGTTTGACGAATTTTTAAAAAAGGTGAATATTACGTCATAACTTTTCTATTGCAAGATATTCACGTGAAATATGAAAATGAAATAAATGGTTTGACGAATTTAAATGAAAGTGAATATAACTTCATAATTTTTCTATTTCAAGGTTTCCACGTGAAAGAGGAAATTATTACGTCATATTGGAAATATAAAGGACGTGGTGGATATAGTATAACGTCATATGAGTGTGAAAAATGTATTGAAGCATGATAAAAACCCGATTAGGGAAATATTGGCTTATTTTAACATTATTGCTCCAATTATAAATTGAAATAAGTTCATTTATAGCTGTATTCTTTTGCGTCTGTTATATACATTTATACATTTTTATATAGCATTTTCATATGATTCATTCAACAACATTTCGACTGCTTTTTTAATGTTTGTTTTGTGTTGTATGTTAAATTTTGAAATTGATTTTTCAGAACAAACATCCTTCAAATTCTGGGCAACGCCGGCACTTTAGTTTGTAACAGATAAATGGCTTTTGTATCTGTACATCTAATGCTAATATTATAAAGTATATAATATTATTAATGCTTGTTCGTTTGTGAGGTGTTATCTCTGAAACTACATAGCCAACTTAAAAAAATGTTGGTGGCCATCTCTGCTCCGGAAAAAAGACTATTTCATGTCAGTGCAAGAACCTACATCGCTGCAGGAGCAAAAAAGTTCTAAAATTGCGATTTCTGTGATGTTGATTGGGTTAGAAACTTTAAATTTGGTGCGGTAGTTACTTTTAAGATGTAAATACTCATAATGAACGCTCTCTAAAAGGTTCAATTTGACGGATAAACGTAAAGATTTCTAGAAAGGTTCTAAACTATGATTTATTTGGAATACTGAAATTTTTGGGATACTGTTAGGATTAGAAACTAGAACTTTGGCATGGTAGTAATTAATAAGATGTAAATGCTCGTTTTAGAACGAATTCTAAAAAATAGAAAGACTAAACAAAGCGGAAAAAGATCTAAAGATGATCTAAGTAACGAAGTACATGGAATTGTTACGAATATAAACATGAAAATTGACATGGCTGTATTTATCATGACGTAAATTCTCGCAATAGAACAATTTCTAAAAATGTCGCTATATAAAACAGTGCAAAAACAAAAAACTTTCAAAAGGTTTCTATTTCTGTGTTACTGCTGAGCCCAAAATCTTTAAATTTTGCTTCGGGTTAGTTTTAAAACATACAATTGTCTCTATGAATGTTTTCTAAAAAATTTAAAATTTAAAAAGATGAAATTAACGGAAAGCGATCTCAATTACCATTAATTTGGAATTATTAGGTACAGCAACTTTAAATATTTCATAATGCTGCATTTCCTCCGCAAAACATGCAATTTAAATGCAACAAAACAGATAGATACCCACCTAGCATTAAATAAATTGTGTAAATATTAAACAAAGACCTGTATGAAACAGTGAGTAGGTTGCCCGAAAGTACTTGTTAAAGTGTTCCTTCTCTAGGCTTTTCTCTCTCTCGCCAAGGCCACTAACAGAGGGAAGTGCCGTTTTAAATGTGATATGAATTTTTTATCCGATTCATTTTTCTAGACATTCTATCATAAGGTCATATTCTCAATTATCATTAGTAGCTTTGTTATATATTAACTTATTCTGGTGAAATTTTATAATCGGGATCATATTGGCGTATGTTAGCTTGCATGATTTCCTGAATAAATATGTATGGATTTGTAAATTACTTCAAATGACACTTTGACAGCTCAAAAGTTATGCAGACGATATATTCAGATCTTGTGTCATACTTTATGTTGTAATCATTGCCGATTTCATTTATTTAATACATGCTAAATACAGCTCAACTTGTTCAGAATATGTTTGAAAACAAAACAATACAGCGTATGTAGTGGCCAGCATACACTCATCGTTTAAATCCGATCGAGCATATCTAAAACACACTCTAACGAAGCATTGCATGCCACTGTTGATGTATTCGGTACTTTGATACTATATTAGATTTTGAGGAGAGAATTCCTTAAATGTTATCGACAGCCTCATTGCATCTGTGGAAAACAGATATTGTACAATATTAACTATTCCGGGGGAGCACACACCATATAAAGTATAGTCCATTCTTTTTAAACATCATATATTTGTCATTTAAAGTTACTCAAATTGGTGCGGAGCATCTGATTATGCTCTTGACATCATTTAATACAGTTAAAATTCCGATATAAGTAATTTAGTGTTTCATTTTCTATTTTACTTTTAATATATTGCGTACTTTCAATTTTATATCCATGCATGGCTGTCTTGAATGGTTTGATTTCCCATTTTTTTAAACAGTGTATACGAATTTATATATAAGATTTTGTAATTCTACGATTCGTTTATTTTCATCATTTCAGTTTATCGTAGTATATGGACAATTAAAGATAACATCTCATTTTCTTTGCTTCCACATGTTATTATTAAATCTATGTTCTCAGTAATATCGCTCAGACTAATCCCTCTGAGGGAAGTCCTAGTTTAGTACATTGCTTTCAGAATCTTTATTACTAATTAAATGTTCCTGATAGGTGGGGTTCTAATGATTTGTAGTGCTATTTGGGCAGCTATAGAATTTGATTTAGCAACTCGGGAGGGGGGGGGGGGGGGGATATACTAATTGAAAAAAGTTTATAAAGCATCTTATCAATTTTATAACATATATATATTATATATATATATTAACTCGTAATAGAAATAATAAAATTATGATCAAAGATATGACATATTATACACTCTTTTTAAGTTAAATAAATATTTTTATTTCCAATCTTTCAGTGGACATGCTGTAATTTTCTGCATAAGCAGGAAAAATAATGTGAGACAAGCTAGAGGAACAATTATACATATCAGTAGTAAAAATTTAATGTTAATTTTATCATCATATGTGAAAATATGATGTAAGAAATCTCACACTTGTAAAATTTACAAAGGAGCATTTGTGGAAAAGTTAAATCTCTTTTACTAAAAAATGTCTTTCCTACAGTGAATACAAAATTCTGAATATTTCATAAAACATAAAAATTTAATAATATAAAAAATAATGAATAATATACTTTAACATAACCTACTTTTGTCATAGATTTAAGATACAGCCTTTTACGTATAAACATTAAAAAAAAATTCTATCAAATTATTACAATTTTTTTTAGAAACTTGCATAGATATATTAGATAAAGATATTGTAAAGTCCTGGTTTTATTCAATAGCACTCTGTCAATAGAGGTAGATGTGGCTCCTAAATATCTCTCTTTTGCTACAAGACCGATACATTTTGTGTATCATAAAATCTCTAACGACCCAATTAAACTTGTAATATATTCCACTTCAAATCTCTCCAACTGTCAGACTGGAAATCATATTTTAAGCCAAGATCTTAGCTTTAGACATTTTAGGTATAATAATTCTTACAATACTTGAAACACTCTTCAAGCATTTTCAAGTGCCGCTGGATATCAAAGAAATCTGACTTACATATACCTAAAGGCCTGAGGCCATTTCGGGGACTCTCGGCTGAAAACTTCGAAAGTGAAGACTTCTCCAGGGTTCATACAGAGTTGAGAAGAAAAAATCCAAGGAGTACCCAAAAAATCCAAGGAGTCCAAAAAATTTTAAGGATTTGCCATTTTATTTTGTTATTGATGTTTTTATTTGCTGCACCATTATGTGGTATGCACACTCCAATTTTTAATGCCCAATTTGGAGAAAAGAACATTTCAAAAACAAATTTTACTCTATTAGAATCTAATTGTTAGTGCTGAAATTGCACAGTATTCACAATATATTGCTTATTGATTTCGTGAGTTTAAATACAAAATTGACAATCTACTTTTTTATGCAGTGACCAATGGTCATGTCACAGGGGTGATTTTGAGTAAAAAAAAATTTTCTGAAATTCACAGGAAATCATCTGAAAAGTTACACCAGAAAGGGCGGGAGGGGGAAATCCACTTCCGACACTAGCCATGCGTTTTCTCCGTGGCTCTTTTATGAAATTCGTGTTTTTTTGCGATCTTTTGACGAAATTTGTCGGTTTTTTCGCGAGCTTTTGACGAAAATTGTGGGTTTTTACGCGCTTTTTTGACGAAATTTGTGGGGTTTCTCGCGATCTTTTGACGAAATTTGCCGTTTTTTCGCGATCTTTTGACGAAATTTACCGTTTACTCGCGATCTTTCGACGAAATTTTTGGGTTTTCGCGATCTTTCGACGAGACTTGTGGTTTTTTTCGCGATCTTTTGACAAAATCTGTGGGTTTTTTCGCGATCTTTTGACAAAATTTGCGGGGGTTTTCGCGATTATTTGACGAAATTTGCGTTTTTTTCGCGGTTCTTTGACGAAATTGGCGATTTTTCTGCAAACGATTGACAAAATTCATTTTTTTCGCGACCATATGTCCGAATTTTCGGATTGCTGACCGATTTTTTAAAGTTTTCGGAAATGAATGCCTTACATTTTCGGAAAATTCGGTCTAGAATCACCCCTAGGTCATATAAATAGAGATGTCAAACCCCAAACACTTATTATGTATATCACATACATGATACATCTTAAAGAAAATTTTAAAAGGCAAAAAAAAAAAGAATACTAAATGCAACATACAAGAAAAAATATAACAAGTTTTGAATTCATTCTTTTAGAACAGCGGTAATCGCTTTCTTTGAAGGTGAAATTTTGACGAATTCGCCTTGTTTTCGCGATTTTATGATGAAATTCGCGTTGTTTTCCGCGATCTTCTGGGGGAAATTCGCGTTTCTTTCGCGATCTTCTGGAAGAAATTCGCGTTTTTTCTCGCGACCTTCTGGGAGAAATTCGCGTTTTTTCGTGATCTTTTAATGGAATTCGCGTTTTATTTCGATTGTTTAACGAATCTGAGTTTCGTTCGCGATCTTTTGATGGAAACTGCGTGTTTTTTCGCGATCCTTTGACGAAATTTGCATATTTTTCGCGATCCTTAGACGAAATGTGGGTTTTTTGCGATCCTTTGATGAAATTCGCATGTTTTTCGCGATCATTTCAGGAAATTCGCGTGTTGTTCGCGATCTTTTGAGGAAATTCACGTGTTTTTCGCGATCTTCTGGGGAAATTCGCCTTTTATTTCGATCGTTTCACGAAACTAACGTGTTTTTCGCGATCCTTTGAGGAAATTCGCGTGTTTTTCGCAATCTTCTGGGGAAATTCGCCTTTTATTTCGATCGTTTCACGAAACTAACGCTTTTTTCGCGATCTTTTGATGGAAGCCGTGTGTTTTTCGCGATCCTTTGAGGAAATTCGCGTGTTTTTCGCTATCTTTTGAGGAAATTAGCATTTTTTCACGATTTTTAGGAAATTCGCGTTTTATGCGATCTTTTGAGGAAATCTGCTTTTTTCTCGATCGAAATTCGCGTTTTTTCGTGATCCTTTGAGTAAATTCGCGTTTTTCGCTGTCTTTTAAGAAATTATCGTATTTTTAAGAAATCCGAGTTTTCACGCGATCTGTTGGAGAAATTCACGTTTGTTCACGATCCTTTGACAAAATTTACGAATTTTTTCCGCGATCGATTGACGAAAGTTGACGGTATTTTTTTTTTTTTGGAACATATTTGCGAAAAATGCGATTTTTCTTGGCTAAATGCCAAACATAGATAAAATTTAGACCAATGTCAGACGGGCGTCATTTTTGCTGCTTTTTTTGCTTAGGTATTATCCATTCACAATGCTTTGTGAATGGTGAATGGATAATACCTAAGCAAAAAAGCAGCAAAAAAGACGCCCATCTGACATTGGTCTTAAAATAAAGGTCGGCTAACAGTGTCGAAAAACGGTCTTTGCAGACCTAATAATTGAAAAACGGATCTAGTGGGAGCCCTGCTATTAAGATTACCCTACCCAATCAATGTTGTGCTTCAGATTGAATGACGTGCATAAAGGATTTACCGTGCGTTTTTCAATCACGATTTTTTCCCCCTCGGCAGCAATATCGCTTGCGTCCGAAGCCGCAATAGAATATAAGGAGTTTCTAAGTAGTGGTTTGCTTATCTAAGTAGTTCTAAGTACTACTTGGGAGTGTTTTCATTTCTAAGGAGTTTCCAAGGAGTCTAAGGAGTCTGTGCGAACCCTGCTTCTCTTTTTCTACGCTCCCAGCATAGGTCTGTCCAGGTTTAGGGCAGGTTGCGGAGCTAATCTCTCCGGACAGAGTACAGACTACTCTAAGCTGTAACCCACGCGCGGTACTGACAATACTGCAGACAGGGCTTACTTAAGTCCTAATTTGCGAAACCCAATATCTTCATCTTAACTTCTGAATATTTTTTGTAGCTGTGCCATGCTGCTTTAATAAATTGCTTTTTGTCGCTAGACCATCCTGCATTCCTGACTCACGACGGTACAATATCAATTCATTGATTTTTGGGCTATATTTATTGAAGGTTAAACAAACTCCATACATTTTTTTCAGTCACAAATATTTGAAACTTTGCTTCAAAAGACAAATATGCCGTGCACATCTAACTGAGCAGTTATTTTTTTCATCACTTGGTCATCCGAAATCAATTTTTGAGTTAAATTCTGAAAGCGTATGATATTCTCTGGAGCGTATACCAAGATATTTAGTTAAATAGTATGTTTAGTTTTAAAAATTCATAATTTACAAAACAGCACTCATAAGAAAAAAAAACTTAAGTTTAGTGCTTTATAAAAAATAGTTACATATACTCATACTCTCGTATAAGCTGAAAAGTTTTGACCTAAAATTGTCTTTTAAAAAGGAGGAGTTGGCTTATACGCCGGGTCAGATTTCGGGAGAAAAGTTTTAAGCCATAGAGTTTTCTGATTGGTGTAGACAAATTGATGTTTGAGCAACAAATCATTTAAAGACAGATTGAAAAAAATCAGGATTGAGTGGATATGTTCGACAGATGCACAGAAAACAAAGGGTGGTAATTTGAAAAAATTGGGAATTGATGTTATCGCCCTTTGGTTAAAGAGGCGTGGATGTCAATTCCAAGAGAGATGATTGTGAAATCATTTAAAAAGTGTGGTATTAGTAACACTATGACTGAGGCCGATTTTATTTACAAAAGTGACGACGAAAATTCATTTGATCCTGAGCCAATTTTTATGATGAGGAAGCCACGGGACAGGACTTCAAACGTTTTGAAGATTCAGATGGCGATTCTGAATCTGAGAGATTCCTTTGATATTTCTTAATTTTTTATATAATTATTTTTGCATGTTTAGTTTTTCATTAAAAATGTGATTTTCGTCTGAAAACATATTGGAATTTTTTAAGGTTAGCTTATATACAGGTCAACAATTTTACCAACATTTTGTCAATCAAAATAGGGGTGTTGGCTTACATGTGAACAGGATTATACACGAGTATATACAGTAATTATTAAAAGTGATAGATTCCTTTGTTATAAGCTCCGGAGAACATCAAAATCTTTTAGAAAATGATCTTAATCTTCAATCTTAAAACTTCAATCAACTAAAAACAATTTTTCAGATGACTGAGTTGTAAGAAAAATGACTGCTTGATAGGAGGGGGACGGCACATACTCTCTGTTTTTTGAAGCAAAGTTTCAAATACTTCTGATTGGAAAAATTCATGGAGTTTGTCTAATCTTCAATAAATGTAATGCAAAAACCCCTGAGTTGATACCTTTATCCTAGTTCAAGAGAAAATTCTCCAAAAACTTTTTTTTGGGCCAAAGATAGTAAGTTTTTCCTTAAATAAATAAGCAAAAATTAAATTCAACAAAGCATTAATTAAACTAAATAACAGGTCTACCCAAAATATTTTTTAGATAATTATTTTTAGATATAATAACAATAATGCACTTTTCAGAAAACAGCTTTATTCATTGATTTAAAATTAAATAAAATCTTTTAACATATATATGTAGAATAGGTGGGATTGACTGTGGTCGTACTTTGGTAGTAAAGGCTTCTGATTGAACACTCGTAGTATAGTAATAATCACGTTTTAATGACTTGATTAAGCATAGATTATATTATTTACAGAGCACATTAACTATATACAGGGCTTAGGGGGATGAGGGGGAATTTCTTACGGCAGTTTACCGGCATTCAATATATTTCAGAAGCCTAACCAGGTACGTCTTACCAGGTCGGTCCACAGAACAACTCTGAAGTTTCATTGAACCTTAGCCCTCTGGCTGCGGTTCAGAATTACTCGCTCATCAGGTTTTGTCTTTTAGAATTTGTCTACTCTGCCAGTTCTCATGGGATTTTAGCTGCATTTCTTACTGTGGTCAGGATGTGGTCTAGATTGTTTTGGGAACCACAAGCCACATCCACACTCGTCCATCTTGACAGGTGTGCACTCCTGCACACGTGAGAGCAACCGCAACAAGAAAAAGCAAATTAAAATTTATCTAAAAAAACACTAACAAAAATTTTCGAAATTTCTAAAGTTAAAAGAAAGAAAGAAAGAAAAACTTATCTTTAAAAAAAATTTAGAGGCCGAAAGGGACAGAACTGACGAAACACGAGCAAAAAAAAATGAATTTAAATTAAATTTAGGTTTTCCCATTACAATGCATAAGCCGATCTGCACTACACTACGTGAAGAAAAAAAAATCGTCTTCGAAAAAAAAAGAAAATAAAAAACGTCTTTGTGCGTCATGTGAAAATGACCGTCTTTCGTCTTTAAGATCTTTCGTCTTTTGATATTTCATCTTTAAGAAGATCCGCCTATGGAACTTCACGTCTTTAAAATATTCGTCTTAAAAAATCTAACAAAAGGAAAGAAAAAAAAAATTTCGTCTTAGTAGTGCAGGCAGTCAGTTGCTATACAGCGAAAGAGAAAAAAAAATCAAATGCAGGCGTTGTTGGGGGGTGGGGTACATACAAATATTTTAAACAATTATTTGAATGAAACATTTCCAAATATATCAAAAATAATAAAGACATACATAATAATACGAAAAACAATAATATTGATGACAACTTGTAAAATAATAGGAATAAGAATAAAAATAATGCAATAATGCTAATTGAGATACTACCTTTACACTATATTAATAGTGCAGGAAACGTCTTTGATCACTTCTAAAAAAACACACTGAAAAAATCACTTCTTTACACAATAAAAGAAAAATGCTAATAAAAAATCATATTTTGTATAAAGGGAGAAAAAGGCATCATCACTGAACTTCAAAAAAGAGGGGGAAATTATCGTTACACGTCTTTCAAAATAATCACCATCATGGAATTTTCACTCATATGTCTTAAGAGGGAAACACAAAAATATTAAACACAAAACAATCATCTTGAAAGAAAAAAAAATTAAAGTTTCGTCGCGTTTTCCAACATCCTGAAAAACATATACGTATACACAAAAACAATATTTAAAAAAAAAATAGAATGCTGCAAACTTTTAAAAATGTTTCCAAAGTTAATTAAAGAAAACCTTACAGTTCGATACTGTTTATAGTGTCTGTAATGTGCACACTATTGGTGGTTAAAAAAAATATTTCTCCGAAGGAGAAAAATAATATTTTCTTGAATCAAAATAACACGTATAAATTGAAGATAAATAAAAGAAACCATGCACGTTTCCTTTAAAAAAAAATTGTCACACTATCTTGCGCGTTCTTGAAAATTCAGGAATACGTCCTAACACATATAAAAAAATAAATATTCACTCACTTGTCTTGGGTATACACAAAAAGGAAAAATCTTCGCAGCACTATTTTCATTCAGATACATGGTTCATACACTCAAGAACAAATAAAATTCAAGCACTTTTCAAGCACTATTCCAGTACTATTCAAGGACTGTTTAGATACAGGCATGAAAATGGCGTAAAATAACACATAAGGAAAATAGCCACCCCATTGATTATCTATTTCAAAGAAATCTTATTGGATCTTTTAATTTTGATAAAAGGCATTTTTAAGACATTATTAGAGAATTTTTAAAGAATAATGTGTTTTAGTGAGGTACAATAGTGAGGTGCTTAGTGAGGTACAATGGAAAGAAATTTTACATATAATAAAAAGATAAGAAAACAGAGCTTGATTTTTTTTTTATTTAAGTACAAAATAAATAAAAGGTATGGTATCACTACAAGAGAAGAAGGCAGGAGTAAACTAGTTAAATTTTAGGAATTCCGAAAACTCATCAGGAGTCAAATACTAGCATTTCTGAAGTTGTGCATAATTTTTTACAAGTTATACTTTAATATTTTAAATAAATATTATTCTCTGAATTCTCAAACCTTACAGCATTTGCACTTATCCATACAAAAATAATTGGAATAAAGGTTAGATAATTTACTTTTACTTTTTAAAAACAAAAGATTTAAAAAAAAAAAAAGAGTTTATAAAAAGGAATAAAAATTTTATTCTCAGTTACACAGCGAAAAATTTATAATTGATATAATTCTGTGAAGTTTTTCCTGACTGACACCATTTGCGATTTTTATGAATGACCGATTGACAAATTTTACAATGTTTTTCTGCAACCAATTAACAAATTTAACAATTTTTTTTTGAATGACCGATTGAGTATATTAGGGGGGGGGCATTAGGTGAAATTGGCACCAAACTGACGAAATTTGCATTTTTTATTGTAATTATTAGACGAATTTTGAGGTATTTTTTCCCGATGATTTTTCAGGGGTGATTCTGAGTAAAAAAAAATTACTGAAATTCACATAAAATTCTTTGAAAAGTTACAGCAGAGGGGGAGGGGGGGGGGGGATCCACTCCTGGCACTAGCTATGCAGTTTTTTTGCTTCCCTTTGACACAACTTGCCGTTTTTTCGCGATTCTTTCGGCGAAATTGATGGAAATCATCAAACTTTGTGGTTCTCATCGCCTCCCTTATCTATTTATATCATCATTTCATTCCACTTACATCATTTTCTTTCTAAGTTCACATTTCATAAAGTTTCTTGTTTACTTTTATTTATTTCATTATAATATCAACAATAGACATGAATTAACTTAAACTTACCTTTCCATATTGTTTTCTGTTAATATCCAGTTGATTTAAGTTCTTCTTTAATCTTTTGGTGGTCGTATTAACTTCCGCCATTTTCCGTTTCATTACACTCATATCTTGTCATCCTACACCGGCAAAATCCGTTTTCAAACTAAGTTTAATTTTCCGTAGTTATATTTTCTCCGCTAGATGGCGACATTGCATATCGCTTCTTTAATCGATCTTTGCATAGAATCTCTGCTTGCATCGATTCGATGCCGCTTTCTGATTGGTCCATTTGGCGGGCGTCGCTCCCAAGTGATGTTTTCAATCCGAGCCATTTTAGATAAATACGCGATGCAAACACTGTAATGTTGCACTTTTTAGTCTTCCTAATGGAAGCAATATTTCACGAACTGGATAGAGGCTGGGACTCTATCCTGGAATGTACGTTTAGTGTACTTGTTATATTTATGTTTTTCTAGAATTTTAAATGCTTTTAAATAGTTTTTCATATGCAAATTAATTGTGCTTATTCATGTATCAAAGTCTTCATTCTTCACGACTGTTGTTTATTAGAGAAGTTATAATGTGGATTATCATGCTGTCAACTCAAGATATTTATTAAATAAACTGCCTTCTGTTTTTAAGTGAATTTGCCTTTGTGTTATTAAAGTTCTCCTTAAGCTACATTAAGTTACACTCAAGACACGTCCATTCTTCCGTGAAATTTCATATCCAGCCTTTGCTTGCACGGCGTATTTCTGCTTATGTTAATGTACCATTTTAACGTATATAATTAATGAAATTATATATCGCACGAGAGAAATTTGCTGTTTTTCACGATCTTTCAATGCAATTTGCCACTTTTTTGCGATCTTTCGATGCAATTTGCCACTCTTTCGCGATCTTTCGTCGAAATTTTCCGTTTTCTCGCGATCTTTCGACACAATTTACCGTTTTTTCGCGATCTTTCGTCGAAATTTTCCATTTTCTCACGATCTTTTGACGAAATTTGAAGTTTTTCCGTGAATTTATGACGAAATTTGTGGGTTTTTCACGTTTCTTGAACGAAATTGGTGTTTTTTTTTTTTCGCGATTCTTTAATGAAATTTTTGTTTTTTCCACGATCCTTTAACGAAATTTTCGTTTTTTCTGCGATCCTTTAACGAAATTTTTGTTTTTTCGCGTTCCATTGATGAAACACGCGTATTTACGCGATCTTTTAATGTAATTCACGTTTTGTCCGTGATCCTCTGACGAAATTTGCTCTTTATTCGGGATCTTTTGCCGAAATTTGCGTTATTTCTCTATTCTTTGACGGAATATGCGTTTTTCCCACGACCTTTAGCAAAATTTGCATTTTTCAGCGATTCTTTGGCGAAATTACAGATTTTTTTTCATGCGAACGATTCTTTCAAATTGATATTTTTCGGCGACCATTTGTCGAAGTTCGCAATATTTTCCAGCACTTTTCATTCCTTGAAAATGAATACTTTCTTTTCCAGCACTTTTCATTCCTTGAAAATGAACACTTTTTTTCCAGCACTTTTTCTATTTTTTCCAAAGCGTACGAACCATGAGATAAATATAAGATTGGCCAATTTTATAAACACACAAATAAAAAAAAATAAGAGCACAGCACTAATTAACTCGGTGAACATCGAAGAGGTTGTTGAATCATAAGATTACAGGCGGCACTCACTTTCTTTTTCTTTCGTATTGGTTTATCTGCACATCTGTCTCTGGTTTTCTTTCGCGTTAGAAGTAGTGATTGACATTTTAATACACGCAACACACACACACACTGATGATATCGCACAGACGCATTTATAGACATATTAGCGTAGAATAATTTCTTCAAAAGCATCCCATAGCACTGAACTATCATTATTGTGTAAAAGTAAGAGAATGAAAAAGATAGGAATCATCTGGTGGATTGACTCATTTTCACGGCATTTGCATGAAAAACTTAGCTGATAAGATTTTATGCTTCCCTTGGAAATAAACATCATAAAGCAACTAACACGTCCATGCTATTATATTCCCGAGAGGATTTATATACCAGTGAAGCAGAAGCCTGCTGATCTTCATCCTTTCCTGGACTCAAGATGAAGAAAATAGAAAAATCCGTTGATTCCGTATATCTTGCAATAACATGTCGTTTTCTTCTTTCGCATTCACAGATGGCCCGATAGCGGATAAGTAGGTCAGTAGGTGTTTGTCTCTCTCTCTTTAATTATCGGATAGCATCTTCATAGAACTTAAATATTTCGGACGTAGGATTTCATAGGATGTCTAGGGGCAAATAGTTGAATTCGACACGGCCGAGTCCTCATGTAGAATAGGTGCGATTGACTGTGGTCGTACTTTGGTAGTAAAGGCTTCTGATTGAACACTCGTAGTATAGTAATAATCACGTTTTAATGTCTTGATTAAGCATAGATTATATTATTTACAGAACACATTAACTATATACAGGGCTTAGGGGGATGAGAGGGAATTTCTTACGGCAGTTTACCGGCATTCAATATATTTCGGAAGCCTAACCGGGTACGTCTTACCAGGTCGGTCCACAGAACAACTCTGAAGTTTCATCGAACCTTAGCCCTCTGGCTGCGGTTCAGAATTACTCGCTCATCAGGTTTTGTCTTTTAGAATTTGTCTACTCTGCCAGTTCTCATGGGATTTTAGCTGCATCTCTTACTGTGGTCAGGATGTGGTCTAGATTGTTTTGGGAACCGCAAGCCACATCCACATATATAGCTATAAATTCAAAAAAATTTCACCACATTCCTAAGATTATTTGCTTCCTTAACCCTCCCGTATTCAATGCTCTCTACAATGTGCACTTTTTCCTTCCGTAATTCTTGCCCAGAAATTACCATCAATAATTAGAAAAATATCCAAATTCTTTTGTACAGCTCTGTATATGATTTATAAATTTGTATATACACTACATAGTAGACTAAATTTAGTACAGTTAAGAAATGCATAGCACAGCTGAAAATTCTCCTTCAGCAATTTCTGTTAATAAACGGAAATGTACTCGAGATCTTTTGTGCAACTCTGCATATGATCTATAAAATTTATACACACCAAGTAATCTGTAAGAAATTAGTTAAATTTAAAAACGCATACCTCAACTGAACAGGTATTTGCAGACATTATTGTTCACAGACAGACCATCAACCAAATTATTTTGCATTTCTCTGTAAATGAACAATGAATGCTATGCACATCATATCCTATAGTAAGCCTCTTATAGTGTACAAAGGCAATATATGTCGAGTTCATTAAGTTTGAAAGAGCATAACATCATTAAAATACACCACAAATGATTTTTCCCCATAGATCGTAATGTAACGGAATTCTTTGCAGTATCCTTGTTAATGGACTATAAATGCCACACACTTCATTTTCAATGCCGAACGTGCCATAGTAAACTTCAATAACATATAAGGTGCATTCAGTAAATAATGAGCCAAGGCCTGTTACACCCAATCGGTTTTTAGGTGCGTTCGTAATCATATAAATACATAGCACCTATAGTCGTCGTTCAGTCTGTCTGTCTGTCCGCATATAACAGAGCAAAAACTACCCAACCGAATGGTCTGAAATTTTAAATATATAATTGTTGCAACATTTTGTCGAGTCATTTCAAATTTGATGAAAATCGGATGTATAGTTTAATTACAGGGACAGTCAAAAGTTTTCCGTTACATTACGTCCAATGGGAAAAAATTATTTCAAGTGCATTTTAATGATGTTACAGCCTTTCGAACAGAATGAAAGGAATGCACACTTATTGAAGTACACTAAAACATTCAGTACACTATGTGGTGCAAAAAATATTTATAAAACTAACTATAGTACGAACGCACCTCATTTGCCATGTTTGACGTGCAATTTCCAACTTGTTTAAACTTTAGCAGTATTGTGGGGAAAACTGCCAACTATACGTAAAAACTATTCCGCATGCATTATTGATGCAAGAGGGCGTGTGTGTAGCGGCTTGTGGCAAGATAAAAGAGACCCAGCGCCGTCCAAAATGCATTTTATTTTCAAGCTTTGAAATGGAAGCATCAAAGCAGGAACAATGAGACACAGTGCGATTTCTTACAGCAGGGTGTGGAGAAATGGAAATTCAAAAGCGAACATCTATTATTTATGGAGAACATTGCATGTCTCTTTCCAGCATGAAGATATGGTGCAAGTATTTTCACGAAGGCCGAGTATCGCTAGCAGATGACAAACAACCTGACGCTCCAAATCGTGATAGTGATGGCACATACCTGCCAACCTTTGAAAATGAGAAATCGTAGCACACAAAATTTAAATTAATCTGGAGGTTGGTTGGTTGGTTTTTCGTGTTTCACAGCCATCTTTTGACATTCGTAAAAGGAAAATAAGGTTTCCGTCTTTCAACTCAATATAGTAAATTTTTTCCTCTGAAAATTTTTATACGATTTTTAGAGTTAATTTTCGTTTTTTTTTCTTTTACATTTGTGAAAGGAGCCTGGTTTCAATTTTTTAGCCCAGTGCAGTAAATTTTGACGGAATTTGCGATTTTTTTCCCGCCATCATTTCAGGATATTCACATTTTTTTCCCCCACAATCGTAATTCACATTTTCCTATCACGATTCTTTGTTGAAATCCGCACTTTTTACCATGAACTTTTGATGAAATTCACATTTTTTTACGCGATCCTTTGATGAATTTTGCATTTTTTTACCACGATCCTTTGACTAATGTAGTGTTTTCTTTCTGCGATCTTTCGGTAAAATTTGCGTTTTCTTACTAATCTTTCGATGAAATTTGGTTATCTTACTGATCTTTTGATGAAATTCGCGTTTTCTTTCTGCGATATTTTGACAAAATTCACGTTTTTACCACGATCCTTTAACGAAATTTATTTTCTTCTGCGACCAATTGACGAAATTGATTTTTTTTTACACGGTCATTTGTCGAAATTCGCGTTAGTTTATCGCAAATCGTGCGATTTTGCACACTATTTCAAACCTTGCCCATCAAGGAACCCCCTCCAAAATTCTTAAAATGGTACCCTTGTTTCTAAGGATCGGAATTCCTGTATAAATATTTACAAAAACACGATTAGAGTGTTTTATGTTAAGAAGTTTTTTTTGCAGCCCAGAATTGTTTTTCTCATGAGCATTTTTTAATGTCCAAATTTTCGGACTAATGGCCATTTTTTTAAAACTTTCGGAAATGAATACTTGAAAATTTCGGAACAGAATCACTCCTGAAAAATATGCTGCGCGGGATAAAAATTGCAACTAGAAACAAAAAGTGCTTTTGTGTTTTTTGCAAAAAATCGTAGTTTAAGACCAATTTTCGTAGCATCGTAGTTCACAGGTCCAAATCGTAGCAACTACGATTTTTTCGTAGCAGTTGGCAGGTCTGCATTGTCACTAAAGTGGATAACATGATTCGTGCAATTTTCATGTGTTTGGAGAGCTCAAAAAACATTTACATGGAAGAAGATTTAAGTTGGACGATGAAGTGCAGGAGGAGGTTCGAAATTGGTTCTTACAGCAACCAAAGACTTTCTATGAGAGGGGAATATCTCAACTAGTTTCACAGTGGGATAAATGGCTTAAACCTTCAGGGTCAATATTTTAGAATAAAACCAGATGTTCTTGTCGCAGGTGGCCATGGCTCATTCTTTATTGAATGCACCTTATACAATATCAATTGCATGGTAATCTAAGAATATTTACATGAGTTAGAGAACAGACAGATAGACAGACTTTTAACTATGTTGGAAAGCAGTTGCGCCAACTTTTGAAAAATATTGGGTGGGCTCAACCATTTTAAGGTATAATGACATAGGCATTTTCTTTTCTTTGAAGATAAGGAGATAAATGGGAAAGTTACGATGGTGAAGTTAGAATTTCTTTAAATAGAATGATTTTTTAAATAGTTGTGATTTTATTTAAATTATGTTTTCATATGAGGTCTTCATTATATGAATATGACTACAAACTAAAACTCAAAGGACTAAAAAATGATGCATGTCAAAAATCAGTTTAAAAGTCTTTGACAGCATATTCTAAAAAATCATTTAATGTTTAAAAAAGGAAAAAAAAAAAAAAAAAAAAAAAAAAAAAAAGGAAACTTTTTTTTTGATTTTTTGGTTTCTGTACACCTGCGATTTTCATCCATTTAAGATGAAAAATAAATTCGGAAATGTGCTAGGAATAGCCAATCTCTATTTAAAAACAGCCTAGCATTACTACTTTTGTAAGCATTTATTTGCTAATTTATATTTGGTAATATATTCTATAAAATTAGACTATAACATATAAAAAGGACAAGTCTGAATATATTCACAGAGAATTTCTTTGCAAAGTACATCTATAAATTGTAACCCATTCTATGGAGGACTGGAAGTAGGAAAACACAATGGTAAACCTATGAGTTAACATCGTGTTTTCTTGTGTTTTCCACCAAGATATGACTTGGCAGTCCAATTGCATTTTAATATGCGAATCACATTTTAACTAATTCTAAAATTTCAGCCTTGAACTCAATGAGATTATTGTCCTTGCTGCCTACTCCTATGCCTGTTACTGCTATTTTTACTGTATTTTCAAAGAAAATGATTTTCAATGGAAAAATTATTTTTCCAGCAATTAAAAAACAAACAAGAAACAAAACAGAAAAATGGAATACAGGTGGCTTAAGAGCAAATTATTGGGTGGGCTCATGCTCCAATGACTCATATAAGTTGGTGCCACTGTTGGAAAGTGTTAAAAATGAAAATTGCCCTGATAGATCCTAGGAGGGAGCTGAAGGATAAAGAAATATTTAAATTTACTTCATAAAACAGAAAATTTTTTCAATTTCTTTTAATGGTGAAAACTGACGATTGCAGCAAGTTTTTAGGAAATCAAAAGAAAATTTTACCTTTTATAGAACCATCTGGCATTTGTTCATACCTAAGGCTTGCTTCAGGAACTGGAATATAAGTTACTTGGTTTGTGCGTATGGACGGAAATGATGAAACCTCACTTCTAGCTAGTTGCTCGGGAACTTCGTGAACATTTGGATCCTGTAATAAGTATAAAAGCAAAAATAGTTATTTAAAAAACACTCTTTTATAAGCATTCAATGTTCATCTTGAAAATTACACCAAATTTTTTGGCAGAAACTTGTGTTTTTTCCCTAAAGGTTTTCAGGTACTTATGTATAATCAGGCCAAGTCAAAAATAGTTGTCAATTGCCAAGTGTGTTAAAATGGTAATTTAATGTACATTTAGTACATACATAATATTGTTAAAAATGGTAAATATAAAAGTGAGAAAAATTATACAAACCAGTAACTTAGTATACATATATTAAATACATGACGTAAAATTGACGGCTTTTAGCAATAAACAATATTGACAATTTCAGTTATTTGACCCGGAGGCGACTGCACAGATCATCACCTCATCGAGATGGCGGCTGAAATTCAAGGGTTAGACAAAACTTGATTAGCATATTAAAATACAACTGGTCTGCCAAGTCATATCTTGGTGGAAACCATTTACAGACCTGATTTTAATGGTTGACCGGTAAGTTTACCATTGTGTTTTCCTGCACCCACAGGTATGAAAACATGGAAGATAGGGAGCAGGAAAACGCAATTGTAAATGTTCCAGCCAACCACTTCAATCAGGTTTGCAAGTGTTTTTTAACAAGATATGACTTGGCAGACCAGTTACATTTTAATATGCTAATGCAGTTTTAACTAATCCTGGAATTTCAGCTGTCAACTCGATGAGGTTATGGTTTGTGCAGCCACCTCTCGTCATTTAAAATAGTCATTTTAAATGACGGTGGTCATTTAAAATAGTCATTTTAAATGACGGTGATGGTTTTAGGTGATGGTTTGTGCAGCCACCTCTCGGTCAATTTATTTTCGATGATTTGTTATGCCCACCACAATGAATATAATCTAAATATTATGCAATGTAAATATGCTGTATTAATAAATATAATCTATTATATCTCTACTAG
The DNA here is from genome assembly GCA_963932465.1 of Maratus speciosus. NCBI lineage: Eukaryota > Metazoa > Arthropoda > Arachnida > Araneae > Salticidae > Maratus > Maratus speciosus. The sequence continues at coordinate 39,096,868 of OZ010799.1, forward strand.
GGGGTTCTGCCCCCTGCGAACTTTGCCTGCCAACCCTTGTACAGGATTAACAGCATCTAAAAACATAGTAAAGTGTCCTGTTTAAAAAATATTACCAGGTTATGGAAAGTTGAATGATATTATCACTATAAAGATAACTATCTTCTAAAACTGTTTTGCCATGTTTTTTTGTTGGAAAGGGTCATTTTTCGATTACCACAGCTTCATTCATCTCTGTTGTAACAAATAACAGCTGTTTTCAGGATTGATAAGTCAGATCAATTACACATTTGAAAATCAGCTTGTATAAAATGTTTAGGTTAAAAATGTTGCTATCTTTCTTACTTTTATAATGACGCTATGGACAATAGCCCTTTATAGACTGGGAGGCAGCTGCACAAACCATCGCCATATTGAGTTGACAGATTAATTAATTCCGGGATTAATTAAAACTCAGTTCCCATATTAAAATGCAACTGGTCTGCCAAGTCATATCTTGATGGAAAACACCTATAAACACGATTTCAGCGGTTTACTGATAAGTTTAACATTGGGTTTTCCTGCTCCTAGTCATCTATGCTTTCATACCTTTGGGTGCACAATGATAAACCTACCGATGAACCACTGAAATTGTATCTGCAGGGGGGGGGGGGTGTCCACCAAGATGACTTGGCAGATCAGTTGCATTTTAATATGCTACACATGCTTTGTCTAATCCTGGAATTTCAGCCGTCAACTTGATAAGGGGAAGTCACTTCCCGGTATATTAGGTTTGAGCTTAAAACTCCATCTGCTTGAGAATACCCTTCTGAACAGCAGTATTGAAAAGCATCGTGTTTTGAAAATTACGATTATATTTCATGCTTTGATCGAGTTTTAGTCATTTTCAGGAACAGATATAGTTTATTTATGAATTATTTTCTCTATTTTAATACACCATCATGAATATTTTCATGTTATTTTTACAATGTATATTGTTTATATTAATTAATAAAAAATACCTGAATTTTCTAATATGTATTTAATCAAATAGCAATCCTTACAAAATAAATCGAAAGTATTTTGCACATTCATTTACTTGTATTTATGCTGTATCAAGTGATGTAATATACAAACAAATTTGCTATTTTTATACAATGTGCTGTCATATTAAAATTCTGTGGAATGAAAATTGTTTTAAATATATCGTTTAATATATGACGTAATTTTCGTTATTAAATGCATTCCTAATGTAATAATTTATTTATTATAAATTTTTTTCTCTTTTAAGAATCATGGGTAAATACATTATGTAATTTAAAAATGTTTGAGAATTGAGCTTTTTAAATATGATCTAATATTCACCATTAAAAATTTTTCACATGTAATAATTTATTATTTTAGGCACTTTAACTATGACGATATTTAATATTCGGCATTTCTTTCTCTTTACTCTGTGAAGCATTTTACATGTAATTATCCTCTTTAAATGCGTTTCGCGTGTCAAATTTTATTATTTTAAAGTTTTTGTTATTTTTTAACATTTACGTGTAAATATTTTGACGTAATTTGCTCTATTTTCCACTTTTAACACGTGACCATTTAATTCTTATTTTAAAATCTTCTTTTCGTTTTTAATAATTTCACTTTTCAAATTTTTCTGAAAAACATAATTTAATCACAATATTGTTTCACTATCGATTGAAATAAAAGATAATTTCAATTTCAATTTGAAAATAACGAAAAAGAAAATACCTAATAATCCCTATATTTTTTTCACTTTTTTCCACAAAAATGTTGTAATTTTGGATTGTCTAGTCTAGCTCAGCTACAAATTTCCCTGATTTTTTCAAGTTCCTACACCAATAAAAGAGGGATGTCTTGGCTGAAGCCACCAATGCTCAACCAACTGAGCCATCCCGGACGAATCTAGAGGACTAATTCACCCAACTAACCTTTAATAATCATTGCAGTTCCAAAAATAACCTTTGATTTATTCTGTTCAGTTGATTAAGATATCAGACCAGTTGCTGGGATCATTAAAGGTTAGTAGGGTGAATTAGTCCTCCAGATTTGTCTGGGATGGCTCAGTTGGTAGAGAATTGACAGCTTCAGCCAAGACATCCCTGGTTCGAATCCTGGTCCAGACTTTTTTCACTCACTTGGAAATTTACAGCCTGTTTTATAGTTTTAATAGAAAATATTAAATGATATTGAATTTTTTTAATCCATGTTGCAATCCCTAGAACCATTCAAAGTGAAATGAATAGCAACCTGATTACAGAAAATTGTCACTGGTGGCAGTATTTTTCTTTCAATCTTTCATAAATGGGGTGCCATTCATTTCCATTTGACTAGGGGATGCTGTAGCACCTGGGAGTGCATCTGCCATTTTCTGATAGCTGACAGCTGTTTTTGTGATCAATTACATACTTGAAAATCAGCTTGTTTTAAACTGTTAACTAAAAAATATTGGGTACTTTACGGCTATAGGGACCTTAGCGTTTCTTAAAAAGCTTGGTACATTTCAGATTTCAGAAAGTGAGATTTAATCAAATTAGCCACAATTTAATTACAGTATGGAACCATTTATCCGGAAACCAGTTAACCGGAAAACCAGTTATCCGGAATGACATTTCTGATAGACTGATTTCAGAATCTTTGCAGAAAAAGGTGTCATACACTGCCAGTTTGACATAGGCATTGCTTGAAACAATTGAATAATTTGATGGCAGCCTCTAGTATTGGAAATGAAAACATATTTAATTGTATTTTAGATGTTTTAATTTTTATGCAGAGGAAACAGAAGAATTTTTGTTCCTAAGGGATTCCATAAATTAACTTCTTTTAAACTCTGGTTAACTTTTGATCTTTCTTGCATTGATTTTTAATCCAAGTAATCTAATTTAAAATCAGAAATAATGCCACAACCACGCATATTCCACAAAACTTATTAAATGGATGCTACTTTAATGCACAACCAGTTAACCAGAAAAACCAGTTATCCGGAATACATTTGACCCCAAGCATTCCGGATAAATGGTTCTGTACTGTATATACATTAATTAATGATAAAATATTTTACTTATATGTTATAAAAGAATTTTTACTTTTATTTATATGTTTTCTTCTCAGAAAATTTCAAGTTTTAAATACATTCTGGAAATAATTTCCCATTGTCATTAAAGACAAAATGTAGATTAAGATCCGCTTTGCTAATATTTGCAATAAGTGTAAATGACTATTATGCTACTTAATTAATTTACCTTAAAATACATTTTAATATTATTATAACTGTGTACTGAGAAATTTCCTTACATAAAGGGTAACTTAATTCTATTACTAGAATTACCTTAGAGTCACCCGGGGTGATTCCTGGTCAAAAATCAACAACATCTAATTATTATAAAAATTATTAAAGGTATTGTTCCCACTTTTGGTATGGAATAAGCACCTCCGGATGGCTATATAATAAGATGCTTGCTTAAATATATATGCACTTATAATTGAAATGATTATAATTTTTAAGTGACCAGGAATTACTCTGGAATCTTGGTCACTTCTGGGATAATTATCGGTCAGCAATCTTTTTGATGTAAATAAAGTAGTAAAGTTAATTTTTTTAAAACTGAGTATTAATATAAGTAGATGAGATAGCACTTCTATTTACTTGTTCAGCCATATAGTGTTTATGCTCAGAGCACTTACTGTTTTCCTGCTTTACACTTATGGTTAAAAAATAGTTGTAAGTTTTTGAGAGCACAGTAATAATAGATAAAATACGAATTATAAATATTGTAAAATTGCATTATCAAGCACTGACCAGGAATTACCCCCACAAATATGGGTTAGTTTGGCTTCCTCATATAAAAGTTTTTAATATAGTGGAAGAAAACTTTATAATCACTTTTAAAATTGTGTCATGTCATAGCTGAAATTTACAAGGGAAAAAGAAAAAAATAATTAAAACTTTAAGAATGACACAGATATTTTATATGTGAAAAAATCAAGGTCAATATTGTTTTGCAGAAATTTGAGTAAGTTTCGATTTTTTTTTTTTTTTTTTTCAATGTTAAATTTCAATTAAATGAATAATTAAGGCATGCATTTCAAAGCAAAGGGTTCAAAGTATCTTGCTGTTGTTTTAGTTTGATAAATTGTTAATTTGATAACAAAAGTGAAAATGACCATGAATTACCTCGGAAACTCAGTGGCCAGGAATTACCCTGGGTGACTATTATCTTAGACATCTCAATGTATATTAGCAAGCTGGAGTTAATTTTTACTTAAGCACATTTTAGATATGTTGTTGTATTGAAAAATACAGTAAAACATCCATAACGAACACTCACAAATAACAGACACTTTTTCAATCCTCAACACTTATATATATATTTCTACATTTTTACCTCTCAATAACAGAATTTTTGAATAGCAGGCAAATTCTGCACTCCTGGGATGTCCGTTATTTAGAGGTTTTACTGTGCATTAATAGTGTTTCATAATATATTACAAAAATATTTTATACAAGTTTCTGACAAAAAATACATTAAATAATTATAATAAAAAAAAAAAAAAAAAAGAATAGACCTGTGATGTTTCTTTGTTATGCTTTGCCATATGAGCTCGTAAATTATATTGTGAAACAAAGGCTTTCTGACATTCTGACTCAGGACATGTGTATGGTTTTTCACCTGTAAGATAAAAAAAAACCCTTTACATATGGTATTGCATAAGTACTTTCCTTTATATTAACCTCTTCACTCCCAGAACATACACTGTGTACGTCCTCCCATTTAAGTAATCAGCGACCAGGACGCATGCTGCGTATGTCCTCTCATTTCAGTAACCACCAGTGACCATTATGTACACCAATACATTTACTACTAGGACTGGGCGATATTAGGATTTCTACATCGCGATGCATCACTGAGGCTAAACCGCGATGTTGCGATGCATCACGATGTTAGACTAGGTGTGGACCTCGTGATTAAACTATTGTTTTATTACAAAAAAAAAATTATGGCAAGTCATAATAGTTTTCTTTTAATACCTAAACTTCAAAATCCAACTGGGGAATACATATATATATTTTAACCAAGAAAGTTTTAAAAAGTAGTAGTGAAGGGGGATGTACTTCTCACTGTATGTGTCCATGATTCAACTGATAACATGAAAAGTGACCACCCCCCTTATTTTTTTCAAATAATTATTCTTCAAAACTCCAGATTTCTAAGTGATGGTGAATTTTGGGAGTGGCCTGTGTGGAAAATTTTCTCCTTAGAGCATTAAATTGTCTTTGATTTGCGAATTGATGCCTGGTAATATATTAAAACTGAAAATTGCCCCCCCCCCCCATATTTAAGATTTAAAAGCTTTAATTGTATATAAAAAAAATAATCATAAATGTAAAGGATGTAAAAGGATTATCATATAACAACTTTAAATGGGATTTTGTTCAGAAAGCAAAAATGTGGATAAGAATATTATGTGTTTGATTTACAAAAACATTCAAACTAAATCCATAAAAAAGCAGCATTCCTTTATAATTAAAAAATATTAGAAATTAATATAAACTTCAAATTAATTACAAAATAAAAATTCAGAAGAGAAGGTCTCTTACTCCTACCAGCACCTAAGAATTAAAAAATTTGCAAGTTGATACTCCTTCCTTTTTATACAAGAAAATTTCCTGCAAAATACTCAATATTGAGGCATTGAGGTACTCAATATTGGTACTCAATATTGAATAACCTCAGTATTGAATACTCAATACTGAGGTAAGTCTGCTAATAATTCATTTCATAATATTTAAAAAAATCACAAAATTATAGTAAAATTTATAGATCTATATGTTTTGGTTTGAGAAAACATATATGTATAAGTAAAATAATAATTAATCTGATGGACGTAAAAGGATTATCACATAGTTATTTTTTTACAAATTACAAATAAATAAAATTAAAGTAAAATGTATACACTGAGATGTTTAGGATAGAAAAAATATATTTGTACATAAAGAATAATCAATACTTTAAAGGATGCAAAAAGATTGCCATATAGTCACATCTTGAAAAAAAGATCTTGTTTAAAAAGGAAACACAACAATCAAGCATAAAATTACTTATCACTTATCCTAGCACTCTCAGCCCTCTTTAAACTCAAATGCCAAATACTTTGCATACTGATCCCCTTCTCCCTCCTCATCAGAATTTTTTTTTTTCAAAATACCATGTACAAAAGTAATGAAATTTAGTGGAGTCTTAAAGAAGGGAAGGGTTGTAAAGGGGGAAGGGAGACTATAAAATTAGAGTGCACTTTATATCTTTAGATATTTAAGATTTAAAATATTAAATGTACAAAAAGAAATATTCACTAATTTAAAGGATGTAAAAAGATTATAAATACTTCCAGTTTCTTAAATTAAAATATAAAGTTCAATAAAATTAGAATAAAATTTATATATTTTGATTTTAAAGATTGAAAAAATATATATGTACATTAGAAAAAATCATTAATGTAAAGGATGTAAAAGGATTGTCATATGATCTGATTACACCTAAATAAGATTTTGTAATGTGTTTATAAAGCAAATACTCAAATAATATTGAAGGGTTGTAAATTACAAAAACATTAAATCTTAATCATCAAAATTAACATCAAGGATTAAGTTACATTCTAAAACAGATTTACAAATCTAAGAATATTTATTTCAAATTAATTAAAAATACAATAGATCCTACAGTTTAAGAAAAAAGTTTTAAAGAAGTAATTTTAAATATTTAATAGAAATATATTCTCAATCTTTATGATATTAATAAAATACTTTGTAGTTAATTAATAAAACTAAATTCAGTCTTAATTGATTTAAAACTAATATGAAGTAGTTTTGAATAAATAATTAAGAATAACACAATAATTCTGATTTTCTTAAAATATGTTAAAATATCATTAAAAAATAAACTAAAATAAAAGTTCCTTATTAAAGATAAATTGATTTAAAAAAAATTAAATTGGATCATCATACCAAAATAAACAAAAGAAAGAATCAACCCTTCTTTTCTTCTGGACACAAGAAAAACCAGCTGTCACTAGGCCATCACAGGCCATATTTTCTTTTCAAATAAACATCAACATCGTTAAGTTATACCTCGCGTTATACTACTCACTGTTCATCATACAGCTGGTATCGATGTCTCTGCCTGCTATTGTTCATTCACTTCTTGAATGGGGAGAGAAACCGATGCATGTTTATTCAGGATGGGAAGAGAAACGAAACCGATGTGTGGTTATTCACGAAACCGATGTGTGTTCATTCACCAAACCGATGTGTGTTTATTCACGATGGGAAAAGAAAGGGATGGGGAGGAAAAATCTGGTTTTATGCTGAGGAAGGAACTCGTCACCGATGTAATTTGATGCATCGGTACGGCTGTAAAAGGATTATAACATGGTTACCTTCTTTCTACAAATTACCAGATACAAAGGACTAAAATGTAATGTACTTGCCTTTAGGAAATATTTCCCTTTTATGAAGTTAAAAAAAAAAAAAAAAAAAAAAATCAATAAAATTAGGTTAAAAAATTTATACTGATAATAATCATTTTTTTAAAGGATGTAAAAAGATTTTCACATCTTAAAAAACGACTTCATGGAAGAGAAATATGTGGATTAACTCTTAACAATCAAGTATTAAATTTTATAAAAGATTATTCTTAGATTTATAACTAGTTTCTTATTCATTCCAGATCAATACAAAAATTGAAAATTCAAGGAAGGGACACCCCCCCCCCCATTTTTTTTTTTGGGGGGGGGGGGTGAAACCAATAAAATTGCAGTACATTTTATATCTTAAGCTGTTTAAGATATAAATTTTTAAATGTGCAATGTGAAATAATCATTAGTTCAAAGGATGTAAAAGGATTATAAACACTTCCATTTTATTTTAGTTTAAAAATAAAACTCAACTAATACAAAAATTGAAGACTTAAGGAGAGGGTAGGCAAATTTCTCCCCTCCTGGCACTCTCTCTCTCCTTAATTTAAATCAGTGAACCGGTTTCATTCCAAACGATCGCCGATTTTCTGCGCATGCACATTTACTTCCCATGAATGTGGAAGTTGATTTTCGTGAACCGGCAATCATGGGTTTCAGTTATGTCTCCACATCGGTCAGAACCGATGTCTGGAGATCGGCGAGATGCATTGCAAAACTGAAGCACCGATGACGACTTAAATCATTTGTAAATTGCCCCTGCCTTTTTTATAAGAGAGAGTCTGCAAAATAACCAATATTAAGGCACAGAAATGTTGTGAAAAATTGCAAGTACTCCATTTCATAAAATTAAAAAATCCATAAAATTATAATAAAATTTATAGATCAACATTTTTAAGATTGTGAAAACATAAATGTATTTAGAAAATAATAATTAAAATAAAGGATGTAAAAGGATTATAACATGGTCACCTTCTTTCTACAAATTGCCAAATACTAAGACACTGAAATGTAATATACTTGCCTTTAGGAAATATTTCCCTTTTATGAAGTAAAAATAAAAGAAAATCAATAAAATTAGATTAAAATTTATATACTGGTATGTTTAAGATTGTGAAAATATAAGTGTATTTAGAAAATAATAATTGAAATAAAGGATGTAAAAGGATTATAACATGATTACCTTCTTTCTACAAATTGCCAAATACTAAGGCACTGAAATGTAATGTGCTTGCCTTTAGGAAATATTTCCCTTTTATGAAGTAAAAATAAAAGAAAATCAATAAAATTAGATTAAAATTTATATACTGGTATGTTTAAGATTGAAAAAATATACATGTTTATAGAAAATAATCATTTTTTTAAAGGATGTAAAAAATATTTTCACATCTTAAAAAGGACTCAGTTTAGAAAAGAAATACTGGGATTAATTCTTAGCAATCAAGTATTAAATTTTAAAAAAGATTAAGAAACTAGTTGCAAATCCAAGAATATTCATTTCAGATTAATAAAAAATTAAAAATTCTAGGAAAAGGAGCCCCCCCCCCCCCCCCCCAAAAAAAAAAAAAAAATCCTCCCTCTTAAATTGAATGTTAAATAATTTGCAAACTGGTTTTTCCCTGAATTGGTTCTGCAAAATAAAGGATATTAAAGACATGAGATGTCGTAGACATTTGTAATTTTTTCCATTTACAGGGGGGGTTGGTGGTGAAACCAATAAAATTGCTATAGAGTGTACATCTTTAGCTGTTTAAGATATAAAATATTAAAAGTGCAATAAGAAATAATCATTAATTTAAAGGATGTAAAAGGATTATAAATACCTCCATGTTATTTTAATTAAAAAATAAAAATCAATAAAATAAGAGTAAAATTTCTATATTTACATTTTTAAGATTGAAAAAATATATAAGTACCTAATAAATAAAAATTAATTAAAAGGATGTAAAAGGATTGTCATATGGTCACAGCGTATGGGAATTAACACGAAATTTGATTTCAATTGATTAAAAGTAATGAGGAATATTTTTAAAATAAATAACTAGAAATATAATAATTAAGATGTTATCAAAATATAGTGCAACATCATTGAAAAATAAGCTGAAATAACAGTTCCTTAATAAAGATAAAGTAATTAAAAAAAAAAAAAAATGGATGCAAATGGATTATAACACTAAGAAGCATTTCTTACTAAAACTTACTGCATCAATTGTTGCTATTTGTTATATTAATTGATTGACTACAATAGTTTTGCTATAATACATATTAAATAAAAAAACACAGAAAATGACTCATCTTATCAAAGTAAACAAATAAACCAATCCTCTTTTCCTGTCAGTACAAGATGGAAAAATCAGCTGACTCTAAATGTTATAGCACATGTTCAGAGTCGGAGTAATGTGGCCTAGGGAAAATGTATCTTTGGCATCATAGTATTTTTTCAAATGAACTTCATGGTACTATTCATACAGCTACAAAAACAGGATTGAAAATATGAAGCATGCAGCGATTTGCAATTGGTATCAGTTTTGGATTACATTGTTTATCTGCTTCGATGATTGAAGAAGAAACCAGTCTCTCCTTACTCTGCCATCGGTTTTGCACATAATCGATATCTAGCTATGCACGAGTTGTTTATTCACATCGGATGCGAAACCAGATTTCCCTGTACTATCTCATTCATTTGTGATCCCGGTGTGATGCATCGTATGACTGCGATGCATCGCTAATTCAAAGATCAGGAAATCGGTTTGACGATTTATGATTTACATCGATATCTCGCGATGTATCGATGCATCGCCCAGTACTATTTACTACATATCTTACGTCATTATAAGAACGAGGTAGAACCCGTCGAATTTCGACGAAAGAAAATGTTTACAAAGGAAGTGTTGCATCAAATTTATAATACATCGACAAAAAATAATTAGAATAAAAAATCCATCTTACACTTGTTAATTTAACTCTCCAAAGACATATTTAAACCTAAGATTAACAAAATACTTTTTTCATAAACTTAACTATTAAAATTATTGAAAAATTAAACTTTATTCATATACGCAATCAGTAACATATAATCAAGATAAGTAATTTTGATTAAGTTATTAATTGATGCTTGGTTACGGAATGAAAAATCCGCATAAATGATTTCACCTTGACATAATCATAGAATTTTCTACCTTTACTTCTAAACCGAATCAAGTCATTTTCCACGTTTCACATATATTATCCATTTAAAAACATTTTAACACGCAATAGGCTATTAATAAATATTTTTTCAAGCTTGAAGTCACATTTGTCAACTATTACAACTTTCCATGTTAAAATTCCCACTTGTGATTTGAGGTCTTAGTATAATATCTGTACCTGCGCGTAAAAATTCCAGAAATTTATAACTTTTAGACGTATTCAAGGGAAAATATCTCGTTTTATCAAATAAAATTATCGTTTACTTTTAAATATGACGTCATTTTCAGCCGCTGAAATATTTTGCCCATTGTCTCAAACTCAATATCAGCAAAATGAAAAAATAGTGAAATATAAGAGCATCATCAGGGAAATTGTGTCTTTTTTAAAGCATAACGTCATTTTCTGTTCAAATTTTTAAAAATGATATTTTTAATTGCAATGAGAAAATGGCATCAGTAAGAATATAATCAATAAAAATAACTAATCCACTTTTAATAGAAATAAAAATAACTAATCCACTTTTAATAGAAATGAAGTACTTCAGTTGCCACGATTAGAAAATTGGTATTAAAAACTATAAAAAAATTAATATCTCAGAAATAAATTGAGATACAACTTTCAAACAAATTGCATTTAAAAGTGCATTTTTTTCTGCATACGACGGTGTAAACATTTAAAATGTGGGATGTTTAGAAGTTTAAAAATTTGCAGTAGCGAAAATTGCAAAAGCGAAATTTCATTTCAAATTTCAAAGTGTTGCCATTCGCAGAATGACGTATGCGTTACGCACAGATATGTTTGCCCTTTATAATATAGATAAGGCCAATGTGTTCTGGTTGTGAAGATTTTCCAGGACTGAACAGTAGAAGTCATTTTGATCAATATAATAAATCTTTAAAATAAATTCCTGAGTTTTATGTATATACTGTATGTATGTATATCAGTGTATGTACATAATGTGCAAGTTTTATATATTATTTTATACATATTATGATAATGTTGTAAACCCTTTAACGACCTTAAATTTTTTATATCACGGAAGTTATGAAATGATTTATGATACAAACATTTTACGCCTCACAGCCTGGTATATAGCCCAGTGAAATTAAGCCTAGGAGTGAAGTGGTTAAGAAATTTCTTAAATATAGGTTTGAAATTTACTTTAAGAGTTATAGAAAAGTCATACAATTTTTTAAAATTTTTACTATAAGCACAATATGGGAAAAAAATAAAAAAACAGATACAACAGCAGGTAGAAAAAATAAGAGGTCAGAACAAGCAAAAAATTTCGAGGCCTATGTCCAACCTTGACATTATAAAAGCTAAGAGTTTCGCTCAGGCTTGATCCATCTCAATTCAATTTCTACATGTTAATACAGTCGAACCTCATTATCCCGACACTCTAATGACCAGAAAAAAGTGTCGTCATAAGCGGAGTGTCGCGGTAACCAGGATTGGAGAAAAATGTGTTTATAAAAAGCTTTATTTTTAATTAATTTAAGAAAATTTTAAATTCATAACTGTTCTTGCGGTTTTAAGCAATAAAACATTATTATTAAACAAAATAAAGACAAAAATAAAATTGAAAAGAATAAAAATCAGATTTATGATGACTTGTTTTTGTAGTGTTACACGAAATATTGACAAATTAAGGTTTGCTTATACCTATATGTGCATCCTAGAATTCTTTTTTCAATATTATACAAGAAATTGTAATCAATATTCGTTGTTTCAGAAATGATTAGAGTTCAGATGAGATAATTTTGAATCGTTTCAGTGCAATGTAATGTTTTGGTTTTAGTCGGATGAAAAACGCCAAGTAACCTCAAGAAAGCGCTGCCTGACCAGAACAAAAAGAACGCGACTAGACTGATACGTCTATCTGGAGCTTAAGTGGGCCAGGGATGCCGCGGACGCGCTATAGCGCGTAAATTACGCAAAAAATCGGTGACGGGACGCAAAAAAATAGCTCTTACGCGTCCCGTGGGACACGTAATTTCGTCAAAAAATCGCAGAAAAAAAAGCCGATTTTCGTCAAAGAAGCGCGAAAAAAGCACAAATCTCATCAAAATATCGCGCAAAAATAGCGATTTTCGTAAAAGGGCCGCGAAAAAATAGTGTATTTCGTCAAAGGATCGCGAAAAAAAGCGAATTTCGTCAAAAAATCGTGGAAATAAGCGCAAATTTCATCAAAATATTGAGAAAAAACGCGATTTTCGTAAAAGGGCCGCGACAAATTAGCGTATTTCGTTAAAAGATTGCGAAAAAATAGCGAATTTCGTCAAAAAATCTCGGGAAAAAGCCGAATTTTGTCAAAGGATCGCGAAAAAAGCGCAAATCTCATCAAAATATCGCGCAAAACAGCAATTTTCGTAAAAGGGCCGCGAAAACATAGCGTATTTCGCCAAAGGATCACGGAAATAAGCTCAAATTTCATCAAAATATCGCGGAAATAAACGCAAATTTCATCAAAATATAGCGAAAAACGAGATTTTCGTAAATGGGCCGCGACAAATTAGCGTATTTCGTTAAAAGATCGCGAAATAAAAGCGGATTTCGTCAAAAAATTGCGGAAAAAGCCGAATTTTGTCAAAGGATCGCGAAAAATGCGCAAATTTAATCAAAATATCGTGGAAAAAGCCGATTTTCGTCAAAGGATCGCGCAAAAATAGCGTATTTCGTTAAAGGATCCCCCAAAAATAGCGAATGTCGTCAAAAATTAGCGTAAAAAAACGATTTTCGTCAAAGGATCGCGAAAAAAAAAAAAAAAAAATTTCATCAAAATATCGCGAAAAAAAAAAGCTATTTCCGTAAAAGGGCTGAGACAAAACAGTGTTTCGTCAAAAAATCGCAAAAAAATAGCGAATTTTGTCAAAAAATCGCGGAATAAAGCCGAATTTTGTCAAAGTATCGCGGAAAAAACACGATTTTCGTGACAGGCTCGCGAAAAAATAGCGAATTTCGACAAAAGAATCGCGGTAAAAACGCGAATTTCGTCAAAATAACGCGGAAAAAACGTGAATTTAGTCAAAGCATCAAAAAAGATGTGCAAACTAAACTTATAGGTAGAAAATTCATAAAATGGGATTTAATTTTTTTATGAGATTCTTAAAAATACAGAATGATTTCAGTGTACTTTAATAATGTATTCAGTAGGTGGACCAGTGAAACTCCCCCCCCCCCCCTTCTTACTGCATTGAAATGTCTCCCACCTTCAGAACATTTAAGATTTGATGTTTATTAATGATTCAGATGTAAATTTCCCTTCCAAGAAAAATATCTGATTCCAACACAGATCTATGCTGACAAATAATTGAATGGGAAGTATAATGAAAGCACCCATTCATTCAACAAAAAGTACACCTTTACTTAACATAAGTATTCTTTTTTTCAGCAAAAATATCTTTTTCAATAAACCTGTCTTTGCCCCTTTTTAAAAGAAATGCGAACATTAGTGATACTTGTTAGTGGAACTTGGTATTATCTACTCTCAAATAAACATTATTTTACAATTAAAATTGTATTTTGCATTTTTACTTTTAAAAAAGTAAAGAAAATTTCTCTTAATATTTTTTAAAAATATCTTATTTGAGTGCAAATAATACTGGTTTTAATTCATTATTTAATTATTATTAAAACAATAATTAATGCATTTCATTTATCTTTTCCAAATAAACAAGTTTTATTTATTCCTTTAAAATATAAATTATTATTGATGGGGACCCGCTTTTGTAAAAAAGGGACCCAGATTTTTGGAAATCTTGGGTCCCGAGGACCCAGGATTTTTCAAGTACAGCGGCATCACTGGTGGGCCATTCATAGTGTGTGGGTTTATTTACTCAGATAAAGGATTTCTCAAATTAAAATTTCTCATTTACCTCAATGGGTATTTTAGACACTTTTGTGAAAAGTTTGACTATTTCTTACTGCTTAATTTCCGTGCTTATAAGATGGATTGTGAAAAATGGACAATTTTCCTAAACTGTCGGGATATCTGGAGTTGAAAATTATTCCATGACGTAAAATCCAGAGTTTATTTACATTGAAATCATATACAGAAAATTAGGACTTTGAAAAACAACGTGATAAGCAGAGTGACGTGAAAATTGGGTGTCAGGATAACGAGGTCTGACTGTATTTCTTAATTAATGTTATCTTAGAACTTAAATTCTTTTAAAAGAATATTGGATATATAGTTATGTAAAAATTTTATGATTATATGTCTGCAATCCATGGAATGCAAAATAAAAATATTAATGATCTCCTCAGCAATTACATACATGAATGATCTTAGAATCAGTGCAGTTTAGAATGAAAAAAAAAAAAAATGACTAAAGGAAATCACAATTTTAAAGCACTATAAAAGAAAAAACAATAAAATAAATATTTTTCTGTAATTTATCAAACCAAATTACATGCAAAAAATTCCATTAAACAAATTTACAATATCACTATTATTTAAAAAAAAAAAAAAAAAAAAAAAAAGTTGTCTCAAGCCCAGTCCAGAAAGAATGATGTCCAGGCCCAAGTTGGAAAAAAGATCATCTGGTTAAAGCCTCATTTTTGGGCTAGGCTTGAATTTCAGGCTAAATTCAGGTATGTGCAGACTTCAGCAAGCTTAATTGTAACTAACATTGCTGAGACTTCTTTCTTTCACACTATCTTTCTTTTCAACTTCGGATATTATTTTTTGTTAAAATTACATGCTGATACAAAAAATTTGAAATTTTTATAATGCTAAATACGCATAAATATATCTAATGAAGTCAATTAACATGAGAATGATTTCTAAATAAAATTTTGATTAAATCTAATAGCCTGATTCCCCTTTTCAGATTTATTTATTTATTTATTTATTTTTTTTTGGACAATATCAAAAATTCTGCTATTCATACAGATTAGCAATTTTGAAATAGAATGATAATTCTTATGATTAAGTACCTTGAAAAAACTTATATAAAATTAATGGTAATTTTATGTTTACATATTTCACCTTTTAACATAAAATTAGAAATTTTTAACTTTTCTAAATTTTTTCTTTTTTTTTCTTTTTAGGGTTTCGTTCATCTGACGAAACCCTATTCGTCTCACTCCTTTGTCTGTCTGTCTGTCCGTCACAGAGCCCGTTCTCAGAAACTATACATGTTAGAGACTTGAAATTTTGGGTACTTATAGCTGAACACCTCACATCAAACAACAAATCATAAAATTTTGAAAAAGTTGGTAATTAACCGAATTACGGGCTAATTAACTTTTTAAATTAACCAATCCACCTTTTTAACGCAGGTTCAAACGGACTTTCTCGAAATCATCTGTGTTTCTCCTAAGGGTTGCCAGTAAAATCAGCCGAATGCACGGTTACCACGGAGGAAATTAAGCCGAAAAATGAAGTGGAGATTTTAAAGCGAAATTGCATATCAGAAAATATTGGTCCGAGAAATTTGTAAATGGAATAGACAGACGCAGAAAAAAATCTACTTTCATTTGGTATAAAGTTCACATTTCTGCGATGTGTATAAGTTAAAATATCCACTAAAAATCGATCGACAAAAATTTAATTTCTTTAATTGGAAAGACAAGGAAATAAAAAGATTTCAATTCGGTGGGAAAGCAGGTAGCAGGGATGCCGCGGACGCGCTATAGCGCGTAAATTACGCGAAAAATCGGAGACGGGACGCAAAAAAATAGCTCTTACGCGTCCCGTGGGACGCGTAATTTCGTCAAAAAATCGCGGGAAAAAGCTGATTTTCGTCGAAGAATCTGAAAAAAGCGCAAATCTCATCAAAATATCGCGCAAAAACAGCGATTTTCGTAAAAGGACCGTGAAAAAATAGCGTATTTCGTCAAAGGATCGCAAAAAAAAAGCGAATTTCGTCAAAAAAACGCGGAAATAAGCGCAAATTTCATCAAAATGTCGCGTAAATAAGCGCAAATTTCATCAAAATATTGCGAAAAAATGCGATTTTCGTAAAAGGGCCGCGACAAATTAGCTTATTTCGTTAAAAAATCGCGAAAAAATAGCGGATTTCGTCAAAAAATCGCGAAAAAATAGCGGATTTCGTCAAAAAATCGCGAAAAGCCGAATTTTGTCAAAGGATCGCGAAAAAAGAGCAAATTTCATCAAAATATCGCGTAAAAAAGCTGATTTTCGTCAAAGGATCGCGAAAAAATAGCGTATTTCGTCAAAGGACCCCCCCCCCCAAAATAGCGTAAAAAGCCGATTTTCGTCAAAGGATCGCGAAAAAAGCACAAATTTCATCACAATATCGCGGAAAAAACGCTATTTTCGTAAAAGGGCTGAGACAAAATAGTGTATTTCGTCGAAATATCGAGAAAAATAGCGAATTTCGTCAAAAAATCGTCGAATACAGCCGAATTTTGTCAAAGTATCGTGGAAAAAACACGATTTTCGTGACAGGCTCGCGAAAAAATAGCGAATTTCGACAAAAGGATCGCGGAAAAAACGCGAATTTCGTCAAAGTAACGCGGAAAAAACTTGAATTTAGTCAAAGCTCCAAAAAGATGTGCAAACTAAACTTATAGGTAGAAAATTCATAAAATGGGATTTAATTTTTTTTTAATGAGATTCCTAAAAATACAGCATGATTTCAGTGTACTTTGATAATGTATTCAGTAGGTGGACCAGTGAAAATCCCCCCCCCCCCTCCTTACTGCATTGAAATGTATCCCGCCTTCAGAACATTTAGGATTTGATGCTTATTAATGATTTAGATGTAAATTTCCCTTCCAAGGAAAATGTCTGATTCCAACACAGATCCATGCCGACAAATAATTCAATGGGAAGTATAATGAAAGCACCCATTCATTCAACAAAAAGTACATCTTTACTTAACATAAGTATTCTTTTTTTCAGCAAAAATATCTTTTTCAATAAACCCGTCTTGCCCCTTTTTAAAAGAAATGCGAACGTTAGTGATACTTGTTATAAGTTGAACTTGGTATCTTCTACTCTTAAACATTATTTTACAATTAAAATTGTATTTTGCATTTTTACTTTTAAAAAAGTAAAGAAAATTTCTCTTAATATTTTTAAAAAATATCTTATTTGATTGCAAATAATACTGGTTTTAATTCATTATTTAATTATTATTAAAACAGTGATTAATGCATTTCATTTATCTTTTCCAAATAAACAAGTTTTATTTATTCCTTTAAAATATAAATTATTATTGATGGGGACCCGCTTTTGTAAAAAAGGGACCCACATTTTTGGAAATCCTGGGTCCCGGGGACCCAGGTTTTTTCAAGTACAGCGACATCCATGAGGTAGACATGATGACACTGTGGTTTTTCATACTAGCATATTTTAATACGAAATTTTAACTTTTTAAATATTAATTTTTTTGATTAAATTTTTTGGCCTCCCGATATCAAATTTCTCGCTGATTTTATTGATACCTCTTTCTAAGTCCTATCTTAATTACAAGCTGAAATATTAATTATTATTTAATTAATCGGTTTAACTCGCAGAAGAATTAATGTCAGTAACTCCCACATGTGTATTTTAAACAATTCTTTCTAAGTGAGCCCCTAATTATGTTGGAGACATGAAATTTTGAGTACTTATAGCTGAACACCTCACATCATACGACAAATCATAAAATTTTCAAAAAGTCGTACATTTAACCCTTTGGGCTCCCACATGTGTATTTTAAACAATTCTTTCTAAGTGAGCCCCTAATTATGTTGGAGGCGTGAAATTTTGCATACTTATAGCAGGACACCTCACATCAAACAACAAGTGAAAAAATTTTGGAAAAAGTCGTACATTTAACCCTTTGGGCTCCCACATGTGTATTTTAAACAATTCTTTCTAAGTGAGCCCCTAATTACGTTGGAGACATGAAATTTTCGGTACTTATAGCTGAACACCTCACATCATACGACAAATCATAAAATTTTTGAAAAAGTCGTATATTTAACCCTTTGGGTTCCTGCATGTGTATTTTAAACAATTATTTCTAAGTGAGCTTCTAATTAAGTTGGAAGCGTGAAATTTTGCATTCTTATAGCTGAACACCTCATATCAAACGACAAATCATAAAATTTTCAAAATGTCGTAGGTTTAACCCTTTGGGCTCCCACATGTGTATTTTAAACAATTCTTTCTAAGTGAGCTCCTATTTAGGTTGGAGGCGTGAAATTTTGCATTCTTATAGCTGAACACCTCATATCAAACGACAAATCATAAAATTTTGAAAATGTCGTACGTTTAACCCTTTGGGCTCTCACATGTGTATTTTAAACAATTCTTTCTAAGTGAGCTCCTATTTAGGTTGGAGGCGTGAAATTTTGAATACTTATAGCTCAACATCCCAGATTACACGTCAAATAATAAGTTTTGAGAAAGTTTTATGTTTAACCCTTTCAACTCCAGCTCGTGTATTTTAAGCAATTCTTTCTAACTTAGCCCCTAATTAAATTGGAGATTTTAAATTTTGCATACTTATAAGCAGAACACCTGAGGCCAAGCGACAAATCATAAAATCTTGAAAAAGTATAACGTTTAACCTTTTGAGCTACCACATATGTATTTGAAGCAATTCTTTCTAAGAGAGCCCCTAATTAATTTGGAGACATGAAATTTTGCATACGTATAACTGAATACCTGAGATCGCACGGCAAATCATAAAATCTTCAAAAGTCTTATATTATTTACCTCTCCGGGCTCTAACTTGTGTATTTTAAGTAATTTTTCTAACCTCCGCTCTTTTAAACCAGGGGAGAAATTTTCCAACTTTTGCCGACACCCCTTTGACCCTTCTTTCATATTATGCACCATAGCCTTACATATTTTAGTTATATTTTTTACCACCAGGTGCGCCTACTGATCTCAGGTGCTATGTGCCCAATCCCCTCGACTAATATATCTACGGATAGTATGTAAAACGGGTTTTCGTTCGGATAGATGTTTGTTTAGAATCGAGTGCGCCCCCTGGTTGCGAAATGTGGAACTAACAGATTTTTCAAAAAGATAAAGTGTTTTGAAAGGAATATTAAACGAAACCCTCTGTGCGATCTGTGATCACACTTACCCACTTGGTTTTTTTTGGTTTTTAGCAAAAATCTTACAAGCATATTTTTGCAAAATGCGGAAAAATAAATTAAAAGTAACAGAGTTTAAATCCTGTCCACATGCTAGTTGACTATGAAGTATAAAGAAACAAATCAAATCATACCTGTATGTGTTTTAAGATGCTTCTTTAAGTGATGGCTAACTATAAAAGATTTCCCGCAGCCGGTCACCTCACACCTATTCAAAGAAAATGCAATACAAATTATGATGACAAGTAAAATATATATTCTTAAACATGAATCTTTTAAAGAAAAAAAAAAGTTGTTGTTCCTTAACTTATTTTTATATGTATACTGGCGTAAATGCCCGCCCTAGGACGGTGGGTAGAAATCGTGGTTTTTACTTAAAATTTGAAATAACTGATTATTCATCGACAATAAGGCAAATTGACCCGAAATGTTATGTTTAGGGCCTAATTAATGCATGGTCGTCTGACGTTTTAACAACAAATCTGTAAATAAGGTGTCAAAACAGATGTGAAATTACAGAACTATTTTAATTAGTAAATGGAAACAGATATAGATTGAATGTAATATCAGTACAAATAGATTTTACTAACTGCAAGATATAGAAAAATGTTTTCATATTAATCATTAACTGCCAGGAAAACTTACATGAACATTATGTTGCCAATATCACTCATTTTGACATGTAATTAACAATCCTATTTAAAGTTTTTTACATGGGCAAAAATTTGAGAATGATTTCAGAGCAAATATTGTGGATCCACAATTTGTAACACACATAAACAGACATTTAAAGGCATGGTTACATTTGTCATAAGCTTTTATTTGTGTAGCTCAATTCTAAAAGAAGTTACTAACTCTGCTGCAGTTGTAATTGAATTTGTGACCTTTTCTCTTTCTTGGCTTATCCTGCAAAAACTACTGCATATAAAAATATGAAAACTGGTAATTTTATAGAAAAATGTATAATAAGCACACTGAAGCAGACTGCTGTAACATTTCCATCTGGTACTTTAAGCGTAATTCCTTCATCAGTTCACTAATTGTAAACTACAATCGCTCCTCAGCTAAGTGGAGTGTATAAAGCCTAGAATCCAGATATGCGCTCATAAAGTTTCTGGAGAGGTACTAACACTCGGTTAAAAGTGGATTTTAGACACTATAAGGGTTGTATACTTGCATCTTTCAGCCTTTAAGAGTGAATAAATCAAGGACCCTCAAATCCACTCTGAACTCAAGTAGACTCTTAGCACTCTTGTAAGAGATATACACAAAAGCCTGGAGGGGCCCGACAGAGTTGATGCTTTGAGAGCAGAGAAGACGGTCACCATTTGACCGCGGGAGCAAATGAGCTCCGTAATTAAGACACTAAAGTTCATTCATTGTATTGAATGTAATTTTCCGTGTCTGTTTCTGTCCAGTACCATGAATAAATATGTTTGATGTGTGAACTAAGAGTTCTTGTTAGTTATTTCGATGGTACAGACCACTTTTAAACTGAAGGTTTATTTTCAGCCCAACTTAATGTTGAAATCTGTAATTCAGTTACATAAGTTTTATAGGATCAAAAACTATACATAGCAATTTAACCATCTTTTACAGGCACATACTTAATTAGACTGTGGTGTGCAATGTATTGTCATTTTTTAAATTTAACTATTTAAGGGGGATTTTTTTTTTTTAAATTATTTGTACCAAGATTCCATTGTTCGAATAGAGAATTAATTCATATTTTTCAAATAGCTGTTTTCTAATTTGATTTTATATTTACTTCTTTTGATATTTTTGAACAATGTATTTTACATAATAATTTATATACATTTACATGCGGCAATAAAAAATGAAACAAAATTTTAAAGTAAATAAATTATTATGCACAAAATGCATTTACTGATGAAAATGATGTCATACTTAAAGAGAACAACAGTGAACAATAATATTTTATTAAATTAAAAGTGCTTTTAATGCTTATTTTGCTATCTGAGTCTATTCCTTAAAATAATATTTAATTGCAAATGGCTACTGAGTTTCTACATTTGCAGCCCCTTTTAAAACAACCGTTTTAGAGCAAATTAGCATGTTTTTAGAAACCAGGGTCTGTACGGATGTTGGTGAGAGTAGTTTGCAGGAGGCAGAACCCCTTAGAAGAAAAAAAAAAAAAGCAACAGCGTTTGAAATCCTTGGTGGTCTGCTGGTCCGAGACCATTAAAAATTTAATCGGACCACTAATTTAAAAAATTTAGTGGTCTGCAGGATCGGTAACTTTTTCCTCCTCTCTGACAGGTAAACGTAAATTTTCCAGTCCCCGAGAAAAACGCAGCCAAACACAAACTAGGGTGTAAAAAAATTTTTAAAAATCGGATTTTTTGGATTTAAATCAGATTTTTTTTTATTTAAATCGGATTTTTATGATTTTTGTCCCAGCGTTCAAATACTGAATAGCTACCAAGAGTTTTAGGTTTCTAAAACAATTAAACCACTAATTGATAACATAATCTATGTTTTAACACTTTAATTAATAAAATTATAATTATTAGTTAGTAATTACAAAAAATATTAAAACTGCAAATTAGTAGTTTCATTAGTTAGTATCATACAATAATGTTATATACATTAAAATTGTAATAATTATGTAAAACTTTATTAAATACTAGTGATATTTAACATTTATTAAAATTATCAATAACTGCATTTAATATTAAATAGTTTTAACATCACTTCAAATTAATAATTATTAAACAATTAACTCTCTAATTAGGAACATATTATACATTTTTAAGCTTTAATTATTAAAATGATAATAATGTAGTAATCATTTTAGAAAGAAAAGGGGGCAAGATGCTAGTTCCAAAAAAAGGGCGCTATTTCATGAGGAAATATATTAGTAATGTGTTTAGTAATGATATAAGGAAAAAAAATATTTTTTATCATGATAAATAAGGTGTCCTTAATTTTTAATAATTTTACGAATCACAAATTGAAAAACACAATTAAATAACATGTTTTAATAAATCTTGGTTTTTTTTTTTTTTTTTTTTTTTTTTTCTTCTAAAGAATAAATTTCTATTTTTGTAAGATCTTGGGCATATGAATTTAGAAATACTGTTGAATGGGAAGTTTTTTACAAGAAATCTCTGGCTACAACTACAGGTGAATTTAACTATATTTTTTTAAGGCAGGGTGCATTTTGCCAATTTCAAAAGGGACTAGGTGCGGCACCCTTAAGAAATGGCCTAGAAGATACAGTAAGTAATTATAGAATTAAAAAAAAACTGCAAATAAGTAATTTCACTAGTAGCACAAATAACAAAACTAACAAATATTTGCAGCTTGTTTTGATTTTGTGCTTAGAAAAATTACTGTTAATCACCAAAATCTAAACTTGCACACATGTATCATGTATGTGAATGCTAACAAAAAAAATTATGAAAATGAGTTAAACCCATTCATACACACATACAGAAATAAATATAAGGATAGCCAGTCATATGTGAAATACTCAAAATATTTATATAACAGCATTATTACCTCTCAGTTGGGGATTATTAGCTTTCAATGGTTCACTTTTTTTTTTTTCTTTTTAAGAAAAGTTTTGATGTCTCTTGAATCCCTAATTCCTTTTTTTATTTAGTATATATGAATTAAAAAGTTTAAAAACATTTATTTAACCTATACTGAAGAAGCTCTTGCTGTGCTTAACATTTTTATACCAACTAGTTCTTTTTCTCCTATGCATTCATTTACAATTTAGCTGTTGAACAGATGTCACTCTTTCATTCTTCTTTGACTAGAGATTGCTATTAATTTATTATTATAAAAGTAGAATGAGAAACTAAGAAACTGACTATTTATTCTTTTATTTGCAGAAATTTAATACACTTGTTATGTTTATTTTATGTAAAACAATGTATAAATTGATTACCTAAAGGAAATGATGACATTGCAAATTATATTAGATTTAAATATCATTTTTAAATACACTTGTTATGTTTATTTTATATAAAATAATGTATAAATTGATTACCTAAAGGAAATGATGACATTGCAAATTATATTAGATTTAAATATAATTTTAAATGAAACTGTTTTATGCTGGATAAAAACAATGCTTTTTACAAACTTAACTGTTTTTAATTTTTTACAATACTTGGGAATTAAGCGTAGAAACAATTATTTAAAGCTCTGTTTCTGTTTATTCATAAGACAAAATACCTGTAGAAACTTTCAAATTATGTTCATCTTAGATTTTAAAACTTTTTTTTGACATTTTAAACAGAGAATTTTTGATTTTAATCAATGATTTTTTCTTTTTAAATCGGTTGATTAAAATCACAATTTAATCACTGATTTAAATCAACTGATTAAAATCGTTGATACTCTAACACAAACCACAGAATTTTATTTTATTAAAAAAAATAAAAAATTGCATTAAAACTTACAATCAGCTGAAATAAATAATCGAAAATAAACTAATTAATAATTTTATAGTTTTTGTTTATGTACTGTTTATTTAATTTTTAGCAAATTATAAATTTACATTTTATTATGCCGAAAATTTTGGGTAACTGAAAGGAAGTTTGGATTATATTCTAGGAGGAGGAACAGAAGGATGTCACTCAAAGGGTTAAAGGTACTTAATAGAATTTTATGTAGCAGGCCAGTGACGATGTCTGCAGACCAGTAAACTCTTATGTTTCTTGGTCCTTGGGACCAGTGACTTTTTTTTAATCAATTCTACTGCTGAATAAGAAGAAAAACTATTTTACAGTGAGACTATACATAGTTATATTTAAACAGTTGTAACAAAATATTTTGCTCTTCATTGAGAGATGATCTGTATTTTGTTTTAGTGAAAATGTATGCAGAGAACTAACTCTGTATCACATAATAAATGATTGCAAAGGACAAAATAATTACAGTGTTAAAAATTTTGTGATAGGTTGAACCAATTTTCGGTGCTCTAGTAGCTGCAACCATAAGATGGTGAAATCTTGATCCAACGTTTGGAGCTAAGGTTCAACCGGAGTTCCAAATGTTTGAGTGAGATTTTGCCATCTTATGGTTACAGCTACTGCAGCACAAAAAGTTGGTTCAATCTACTACAAAATTTTTAACAGTGTAGTTTATATAGTTATAAATTTATATTACATATTAATATTAGTTGTTATAAAATTTTGAGCTCATATCTTAACATATACCAAAAATTAGTATATTGTGATTTTCCCCACGTTTATATCTTACCTTAAAATTGTGACAATAATTTTAATAAAAAAAAAGTCAAATAAATAAAATAAAAATATAGACATCTGCATAAAATTTTGAAGCAACTTATTTAGTTTATAATTCATCCTTTAAAATAATAAAAAATAGCATGTTGAATAATGAGATGTTGATAGGTAGTAAATAACAAAATCTTACTGGTATGGCCTTTCTCCTGTATGTGTACGTTCATGTTTTCTCAAATCACTCAATGTTGTAAATACTTTTGTGCAGCCTTGCTGCATGCAATCAAATGTGTTACCTGTGTGCAGCCTTTTGTGAGCTTTAAGCCTAGAAAAGAAAGAAAAAAATTGTAGAAAAACAGTGTCTGAATAAGCTTTTAATCATCCCAAATAATGGTTTCAGAAAATAATGCAGAACAAACTAGGGGGATCATTCTAAAACTAGAGAATGTTTTTTTGTTCTGATGAGCCATACAGTTCTACCACCTCCACTGCTATACCATTGACCTTCCTATTCCTTCACACCAGTCTAATGATAACAGTGAGCCACTACAGTTGTTAACTGTTTATTTATGTGACTTTAAAATGTGTGACAAAATTAACAATCCACCAAGTATAAGGCTTGTAGTGCAATACGATTTTTGAATGCGAAAAAAGTCGGCTGTATCAAAATTTACAAACAGATAACTGAGGTTTATGGTAATGTGATGAATGAAGCTTCAGTTCAAAAATGTTGCATCATGTTTAACGGGAGACAGACGAATATTCATGATGAAGAACACTTAATCGACCTTCAGTTGGGACTGATGAACGTCAATCAAGGATTGAGGAAAAATTCAACTGGACAGGTGTTTCACTAAAGACAGATCAAGTTTGTTCTTTCCTGAAATATCAAGAACAGTTCTTTATGAAACTGTTAGTGGCGATTTGGGCTACAAAAATATGTTCCAGGTGGGTTTCTTGAGTTTTGACAGATGAATAAAAACAAAAATTAATAGGAGCTGCACCAACTTTTCTCAGTCAGTATAACAAGGATGGCAATTAGGGGGGAGAGGCTTCGCGTGTGGCAGTAGAAATTTAGAAAGCCATCACATAGTTATTTCAAATTAACAAATACAGCAGAAAAAAAAAGGAAATTTAAAGATTGTAAACTTAGTTTACTAGAGGAAAAGGATAGAAGGTTGGGAGGGGGAGGGGAGTAAGATGATTATTTAATTATATTTCCATTGCAAACTGTAGAACGCGAGAGAGGAGAAATTTTTTTTTTTTTTTTTTTGGAGGGGGGGTGGGGAGGAGAGAGAGGCTACATAGATTAAATGCTACATACTGCATTAATATTCGGGATTCACCGAATAGTGATTTTGTCTGAATACTGAATATTCGACCCACAGGCGAACTGAATGCTGAATATTCGGCTGGACGAACAGTTTTATATTTCAAAGTTTAAAGGCATTAAAATGTTAAGTTTTAAAACAATTCTGCATTATATTTAAAACAGAAACTAACATTTTGATAAACAAGAGCTTTTTACTAGTAAACTCTATACTGAAAAAAATCAGCTTTGAGTTTTTTAAGAAGAGTATAGTTATAAAATGTTTTAAATTTATAAAATTTTTAATTTCACGGCTTTTTCTGTGAATTAAAACAAATTAATAAAATTTTCTTAAATTGTAAAACAAACATAATAAAATCAAAGAGAAATTGTGAAAAAACTGGAAGAAAATCTTCATAGGGTCAGATACTATTTATTTGTCAGAAAGAGACTAAAATGAAAACAAATAAATAAATCTATTTAAATTTCAAATGGTGGCAACTCAGTAAAAATAACTTTTCTGCTCCTTTTATTTAGAAAGGAAGCTTTTAATTGCATTCTAGATCAGTGTTTGGAGTGGGCAATCATTTTCAGAGATTCTAGAGTCAACTTCTTTTTTTCTAGAGTCAACACTATAACTGTGGTTTCCAAAAAAGTTCATTTGCCATGTTTTCACGCAAATTTCCGCAACGCCTGGATGACACTTTTTTTTTTCTTTTCTGAAGGAATTTGACATGGAGATGGCTAAAAAAAGATTTAAAAGTTCTATTTTATGGACTAAAGTTCCATTATTCTCATCTTTCACATCTGATACTCTCATGAATTGTATGTAACATACAATTTTCTACTAGACAATTTGCATATTCTACTAGACAATTACAGCAGTTATATCCTGCATATTATGGTCAGTAAAAGCACATGAAAGGAAAGGTTTGGCAAAAAGAATTTTCATTTTCCTCGAACAGAAAAAAATTCAATTTTCAATTCTGGATATATGTTAGCTTCATTCTTGTATAAAGTAATATACACAGCAATTTCTAGACACTTTAGAAAAGTATGTTTTTTTAAAATCAAATGAACTCAAGTTATTTCATTAAAGGAAAAGAAAAATAGCAATAGGAATAATGATTTTAAGATTGGTGATTGCAGCAGCGTGATTCCAGATTTTTGATTGCAGCAGCGTGATTCCAGATTTTTGACTGCAGCAGCATGATTCCAGATTTTTGACTGTAGCAGCGCGATTCCAGATTTTCCTATTTTTCAAGATTTTAAGAATGCTGATGGAAATCGAATTTCAACTGAACTAAGAAAAATTGCAAATATTCTTGGTGACTTTATCACTGAAGAAAAAGATTGTGATAGAACAGATGCTTTAACGGTCCAAACTTATGCTACTACCTCAGAAATTTTGAGACATTACCAGAAAAATTCTGATCTGATATCAAATAACATAACGTATTTTAATGAGTTACAAAAGGTAATTTTATAAATGTGGCCTAAGTAAAACCAACTTTGACCTAAGCATTGGCAACTTTTTAATAAAGAATTAAATTAGCTTTATTATATAAGTAGGATTAATGTTTCTTTTGTGTAAACTAAAATTATATGTTCATTGTAAGTTTTCTATAAAAAGTCAAACTAAATTGTACAGTCGAACTCGCTTATAACGAGCCCTGATTTAACAAGGAAATCAAATACTTGGTTGGTACAATGATAAGTCTATGGGAACATAACTCGCTTTTAACGAGCAAATCCCGGTTATAGAGAGCAATATTTTTGTGATTCATAAAATTTCTATTGACTTCCACCTCTCCAGCTCAGATAATCGTTTTTTGAAAAAATTCTTTTAACATTCCGAAGTGAACCGAAATTGAGCGCGCAGACAAATGACGATGTTTTTCGGGCCACGAGTCTTCTCCGAAGAACAATAACATAATTAAGAGACAATAAGACAGATCAAAGCAAATTAACCAACTTCTTTTGTACTGTACAGCTATAAAATATAAATAAAGTATGTATAATAATGTAAGTATGCATGAATTTTCATAATTTTTTACGAACCTGTTTTTTACGAGCACTCGATTATAATGAGCAAATATCACAGTCCCTTCGCACTCGCTATAAGCAAGTTTGACTGTATATTTAAAGTGAAATAAAGATTTTTTAAAAATATAATATTATACCCCTTT
This sequence comes from Maratus speciosus, assembly GCA_963932465.1. NCBI lineage: Eukaryota > Metazoa > Arthropoda > Arachnida > Araneae > Salticidae > Maratus > Maratus speciosus. The sequence goes on from OZ010799.1 coordinate 39,125,295, forward strand.
TTAACTTATAAAATTTTATTAAGAATAATATCGCACCCTTGCTTCAAAAGTGTCATAACTCAAAAAACTCAGTTTTTCAGTAAGTGAAAAACTGTTTCAGACTGTGGTAGGGTCAATGTCCATCTGGCAAACACAGCTGCTACCTGGTGGCTGTATTTTCAGTGCACTATCTGGTACTTTAGGTGATTGGTAGAGACGTAAAAACCAAGTGGAATGGCAGCCATAACCCAAAAAACCAAATTGTGACACATTTGAAGCAAGAGTGTGATATATTTTCAAATGTTTTTGGTCTTGCATAATACATAATGTTTATAAAGAAACAGAACATAAAGATCTTTTATGCATGATATTAAATTGATCCCTTCAGATGCATATAAGTAAGAGGTCACTGTAATTATAATTATTAACAAAATATATTTAAAAACATACTTTATATACAGATAATCTTATTAGCCAAGAATTTTTTTTATCGGAGAGAAAGATGTAACATGCAGTCAAAAATTGTTTTAACAAAATTTAAGAGGCTGTAAAAATGATTCATTACTACAATGCTCTTACACAGTAATATTTTATAAAGTTTTTGTATACAATTAAAAAGATACACAACAGAGAAAAGTTTATGGCGGGATAGAACTTAGTGTTGTGTTTACATTGCATATTTTAGGGACATTCAAAATAGGACCAATGAATAAAAATGTATTACAGTTTTTAGTAAGGATCCATCGAAACAGGTTTTTAAGACTGAAACTGAATTTCGGTAATCTTCCTATTTCCGGATGAAAATGAAAACATGCAAATTTTTTTTAAAGGAATTAATACACACATAAATATACAGAGTTCATTCTAGGCGTTTTTCGCAGGGCGGGTTGCCCTGCCTGCCCTTCTTTACAAAATTTGGCGCTGCGATGTCCCCACTGTCCGAAATCCACCCCCCCCCCCCCCCCCCCGCAAGCCCTATCACTCGGAAAATCGACCGAGGGAAAAATAGCGCCCTTTAAGTTAATTTCATTGCTTATTTCAAGCAAACTCTAAACTATTCGTAAACATTATATAATGTTCTAGCCCCATTTTGCTCCTAATCTGTTCCTTTTCACTCCCCCCTCCCCCAACATCCTCATACAGACACCAATTATTTTCAGTAAAATTCCAGCACCGACGCAGTCATAAATTTCTCTCTCTCTCTGTCTCTATACCCCGCTTCTCGGCTATTGTGAAAATTCAGCCGAAATAAGAAAAAAAAAACGGAAAGGTCCTTCGACGAAATTGGTGTTTTTTCGTGATTCTCCGACAAAATTGTTTTTTTTCGGCGAACATTTCTCAAAATTTGTGATATAGTTTATGTCCAAATTTTCGGATTTATGACAGATTTTTTTTTTTTTTTTAAATTTTCAGAAAAGAATCAACCCTTGCACTGCAAAGTGTCATGAATGGGGTAAAAAAGTAGTAGCAAAGACTTTTTAGGGGGGTGGGGTCAGGGGAGGAAAAGTTATTAGTTGATTATTTATCATTACATTAATGTGCCCTTTTTTTTCTCTAAAGTACCCTTTTATGGCAAAGTGCACCCTGCCTGCCCTTGATCCTAGAATGAACTCTGAATATACATAATTCTTAATAAATTATAAGTGTATAGAAACACATTTCTAACAAACAAACAAACATAAATATGTATATGTGTATAAGTTTCAAACAAAAGCAAAACATAAATAATAATTACAACTTTTACATTTTATTATTTTGTGACAACCAATAATCATTTATCAATTAATTAACAATGCATGTTAACTTAAAATGCACAAAAGCAAAAATAACTTGTTAAAGTTGATTGAAACAGGAACATTAGCATTAAGAAAACACTTTAAGCGAAGAAATTATTAATTATCAAATTTATTTTCCATTTCAACATTCTCAAAATAAGACATATTTAACATTCTTGAGTACTCGGCTAATTTTTAACTAGTCGGATATACCAATCCCAAAACTTTCTTCTATCTCATGCATATTAATGCTTGAAAATTCACTATCACACTACCAAAATTAAACGGCAATCTATGCCCATCATGAGGTTTCTATAGATATGAAATTCCGTGCATTAGTTTTTGAGATATGGCTATCTCCGAAGTCGTGTAAATCCAGCAAAATTCAGATTAGCAGCGCCACCTATTGGGTACTTTACACCAAAACCTATGTTAAACAAAACTACCAATCAACCACTTACGTCAAAGTCTACCTGAAGTTTGGGGGAAAATCCGTGCATTAGTTTTTGAGATAGAGCTATTGCGAAAATCATGAAAATGCAAGCATAGCAGCGCCACCTATTGGACGATTAACACGAAAACCTAATCAGCAACAACTTGTGTTAGCATCTAACTAAATATGAAGTTAGATGAAAATTCGTGCATTAGTTTTTGAGATAGAGCTATTGCGGGAATCGTGAGAAATGCTGCACAGCACCTGTTGAGCGATTTACACCAACACGTAATCCGCATCAAGTCATATCAAGGACTAACTAAATCTGAAGTTTGATGAAAATCCGTGCATTAGTTCTTGAGATAGAGCCATTGCGGAAATCGTAAAAAATGCAGCATAGCAGCGCCACCTGTTGAGCAATTTGCACCAACATGTAATCAGCATCAAGTCATATGGAGGACTAACTGAATCTGAAGTTTCATGAAAATCCATGCATTAGTTCTTGAGATAGAGCCATTGCGGAAATCATTAAAAATGCAGCGTAGCAGCGCCACCTGTTAAGCGATTTTCACCAAAAACTAATCAGCATCAATTTGTATCAGGGACTAACTCAATATGAATTTTTATTAAATTCCGTGCATTGGTTCTTGAGATAGAGCGCCCACAAAATTTGTGTCACACACAGACACACAGACAGACATTTTGTAAAAACATGTTTTTCGGGTTCTCTGACCTCTAAAACGTGTAAATCCGTCGAAAACCGGAATTCGAAAATTTTCATGAATCCAATACTTTCTTCTTGTAAAGATATAAGAAAGTAAAAATATATGTAGAAATATGTATTTTTTTTTATTTTTCAGATGTACACAAGGTCAAAATACATATTTGCTCCCTCACTCCCAAAAAACTTTGCCACCTCCCTAAAATAGTTTTGAAATGGCGTCCCTGTTCGAAAATTTTATCTCCAGGACCCAAGTTGGCTCTCTGTGCCTCTAGACCAAAACTTTTTATTTTCATATAAAATAAAATGTACTTAATTCATCTACAACACTGAATAATTTTCTGATTATATGAATTTCATCTAATTAAAAAATGTTTTAGGTATACAGTATACATTCCTTGACTTATCTTTTGTAATGATTTTTGTAAAAGATTATCTGTTATACTAGAACTTTCTCAAAGAGCAATTGAAACACATCTGTGGTTTCTAACTAAAAATGTTCTATTACTGTTAAGTCTGCAGCTTTTCATGAGCACATGAAAAGCTTCTTGAATGTTTAGTCATATATGCATTGCTTGCTTTATAATTTGCACTCATGCCTTGAGTCAGTCATGACTAATAATAATTAGGGGAGAGGGGGGCACATATAAACAATTTTTACATTTTTAGCAATTTCACAAAATTGGCATGAGCTATTGAAACAAAAATTGATTTATATGAATATTTACACTTTGTTTGTTCTTTTGGTGAAACTTTTGGATGCATTTATCGAGAATTTCTAACTTATATCATCATTCTAAAAATTGTCTAAATTTGTTCACATGTGTCCCGGTGGAAGGGTAGTTGTGAACATACCTGGGGCACATGTGAAAACATGCAAAAATAAGACAAAAATAATTTTTTGCGAATAAAAACTGTGATAAAAACTAATTAGATGCCCTCTTTCTAGTTGTATGAATAAATCAATAAATGTTTCAACATAGATACAAGAAATTTTATTATAAAATTATACACTAACATACCTACTCCTTTTGAGCCAAGCATAGCAAAACTGTGTTACTTTTAAATAAATCATTAATGATTCTGTTATTGTGCTTTCATTTTTTTCTAAATGTTATGCAATGTGTATAACAAAATTTGAGCATCATCGTTTTAAAATTTGGTAAAATTGTGATACAAAAAAAAGTGATTATCACAGTACCGTATTTTATGGAAGAAACGCCGCAGCGTTTACGAGTTTAAAAGTTCATTTTTTTCCAAGTGTGTCGTTTACGCCATGTGCTGCCTTTACGATTTTTTTTAAAGACCAACTGAGTTTCCTTAATTTAAAAATTCATAAAAATATTTAAAATCGCATTTAAATATTCTAAATAAAGCTTCAGACATCTTAAGATATTAAAACCGAGGCATATTACACTGCTCAGAAAACTTTGATTAAAGTTAAGTCGATGTGACACTGTCAACAAAAGTAGCATTCCGATGGATGCGGCATTTACAACGGGTGCGGCGATTATGATATTTTTAAGCTTATTCAGGCCAATTTGAGGAGTGCGGCGTTTCTTCCATAAAATACGGTACTACTTATCATTCTTTTGGCCAACGAAACTTTACTTTCAGAAAACAAAATATCTTACAAATACTTCAATAAGGGCTAAGAGAAAATAAATATGTTTAAAACTTGGAAATCATTAAAGAATAACAAATAAACATATTGATTTTTACATAAAGCCATCACTTTTAATTGTTATCTAACTTCCAGTAAATTAAAACAGTGAAGCAATCCTAAAAACATTGAATTAATAGCTCAATGTTTGACTTGGGTAATTACATTTTAAACTTAAAAAAAAAAAAAAAAAAAAAAAAATGCATTCACAGACTTAAAAAATAAACTTGTGAACTGTTCACATCTTCCTCCATATGTTCTGTTCACAAGTGCCCCATCTACCAATTTAAGCCTAATTTATAAAGACATTTTAAATTGAAATAAGGAAACAAAACTTTTTGTAGACTTACCTAATTAATGCCACAATAGAATGCAATCCTGATATTCTACTTTAAAAAATGTCTTGAATGAATTTTTACTTCAATAACGTTAGAAGATTTTTTTACTTAACACCTTCTAAAACAAACAAATTACAACTACCAGAAATCAAAATGGCTCACTGTTCTGAAAATTCAGCCAAAAGATGGTACCAGTACTGCCATCTACTGGTAATTTTTTAATTTTAAATTAACTGAGTGAAATATGTACTGTTCACATATGCCCCATGTTAATAATGTGCAGAATTCATCTGCCCCCCCCCCCCCTCTCCCTTATAAACAGTGAAGGTCATAGCAATAAAAACAAGTTGGAAATGCTCATCAAACGTGGCAAATGAGGTGCGTTCGTACTATAGCTAGTTTTATAATTATTTTTTGCACCCCATATTGTACTGAATGTATATTTTTTTGCACTTCATAAGTGCATAGTCTGTAACATCATTAAAATGCACTGCAATAATTTTTTTTCGATTCCCCGTAATGAAACGGAAATATTTTGACTGTCCCTGTCATTAAACTATACATCCGATTTTCATAAAATTTGAAATTTGAAATGGCTCGACAAAATTATGCAACAATCATATATTTAAAATTTCAGACAATTCGGTTGGGTAGTTTTTGCTCTGTTATATGCGGTCAGACGGACGGACTGAACGACGACTATAGGTGCTACGTATTTATATAATTACGAACGCACCTAAAAAGAGTGTCTCATTTGAGCCGATACAGCTCAAATTGATGAGTAATATTGAAAATTTTTGAAAGGAGAATTTTGGAATACAGATAGTTTTGGTCCGACCAACTTTTTAATAGCATTTTCAGCAAAACTCAGATTTTGAGCCGAAAACCAAATTTTTGGTCAATCTCTAGTTTTTAGTATATTTTCTATGGCCAGACTGCATGAAAATTCGATTGTCTGTCAGAAAATGTACTTGCCACTGGCAAGTAGACTGGTGTAATTCCCTACCCTTGCATATAACAAAACAATATATAAAGAATTTTTACCTGTACAATGTATTAAAAGCTTTAGAACACCCATTTACATCACACCCAAATGGTTTTTCTTTTGTGTGTACTCGTACATGGATTTTTAAACTGTAAGATGAGAGAAAACTTTTACCACAGCCATCTTGTGAACATACAAAGGTGTATTCACCTTAAATTAAAAAAAAAACAATGAATATGAATACATAAATGTATATATATAACGTAAAATCCAACACAAATAAATATTTTTGCTAGTGAATTTTGACCAAAGTTAAGATACACACACACACAAAATAAAACAAGTCTGAAATTGTATATCAAAAGTAGCAAATGGGGTGAATTTGTACTATAACTAATTTTATAAACATTTAGATCTTGGTGCAATAACTGTTGCACTTTTATGAAAAAATGTAGGAATACAAAATTTATTAAGATTAGGACTCCATCTTACATAGGGCATCCTCGTCATGGCAAACTAGAATCATTACCTATCATTGAATTACGTATGATAGAATTTAATAAAATAAAGAAAACTTTTATCAATATCTTTTTAAGTTTTGATTCGATTTTCATAAAATTTAAAATGACGCGACAAAATCCTGCAACGATTATATATATTAAATATAAAACCATTCGGTTAAATAGATTTAGCGCTGTTATATGCACACAGACAGATGGAGACTATAGGTGCTACGTATTTATATAATTACAAACACACCTAAAAAGAAAAAAAAATGTTTGCATCAGCTGCAGCACAATTTTTTTTATATTACCACATTTACTCATATAATTTTCACCTTCCTAGCAACTTTTGAAAGAATTTTTTATAAAATAAAAGAATTAGGATCATTTTTGAATGAACAAAAAAGGATATAATTTAAATTAGATTTTCATGTTTTTTTTATTTTTAGATAACAGATTAAATCTATATAAAAAAACTATAATAATATATACATATTACATATATATGTAAGTAAAATGTTTATATACAGTAAATTCCCTCAAATTCACATATCTTGGGGCTGAAAGTTGCATAGAGTTTAGAATTTTGTAATTTCTAATCACTGTTTTGTTTACATTTTTAAACAGTAACTTAAATGTAATAATGCACTGAAAATTATAATGAATACTTATAATCAGGAATGGGAAATTTTCAGAAAATCTTACCAGCCAATAAGATACAACGTGCAGTTCAAAATTGTTTTGACAAAATGTATGCAACAACAAAAATAGTTAATAATTACTATTAGTTTTAGTACTATTACTATACATTACTATTAACTATTAGTATAATAATGAATGCTTGGAATATAGTAAAACATTAAAATCATTAAGTAAAGTCAGGGGTCTGTCCAGACTTTTCCCCCGGGTTCTGTTTTTGCAAAATTGTGAAAAGCTTTTTACATTTGTGAAAAATCTAGTCATAATTTTGTGAATTTGAAATTATCATTATATTCAAGTTCTTGTTTATACATTTTTAAGGAGATATATGTATGTAAAATACAAATATTTTCTTATGTGTGTAAGGTCAGATTTTACTTTTAAATGACTAAATTTGTGAAATGTTCATTTTGGACAAGAAAATTTTTGAGAAAGACTTCTTTTTTAGACAAAGAATTTTGTGAAGGGTCCTGTTTTAAGGTAAAAACTTTTGTGAAGGGTCCTGTTTTGAGATAAAATCTTTTGTGAAGGGTCCTGTTTTGAAATAAAAATTTTTGTGAAGGGTCCTTTAAAGGACCCAATTTATTCCTAAACATATCCCTGAAAGTAATAAACTACAGTAATAAAAAGTAAGATAATTTTAAAAATGATTAAATTATTAATAATGTGTAATGAAATATGCATAAGAAAGATGAGATTTTATTTTTTTTTATTTTTTTTTTTAATTATTCAATGAAACTTTCCTCTTAAAGGCATCCTATTAATTCACATCAAAATCATAAAGTAAGGAAGTTTTACTTCAGGTTTAGCCAGTCATAATAACCAAAAAAGCTTAATTAATACATAAATATATTTGGTAAAATGATTGTGACCAGTGATATCAGTAATATCTTGATTTTTTCAGAAATAAATTTTTACTTCCTTCATGAAAAAACTTGAATTCAGTCATATTAACAAGAATTACACATTAAAATACCTACAGAATGAAGTAAAACTAAAAAATTCTGTAATTTTGTCCTTACATCTGCACTGGAAGTTTCATTGTTTACATCTGTGATGATGTGTGGATTTTAGGGTTGCAGATTTGAGAGAGTCTACTGTATAATATTATTTAACCTCAATCAAATTGGTTGATATAGAAATCAAACAAGTTAATTTATTTTCTTTCTGAGAAAATTGTGTGTCAGAATAGTCATGGATACCTTAATTGGTAGAACATTTGCAGCCAATGTGCCTGGGCTGTATTTTAGGCCTGAATATTTTTCAATCAGAAAAAATCCAACTTGCCTAATATTTATTTTTAGTTAAAACTATTTATTAAAATTTCTTTGCTTTGAATCTATTATTTTTTCTTTTATATTCTTTCTTTCTTCCTTTTCTGATATATAACACAAACAATATTTACAGCATGATAGCCTTTGTGAGAATAGGAAAATTTAGCAACATATTCACTGTTTCATATACAATAGCAATTTTTTCAATATTTATACAATTTATTTAATATAAAGAAGTCATTTATTTATTTTTATATACAAACAGAAGTAAATTGTACATAAAAAACAATAATAATATATACATATTACATATCTATGTAAGTAAAATGTTTATATACAGTAAATTCCCTCAAATTCACATACCTTGGGGCTAAAAGTTGCATAGAGTTTAGAATTTTGTAATTTCTAATCACTGTTTTGTTTACATTTTTAAGCAGTAACTTAAATGTAATAATGCACTGAAAAATATAATGAATACTTATAATCAAGGATGGGAAATTTTCAGAAAATCTTACCAGCCGGTAAGATACAACGTGCAGTTCAAAATTGTTTTGACAAAATGTTTGCGACAACAAAAATAGTTAATAATTACTATTAGTTTTAGTACTATTACTATATATTACTATTAACTATTAGTATAATACAACATTTTCATAAATTTTTATATAAAATTAAAAAATATATACTACAGAAGAAAGTTTAGCATAGGATGAAACTTAGTACTATAATAGACGCTCGGTTTTACGAACCCGATGGGACTCATATAATGTGTTCATAAAATCGAAAGTTCGTAAATGCTAGTAACATTAGTTCAATGGAATGCTGGTCGGGACCAGTACTTCAGTTCGTAAAAACAAATCATTTGTAAAAAAGAAGTTCGTAAAATCGAGCGTCTACTGAATTACATTGACATCATGTAAATTTGGAATGTAGCAAAATATGGCTAATTAATAAAAAATAAAGTTTTTGGCATATCTCTATAACCTGCAGTTTTTCAAAGTCAACCAAAAAATTCACTCGCCCTGTCAGAAAATCCACTCGCCAGTGGCGAGTAAATTGATGTATTTTCCCACCCATGCTTATAATAAAGTAAAATCTAAAAATAATTAAGTAAAATAATAAAAATAAAGAAAATGTTAAATCTTAATTGTGAAGGTCAAGTAAATAATTCATAATGAGTAACTAAATATGCATAATAATCAAGAAATGATTTTTTCTTCAATTATTCAGTGAAACTTGGCACATAAAGGTACACTTATAATCTGAAGAAGATTTGCACTTCTACAAAAAGGAACTTAAAGCTACTGAAAACATTGAACTTTTACGCTAAAACGTAAAACATAGCTAATGAATAAAAATATAAAAGTTTTTGGTATATTTTCCAAAGCCTGCAGCAGTGTTGTCACATGTGGCTGATTTTTTATTGAGAAATTATGAATTCTCACCAGAAAGTTTTAATAATTATTTTTGCTTTATAAGATGGATTTAATTTAATTTTTATTTTTTTATGAGCTCAAGATTCAGGATCTTTGCTAAGTCCCAAAATACAAATCATAGAATTCTGCACTCAAAATTCTGTTTTCAGGATTAAAAATCATCTGGGATCTCAGGATTTTGTTATCCTGAATTTTAGAATTGTAATCACTATTTGAGAGATATTGGTCCATTGTAATTCTATTTTTTATTTATTTATTTTTTTTTTTTTTATGCGGAAATTTCCCATTTAAGGCAGGATTCAGGATAATATTTATATATAGAGTCTGCTTGTACAGGTTTTACAATATTTAAAGTACTATTCTATTATTTATTATTACAAGTTTTGAAATAAATAGATAAAAATAAATAAAAAAAAAAAAGTTAACTACTACAATCCAAAAATTGAAACACACAATTAGACAACAATTTTGTATAAGATTTGATCAGGAATAGAAATTAGGAACGCCTGAAATTTTTTTTCTAGGTGCCAAACTGCATTTCATGGTTACAACTTTATGTTATATCATATTTTCTCATTTCTTGTCGCAACCATGTTAGCAATATTATTTCTATTTTTATGTGTTAAAGGCAGAGGGTGGGCTGAACATATTAAACACTTTATCTCCATTATAATCACTAAAACAAAATAAAAATTGGCTTTCTATAAAAGTGTAAAACTTGATTAAACTACGATATTTGGATTCTAGAAAATTGTTTAGGTTATTCTTTTTGTAAAGCTAATATACATACAAAACCAGGGCTTGAATTTCAGGGCGGAATTTGCACCCAAAATTTTGAAATCCCGTCCAAAAGGATATCGTGGGCGGGATGCTCCCGCCCAAAAAATCTCACCATTTTCCTGAAAATTTTTGCATCTTGAAATTACGATCAACTCCCGCGAACTCCTTTCGAATTTCCCGATATTTTCGCGTGACCGATTGACACATTTTGCGGTTTTTTTTACCGCAAAAGATCGTTGAAATTCACTAATTTTTCATGAGACCGATAGACCAATTTCATTCTTTTTTTTCTCGAGATCGGCTGACAAGTGTCCGCGACCGATTGGCGAATTCAGAGGTGATTCTGTTCTGAATTTTCCTAAAATTTAAGTCATTAGGTTCCGAAAATTATGAAGAATCTGTCATTGGTTCAACAGAAAGATATCGTGAATTTCGAAGAATGATCGCCGAAAAAATCAATTTCATCAATCGCTCGAAAAAAAAATCGCCAATTTCGTTGCAAAGGATTGTGAATTAAATGCGAATTTCGTCAAAGGATCGCGAGAAAATACAAATTTCGTCAAAGGATCGCGAAATAAACGCAAAATTAGTCAAAGGGCAGCTGAAAAAAAACGCGAATTTCATCAAAGGATCGCCAAAAAACGTTAATTAAGTCAAAGGATCGCGGAAAAATGCAAATTACGTCAAAGGATCGTGGAATAAACGCAAATTTAGTCAAAGAGCCACTGAAAAAAACACGAATTTCATCAAAAGATCACATAAAAACGCAAATTTCGTTAAAAAATGGCAAAAAAGACGCAAATTTCGTCAAAAATTCACGAAAAACGCAAATTTCGTCAGAAGATCACGAAAACACTCTAATTTCGTCGAAAGATCACAGAAAAAACTCGAATTTCGTCAAAAGATCGCAGAAAACAACGCAAATTTCATATAAAGATCGAAAAAAACTGCGATTTTCGTCTAAAAATAGCAGAAAAAGCGCTGATTTCGCATAAAGATCGAAAAAAAACCGTGATTTTCGACAAAAGATCACAGAAAAAACACGAATTTCGTATAAAGATAAAAAAAAAACCCGCGATTTTCATCAAAAATTCACAGAAAAAATGCGATTTTTTCAAAAAATCGCAAAAACGTGAATTTCGTATAAAGGGCGCGAAAAAAGAGCGATTTTCGTCAAAAGGTTGCGAAAAAAGCGCGATTTTCGTCAAAAGGTCGCCAATAAAAGCAAGATTTTCGTCAAAAGATCGCCGATAAATCGTGATTTTCGTCAAAAAATCGTTGATAAAACGCGAATTTTGTCAAAGGGCTGTAAAAAAGGGAATTTCATCAAATAGTAACGTTAAAAATACTATTGTTTCTTTAGAAAACAGCACACACACAAATATCTATATTTATTGTTATAGGTATAGTTTTTAATCTGAAATAATATACTGAATTAACTTTTGAAAATTTGTGTTTAACCTGAATCCAATTTACAGGAACCTACACTCAGCTTGAAATCAAACCGAACCAAAAAAAAAAGTTTACTTGACCTACAACAAAAATAATTAGCGCCTGGAGAGGATTTTCCAATCCCTTCCTATCCTCTGCTGTAACCCTTCAGAAAATTTGCTCTGAATTTCAGATTTTTTTTTTACTTAGAAACACCTGCAAATTTTACGGTTACTTTTTGCGACAGGCTGACGAAATTCACAGTTTTATCCCTGCGTCTGATCGATGAATTTTGCAATTTTATACCACAGCAAATCGATAAATTTAACGATATTCTTCCCTCGACCGATCAAGGAAATTCAAGATTTTTATTCCTAAGCCCGATTCGCATATTTCATATTTTTTTCCCTGTGACAGAAAAAGGAAAATATCCAAAGGGGTGCACCAAAATTGGACATTGTCACCGGGTGCTGCGCTCTGGCAAATGGGTCTAGATTCAGTACTAAACAAAAACAAGATTAGAAGGACCGCAAAGATCTTGTGGTGCGCATCAAAGAAAAATTCAGAGCTCCAGTCAAACATATATAGAAACACCAAACAAGTTGATCCTTGCAATTAACAAAAATTAGGACTTGACAATTTAAAGTTAACCTGTTTCTCGTGTAGTAGAAGAATTTGATCAACAGTTTCCATTTCAAACTTTTGACTTTAATTGAACAAGCATTAAAGTTTGCATTCAAATTTTAAACAAAGAAAATACCAGGTAGTCAGGTTTTGACTATAATTCCATTAAGGGATATAATAAAACAATTTTGTTCAGAAATGGATATTGATGATTCCATCACTGAATATACACTGTTCATGCAAGTAGCTAAAAATGAAGGCATGTCAGATAAGTTCTCTGAAATTTTTTTAAGAGAGCATAACCATACGTTTCCGATAACTTCCAAAGTTATAAATGTTGTGCTTATGCTGCCTGACACAAGTTTACCTTGTGAAAGAAGATTCAGGGACCAAAATGGAATAGAATCTAAATTCAGAAATTCATTTAACAACCCCATTGTTAAGGATTCACGATATTTGGTTGAAAGTTGAAAAATAGGCTATATAAAAGCTTATCTTTCTTACTTTTTTAAATAAAAAATATTTTTCATAATTATTCTGAGTTGTTGATTTAAATTGCTTCAATGGTATTTTGTCATGTCTGTATTAGTACAAACATGACAAAATAATTAATGTAAATCTTTAAATGGCACGTAAAATAACAGTGTTTTAGATTTTTTTTTTCTCCCTCCTAAGTAGCTCAACTCCCCTCCATTTATAAATGTTGGTAGGGAGACTCCCCTCCTAGGAAATTTTAGATACAACCAGGGATAAGCCTAGTTTTTAAAAAACCCTGCGATTGAAGGTATACATCAGTAAATAAAAAATACCACATAAAAGAACCTTTGGATAAAAATTATGGTGTGGCATTTAAAAATATTCACAAATCTTACTTTTTTTGGGGGGGGGGGGGTTGGCATTAAAATTTTAAAACATTCTTGAGACAGTATCTTATTTTATCGAAAACAGGTGCTCTTGAAGTGCACTTGGTGGGGTCAAAAACTTATGCTAAGATATGAATGATAGCGTTTGTAAACAAAAATTAAAGTGAAAAAAAGCTAGGCGTCAAATTTGTCGACTAGGAATAATTTTGTGGTCGTGAAATCCAATAATTTAGTTGCATTTGACGACTAACGACCGCTAATTTCTAACCTTGGATTTAAATAAGTGACAGTTGATCAGACAGGATTCTAGTTAGTAGGGATGCAACGGATATCCGGCATATCCGGCTGATTTTTCAATATCCGAAATACCATCGGATATCCGGATCACAATCATCGGATATCCGACTTCTCTGCCGGATATCCGGCAGAGCGCAGCGAAGTGAATATATAAGGATAACAGAAATAGTTTGACCCCAAACAATGCCGAACATTTTTGTTTATAATGCAAAATATGAAAGTAAGTTCAATATACATGAGTAAAAGGTAATTCTCAAAAGTTTAAAGAATTGCCAGCTTAACATTGATATTTAAACTCTTTAATAAATTTAAGAATTTATGTTTACTTCTTTCAGAAAATTGTACCTTTACTTTCAGAATGCAAAATAAAATTTGAAGTTGTTTATTAAAGTATGACTATATTAATTTTCTTTCTTTTTTTTAAGTTTAACAATTAAACAGGCCAATTTTTAGAAGAAAGTATTGTAATAGAAATTTTTTCGATTTCCGGTTTTCGACGGATTTAGATATTTTAGAGGTCAGCCTCCTTCAATATGGAAACAATCCACTAGAAGGAGGGGGGCCACGTAATCGCGATTTTTATGCCATTTTCATTATTGTACCACCATAAAGTGTATGAAGTTATCCATATAATTGAACAAATTTTTTTGTATTTGTTTTTGGCTATGTCCAGCAGGCTCTCCTTTAAATTGGAAATATTCTGCCAAAATGGGGCACTGTAATGGCGATTTTTGTGCCACTTTCATTCTTGTACCATCGAAAAGTGTATGAAGTTATGCATAGAATTGAACCAATTTTGGGGTGTATGTTTTTGGCTATGGCCAGCAGGTCCTCCTTCAATTTCAAAATATTCTGCAGGAAGGAGGCGCTATAATACGGATTTTTCTGTTATTTTCATTATTTTACCATTGAAAGTGTATGAAGCTAAGCATAGAATTGAACCAATTTTGTGTGTATATTTTTGGCTATGGCCAGCAGTATCTCCTTGCATTTGGAAATATTCTGCCAGGAGGTGGCGCTGTAACAGATTTTTGTAAAATTTTCTCGATTTTTCGCAGTTTTTTTTTGTGCTGTATATTGGCGGCTCATGAAGCGAAGGGAACTTCGCATCCTGCTAAGCTGGCTATTCACAAACAGCTGATGTACAACAGAATAACGAAAAAATTATTGATTTTAATAAATATCATGATCGAGATTAACTTATTCTTATTCTGATTAATTGACTGGAGCAGAAATTTTAGATCAAAATCAAAGTTGGTATAATATTGAACTAATGATATTAAAGTATGGTAACATTTGGAACTACTTTTTGAAATATTAAGATGTATGAGATAGAAGAAAGTTTCGGGATTGGCAAATCCAACTAGTTATTTTTGTAACTTCCTTATAAATATTTAAAATTAAAAGTAATTTTCTTTTTACTTATAAATATCAAAATAATTTAAATTAAAATAAAACTAAATGTGACTTAGAGCAAAAACAATATTAAATAATTAAAACAGAACAAGGGCATCAATTAAACTTATGTTTGGAGAAAATAACTCTTTAATCATGGGTATATTAGTAGATATTTTATGTTTAAATTATAAAAAGAAAGTATGTAGTATTTCTTTGTGAAAATACTCTACAATTATATGCATATTAATTGGTTAAAATTTACTATACAAATTATCAGCATTTCATTGTACAAATTAATTAATTATTAGCAATTATCAGCAACTATCAATATAGTCAATCCCATATCCAAATCCAGTAGCAATTATCAGCATTTCATTGTACAAATAAACAGAATATTTTAATGTTTAAATTACATTTTTTATGCAATATTGTTAATATACATTACCAGAGTTGTATAATATAGACGCACATGCTGAAAAATTTCTGCAAAATTCGGAACTTTGCGGAAAATTTTTTAGGGAAAAAAAAAAAAAAAAAAACTTTTGTTCTTGTAACTTAAAAAAAAATACAGAAAAATTAAAAATATTCCCCAATTTTATGTACGATTTATTTATTGTTTGCTATGGGTGATTTTGTTCCGAATTTTCCGAAAATTTAAGGCATTCAGTTCCGAAAATTAAAAAAAAAATTGGCCATCAGTCCGAAAATTCAAACACTAAAAAAATATCACTGAAAAATATTGCAAATTTCAGCAAATAATCACCGAAAAAAACCAATTTCGTCAATCGTTCGCAGTAAAAATCACCAATTTCGTCAAAGTATCTCGAAAGAATGCGAATTTCGTCAAAGGACCGCGGGAAAAACATGAATCTCTTCGAAGAATCGTGAAAAAAAAAAAAAGACAATTTCGTCAAAGAATCACAGAAACGCAAATTTCGTCACAGGAGCGCAGGAAAAAAACGAATTTCGTAAAAGCATACCGGAAAAAGCCCGAATTTTGTCAAAGGATTGCGGAAAAAAAAAACGCAAATTTCGTAAAAGAATAGCAAAAAAAAAAAAAACTAATTTCCTCAAAGGGCCGCGGAAAAACACGTAATTTCGTGAAAAGATCTAATTTCGTCAAAAAATCTCAGAAAAAACGCAAATTTCGTCAAAAGAGCGGCAAAAAAAAAATTTCGTAAAAGCATATAGCGGAGAAGGCGCCTAATTTTGTTAAAAGATCACAAAAAACACGCGAATTTCGCCAAATGATCGCAAAAACACGCGAATTTCGTCAAAGGATCGAGAAAAAAATGCAATTTTCGTCAAAGGATCGCGAAAAAACACGAATTTTGTCAAAAGATCGCAGAAAAAAATGCGAATTTCGTCAAAGGATCGCGAAAAAAAAAACGAGAATTCTGTCAAATGATCACAGGAAAAACGGAAATTTTGTCAAATGATCGCAGAAAAAACGGGAAATTTGCCAAATGATCGCGGAAAAAACAGGAATTTTGTCAAATGATCGCGAAACAAAAACGGGAATTTCGGCAAATGACCGCAGAAAAAACAAGAATTTCGTCAAAGGGCCGCGGTAAAAACTCATTGGATTCTTTAATGATGATACCTATGAATGGACCTCTCTCCCTATAAAATGTGATTCAGTTGTTTCAAAAGCAATGCCACATTATTTCTGTGAACAGAGTGACTGGCATTTTGTGCGAAGAGGTCACAATATTAAGGATTGGGCTGTTTCTAAATGCATTGACAAAAGAATTGATAAGAATTCACCATTTCTTATCATGGATTTTTAGCTTTATTATTTTTTTTAACCAAAACAATTATTATTTAATTAATATCAATTTATTTTTAATGTAAAATGGTAATTATTTTAAAACTACTGTTTTTAATTCATGCCGTCAAAATAATATAACACGTTATTTTATTAAACATTAAATTAATTTGCAGAAAAATTTTGACCCAATATTTGTGTGCGCAGAAAGTTTTTGGTTTTATACAAGTCTGTACATTACAGGGCTTGAATTTCGAGACGGGATGGCAGGATACGTCCCCTAAAGATTATTATTGTGTCCTATTTATTATGCCCTATTGTGGGCGGGCGGCTCCTGTTTCCAAAAAATCATTTTCCGAAAATGTTTCTTTGTAAAACAACGATCAAGTCTCAGGACCGACCGACAAATTTCGTGATATTTTCTACTATCGATTAGCAGATTTCACAGGTTCTTCTTACGACAGATTGACAAAATTCATAGTTGTTTTTCTGCATCTGACTGAAAAATTTTGTGCTTTTTCTCCACGACCGACTAACGAATTCCACGATTTTTTCTAGAGACCGATTGGTGAATTTCATAATTTTTTTTCTCGAGATCAGTTGACAAATATAGCAATTTTATTCTGTGACCAATTGGCAAATTTCCCTGCTTGTTCTTGCGACATACTGATGAAAATAACGATTGTTTTTTTGCATCCGATTGAAGAATTTCGAGTTTTTTCTCTGCGACCGGCTGAGGAATTTCACGATATTTACTCGTGACGGACTGGCAAATTTCATGATATTTTTCCATGAACGATTGACGAATTTTGTGATATTTTCCCGCTGCCCATGCTTTCCCATGAACTTCAGTTTTCTTCTTGCGACCGGTCAACAAATTTTGTTATTTATTTTCACCATAATTGACGAAATTGGCGATATTTTTTTTTTATGACCGATTTATGTATTTTGCGATGTTTTTTCCCTGTGCCCAAAATAGGAAATAACTAAAAGGGCAGTAATGGCCACCGGAGACTGAGCCCTACCAAATTGGCTAATAGTCAGCACTAAACAAAATGAGATTACACTTGTGGCACACATGAAGAAAAAAAAAAATTGGTGAACTTAAAAAAACATGTTTTGAAATAACAATTAGGACATGATTTTTAAAATCAACCTTTTATCGGGTAATAGAAGAAATCAATTGACTATTTCCTTTTCAAACTTTGGATATGGATTTAAAATTCCAATGCATTGCAATTCCATGCAAAAAAATCTGCAACCGAAATCGAAAAAGTAAAAAACAGCCATATGAAAGATCGAGCTCAGCTATCTTATGCAAAAAGAATCTTTTAAAACTTTTCAAATTTAAACAATTAAAAACCCTGCCCATTGGTTTAACATTACGGAATGGCCATTTTCAAGTTAATGAAGGGTCCCCTTAAGTGTTTAACTGTGTTATGTGAATGAAAAAAAATAAATTTGGTAACAATATTATGATAGTGTTAGAAAGTGTTTTATAATGTATGACTAATGTATGATTTTTTGTTCTTGCTAAAATTTCCCATGGGTTAATATAGAATTTCATGATTTGAGAAGGGAAAACCAGTTTCACTGGAATGTCCCCTTAACAAAAGAAATTACTTTGAGGAATGTTTCTTAAAATCTTACAAAAATAAAGTATTTCTTAACAAAAATAAATAAATAAATCGGAAGGATTCACAAGGAGTTTATTTAATATTATTAATTCATACTCAATAGATTGAAAAAATTTCAATATAAGCATAACGTTTATTCATTAATCTTTCAAGTACAGTAAAATTCCGGTTATCTGAAAAGCATGGGACCAAAATATTTTTGTTGACTGGGGTTCCATAAGAATTTTCAGATAAATGGGAAGCTTTCTTATTTACCCTACCAGATGCCACTACTCAGCCTTTTTCCCTCCTCCCCCCCCCCCCCCCCCAAATCTATAATTGCAATGAAACAGATTAGAATAATGAAATATTGCCAAGCTACACATTAGCTTCTGGAGCAGAGAACGGCTCCTTGAGAAAATTAAGAGACATTACAGGAAAAGGTTGATACAGTTTTTGATTGAAGGACTGACTGATGGAGCAGAAGTTGTTGAAAATTTAAAACTTGTGGATATGAAGAAAGTTGACTACTGGTTAGATTCTTGATGGGAGTGAATGAAAGTGAATTAAAATTAAAACGTTGGTAACATTTTTACATAAGTTATGGCCTAAGGTTGAGTTGCTAGTCTTTGAAACACAATTGCAGTCGGCAGAAACTGATGTCATTGGAATTGTGGACAGAAATGACGACAATATATACACTGAAGTGTTTTTGGACAGGTTGAATGCATTTAAAATTCCATAGTTCTATTTTAACGAAAATACCAGGGATTACAGTTTTGACTATAATTCCATTAAGGATATAATAAAACAAGTTTGTTCAGAAGTGACATACAATCACCGTAGGCTATTGACAATAGAATCACCGATATGCATTATTCATGCAAGTAAGTTAAAAAATAATGCACATCAAATTTTGCAAAGTTTTCTAAAATTTTTTAACAGAGCATAACCATGCGTTTCCGATAATTTCTAAAGTTATAAAAGTTGGTCTGTGCTGTTTGTCAAAAGTGCAACTTGTGAAAGAGGCTAAAACATGCAAAATGGAATAAATTCTAAATTAAGAAATTCATTTAGCAACCCAATTGTTAATTGCCCATAACATTAGGTGAACGTTGAAAAATAGACATGGTATATATAAAACTTGATTCTGTTCCTTTGTTTTAATAAAAATAAACATTTTTGATAATAAATTATCTTGAGTTGTTAATTTAAATTATTTCAAAGGTATTTTGTCATGTCTGTATAAATGTAATTCTTTAAGTGGCACATAAAAAATAACGGGGTTTAAAGATATTTTTTTTTTCCTTTCTAACAGTTCAACTCCCCTGTATTTTTAAATGTTGGCTGGGAAACTCCCCTTCTGGGGAAAACTTGAATTTCAAGCCCTGATGTTCAAAGAGATATAGTTTTTGTAAATTATATTTCAATACATTTAAAATGTTTTAATGATATATAAAACATGTTTGTAATTTATTGTTCTGAGATGGCATTATATAAAGAAATAATTCACCATATAAC
Organism: Maratus speciosus; assembly: GCA_963932465.1. Lineage (NCBI taxonomy): Eukaryota > Metazoa > Arthropoda > Arachnida > Araneae > Salticidae > Maratus > Maratus speciosus. The sequence goes on from OZ010799.1 coordinate 39,145,399, forward strand.
TAAAAACATATCTAGTGCCGGATATCTGAATCCGGCAGGCAAAGGAGCTTCGGATATCCGGTATCCGGCAAAATCAATATCCGGTGCATCCCTACTAGTTAGGCACAAACAAAGCAAACATAAAAACAACTATTTCACAAAAATACTTTGTAATGAAATCATATAAATAAGAAAGCCTTAAAATTACCAGTATGAGTTTTTTGGTGAGTTTTTAAATTTCCAGCAGTACTGTAAGTTTTAGAACATCCCTCATAATCACAATGGAACTTCTTATATTCTTTTTGGTTAGTTTTCTCATTTCGGCTTTCAACTGTTATTATAGCATGTGATAAATTTTCAGGCATAGGATTGTTGCCAGGATTAATTTGCATACAAATCTGATCATCAGAAATTGTATGTTGAATGTACCTATTCAAGAAATAAAATAACAATTAATATAAATTGAACTTCTACCTTTCATCGTCATATGTGAAATGATTCAACATAATTTAACAATTGAAGTACAGAGAAAATAAAATAAATAGGGAATACAACTAAAGCAGGGAGTGGAATTTCCAGTCATCAGGTTACCGTTGGTGACTAGAAATATAAAACTAATGATTAGAAAGGCAGTTTACAGAAATATGCAGTTTTCCCCCCAGACAGTTTCAGGGGGGTGCTGCACACTACTTGCCTTTTGATTTAAAAAATGTCGCCATTCTTGTCTTTCATTAAAAAAAATTGTGCCTTTATTGCCTTTTATATTAAAAAATTTGCTTATGTAGCAAAAACTAGGTGGAAATTTTTTTTTAAAATCTGATTTATTTGATTAAAATCAGATTTTTTAAAATCTAAATCAGATTTTTATAATTTTTTTCCCAGCGTTAAAATGCGGAATAGCCCAGTAGCAGAAAATTCTCCAAGTGTCTGCGACAAATATTTCAGGGACAAGAAATAATCTGCGGGTAAAATATTTTTACAATTGAAGCGTTAATTAATTAAATAATCACTTGGGTCATTTTCAAAAAATTTGCCAAAACCCTGTCCCTGGACTTTGGTGCTTATTTTTTTTTATATTTGTTTAATTATTTAGACAAAAAGACATTAATATCCTAACTTATGTACTGTTTGCTGTACAATGTGCCATTTATTTTAAATATGTGATGAACTTCAATGCTAAAAAAATAACAAATCTTGTCTGGAAAAGTGGTTTTTTGACTGTCCCTAGCTTGTTTGCTCAGCCACAAACTTAATTTTTTAAAATTAAATCTTCATTATTTGTTTGAAAAAATGAATGCAACCTATTGTATATGCAATAAACAAACCTATAATTACATTTTAAGAAAATATTTTTACTATCTGATGACAATATGAAACAGTAAAGGTCTGTCCCCAGAACTGCATCATGAGTGTTACCTATTTTAATTTTGATTATTTACATATATGTGGAGCTGCTCATTAGTACATATCTAGTGTGTTTTCACTTGTCCAGACTTATAGAATGTTACTTAGTGAAATTTTTTGAAGATTTGAAAATTGATAAGGGTGATATTGTACAACAAAGCTTTAAGGAAGGTGAGTATTTTTATTCATCATCATGAGTGTTACCTTACTTTAATAAAGTAATTAAGGCTAAAATGTTATTTTTTAAATTTTGAATTGGTGATATAAAATGGTTATTTTGTCCTAAAAAAATTTGTTTTGTTTTAATTATTATTATAGAATAAAGACATTGAAGTATAATAATGTCATGAGTGTTACTTTATAAAAGGTAACACTCATGACCTACTGCTAACACTCATGACAGAATGAGTATTTAATGAATTTTTTAGTGGAATACAAAATGAACAGAGCATTTAAGATCTGCATAATCTTTGTTATTTTAGCAGAGTTTACCAACGGTTTAACGTCGTTCACACCGGCGCGGTGGGTCACACTCGACTGTCTCAGAGCTGCAAGCCTCTGGCTATTTGGATACCAGTATTTTAATATAGAAAATGTTGTTTTATTTAATTAGAACAGCTGGGCGATTTAAAGGAACAACATTTTCTCTAAAATAACAGTGGTGTGCAAAAAGTCAGAGACTTGACAGCTTTGAAACAGTCGAGTGTGACCTACCGTGCCGGCGCGAACGTGTTAAAAAGAGGCAGGGTTCTGCTTGTTGAAAAAAATAAACTTTTTTAATACTTAAGAGGACATTTTTATTCTTAAGGGCACTTTTTTTTCTAAAAACACTTTTTAGATTCTAAAGTGTTCTTTTTTTTTTTTTAGGGGCGGGTGGGGGGGGGGGGATTGGCAGTTTTTCTGTTTTATTTAAAGCCACTTTTAATATTTAAATTCAGGATTCTTTTCAAGTCAACAATGAGGAAGTTTTTACTATGCAAATAATTCTTTTAATACAAAAAAAAAAAAAAAAAAAAAAAAAAAAAAAAGAGTAAGAGCTAATTTTTTGGGAAAGGGGCAAGAAGGGTGCTGATTTTTTGGATGAGGATGCTATTTTGTAAATCAAAGGGCAGGAAGGGTGAAGCAAGCCCCCAGATGGGACATTGAGTCAGCAGTACAGGCAAAAAAAACATGGAAAGGGGTCATTTGTGCAACTTTAAAAAGATTAGCTGATCAGATTGTTGCACATGATACCAATATACCTGATGCTGAAACTTTATTTGATGCACTACAAAGCAATAATTTAAAAGTGAAACTACTTTTCGTACCAGAGGAAAAAATTGTTCATTATTTACAACAAATATCATCTAGTCTTCAAACTGTTCCATACACTCATTCTATCCATCAAATTATAACAGTGAAACATGAGGAAGTCTTTTATCGTAATTTTTCCTGCTTTTGTGAAGAAAACAAATGGGCAGAAGGAAAATTTTGTAAATGCTTTTAAACAATAAGAAAAATCTCACTTATTAAAGAGGTTAAAAACATTCAAGATCTAAAGAGAAAAAAAGACCTATTTATAGCAGTGAATCTCACAATGATTCTTTGATTTCTTCTTTTGATATTGAGAATAGTTCAGAATTTAGTGGGTCTGAACCTGGAAGTGTAAATAATCTTTAACCAGGTACTTATGTGTTAGTTTAATAGAAACAAAACATCTTATCGATATGTTGGAGAGTTGAAAGTTGTGTTTTTCAGGGTAACTGATAAAAAGGGCCAAATGTTTGGGCTAATGAAAGAGGATATCTCATATGTGGAATATAATCATGTTATAATAACTTTACCTAGTCCACAAATTGTTATGAAAGGCAATAGAATCTATTATCATTTTCCATTTCCAATACATGTGTATTAGAAAACACAATGCTTTTTATCAAGAGTGTTACCATTTGTCATGAGTGTTACTTCATGAAATGTTTTAAATTTTTACCATTTAAAAATATTTTTTATCATAACTTTTATAGGAATTAAGAGAATACTTCAAATAACATATTTTAACAGCAAAAATATCCCCTAAATTTACTTTTTTTTATTTCATTACAACAATGTTCATTGGAAAAAAAACAAAAAGTAACACTCATGACAATGTACACAGTAATTTAAAAAAAAAAAAAAAAATTAAGTGTATTTGCTCATTTTGTATGTATCCTTGTTAAAGGAAAGGACCCATATGTAATTGAAAATTTTCATTTTATAGAAATAATCATTTTTACTTAACTAAGAAATTCAATCATTTTGTCCGGTAACACTCGTGACATTGGAGCCCAGAAATTCATTTTCAAAGTTAAATATCTTTTTAATGAAACAAAAAATTAAGCTCCAATATTATTATATTCTAAAAGATTAATTATTTTTAAGCCTGTGTATTAACAGTAAATTTAATTTTAAACAATTTTGAATTTTAATTTTTTTAAATGCTGTTTTGGCAAACTTTTTGAAAATGATCCACTTACCTGTAGCGATTTTATGCATTTTATAAATTTTTATTAATGATAATCATAAGTTTTTGTATTAAGTAATAAGGAACTAAATATAATATAAAGCAAAATAAAGGTTCGAAGAAAAAGAATCTACAAAAGAGAAAAGAAAATCTGCGACGCCCGTCTCGAACTTTCTGATACCGAGCGGAATAGCAACTAATAATTTTAGGTATCCAAAACAATTAAATTTCTAACATAATCTATGTTTTTAAGTTTTAATTAATTATAATTATCAGTTAGTAATTACAGTAATTATAAAAATTGCAATCATTTTCATTAGTTAGTAGTGTACAATAATGCTATATATATTAATATTTTGAAATAACTATGTAAAACCAAATTAAATATACTACTGATATTTACATGTATTAAAATTATTAAACTGCCTTTATTATTAAATTTTTAACACTGCTAAAAATGAATAATTGTTAAACAATTAGCTATTTAATTAAGAAAACAATACATATTTCTATGCTTTAATTATTAAAATAATTAATAATTTAGTATTCATTCTAGAAAGAAAATGTAGCAAGGTGTTAGTTCCCAAAAAAGGCACCAGTAAAAAAAAAGCATTATTACATGAAGAAATATATTAGTAGGTTATCTGTTTAGTAATGAAATAAGAAAAAGAGTATATATATATTTTTTATATGATAAATAAAGTGACATTATTTTTTAATGATTTTATGATTTACAAATTGGAAAAGACAAATTAATGATTTAATAATGTCCTGTTTTCTCTAAATAAATAAAGTTATATAATTTTTGCAAAGTCTTGGGCACACAGATTTAGAAATAATGCGGTATGGGGAATTTCTTTACAAGAAATCTCTGGATAGAACTAAAGATGAATTTCGCTTTTTTTTTTTTCTTTCTTTCTAATCAGGGTGCATTTTGCCAACTTTACAAAGAGCAGGGTGCTGCAATGCTAAAAAATGGCCTAGAGGGAACAGTAAGTAATTACAGAATTAATAAAAAACTGCAAATAAATATAATTTCATTAGTTAGTAGCACAAATAACAAAACAAATATCATTTGAAGCTCGTTTTGCATTTGTATGTAGAAAAATTAATGTTGTCTAAATGTAAGCTTACATACACAAATGATAATTTTTGATAGCAAAAAAATATTGATTCAACCTCTATCGAAGAAGTTCTTTCTGTGCTTAACATTTTTATACCAATTAGTTCTTTTTTCTATTCTTTTATAATAGTTGTTGAGCAGCTGTCATTCTTCTTTAGTCCCAATTTGCTATAAATTTATTATGGCAAAAGTAGAATGAGAAAATAACATACTGTCAGGCCTACTTATTCTTTTATTTGCAGAAGGTTGGTTGTATTTTTGACAGCCAATTACCTGCTCGAGGGATATAGGCCTATGGGATATGGGGGGGGGGGGGGAGGAGCCCTTCACTTGGGTCTTTCTAAGGGAACTTAACCCGTATTTACGCATGGAAATCCATGGTTCGAAGAAAAACATGAAAACTCTGAACGATTAGGCTGGCAGGCACGATTGGGATCGAACCCAGTGCCTCCCTTCTACCAGTGCCCCACCAGTGGCTGAGAGGTTCTGCTCTCGAAACTGGTAGACGGGAGGTGCTGGGTTCGATCCCAATCGCGCCCGTCGGCCTAATCGTTCGGAGTTTTCGTGGTTTTCTTCGAACCTTAGATTTCCAAGCGTTAATACGGGTTAGGTTCCCTTAGAAAGACCCCCACGAAGGGCACTCCCCCTGGGCCTATATCCCTCGTGCAGATAATTGGCCGTCATAAATACAACCAACCAACCAACCAACCCTTCTACCAGCTTTGAGATTTACTTGCAGAAATTTAATATACTTACTATGCTTATTTTATATAAAAGAATGAATGATTGTATTAATAAAAGCAAATTATGACAATGCAAATTATGTTAGATTTAAATAACATTTTTAACTGAAATGCTTTTATATATGCCAGATAAAAACTTGCTTTTTACAAACTTACTGTACTTAATTTTTTACAAGTCTAAGGAATAGTTTAAACTTAGAAATAATTATTTAAAGGTTTTTTTTTTCTTTTATTAAGCATTTTATAAAGCAAAATATCATAATATATATAGGTTATTTTATAAAGCAAAATACCTATGGAAACTTTCCAAATTATGTTTATCTTAAGTTTTAATACTTTTTATGTAATTTTAAACATTTAGAAAATTTCTGATTTTAATCAATGATTTTTTAAGAAAAATGAGTTGATTAAAATCACGATTTAATCACTGTTTTAAATTATTTTATTACAATTGTTGACACCCTAGTAAAAATTGACTCATTGCCTTGAAAAGTGTGCTCTGATTTTTTTATATTAAAATTGCTTTTAAAAAAGAAATGCACAGAAGACTCTGAAAATGCCCATAAGAATCTAAAAAACACCTTTATGAATCTAATTCCCACAAGCAACACTAGTGTTCACATTTCTTTTAAAAAGGACAGGGCGGATTTGCTGAAAAGGGCATTTTTGTCCGGTCAGAAGGCATTTATATTGAATAAAGGGGCACATTTTGTCCAATGAAAGCACACTCTCATTGGATTATCATATTTGTCAGTTCTGAGATGTGGGAATTTTAACCAGGGTTCGCAAAAACCCGGGTTTTTCTGAAAAAACCCAACCCACATGGGTTTTTTCATGAAAAACCCAATTTTCCCCGGGGAAAATCGGGTTTTTTCAAAAGTATAATATATGCGTAATTACATTATTGTATACTATATTTTCTATATATTATATACACTATACATAAAAAAATACATTGTTCCCTTATATACAATATAATTGTAATGCTATTTTACAAGCTATGAATTATATGAATTTAAATTAATTAAATGTCAGTGTTTCTCACAAATTAGTTTTAAATATAATAGAAGATATTAAAATTGTTAATTTTCTTTAAATTAAATAATGAATAGAATATTAAAATTTAAAATATATAAGTAGGAAGAAAAAAGGGGTAAACTAGTCGGATGTGCCAATCCCAAAAGTTTCATCTATCTCATACATGTTAATAATTCAAAATTCGCTATCACAATGCCAAAATTAAATGACAATTTATGCCCATCATGACGATTGTAAAATATAGATTTGTTGAACTGGATGCATTTAACAAGGAGGTATAAGTATCAAATGTTGTGCAATTTACAACAAAACCTGATCAGTAACAGTTTACGTCAACGTCTAACTGAATCTGAAGTTTGATGAAAATCCATGCATTATTAGCTCTTGAGATAAAGCTATTGCAAAAAGTGAGATAAATGCAGCACAACAGCACCACTGTTGGGCGATATACACCAAAAACTAATCAGCACCAGTTTATATCAAGGTCTAACTGAATCTAAATTTTTATTCAATTCCGTACATTTGTTCTTGAGATAAGAGTTATTGCTGAAATCGCAAAAAATGCAGCATAGCAGCACTACCCGTTGGGCGATATGCACCAAAATTCAATAAGCAACAATTTAACTTGTAACTCAATCTGAAATTTTATGAAAATCCGTGCATTAGTTCTTGAGGTAAAAGCTAATGCAAAAATTGAGATAAATGCAGCATAGCAGCGCCACCTGTTGGGCAGTATACACCAAAAACTAATCAGCACCAGTTTACATCACGGTCTAACTCAATCTAAAGTTTTTTGAAATTCTGAGGTTCCTGAGATAGAGCACCCACAAAGACACTTTCTAAAAACCATCAAATCATCTTCAGGACCTTTTTAAAATGTATAAATCTATCATAAACTGGAAGTCGAAATTCTTCACGAATCCAATACTTTCTTCTTGTAAAGATAGAAGAAAGTAAAAATACATATTTTTTATTTTCATCAATATCGTTGATTTGAATTTTTTATTTAAAGACATTCTTATGATATAACCTTTACCTATAATTATGTACTATGTATGTTGCCTACTAGATTCTATGTTAGTAAAGTATTTCAATGTGTTGAAATACATTTTTATTTTACTTCAGATGTGTATGTAATGGCTTTTATATATTAATTTTTTTTTCAAAATTAACTGAAATGACTTAAATTCATTAAATGTATGTTGTTTAAATTTTTAAATTATTTCTGAAAATTGAAAAAACCCACATTGTGGGTTTTTCAGTGGGCTTTTTCAAGTGGGCCCATTCTGAAAAAACCCACCGGGTTTTTTCGAACTGGGGCCAGTCTTGCGAACTCTGATTTTAACTCTAAACCTTTAATTAGTATTAAGTCTTAAATTTCCTGAGGGCATTTTGAGGAGGGGGCGAAGGGGAGAAGGCACACTCTGGATTCACTGGCATATATTATCAAGGTAAACTGAAATTGTGCTGTATTTTTAGAATATCATAAAATAATCTGATCTAACTCCATTTTTCGAATATTCCACTTATGGAAACATGTGCCATACTGGGCGATCTTGAAATGGAAAATACATTATGATTTGAAAACACAATAATACAATATGCAGCTGCTGCATGTTTCTTTGCATTGGTTTAGAGCTTACAACACGTGAGTCAATCAGAACAGCAGAACTTCTGTTTTCAAAAGTCAGTTTTTAATCTATTTTGATTGAATAATGTGTAAATTGTAATCGAATAGAAAGAGCCAAATCTTGAATTTCATGGAGTTGCTGACAGGTAACACTAATGTTTCTCCCTCGCCTGCCACTTCAGTGTTTGTCAAGATGGCGACTGCACAACAGAAATAATTTTGTATTCTAAGCTTCTCAAAGTGTGATTCTGTAACACTTGTTCAGCATGTTTTTGTTGACAATACCCTGGTGTTGAACTTCCTACCATTCAGCAGAGTATTAGGCGATGGTATAAACAATTCCAAGACACAGGTTATCTGTATGTGACCTGATAATTCAGTTAAACATAACCGGCCTCAAAGAGCGCCGGAATTCTCAGTGCGCGATTTCTTCTTGAAGGGGTTTATAAAAGGCTATGTTTATGTGCCTCCCCTTTCAACTACATTAGCTGAACTGAAAATATGCATAACAGCATCCGCGGAACCAGTGGATGCAGACATGCTCGTAAAAGTCTGGAACAAATTCGACTACCATATAGACATGTCATGCATCCAAAGGTGGACATAATGAGTACCTTTAAATTGGCTTGTAAAAAACCTTTTATGATTAGCCATGTAATATAAAATTAATCTTAAATGTTTATGTTCAATATTTTTCATAATATATGCATTTCACATCGGGTGATTTATTTTGAAACACCCTGTAGAATTTACTGAACATATTACTTTGAAGTTATAAAATGAAGAATAAAAAAAAACAAGAACTTGCTGACCATTTTCTGATGCATGAATACAGTTTATAGACACAGAAGGCGAGAGAATGTATGGCATTAGCTACAGCATCACTGTTAGATATAGTTTAGAAGTTCTAATAAGTATTATAGACTTTAAAGAACCAGAACAAAATCAGAGAGATCTCAAACTGAAAAAGAGGGTCAAACGTTTTTTCCTTTAACAAGTGAACCAAATAAAATTAATTAAATTATTCCACTTAATATCATGCATATAATTACATTTGATAATGAAACATACTAAAATTTAACAAACACGTACTGAAAAAAACTTTTAAAATCACCGCTAAATCACACTCTAGAATACAAGAACAAATGTAGAGAGCACATACATAAAGTAACAACAATAATAATGAATTATAAAATTAAGAAACGCCGTAAAATCGGGAAACTATTATGTACCCATAATTTTCTTGCTCTGTATCATCCTCAAGTATGTTATCTGTTGATCCTAGAGGTATACGCATGTCTAAAGGTAAAAGCTCATCATCTAAATCAGCATCTTTACGCCGATTTTTATTTATAAATACGGAACTAGAAAATGAGGCCTCTTCTGGGCTATTTAGTAATTGAGAAAAGTCAATAATCGGGTCAGAATTAGGGGAATTTAAGTTTATGTCGCTGCCAAAATTAATAGCATGTCCATTACTTTCCATTGCGATTACTGTCATATCTTGATGATAACTATTTTCAATGAGCGTGTTCAGAGGTGCACTTTGCGCCGCGCGCGCGCTCAGAAGTTTATGCCATGGAGTAGGTCTTATCGAAGAAAAGAATTTTAACATAATTCAATTATTTCATTATTTTTATGGTTCAAAAAAGGTAAAACCAAGGACTATATTTCTTCATCCTTCCAAAACATGGTTTTCGTAACAGGAATACATGCCTATGTTCACTCAGATAAAATCTAAAATAGTCGGGAAAAACATCACGTGACCTTCTTTATCTACTTTAGCCCATTTAGCATTTAAAATTAGTTAACCAACCGCACGCAAACTCCGCGCGAGCTGCTCAAAAAAATTGTGTGGGCGATTTGATCACGTGATTGTGCGTTTTCTGCTTATGTGTTATTGGTTGTGCTTTGTTTGGTAGGTTGATTGATACAATTTAAGAATTCAACTGGTGATCTAAAAATTTTAACTTTTTAACAATTTTCATTTTATTTATTTAAAAATGATTTATCAGTTGATTTATATCTTCTGTGATAAATAGAATGCTGTTAGTAAACCAAGATTCTGATATCAACATATGAGATTTGTTTGTAATCTACTATACTGGATGGATTTCAATGGAATTTGCACTGTTAGTTAGACAGTTTTTCAGAGTAGGTTTTAATATATATATTTCTTATTTTATGATTGCATATTTTAATACCGTGTGGATAACAGACCAAAATACATCATAAAACATGAGAAATAAATGGCATTCAAAATTCTGTTAGTATAAGCAAAATACTTACTTATACTTTCAGTAAAAAATTTATAAACATTCTAATCATACTTTATTCATTACAAACTAGGCAGCAGACCTATATATTTTATCTCTTTAAAAAATATATGTACAGATATTTTTAGTTAAAATAATTTACAACTATTACATTTTATTTTTATAATGTTCAAAGTAGAATATGATTTCTAGCCTAGTCTGGATAAAAATTCACTCGTAAAGTACTCAAAAAAAAAAAAAAAAAAAAAAAAAGGAATTATTCTACGTGCAAAAGGATATTTTCGCACAATATATATTATTTTTTCATTTGGATTTGCTTAATGTTTATATCATTATACATATACATACTACATATATAATCACTTAGAAACAAAACTTTGAATATTTAAAAGGCGTTCAGATCTAAAACTTTCATCTCGAAATACCTCATTTTCTCACATTTAAATGAGTATTTTATTATTATAATAAAAATACACGTGCCTCTGTATAACAAAAATAAAAAATATATCTTCATCAAAAATATCTTATTCATTATGAAAAATATAAAACAACCAATAAACAAAACAAAACAAAAATTGTGACACAATGTGGGACTGGAGGGATTCGAACCCACAATCCCTAGTCTCGAGTTCACTGCCTTATCCATTCGGCCATCCAGCACACGTTCCTTTTGCAACAAAATATCTTTATAATTAGCACCTTAATTAATCAAATCCATGATCTGTTCCTGAACATACTACGTGTTATTCCATACATGATATGGACCCACTCCATGTTCCTGTCTCCTGAGCTCGCGCGCGTAACGCGCGTGCTTCTTGAACACACTCAAAGTTGTTACTTTTAAAACCAATTAAAATCGAGTATTTAGTCACGAGGTTTCTGATTTAGCAATGATCGATTGTCGATTGTATATCATAATCGATTGTTACGATAGTTTAATTAAATTATCGATTTCACAAAGATTTGAATTTTCTAATTTTTCACATAAATTTCCTTTTAGAAAAAGTTGTAGCTACAGTGTCTAGAAGATAAAGTGTGGAAAGTGGAAACTCTCTATCCCAGTAATGACTTAAAAAGTGCAAAACAATGGCTTTATCCACTAATGGCAACAGCCACACCTCTGCGGTCTGCGGGGGAAAAACGCTCCGAAGGGAGTGGTGTTAACTGTTTACCCGCAGCTAACGTCACATGGCTAAAGCCGTTAGCCTCGGGTAAAGTCATAGACTTCTCATATAACTGGACTCAGAAATAGTAACCCTTTCTTGACGCCGGGATCACTACCCACCGTCACGTGATGATGGGCAGAGAAAACGCGCCAAACCGGTTTTTCTCCCCTTGTTCTCGCTGAAACTTTCTTGCGTCGGGCGTTTCTCTCGCATAAATCAAATCCGACAGTTGCCAATAATGTGATCACCGCCAAAAAAGACAACCTTTTGGCGATGAAAGCGGAAACATGTGTGCCTCAAGTTCTGACTGAAATAACAATGGGATTCGGCCTCTACTTCTTATCTTTACTCTGAGGGTAAAGTCCATTGTATCATTATAGCGACTAGAATGCATAGTGTGGAAATCGGCTATCTCTTAAAGAAGCGCTGAAATATTGTATCCCTTAAATATGCAACGATGCTGCTGCAATATACAGATCGCAGCGACATCTGCAGGATATTTTCTATAACTGCAAGGTATTGCTAGTCTATACAGTGTAATACTAGTAATACGAAAATTTCGCAGATGTCGCTGCGATCGACACTTGACATTTTAGCAGTATCGTCGCACATTTAAGGGATAAAATTTTTTAGCACTGTTTGGATAGCATATTTCCACACTAGGTATTCTAGACGCTGTAGTATCATATAAATGTTAAACGATGCTAAAGGACAAATGTCGATTGCAGGGACGTCTGCTAGTTCATCACATGGAGGAAAGAGATAGATGGAGATGCAGTATGCCGTAAAAAAGGTTTGAAATATGAAACCATTTATCGCATTTCAACGTCCACAGAAGGCCCAAACAAAACAAGCACCTAGAACAGGTACCAAATTATTTGACATCACCCGTCCATTTTTTTCTCTAAATGAAAGTGATCTGCTTATTTTTAAGCATTCTAAAGCAGTATTCCATTGTATTATGAATTAAAAACAGTATTATTGAAAGTTTTCTTCTTTTTTCGTGAAAGGACGTGCTTGTGTTTGGGCCTACTGTGGCGGATTTAAGGGTTACGTTTTTGGCGTCACCCTCAGCCACCTTACTGCATCTCCATCTATCTCTTTCTCCACGAGTTCTTCACTGGCCACCATAGAGTAAAGCGAAAGAATAGAGATGAAGTATGGTGTCTGGGCGTGACGCCGAAAATGTAACACTAAAATCCGTCTCAAGGAGTGGATCATCTTTACACGGTGATGATTGCTACAAAGTAGCGCGCCCACCTTTTTGTGCCAATCGCCTGTAAAGATGATTCAGTCCGTGTGACGTTTTAAAAGTCAGGAACTAGCCTCATATGTCGTCGGTCGCGCTCTTACATTCAACTATAGTGCCTAGAAAATATTGTGTGCGTGGCAATCATCGAACCAAAAAATGCTAAAAAAACTGAATCCCATAAATATTGAACAATGCTGAACGATAAATGGCGATCACAGCGACAACTGGTAGTTTAAACGTAAACGTGATTCAATGTAAGCGTTTCGTCCAATGGACTTTACCCATGTGACGTCAGCCGCGGGTAAACAGAAGAAAAACACCAATAGACGTGAAGAACATTTTAACACTACTCCCCCTTCGTCCAATAAACAGTCTTTTTCGGAGGATTTTTCCACGCAGAGGCGTGGCTGTTGCCATTCGTGGGTGAAGTCCATGAAGAGCTACCCAATGTCGCTGCAATCAACATTTTTCTTTCAGCATTGTTCAACATTTATGAATTTCAATTTTTTAGCACTTTTTAAAGCATTACACTGAGGTGACAAAAGTCATGAGATACCCTGCTAATAGCGTGTCGGTCCTCTATATGCCCGGCGAAGTGCAGCAACACGACGTGGCATGGACTCCACGTGTCGTTGGATGTCCTCCGTAGACATATTGAACCATGCAGCCTGTAAACACGTCCATAATTCCGAAAGTGTTGCCGGTGGGAAATTTTGTGCACGAACTGATCTCTGGATTATGTCCTATAAATGTTAGATGGATTCATGTCAGGCGATCGCGGTGGCCAAATCATCCGCTGGAATTGTCCAGAATGTTCTTCAAACCAATCGCGAACAGTTATGTCCCGGTGACATGGCGCATTGTCATCCTGGAAAATTCCGCCATTGTTTGGGTACATAAAATCCATAAATGGCTGCAAGTGGTCTCCCAGTAGCTGAACGTAATCATTTCCAGTTAACGATCGGTTCAGTTTGACCAGCGGACCCAGTCCATTTCATGTAAACACAGCCCACACCATTATGGGGCCACCACTAGCTTGCACAGTGCCTTGTTGACAACTTGGGTCCATGGCTTCATAGGGTCTGCGCCACACCTGTACCCTTCCATCAGCTCTTACCAATTGAAATCGTGACTCATCTGACAAAGCCCCTTTTTTCCAGTTGTCTATGGTCCAACTGATATGGTCACGAGCCCAGGAGCGCCGCTGTTGGCGGTGTCGTGCTGTTAGTAATGGCACCTGAGTCGGTCTTCTGCTGCCATAGCCCATTAAATCTAAATTTCGCCGGACTGTGCTAACGAACACGCACGTCGGATATCCCACATTCATTTCATTCATTTCTGCGGTTATTTCATGCAGTGTTGTTTGTCTGTTCACCAGGGGCGTAGCTACCGAGGAGCAGTTGGAGCAAACTGCTCCAGCCGCACGAATCCTAAGGGCGCAAAATTAGGAAGAGCGAAATAAAGATTTACAAAAATGCTTGAATATTTTTTTACATTATCAGATATTATAGATGAATCTTGTTACAATCTGCATATTCTTACGATATTTTGCTTTGTATTTAGCCTCAACTATATCGATTTAAAACATGTTTTTATACAGAGTTAAGATAGAAAAGAGGACAGATCACCTTCAGTAGCTCGATATTGCTTGATTTTAACACAATGTTAAAAAATTTTGGAACTGTAAATATTTTTTCAAATTAAGCAGTTTTTTAAGAGTAAATTGTGCAGATTTTTCTTTATGTATTCCTTTAAATACTTTTAATGAAAAATAATTAGAATTTAGTTTAATTAAGACATACAAATAAAGGATTTTCAAAAAGATGATTTAACATACATGTGTTGTGCGCAGGATTATAAAAAATTATATCCCATATACCCGCTTAATTCTATCTTCATTCTATTATCCGATAATTAATTCTTAAAATGTCCTTTAACTCCAATCTAAAATATTAATCGAGTTTCCAGATGAAAATATTTTTCAGGCAGATAAATCATAAAATAAAAAATTCATGGTAAAATTTCCATAAATATTTAATAAATAAATAAATATATTACAGGAACGTACTTAAAAATTGTTAGAGGTTTTAAAACTATGTAAACTACAATATAATACAAAATATTAAGTTTTTTAGTTTTGGAAATATGATGCGCGCACTGCAAAAATATCTGTTTTGAGAAAGCGACTTTAAAGTTCAAATTTATCTTGAGTTGGATAGGTATCGCTCCATATATTTTATCATAAATCGATTCTAATTTGAGTATCGTCATAATTGTTTATTTTTATTTTTTTTTAAGTTTGGTAACATGTTATTCTTTAATAATAGACCAATTTCCCCCCCCCCCCCCTACATTTTAAAAAGTTTTAAGGTGATCTCCCCTCTTAAAAGAAATTACTTCTATTCGCGAAGTTTCGATTTTAATTCATACCATATTGCTGCCTCAAGCAACTTCTCCCAACACCGTTTCAGCATGCCTGATTTTTTTTTTCTGTAACTTTTCCCTAGATGACAGTTGAAGATTTTTGAATTTAAAAGTAATCAAAACTTATTTACAGGGCTCTCTCAACGATCAGTTTATTGGATACCACTTTTTTGAAACGATAGACCTCCTGGTACATTTTATTGTTGTATTTTATGCAAATGTTTTAGGAAATTATCAGGCAGGACTTAATTTGCGCCGGAGCCCACTGAAGCTCAGCTCTGGTACTTCTCTGTTTTTAGTAAATATTTAAATATTGGTCGGAATTCACCGGAGCTCATAAATACAGGGTTCCGGAGCCCATCCAAAAAACTGAAGCCTAAATTACCCTTCCTTTCCCTCTCATTTTCAAGTTCCTGCATTCTATCGAAACACTTATATGTGACATTAGTGTGTCTCACACGCAGGAAATAGAGAGGAAACGGCGCGTAAAATTTTCTGAAAATTTTTGTTATAAATGTTTTTGCTAGTTATTCATTAATTATATATATATATATATATATGCATAGCTGCGAACAATTCCTTTTTTGTGCTAACACTTTTCCCGAATCGTAATCCTTACCTTATTTAATTGCAGAATTCTGCAATGAATTAACATTAAAATTAGGCAAAGATTGCTATTCGGAAGGAGAGATAAACTAAAAAGTGGAACAATTGATTGACGGTTAACTCATTCGAGGGCGGTGTCCACAAAAAAAGACACCTAATTTTAATGCCAAAACTGACAAACGGCACCAAGAATATTTAATTAAAATTTTTCTTTTATAATGTACGTGAAAATAAGCCGGTTCATATTTTCTAATAAATTCGTTTATAAATTCTAGTGTCAGTCCATTATTTCGTCAGTTTATAAACAGAATTACTCCGCGCCGGAAAGGGTTAAGATATGCAGGTAGATATAGTTAATTTTTTTATTTTACTAAAGAAAAAAAAGATGCTTTACATTTTGCAAGTAATGTATGAAATATAAATATGCAGATTGGAGTCATGGCGGGTAGAGGGGGAGGGGGACACGCTACGGTTTTAGTACTGCAGAATATTAGGGATCCGGTACTTTTTTTGTTAGAAACTAAGCCTTGATCATGGGGACCACTGTACGGAAATAATGGTAACCAAAGAAGTCACTACTGAGAAATCTATATTTACGATGCAACAGCGATGCCTTAGCTATTTATTTATTTTACGATTTGTACATAAAAAGAATAACAGTTTGACAAGTTAAAGAAAATGACTGACAATTGTACAAACGAAAAACCAAAAAAACGAAACTTTTGAAGTTATTTTTGTTGTTGTTGTTGTTTTGTGAAAGATTACCAATCAGCAATGAGAGCCGGGTTTAGACATACTCCACATCAGTCCACGGCGACAAAATTTAGAAAGGGGGCGGGGGGTGGGGGGGGGGTAAACTAAATCTTGTGCAGATTGTTTTTGATATTTTGAATACATATCAAATCTCAAACGCAGAATTGATAAGCAGTTTCCTTGAAAACGAGAGAAAAAGTTAAGCATCAAATTCAGTGTTCCGTAGGACCTGATTATCGTTTATGCAAATTTACACCACCTTATTTAATCTTTACAAATGTCTCATTTACATTTCAATATATATATATATATATATATATTTTACTTTCGGAATAGGATATATGAGGTCGATGTCTAAACTTTATACTGTTTCGATTTTTTTTTTCTAAGGACATTTTCAATTTTGAATCTAGTTCCGAAATTGAAAGCATCCCCATAAAGAAAAAAATGAAATGATAGTGGATGTTATTGGTTTATATTAGCAAGATGGTAAAATGAGTTTCTAAAATGTTGCGCCCTCCAAAAATCCAAGGTCTCAGTATTTGACGGTGACCAAGTCCAATCCTGCGTGCAGTAGTGGCTCTTCGGGTGTTCACAATCACCTTTCTACCAGAATATTGGTACATAAAATTTGATCTGTTTTAAATCGTGTGATTTTCTACGGTTAAACAAGGAGAAATTTTTTTCATGAAATCTATGGTAGTAGATTGTGAAATTACTTTCCAGCCTCCACTGTATGCGTGTTGAAACGTTGTTGTATAGATATATAAGATTAACGTGAGCAATAAAAATAAATTAATTGAGATATAAGAGAAAATGTTCATCAGTTATCGTTACAGAATGTTTGAAAAATGGTTCAGATACCAAACTCGTCGGCTGATTTCTTTGAAAATTAATACAATTCCTGTAACAGATTTATAAAATACCTGCCGACATCATCAAAAATACACCAAATCGTTCTCTGCTAGTCTAAAAACGTGAGGAAATTAGATCATACATGCACACATACAGGGATGACAGCCCCAGGAACTCAGCTTTCGCTTTAGAGTGTAAGTGCAATCCCGGGGGGTGGGGGAGTACATGCACACGTACATATGGAATCATTGAAAAATTGTGAGAATGGATTTATTTGAAAATTGAAAAATATACCATTATTTTCATTTATTTTTATTGTGATTACAATGCTTTCCTGTTTCGTCCCTTATATTGTATGTATGGAAAGTAAAATCTGTAATAGAACCGTATCAATCAGGGTTCTCACTGCCGATCGCCACTGCTCCAAAATGTTTCATTTGGGGAGAAAACTAAAGATTGAAATCGCCAAATTGCAAGAGATGTTTTTTTTCCTTTCGGCAACACTCTCAATGATGTTACTGTATTATTAAACATTTCTGTGTAACTCATTTATTTGTGTCTTGATATTCTTAATGATTCATGACGAATTATTTGAACTTGGCTGCTTTTTCCTTAGCGGTTAGCCAAATTGCTCAGGTTAGCCAAAAACCAGTGATAATCCCGGTGTCAACTTTTATCGTTGCCTATTGGCTAATTTTCTAAACCATTAGCTGTACAAATATAGTTCCAATAGTAAAAAAGTTTCAAAGTTGTTATTCATAATCTTAAAAGTACTTTACGTCAAAGTAGTTATTTTTTTTAAAGTTACGACGTTCACATTTTTATTCTGTTTCTGGGCTCCATATGTTATATTTAGAAAAATCTTCTCTGTATTTTAACAGGAAAAATAATAAAAATTTCTTTTTTGTACAACTAAACCTTACCGAGTTATGATACTTTGAATTTTATGGAATTCTAGTATTTTCTGGCACTAAAAATATGTTTCATCCATATGGGAAAGAAAAAAAAAAAGAAATCTTGACAATAGTGTTTTTTTTTAATTGTTATTAGTCTACAATGCTTCGAAACCCTTGAAAAGAAAAACAGATATTAAAGGCGGCAGATTGTACAGGCCCATTGGCGCATTTAAAACGAAAATCCCGCCCAATTCGTAGAAAATATTGTTAGGTACTCCGTACTTTAAGAAATATAATTCATTTTTACCATTCATTATTTATTTTTAATTATTTCTATTTAATAGGTTGTTCAAATACTTTGACTTTCAAATAAAAGTAAGATTTTAAATTGAATTAAGAATAGTATATAAATTTTAAACTTCAAAACAAAATTGCGCAGAACTTTTTCGGGTGACAAAAGGGAGCACAAACTTTACTTGCTCCAGGGCGCTGAATATGTAGCTACGCCACTGCTGTTCACACTGACAAGTCTACGCAGACGTCGCTGGTCGCAGTCGTTAAGTGCCGGCGTTCGACCACTGTATTGTCCATGATTTGAGGTTATGCCTGAATTTAGGTATTCTTGGCACACTCTTGACACTGTGGATCTCGGAATGTTGAATTCCGTAACGATTTCCGAAATGGAATGTACCATGCGTCTATCGCCAACTATCATACCGCGTTCGAAATCCGTTAATTCTCGTCGTGTGGCCATAATCACATAATCAATCTTCTCACACGAAGCATTTGAACACAAATGAATGTCCTGCGCAGGCACTGACCATTTATACAATTTGTAAGCGACACTACTGCCGTCTATTGCATATTGCTATCCCCTGACTTTTGTCACCTCAGTGTATTGGAACAGCCGGTTACCACACTAGTGCACACGATTTATGACGATTTGATTGGTCTACGTAGCCTTGACGATTATTCCTGCAATGATCGCTAAAATAAACAAGACTTACCCTATACTACGTTGATGGGATTTCTCCAGTGACAATAAATAATCAATCATATAAATTATCCCATGTCGTAAAATTTCTGCTTCCCCTATTGCCTCTCTCGTCCTGCTTGCAGACTTCAAATCTTAAAAACGCTTTATTTAAAAAAGAATCTGCAACATTCTTTTCTAATTAATTAAAAATAAATAAATAATCTTCTAGATTACTCACTAACCTTCTAAATTCATGCTCCTCCTTTTGACCTCACCCCAAAGCATACAAAAGAGTTAAAAATATTTTTAAAACTTCATTTTTATATTGAAAAATCCTTCTGTTCTATTTATTGCTCTCTAGTGGCAATATACAATCAGTCATATAAATAGGGCATTTTGGTATGACGTCAAAAACATGGACACCAAAATCTCCTATCTGCGCAATCTACTGCCCATCTTGTGACGTCTTGTGAGCATCTTTTTAGTGTACTTCTGTTTACCATATTGGCTTCTTTATCTCACTTGATAGCATTGCCAAGTGTGCTATAATTTATCCACGTTTTACGCAGGCTTAAAGCGGTTTTAGTAAATATCGCGTTTCTCGACTCCTTTCAAGGCAGTAATAATAATGATAATACTGAAAATAATGTTTTTTTTGCTTTTCCTGGGATTAGAAAAAGTCCCTATGAAATAACGTACAGCAGACATTCAAAGTTGTTGGCTGCCTTGAAAATAGATGCTTTAACAGAATCAAAACGAAAAAATTTCTGGATATGCAAAGATCATTTTATTTCTGGTTTGTTTTAATCTTTTTGTTAATATTTAATGTGGTATGAAGATACTAAATTGTTGTTGTGCTTGAATGACGACAATTGTCATTAGTTTATCATGTGTTACACATTAAAGTGGAACACTTTTTTGAAGATCACCATAAAAAAAAAATTAGAACACTGGACTGTTTCGTATTATGTAAAATTGATCATTGATAAATTTTCTCCGTATCTTCAAATTCCCGCATTGTTTTTAGTTTTATAAATATTCCTTGTGCTTTTTTGAATAATTGTTTGAGTTTTTTCCTTCTTAAATTTTTTTTATTATCTCTCGCCAGTTATAATTGTGTGAAAGAAACAACAACTCTTAATAGTTTGACCAGTTTTTTATTCTTGAAAAAAATTTAATGTGTTCAATCCTTCTCTCTACACTGCACTATTATTTAGCTTTCGTGTTATGCTAGCTTAAATAAAATATTAAGGCCAAAAATAAATAAAACAATTTTTTAATGTGTTTGATTTTATAATTTTTATTGCAATGTAAAATTGATGGAAAAATTCATAACTAAAATTGTCACTTTGATCAGATTTGGGAACTTCTTCAGTGTGCTTACCAGCAGTGAGTAGTTTTTCTAAAAAGGCTGGTGGAATTTTACATAGCCTTTATAAAACTGCAGGGTATAGCAGTAAACAGGAGAAAATTGTTCATTTCTATGTTTTCCATTTTAAAAATGTAACCATGGCTTTAAGTTCTATATTAAACTTTCCTTTGCTGTATAATGTATAGCTATCAATCTTAATTTTTTATTAAAATGTTTCCCTGAAAATGCATTGTAGTAAATGAATTATATTTACTGTTAGGATTGGCACATTCATCAGGCAAAAAGGGTGGTTGCCCAGGGCCCTGTGGCTATTGGAGTCTTGTTATGGCCCTCAATTAATGTTTCATCTGTATAAAATAATAGTTTTGCTCTAAATTTGCTTTTAAATCTTTCTTCATCGGAAAATAGTGAGTATTAACTTTTATTTCTTACAGTCAAAATTGATTTTATTCACGGGAAATGTATCAATTTGATGATTCTAAAATTAACCGTGAGTTATTTAATTAGAAATGCAGATGTTATTAAATAATGAGATATTAAATAAATAAATGTGTAATCCCCCCCCCCTAAAAAAAAAATTGATGAGATATAAAATTTAACTTCTGTTAAAATGAACAAACCTGTTTTTTAAATAAACAGTTTTTACTATTAGTTATTATTACTAGGTACTATTAATAAACCCCTTATTCTTTTTAAAAATTTGAGATGCTATTTTTCTGAAATTCTTTAATAATTGTTCAGTAGTACTAGTATAATTAAAACTGTAAAATCTAGAATATGAATTTTTTTCACCCCTCCCTGCCTTTTTCCAGACCAAGGGTCGCTTAAATTGGAAAAATTCATAATTTTTTTTTTTTTTTTCAGAATGAGTTTGAAAAACTTTCAAAATCCATAAAAGTTTTAATACAGAGTGTCTGGAGAATCTGCTGGTGTCAGGATAGATGCACATTTTACGATGTTTTTTGCTCTCAGGGGAACACAGGTGTGTAGTTCTGTATAATAAGCGACTACCATTTGTGGTCTTCTGCAAGAAAGTGGAATTTCTTCCAATGCCTTTCAACTATGTGCTATTTTTTAAACTCGTCAATCAGGAACAGTCGTAAATGTTTACTCGACCAGTAAGTAATAACTTATTATGACTGACTGTAAGTATGTAATTTTTTAATACATTTTCTGTTCCCTAAGAAAAGGGAATTTTAAAATGCATTCTACATTGTTCATGTTGTTTTAATCAGTTTATTATGATTCTTATAATTTATTTATTTATTTAAATTATAGAATGTTGTCAATGGGACTTTTTTAAGAATTATGCGTATGCTTGTTGATTACTACCTGTTGACCCCGCTTTCACTTTTGTAAATATCCTGTTAAGGGACTTTTTCATGCTTGTTTTTGATGATATGCGTTTTCAGTAATAGGTACTTGTAAGTATGATGCTTGTAAGTAAGTTACTTTTCTAAACACTACATTGTATATTTATAAATATTGTTTTATATAAAGTCATTTTTCCCATAAAATGGATCTGCATCTTAGAGAATCACTTAAAGCTATGTCAATTTGTAACACAATAATTATAATTTATTATAATAAATTTTTTAACCAAGGTTTCTTTCGCATTAGCTTTCAGATTTATAAAATTGTGTTAAATGATCATTTTTTTCTTTTTTAAAGCGTGTAGTTATGTATAAGCAAGCTATATTTTATAAAAACATTAAGTGTCAAGGTCAAAATTAGCACTAGCTATTGGCCACAGGGCCAGTGAATGAGAAAAAGTGGCTATTAAAAAATCGGCTGTCATCGGCCACTTTCCTACAAGGAGAGAGTAAAATTTTTTTGCATTTCATCATGTTATTCTATTTTTTCTGGTTGCAGTATGTTTATATTAGCATATTTATTTGTGCTATTAAATTTTAGATTAATACTAATAAAAATTTTAACAAAAGTTTACTGTTTAGTATTTTTAAATAAAAAAGTGGCTGCTAGTTTAAAGAAAGTGGCCACTTATAAAACTGGTACTACTGGCTACTGGCCAGTAATGAGATTTCCCTGTTTTGACCTTTAATTAAGTGTATGAGTATCATATTAGAGAGGAACAGTTAATCTCTTCTCTCCCCGTGCACACACACTCTTTTCAAGGAATTTGATGTTTCAAAAAATGTGTCACAAGCTATAAAAAAATATTCTGAAATTACACTAAAGCTAAAATAACTTATCAGATTTGTTTAAAATAAGATCATAGCATTAAATAAGAAGTTTAAGGTTCATAAAATTATTTCATAAACCCTTGATATAACAATATTCTGAAAATCGGGTACTTTTATCATCTAATGACTGCTTTGGCTAGTTAAAAAAATATGTATTTGAATATAATTATGTAGATTGCTTCTTAGTTGTATACTATAATATTAAATTATAACTCTCCCCATTTCAATGAAACTTTTGAAATGGTGTCCCTGGATAATTATAAATTATGATTTAATATCAGCTTAGTAATTATCAGACTGCATATATATATAATCATTTAATGTTACTAATATTGAAATGTATTATGATTATATCAAGGTTATAATTTCATTTGCTTAATAATTATTAAGCTGCATATATTAGTCTATTTAATATGAAATAATCTAAAATGTATTATCTATATTATTAACATTATAACTTCATTTGCTTAATAATTATTAAGCTGCATATGTACCTAATAATGTATTCGATTTAATATTTACTAATGTTGAAATAATCTAAAAAATGTATTGCCATTATTATCAAGGTTATAATTTAGGTTGTTTATTTATAATTTTTTAAAGTGAGATGAATTTTTTATTTAATTAGCATAAGTTATTGAAATTATCAGACGCATATGTGTATTTTAGAATTCTGTTAAAATGCATCAATATCAATATAGTAATTCATTTTTAAAGATCTCTGACCTCGAAAATAAAATTTAGTGACATTGTTTGTTTTGATCAGTCAATGTTTGTAATTTACTTTTCAATGTCTCCGCAAATTAGAATTAATATACATATCCAGCAGTGGCGCATCCAGGATTATGCTTTGGAGGGGGCTACGAATATTTTACAGTCCTATATATGCCCAGATTTGGCCTGGCCTGCTGCCGAGCTCTTTCTTTCATTTGATTTGATAAGCCGTGCCGGATGAGGTCCTGACTTAAATTTTTTCTGCTGACTTGAGCAGAGTCGGATAAAGCTCTGGAAAGTTTTGGTGGGGCTAATTCTGAATGCTTTTAACATATTACATAATGAAATAACTGTACTAAAATATATCTTAGTTTTTGTGATTTTTTGGTGTGTTTCTGCATCTGAATAGTTTTACATTGTGTTTGCAATCAAACAATTTAAAGTTTTATTATTAATTATCAAAATATTATGAAGGTTAAAGATAGCAATAAGTTGCATGGGGTATTAAATTTGGTACTTCTTAGTTATCCCGTCGACCAAATTGTAAGATTAAATGCCAATAATGGCCATTAAAACCATTAATTCGATGCTTTATTTGTATTTTTATTAATGTTTTACTAATTTATTTGTTCTTTCGTCATTTAAAATAAAAATTATGTCAATGTGTATAATTTTGGCGAGTGGTTTGGCGATTTATATAATTTGGTGAAATTGGTCGACAGGATAATTAAGAAGTACCTTAAATTTTTAAGTAAATTTTAAACATGCTAATATTTTGATTTCATAATAAATAAGAGAAAAAAAAATATGTGTCAAAATGAATATCTTTTCAAAAATTCTGATTTTTTAAGGACCTATTAAAAAATAATAGTAACTCTTTCATAATTAAAAAAAAATTAAATGTCTAGTCTGGGAGGGGTTTCAGCTCTCTCGTGGGTGCACCAATGATATCCAATGCCATAAAAGGCTATAGTTTGAAAAGAGTCTTCTAAATTTTTGCATCACTGAATTCTTTAAAATTCGTTACAGAAAAATTCAATGAAATTGGAAGCCATGCTTTTAGATTTAGCTTACTGAATTTATATTTTCCCTATAATATATTTTGCAAGTAAAGGGTAACTTCATACTTAAATATGCGAATTAACTAAGAAATTTTAAGTATATCACATAATGTTTTTTTTTAGCTCAGAAGATTAATTTTGAGATGTTAATGCTAATAGCTATTGAATCAGAATTTAGTTCAAAAGTGTGTGGAAAAATTTAAGTGACCATAGTTGCCACAGATATCATTCATATAATTTGGTTATTTTCTTAAGTTGTAATTAGTATACAGTTTATAAGCTAAGTTCAGCATAGAAAATAATGATTCTTATTTGTAACACATATTGCACATCAGCTGTATTATCTCTTCCTACTCCTTAAAAAAAAAAAAAAAAAAAAAAAAAAAAAAAAAAAAAAAAAACCTTTATAAATAATTGCATTTTATTCAAGCCTTCTATTTGTGGAAAGCATATTCTCATATTTTTTCAATTTAAATTATTCTACAATGACTATTATACTCATGCTGGCTAAACTATTTAATGCTTATTAACAACTTTAGAGTATTTTTGGTACTTTTATGTTAGTCATACACAAATCTTGCCAATAACAGCTTTTTTTTACTAAATTAGAAACAATATTTTGATGATAATTTTATGGTATTTATTTTTCTCTGTATTTTAATTGAAATGGGTGAAAGGCATATATATTTGAAATGTATGCAACATGTATTTTAAATGAAATGAGTGAATGACTTATATTTAAAATTAAATGGATGCAATGCGAATTATGCTAGTTATGCAACGATGTTCGCAAACTAATATTAAACCAATGGCAACTTTCTTTATAAATTTCTTGTTTACATTTCAATATTTTAAAATGATTTTTGTTTTGCATGAGATATTTGAGGTCAATGTCTAATTTGGTATCTTTTTACTCTTTATTTCAGGTACAGTTTTTCAGAGGAAAATTTCAGTTTCAGATCCTGTTCCAAAATTAAAAGTGCCCTCAGAGAAAAAAAACTGCACATAAAAAAAAAAGTAAAGATATTTGATTAGATATTAGCCTCAGGTAACCTAGGCCTAAAAAAAAATTCAAAGTATCGAAATGCAGATAAGAATTTTGAAAAGAACACTGCCATTAGTTTAACATTTAGTTTGTGTTCTCCCGTTACTACTATCATAGGCTCTTATTGTGAGGCGACTCATAGCCATTTTAACATGAAAACTAGCCTCACTTATCATTTTAGGTAGCTTTCTTTACAAAAAGCTACCTATTGCAGCCGTTCGGAGGAAAGCGATTTCAAAAAATTTTGGTATATTTTCATCGATCATGACCCCCAGACCCCGAAACCACCCTCCGTTCAAAATTGATATATATATATATATATCAATATATATATATATATATATATATCTGACCTATGTCACACTGTAACTCTCGTATTTATGAACCGATTTGGATGTAATTCGGTGTGTACATAGTACATACCAATGTCTCGACCGAGTTCGTTGGCCAGCTTCATCCGCCATTTTGTTTCAAAATGGCGGCCATTTAAAAATTTAAAAAAAAATTAAAATTTGAAATGTGGTACCAAAAAATTGAAAATGGAAAAATATTTTTTTCTTATGTATTTGCCCTTTATACAAAGACTCCGTAGCAGTTTTTGTTTCGTCTATATCTTAAAAAATGGCTGAGTTATAGCATTTTGAATTTCTAGCGAAGCTGACATTTTGAAACGTCCTGAATTTTCTCACGAGATGAAAGGCGTATTTATGAACCGATTTGGATGTAACTTCGTTTATACATAGTACAGACCAATGTCTCGACCGAGTTCGTTGGCCAGCTTCATCCGCCATTTTGTTTCAAAATGGCAGCCATTTAAAATTTTAAGAAAAATTTAAATTTGAAATGTGGTACCAAAAAATTGAAAATTGAAAAAATATTTTTTTCTTATGTGTTTGACCTCGACAAAAAGATTCGGGAGCAGTTTTTGTTTCGTCTATATCTTAAAAAATGGCTGAGTTATAGCATTTTGAATTTCTAGTGTGGCTGACATTTTGAAACGCCCTGATTTTTGCCACGTGATAACAGACGTATTTATGAACCGATTTGGATGTACCTTGGTGTGTACATAGTACATACAAATAACTCAACCGAGTTCGTTGGCCAGCTTCATCCGCCATCTTGTTTCAAAATGGCGGCCATTTAAAAAAATAAAAAATAAATAAATTTAAAATGATATACCAAAAATTTGGAAAATAAAAAGGAGTTTTTTCGTATGTGTTTGACCTTAATACAAAGATTCCGGAACAGGTTTTGTTTCGTCTATATCTAAAAAAATGGCTGAGTTATAGCATTTTGAATTTCTAGCGGGTCTGACATTTTGAAACTTCCTGAATTTTGTCACGCGATAAAAAGCATATTTATGAACCGATTTGGATGTAACTTCGTTCATACATAGTACATACCAATGTCTCGACCGAGTTCGTTGGCCAGCTTCATCCGTCGTCTTGTTTAAAAATGGCGGCGATTTAAATTTTAAAGAAAAATTTAAATTTGAAATGTGGTACCAAAAAATTGAAAATTGAAAAAATATTTTTTTCTTATGTCTTTGACCTTGATAAAAAGATACGGGAGCAGTTTTTGTTTCGTCTATATCTTAAAAAATGGCTGAGTTATAGCCTTTTGAATTTCTAGCGTAGCTGACATTTTGAAACGTCCTGATTTTAGTCACGTGACAGAAGTATTTATGAACCGATTTGGATGTACCTTGGTGTGTACATAGTACATACAAATATCTCGACCGAGTTCGTTGGCCAGCTTCATCCGCCATCTTGTTTCAAAATGGCGGCCATTTAAAAATTTTTTTAAAATTTAAAATGAGATACCAAAAAATTGGAAAATGATAAAGATTTTTTTTTGTATGTGTTTGACCTTAATACAAAGATTCCGGAACAGGTTTTGTTTCGTCTATATCTAAAAAAATGGCTGAGTTATAGCATTTTGAATTTCTATTGTGGCTGACATTTTAAAACGACCTGACTTTTGTCACGCGATAACAGGTGTATTTATGAACCGATTTGGATGTAACTTGGTATGTACATAGTACATACCAATGTCTCGACCGAGTTCGTTGGCCAGCTTCATTCGCCATTTTGTTTCAAAAGGGTTGCCATTTAAAGAAAATGTAATTTAAAATTTAAAATGAGGTATTAAAAAATTGGAAAATGAAAACGATTTTTTTTATGTGTTTGGCCTTGATTCAAAGATTCTGGAGCAGTTTTTGTTTCTGAAAATTTGTTCTTTTGTTTATATCTTAAAAAATGGTTGAATTATAGCACTTTGACTTTCTAGCATGGCTAACACTTTGAAACGATCTTGTATTTGTCACGCGATAACACACGTATTCGCCTATTTCGATGGAAGAAGGCATGTGGATAGTATACATCAATATCTCGACCAAGTTCGCTGGCCAGCTTCATCAGCCATCTTGCTTCAAAATGGCGGCCATTAAATTAAAAAATATATATATTTAAAGTGAGGTGCAAAAAAATTGGAAATTGAAAAGGTTTCTTTCTTAAGTATTTGACCTTGATATATGGATTCAGGAGCATCTTTTGTTTGTCTTTATCTTAAAAAATAGCTCAGATATAGCAGTTTCAATTTCTAATGTGGGTGACATTTTGAAAAATCTGATTTTTTGCCTGCTACAGCACTCGCATATACAGGCAAAGTTCTTTAATCCGCACAAGTTGGGACCAAAGGTTGTGCAGATTATGGAATATTGCGGATTATGGAGTATCATCGATTACATCTCATTTTCTTATTTCTGGGCACTATTTTAATTCAATATTCAGTATAACATGAAAAGAAAAATATGAAATATAATAATTAATTTTTCTGGACACTATTTTAATTCCATATCCAGTGTAACATGAAAAGAAAAAATGTGAAATATAATAATTTAATATGCTATCTCAAAAAATGCATTTTTCAAATTCTTGTATAAAAAAATTAATTGATTATATTCACTTTTATATTTAAAAATTTCAGATATTTCTTTAAAAAAATCATTTTTAGATCAAGAATTTGTAAATTTGTTTAATTGTTTACATTCATTAAGCAATGCGAATTATAGAAAATTGCGGATTATGGGTGTGCGGATTATAGATCCTTGACTGTATCAACCTATTCCGATGTGAGAGAGCATGTGCACAGCAATTACTAAGGTCTCGACCAAGTTCTGTGGTTAGCCTCATCCACCATGTTGTCTTAAAATGGCAGGCACTTTAAGAAATCGCCGAATTTGGCAGCCAAATATAAGTTACTTTAAATAAAAGCAGCTTGGATAAAGATGACTAATTTCACCAAATTCTCATTCATAATGATTTAGTATTGATAAAAGTTAATATTGAATCTCCTATATTCGGTTTCCACTAAATTGAGCTTCGTGTGTTTGAATAATGTAAGTTGGCTTTTTTAAAATAAGGAATATGAAAGCTACCTCTTCCTCCCGGCACTGGCCGGAAGGACTTTTTCTTATTTGCATTACATTGTTTATTCAGATGTAGCCCTCTTTTTATTCATGATCTCCCCCCTGCCTGAAAAAAAAGTAAGTTGTACCCGTTAATACTTTTAAATAATTTTTACTTGTTTGTAATTTTTACTGTTTATTTGTACTTTATAATAATTTTCTGATTACAATAAATGAGTCTGTTCTTAATTTTGCTTTAAAAAGTTGTAATATGCATTTAAACAATGTTCTGGGGGCAATTGTAAGACATTTACTTCTATCTTTCTTCTTATTTTTTAAAAAATGCCTTCAGGTTATATTACACTTTCAAATATATCATACTTTTTTGTTATCTCTTGGCATGTGACATAATGAGATATCATCATCAACAGCAACCATTTTCAATCCACTGCTGGATGTAGGTCTCCCCCAGATTTTTCCAATGTTTCCTCTTTCCTGTGTAGTGCCTTAGTCATCCAATTTACACCGGCTACTTTTCTGATTTCATCACTCCATCTTACTTGAGTAAATACAGATACTGAATAATTTTAAGCTCTGTTTAGATGTGTTTCTAATTATATAAATATTTAACACCAATAGTCCAAAAGCTATTTTGTCTTGCCTATATTCTGCCCACACAGTAAGTTTCTCTAACTTATGAGTAGTAAATACAGTATTCTAAATGTATTATTGTAATGTTTTTAGAAATTTTGATGTGTAAACCATAAATGTTTTCTTTTTAATAGAACAGGAGTGTAAATCGCTTGCATTTCTGATGTCTTCAAATCTGCTGAAATTCTTAGCAGTTTGAATGAGGCTTATTTCATTTTGTCTCACTAAATATTATTTACCAATTATTGTTTATTTCAATTGATCAACTGAAATTTTCTTTCTTTCCTCCTTTTTTTTTTTTGTTTAAGTACGTCAAGAAACATGCTTTTTAATTTTGATGTACTATTTATTACTTTTTAATTATTATACGAACTGAAAATTATTAATTGATTATCCCACTTCTTTATAAAATAAAACCTGTCTTAATAGTTAACAATTTCGCTAGTTATACAGTCTATTTGGTACTTAATGCCCCAATTATTTCTATCCTGATCTTTGATCAATGAAATGTTTACTGCAATGCTAAAAAATATTTTTAATTTTATACCAGTAGTTTAATATGAGTTTTATTTTATTACTTTATTGTATAACAGTTATTTGTTCATTTATTTTAAGTATATATTGGTGATTTAATAAAATAGTACTTAAAAGTCTGTAATTTTCAAATGTTATATTTTTAAAAAAGCTCACTTTACTATTGACACTGTTTTTTCTTTTATTTTTCAAATGTTTCAATTTACGTGATTTTCATTTTGTGTCAACTATTATGCTTGGCAACAATGGTGTCCATATAACAGAAAAGTACCGTCTATTTTTACTCAATTTTTACAAATGCTTTATCTTTCTTTTAAATTAAAATGTAAATATCTGTTTCTGCAAAGTATAGGTGAAAATTGGCGGTCGCCACTCGCCACATGGCGATTAAAGTTGTAAAAGTGGCGATTAAAAAATCGGCCATCAATCGCCACCCTAGTCGCCACTTTCCAAGTGGCGATAAAAAATCTGTTATCGATTGCCATGTGAAATATAGCTTTTTTCATAAAAATATGCATTTCTACTTTGGTTACATCTAATTAGGAAAGTGGTTGATTCTTTTTGTTACCAGGTGCAAGCAGATTACAACGATTTAGCTGTATTTTCAATATTTCCGCTTTTCGCCATTGCTCTTCAGTTGGATTATTTTTTCAAGAAATACAGTTTTATTCTGCAAAATATATTCATCAGCTTTGACTCCACATGCATTTCAAATATTTTATTCCTTTTTTTTTTCACCGGGTGCAAGTGGATTTTAAGGACATTGCAGTATTTTCAATATTTCGACTCCTGCCACATGCTCACCAGTTAGATTATTTTTCTTCATGAGATACTGTTTAATCCAGTGGAATACACTCATCAGCTTAGATTTCAACTGTATGTAATGTGTGTAGTATATTAATAACACATTTACTTATTAAATAAAATCCAAATAACATTTTATTGTGCTTTATTTGATATTTTTTTAATTGTATACACCTAACTGTTGTAATTTTGATTTAGTTATTTTTTACATAAAGAAAGTAATAGTAATTTAAATTGATAATAGTGTTTATGAACATATACAAATAATCTAAAGATATATTCTAAAAAAATTAATGTAACAGATTTTGTGGTTTTAAAGTAATTTTCTTGAATTTTGACTGCTTCCCTATTCTTATCATGAATAGTTGGCTGGTATAACACTCTGACTTGTAGAAAAATATGTATATATACATCGATTATAATTTATGTAGATGTCAAGAAAGTTTGAAACATTATAGTGGCCACTAACTTTAAAAAGTGGCCAATAATGAAACTGAGTCTACCGGCCACTGGCGACTAACTCAATTTCCCAGTTTTCACCTATACTGCAAAGCATTGTGTCAATGTTATTTTATTTATTATATGTAGTAATCATTATATTCAATAATAAATTTTGTTATGTAATAATATTTATAATATAAAGAAGTTTTATTTTGTTTCTGTAACTTGTACTGTCAAATAAAAGAAATTTATTAAAAATTTGTTGTTTTCATTTAACAGTTTTAATTATCTATTTATTTTTAATAACAAAATGGCTAAGATATAAAACAATGAGAAAATATTCTCATTTTTAACACTTTCAACATGGTTGAAAAGTGTTTATTCAGTAAGTTGAATAGTTTTGGTCTGTCTATTTTCCCACTTTCTAACTCTCATAAATATACTGGGATCGCCATGTAATTATTTAATGTTAATGAGGTCCATTGTGTGCTATTTAAATGCAAAATTCAATAAATATAATGCATCAAAAAGTGTTATGGGACCAACAAGTGCTGAAAATGGATTTTTACTCAGTTATGTTTTTTTAAATGGCTCATTAATATATTTCATTTCATTGTATGAAAAAAATAAAGTTCTTATTAGCTATTGTTGGTGAGAATTTCATAATCTATGCCTAATTTTTCATAATTATTATTTGTGTGTATATTCCTTATACCAGTGGTGCAGCCAATATACTTATTTGGAAGGGGTTTTGGAGAATTGTTACTCCTTGCATGATACAATATCTGACAAATAAAAACCAATGTGGGCTATTTCGAAAATAAATATGTGCATATTTTCTAACATTCACCCAAGTACGAGGAAGAAAACATAGTATGTTCATTTTAGACCTAAACTGAAGGGATTAAAACAATTTCCAGTTTTCTCCTATTTAATTCTGAGTTCAACCCCCTGACCACAGGTCTAAAACTTTAAACTGGAATTGTGACCTTAATGTTCAACAAAAATATTAAGTGTAGTTACTCATTTTACTCAGAATTTTAAGCTCTACAACATTTGTATTGACAATGTTTTTGACAGAGTTAGTTGTTTGGAGGAACTGTTATGGTATGTAAAAAAATGTGTTTTTTGACTGTAAATCTATACATATTTCCTAACGCTCACCTAGTACGAGGGGGAAAACATAGCACATTCATTCTAGACCTAAACTGAAGGGATTAAAATAATTCCCAGCCTTCCCCTAATTAATTCCAAATTCAACTCCCTAACCACTGGACTAAAAGGTGAAACAAGCAAAATAAGTTTAGCATTAATGTGTTTAAAGGCTTCATAGAAAAGCCGCTGTAATCTTCAAAGAGGAAAAAAAAAAAAAGAGAGTGGGAAAGAACAATAGTAGTAACATATAAAAATAAAAAGGATTTTTAAACATTGATAATGATATCATTATGGAGGGGGGGGGGGGGTGAGGAATGATAACATATGATACTGTAAGTGAGGGGGAAGGGGCTAAAATTACCTAAATATTGCTAATGTTATACATGTACAATCCCGTACACATTAAGGTACCATTTGATTATCCCGTCCACCAAAAAATTGTCATCAAACTATAAGATTAAATGCCAATAATGGATGATTGTAAATGTCATATTCACTGGACATTAAACATGATACAAGTGTTTGTTATGTCATCAAGTGATTTTTAATTCTACTTTTTTTTTGTTTTTTATTAATGTTTTACTAATTTATTTTTTCTTTAGTTATTTAAAATAAAATTATGTAAATTTGTATAATTTGATGAAATTGGTTGACGGGGTGGGGTAATCAAGTAGTATAGTACCCACATTAATAACACACTGATAATTAATAATTATTCCTCACATTAGCCATATTGCTGTTAACATTTTCTTTCATTAAATTTGTGTTGAAATAAAGATTCCTTTTATAAAGCCTTGAAACAAATTATAAATGTTTTGTGCTACGTATGCTTTTCTTTACATTGGTTTTTACATATTTTTATCGTAACATAAGTTATTTTTAATACATCTTATCCGTTTTTTAAATACTCTGGGAGAAATTTTAATTTTGAAATGCCACCTCCTTTTGCTGCTGCAGTGTTTATACAAATCTACATTTTTTGTCTGATTTGCATGATATAAGGGCTGTGCATATATAATCATTTTAGGTTGGGGGAGAAGCCTGACACTTGGTTGTCATATGATATTTCTGGGGAAAAGGGTATTGTTTTTTGAAATTGTTATTTATTTATCCAAACAATATATTTTTTTGTTATTTTTTTTTTCTTTACATCAAAATAGTCATACCTTTTAAATAGCAACTATCTCTTTTAGATGTTAATTGATATAAAGTTATTTAAATGTAAAATCATATCTTTATATCGCTGCAAACATACAAAAGTAAAAAGAACCCCCTTTTAAAGTAATTGTTGAACACTTAAATCAAAAAGAAAAATCGTCTCTGCCCTCCTGAAAACCTGTTTAAGGTAATTTTTGCACACAAAAGAAAAAGCAAATTTTATTTTATTTAAATAACTGTTATAAAAAATAGAAACATTTGATAGAATTTAGGCTTCACATCTCTTTGAACATTTACAGTATACCCATTCATACTTTTCTAGTATATATACAGCTATACCAAACCCTATGTTGTATAGTTTTTTACAAAGCTTTATTTTTCTTTTAGTAATGATTTTTTTTAATAATAGAGTTAATAATTCACAGATTTATTGTACAGAATCCTCTGAGCGCAAGTAGTACACACACTTGGTCGTTTATTTTTGAATAAAGTAAGTGAAAGATTTATATTTTAAATGAAATGAATGCAGTACAAATGATTGTGACGAGAACACTATTTGTCAATTTATCAACTGTGCCTAACTAACAAAAAATACAGTTTTCTCAAAGAACTATTATTATAGTAATAAAATACAGTCAAGGATCTATAATCCACAATTTTCTATAATTCGCATTGCTTAATGAATGTAAACAAATTTACAAATTCTGGGTCCAAAAATGATTTTTTAAAAGAAATATATAAAAAATTTAAATATAAAAGTAAATAACAATCAATTTTTTAATAAAAGAATTTGAAAAATGCATTTTTTGAGATAGCATATTAAATTAATTATTATATTTCCCATTTTTATTTTCCTGTTCTACTGAATATGGAATTAAAACAGTGCCCAGAAAAAAGAAAATGATATATACACTATTTTCGGGAATACCCACCGTAAGCGCCACACCAATGAAAATCTGTTTAAAAAAAAGTTTATCGACGTAAGCGCCGCACCCAAGGAACTGATATTTGTACAATCTCAATTCCGGAATCGTTTCGGCCGCGGCTTTTCCAGATTTTAGAGGTCTTGAAATATCGTATAGAGACACTTAGAGGTCTGCACGGACCGAAATTTCTGGGCCCGGCCTGAAATTTCTAGGTCGGGACTGCCCGACTCGTAGAAAAAAATTCGACCCGGGACTGCCCGACTCGCAGAAAAAAATCGGCACGGACCAGCCCGATACAAAAATTAAAAGTTCGGTCCGGCCCGTACAAAAGAAATATTGGCCCAACCCAGTAAAAAATTTAAAAGTTCGGCCCGGCACGATATAACAGTTGAAAGTTCGGCCTAAGACTGGCTTGGAAAAGTTAAAATCTCGGCCCAACCCGACTGAATTTCTACAAAACATTGATGAAGTGCCGCAGGCTGTGATATTTATTTTTTTAATGAGTCTCTATTTCTTGTATGTAAATGTTTCAGTTATCATTACTTTTGTTAATCCATATTCTATGCATTGAAGTGTTAAAAATCTGAAAAATGTTATACAGTAAAATCTGCTAAGACGGAATTGTATAAAAAAGAAAAAAAAAACGTTATAGACAAGATCCTCAACACGTTGTTCAGTTTAAAACAGGATTCCGTCATAGGCAGGTTCTTTTCACTCGTTTTACTATATTTTAACTTAGCTATATTTTAATAAGCGTATGAAATCTACTACTCTTTAAAAAGAATATAAATTTTAATGTTTAATTGTAGAATAATGGCGATTTAAAAATGTATGCATTTTTTGCAAACATTTTTGGTCCAGGCCTAATTTTACTGACCTTTGAACGGACTAGGCCACGACGAGACAATGATTTTCATACGGGCTTTGTCAAAACTAGGACTGAAAACTTTGGATCATGAAGACTAGGAATGAAACCAGTCCAGGCTCTGTACAGAAAAAATAAGTTAGGTCCGGCCCGGCCCGATCTTTCAGGAAAAAAGTAATGCCTTAACCCAGCCCGGACAGAACCTTCAGAAAAGAGTATGACCCGTGCCTAAAAGCCGGCCCGTGCAGATCTCACACTGCCGAAAACACTTTAGGATAACTAGAAACACTCCTTTTTTCTTTCTTTCTTTTTTTTTTAGCAGTTCACCTATTGATAACTGCAGGGCCGAAACTAGCCTTTTTTGCACCCGGCTCAAACATGGATCTTGGTGTATCCCCCCCCCCCCCCCTCTTCCACAAAGTTTATTTACAAAGAGAATTTTACTAATTTTATAATAGACGACTCATTTTAAAATTTAAAATATGTAACACTGAACTACATAATCTACAGTGGCGGATCCAAGGGGGTGGTCCCTCTGAACATCAACAAAAATATTCTAAAGATCATTTTTAAAATGACATATTCAGTACAGTCCCAATTTACCGAGTTTCTGCTTCCACCGAGTTATTTTCTTCTGATGGACTGATGGCTTCCATTATTATGAAACAGCCATTATAAATGAAGTGTTAGGTGAAGATGAAAGAGCAATCTTAAAAAGTTAGAACTCTGATTTTCTGGTCCGAATGGGGGGTAAAAAATGACAAAAAAATGTTTTTTTTGACAAAATTACGTTTGTTTATTAGTTATAAATGAGTACTTGAGTGATTTTATTAGGCGCTTCTTTAAAAATAAAGATTATAAACATTAAAAAAAAAAGATAAAATAAGTATTTTTGTTGAGAACTCTTCCTACGAAACAATTTTTAACCATATCAGCGTAAAAATCAATGTTTTGAAGAAATTCAGTCGATCAAACTGAGATTTTAAATGTTTTCCGGGCCAGGCCAAACTTTTAACTTTTATGCTGGGCCATTAATTAATTAATTTATTTATTTTTTGTACGGGGCGGGCCGATTTTTTTCCCCTATGGATCAGCTACTTCCCTCAAGGGTAAACGGCCGTTTGCTAATGTTAATCCTATGGAAGAATTTTTTTTTAAATACATGGTTCGCATTTCAATATGCTTAAATGATTTATTTTTTTTTGCGTCGAATAGCTGAGGTCAATCTCGACCCTTTTTCGATTTTGTTTACAGATGTTTTTTCGTAGTATACTTTGATTTTCGGAATCAGTTTCATAAGGGAAAGTATTCTAGTAAAAAAAAAAAAAAAACCTATAAACACAATCAAAAAAGTAAAAATGACTCTTTGTAGAGACCGACCTCAGCTATCCAATGCAAAAAAGATCATTTAAAAATAATGGAATGCGAACGACATATTTAAAAAAAAATATCTTTCTTAGGATTTACATTAACGAGCCGGTGTTTTTGCGTGAGCAAAATGGCCCAATATTTATGTTGCGGAAGTCGTCCCACTTAATTTGTTATATTGGTCAGGACCATTTATTTTGTTTATCTCCCAACCTGGCTCAGCAAAAAAACTGTACTAATTCTGCTGACCCGGCCAATTTCAAAGTTTGGATTCATTTTATCTGGTCGAGTCGGGTACGGCCTCTATTTTAGGGGCCGAGTTTATAGAGTCCAGTACTTAAAAAAAAAAAAAAAAAAAAAAGAGAGAAAAAATCTTACTCTCCAGTGTTTTTATTGTGTATTAGGAGACCATTCATTAGTGCAGGATTTTGGTAAAGACAGTCTTTTCATTATATACAAAAATTTCATGGCTCTGGTGAAAGAAATACCACATAATTATATTTGCTGAGTGAAATCTATCTAAAATGAAAATTTCCCTTCGTCTCTAGCGATTTTGTCTTAACAAGTTTTAGTACATTAGTTTTCTATTAACTTAACAATTAATAATAAACTTTAAAGTAAAATAAATCTGTGAAAACACAACAAACATAATCTGTAAAAACTTTCAAAACATTTTTCAGAGTTTCAAATGTGCCATCAGATTTATTTTAAGAAACATCTACAGCACACATTCAATTTGTCAATGTTAATTAATATATTAAAAGAATGCTTAATTTTTTAGAGCAGTGATAAATGCTGTAAAGGAAAAGCTAAAAAGCTGACATTTTATGACTTGTGAATATTGCTAATGAATATTAATGTATGCTCAATTTCTTGAATTATATCATTTATTTTAAGTATTGATTTTACATTAGTATTTAATTAGTTTTGTAATTTGATAAATTCTAATACAGTAAAATAAAGAAATAACAAGAAATTTAAATACAATACAATTTCTGTGTGTCATGCTTTTATTATTATTAATAAAAAAAATGCATCCTGGTTTGACATTACAGCCTAGTATTTTAAAATACGGTTATATATATATATATATATATATATATAATACATATATACAATAGGCGTTACGATTGAAACATTTAATAAATATGGAAGTTTCCGTTTGCAATATGTCAATCAATCGTTATATTTTTTGTAACTACAAATTTTCATTTACTTTATAATAAATAATCTTGAGTGAAAAATCATTTTTTTATTATATGATTATATCTGCTAATGGAACCTTTTTATCCACTGTATATTTAATAATTATTTAGGTGATAATTTGTAACACTGCTTTTATTAATATTCTTAAATATATTATCTTACATAATGTTTTTTATAAGTTATTATCCTGGTTAATAGCTTCTTGTTTACAATTTTAGTATGTCAACAAAAGTATACGAGGTTGCCAGAAAATCGCCAAGAAAATCACCAAATCTCCCGCTCCATTAGCGGTGATGACGTCAAAAACATGGAAAAATATGGACATCACGTGACTCGTTGCCACCTAACGAATTGGTCTATTGTCCCCTACCTCGAAATTCTGGTTTCCCCTATTGCTCCTTCCCCTCCAACATGGGGAGTTTCAGATCTTAAATCTCTTTATATATATGTATATATATATATATATATATATATAAAACTTGCAGCGTTCTTTTCTAATTTTAAAAAAAATCTTCCAAATTTACGTCATTTCTTTTGCCGCCACCCCCAAGCATATAAAAATTTAAAATATTTATAAAGCTTTATTTTTTATATTTAAAAAAATCCTGTTCTATTTATTTCTCTCTAGTGGCGATAAATAATCGATCCTATGAATTATCCAGGGGTGATTCTGAGTCCAAAAAAAATTTCTGAAATTCACAGGAAAATTTCCGAAAGGTTACAGAGGAGGCGGGGGGCACTATGATTTTTCTGCACCTGTTTGACAAAATTCACGTTTTTTTTTCGAAATCCTTTGACAAAATTTGCGTTTTTTAGCTATCTTTAGACGAAAGGTGATCTCTTTGCTATCTTTTGAAGAAATTTGTGACTTTTTTCGCGACCTTTTGACGAAATTTGTGTTTTTTGTGATCTTTTGACAAAATTTGCGTTTTTCCCGCGATCTTTTGACGAAATTTGCGTTTCATCCGCGATCTTTCGACGAAATTTGCGGGTTTTTTCGCGATCCCTTGATGAAATTTGCGTTTTTCTCGCGATTCTTTGACGAAATTCGCGTTTTCTCGCGATTCTTTGATAAAATTGATGATTTTTATGCGAACGATTGACGAAATTGATTTTTTTCGGGACCATTTGTCGAAATTCGCGATATTTTTTTATGTCTGAATTTTCGGATTGATGACCCATTTTTTTTAATTTTCGGAACAAATGCTTTAAATTTTCGGAACAGAATCACGCCTAGAATTATCCCCTACCTTTAAAATATCCGCTCCCTTCTCTTTGCCCTCCTTTAGCATGCAGAATTTCAAATATTTAAAAAAATTGCTACATTCATTGCTCACTAATAACAATGGATAAATAATCATCTAAATTACCCCCTAGCATTCCATAATTTACGTTTTACCCCTCCAATTTACGAAAAAAAGTATAAAATATAAAAAAAATCTTCTGTCCTATTTGCTGCTCTACAGTGATGATAAATAAATGATCAGTCGTATAAATTATCCTCTTTTTCCTCAAATTTTTGTTTCCCTCATCCAGCATACAAAATTTAAAACTTTTCATTTAAAACAAAAGGTGCCATATTCGTTGCTGTCTAGTGACAATAAATAAATGATCTATCCTCTAAAATACCCCCCCCCCCCCCAAATTCCCACATTTTCTGCTCGCTCTCGCGTTCCGTCATAACACATTCTTAAAAATCTTTAAAACTCTACTTAAAGAATATTTGAAAAAGCACAGAGGAAACAAACTAGTCGAA
The DNA here is from genome assembly GCA_963932465.1 of Maratus speciosus. NCBI lineage: Eukaryota > Metazoa > Arthropoda > Arachnida > Araneae > Salticidae > Maratus > Maratus speciosus. Next base: position 39,185,668 of record OZ010799.1, read on the forward strand.
TGTGGCAATCCCTAAACTTTCTTCTATCTCATACATGCTAATACTTCCTGAAAAATGCAGCATAGCGCCACCGGTTACAGGTCATTTACATAAAATCTAATCATCGACAACTTATGTCAATTTTTAACAGAATCTGAAGTTTGATGAAAATCCGTGCATTAATATTTGCGACAGAGCTATTGTGGAAATCGCAAAAAATTCTATATAGCAGCGCCACCTGTTGGGCGATTTACAACAAAAACTAATCACGATCAATTTATAGCAGGGACTAACTGAATCTGAAATTTGATTAAAATGCATGCATTAGTTCTTGAGATACAGCTATTGGGAAATGTAAAAAAGTCTGCATAGCAGCGCCACCTTTTGGGGGATTTGCACCAAAAACTAAACAGCACTAATTTATATCAAGGACTAACTGAATCTGATGTTTGATGAAAATTCGTGCATTAGTTCTTGAGATAGAGCTATTGCGATAATCATGAATAATGCAGCATAGCAGCGCCACCTGTTGGGCCAGTTTTACCAAAAAGAATTCAGCACCTAATTATATCAAGTATTAACTGAATCTGAAGTTCTATCGTTCTATGAAAATCCGTGCACTAGTTCTTGAGACTGCAGAAATCGTAAAAAATGCAGCACAGCTGGGTCACCTGTTGTCGACTTGCGCCAAATTCTAATCATCACCAGCTTACATCAAGGTCTAGATTAATCTAAAGTTTTGTGAAATTCCGTGCAGTAGTTCTTGAGATAGAGCGCCAACAAAATTTTTGTCACATACAGACTCACAGAGTCACGGAGTCACAGACAGACATTTTCTAAAAACCATCAAATCATGTTCAGGACCTTCTAAAACATATAAATCCATCGAAAACCGGAAGTCAAAAATTTTCACGAAACCAATACTTTCTTGTAAAGATAGAAGAAAGTAAAAAGGTAGGCTAATAACTCTAATACAATTTTAGTGATAATTAAAAAAAACAAAATAACTGGGATAGGGATGGTTTTTGCCACCCACACAAACCGCAGTTTCAGGGTCCAATTTAGGCCATCTAGGGTCCCGGGGCAAGCATCATTGTAGCCCCCCCCCCTTCTATCTATACTTAAAAATTGTTCACGAATGATGCAGAAGTGGCTAGTATTAAACTTCATACCTATTGTATGTATGCATAAATTTCGTACCAGTTACTATTCTCATCTGTGTACAGTGTATAACAAAAAGGTCAAAACTTTAAGAAGGATACTAGTAGAAAAAATGACGGATTTGTTGACAGGAGTACTATTTGCAAACTTTACCTTTGCTTATCTAGGTATTTTATAAGATGTCTAAAAGAAAATGCCCACTATTGGTCATAATTAATGGTTTTAAAGATGGTTCCCCCTTAAAAGAGAGGGACCGGGGCAGCTGTCCCGCATGTCCTGTGCAGTTTCCCAAGTAGCACAATATGGTTGGGACAATGTTGGCTATTTGCTGTCCCACGTTGGCCCACAGTAAGAAATGTCCGCCTTGCCTTACAATTGGCCAACGAATCATTTACCAACAGTAATCCAACCATTCGTGCTGAAAATCCTGCTCATATATGAACAGGGTTGCAAAAAACCCGGGTTAGTTATAAAAAAAACCCAACCCGGTTGGGTTTTTTAGGGGTTTTTGGGGCTTTTAGGGTTTTATTGTTTTTTTTGTTGTTTTTTTTTTTTGTTTTTTTGTTTTTCAAGAAATGAGGGCAAGAGGAATCCGTTATTCTTTTTTAAGTATATGTATTAAATTAAGAAATTTTATATTTTTATTGACTTAATATATAAGTAATATGAATTGAAATAGCACGAATAAATCCGTGTAAAAGTCTGTAAAAAAGCTTTTACTTCTGACATCATATAATATTATGTAAAAACCACATATCACATATTTAGAAGTTACTACAATGGATTACTTTTTATCTGTATTCCCCACTAAGAACACATTTTTGAAACAAATCTTTAATCTTTTATTTTTTTATGAATCAAATAATGGTGGATAATATTTTCAAGATATCTATGGTTCACTGTATAGAACGGTTTATTCTTTGAACATAATAAATAGCTGTTACTAAAAATATTTAAATTACAAATGATTTCAATAATATCTACATAACTATTGTAATTATTTAATTTGAATATTTTAAAATGAAGTTATAATACCCAACATTGTTTATTTTTATTAACAAACATGCATCTATATGCAATAGGAAATGATATATATATATATAAAAAACATGTTTAAACAACAACAACAACAAAAAAAAAACAGGTTTAAACAAAAAAAAAAAAAAAAAAAAAAAAAAAAAAAAAAAAAAAAAAACGGTTTATTTGGGTTTTTTGTTTTTCTGGCCAACCCTGGCCAAAAGTGAATAGGTCAAATTTGTATCTAGCTGGGAACTTATATTATGAAGTTTTATATTATTGTTAAATCTTGATATAAAAGACATTGTCATTTTTTATCTATGCGAAAATGTTATGATTAGCTATTGAATTTGGCTTTTTTTTTTTCATAATAATAGCCTTTTAAAAGACTTAAGCACATTATTCCATTTTGACTTTGTCACTTTCGGATTTGGCAGTACTACGCCCACAATATGTTTTAATAGGATAGTGTAATTCTTTAAACACAAATGTTTACAAACTAATATAAAAGTTACTGAATATCTATATATATAAAAGCCGCTCTCTGTGTGTATGTCCTTTATACAAATCTTCAATTTTTGACGGATTTGCACGAAACTTCATTTACATAGGCTTTAGAACGTGGAAAAGAGCACTGTCTACTTTTAAAAATCATCAGAACACTATTTATCCCTTTTTTCTACCATGTTCCGTAATTTAACATCATAGAAATATATATTTTGAATTTTCTAATTAAATCGTTTCTTTCCCGTTGCCACACCCTAAAAAATGACACAATATCTCTATACATAAAAGCCGTTCTCTGTGTGTATGTCCTTTATACATATTTTCAATTTTTGACGGATTTGCACGAAACTTCATTTACATAGGCTTTAGAACGTGGAAAAGAGCACTGTCTACTTTTAAAAATCATCAGAACACTATTTATCCCTTTTTTCTACCATGTTCCGTAATTTAACATCATAGAAATATCTTTTTTGAATTTTCTAATTAAATCGTTTCTTTCCCGTTGCCACATCCTAAAAAATGACACAATATCTCTATACATAAAAGCCGTTCTCTGTGTGTATGTCCTTTATACAAATCTTCAATTTTTGACGGATTTGCACGAAACTTCATTTACATAGGCTTTAGAACGTGGAAAAGAGCACTGTCTACTTTAAAAAATCATCAGAACACTATTTATCCCTTTTTTCTACCATGTTCCGTAATTTAACATCATAGAAATATCTCTTTTGAAATAAATAAATAGAAATGCTTAATTCATCTTTAAAAGTTAAAGTCAAACTTACACTAAGTGCAAAATTACTTAAAAGATGACACAGTATTTAAAAATGTTAAATTATTTTAATACCTTAGTATACTTTCAACTATAAAACATAGTCTTCTTCGGAGGAATATAATAAATACAACAGTTATTGATTGCAAGGTTCTTCTACAACCATTCTCAACTGCAATGTTTCTAATGGTATTTACTTCATTATCAAGGTGATTAATAGAGCAAACACTAAACGCTCGTCTTACATAAAAGTTGAACGGAGCAAGTTTGTAGTTAAAAGGTGATGTACTTTCAAAAGGAATGGTGCTGTTAGACTTATTTACTTTCCTGTAGACAGTGCGCTCAATTGTTAAGTTTGATAAATTTTTAATTAGCATTACGTCAAGAAATGACAGCTGGTTATTATTTTCTATTTCGATGGTAAGTTTTATGTTAGGGTCCATATTATTTATTCTGTTAAGAAATGCATACAGTTCAGATAAACCGTGATCCCATACTATGAAAATGTCGTCCACATAGCGATTAAAAAAATACATGGCGGTAAGTTTTACCTGCAATGCTCATGAGTAGGAGAACGTGTTTACGTTACATGTCCACATGTATCGCTATGTGGACGACATTTTCATAGTATGGGATCACGGTTTATCTGAACTGTATGCATTTCTTAACAGAATAAATAATATGGACCCTAACATAAAATTTACCTTTTAACTACAAACTTGCCCCGTTCAACTTTTATGTAAGACGAGCGTTTAGTGTTTGCTTTATTAATCACCTTGATAATGAATTAAATACCACTAGAAACATTGCAGTTGAGAATGGTTTCCCAATACGCATTATTGATAAACTAATCAACTCGCAGAAGAACCATATGAAAATACAAAAAACTCCACGGAGTAATATGAGATATTGCAAAATGAAGTACATACCAGAACTTTTCGAAAAACTCAGACACGCACTTTTTCGCTTTGGCGTAAACTTGGTCGCCACTCCTCCTGCAAAACTGAAAGCTCTGATTAGTGCCAAAGTGGACCCGATCCCGGGGGATGAAGTTTCTGGGGTATATGTAATTCCAGTGAAAACTGAAGATATTTATCTCGAATACATAGGCGTGACTTCACGTAAACTTAAAGTTCGTATTAAAGAACATTTGAGAGATTTAAAGTATAACCGACCTACAACAGCCCTGTCAAGACTTAACCAGAAGCAGAATATACAAGTTTATTTCGAAAACGCAAAAATTATATATCCCTCAAAGAATTATCATGATTTTATTATACGCGAATCAATAGAAATTATTACTAAAGAAAATACTGTTTGTAATGACGTTTTATCCTACAATATACCCAGAATTTGGCTCAGTTTGCTTAAAGAAAGAAAAAACAAGTAATCTACCACTTCCCTATCTCCATGTTTTATTTTATTTTATTTTCCCAATGTTTCCGGATCTATAAATTAACTTCCACTTTCACTCCTTTCGTCACCATCTACGTGGATTTTGAAAATTAGGCGTTCAATCAATAACTGTTGTATTTCTTATATTCCTCCGTAGAAGACTACGTTTTATAGTTGAAAGTATACTAAGGTATTAAAATAATTTAACCTTTTTAAATACTGTGTCATCTTTTAAGTAATTTTGCACTTAGTGTAAGTTTAACTTTATCTCTTTTGAATTTTCTAATTAAATCGTTTCTTTCCCGTTGCCACACCCTAAAAAATGACACAATAATGTGAAAAAAGTAACGATAACGCGTTGCTATATTTTTGCATTTTTGAAATTGACGTCATTCTAAACAGAAAACGCACATTATCTATATATATAAAATTTATATATAAAATAAAAACTTCAACTATAAGAGCGGTAAAATGACGTAGCACCTTAATTTAATTGTTTTTTAAAATTAAAATATCTACTTTAATACAAACAGTCAAATTTCATGAAAACAATTTAGGAACAAGAAAAAAAAAGTCCTTCCGGCCAGTGCCGGGAGGAAGAGGTAGCTTTCAAATTCCTTATTTTAAAAAAGCCAACTTAAATTATTCAAACACAAGAAGCTCAATTTAGTGGAAACCGAATATAGGAGATTCAAAACTAATTTTTATCAATAGTAAGTCATTATGAATGAGAATTTCACGAAATTAGTCAGCTTTATCCAAGCTGCTTTTATTTAAAGTAACTTATATTTGGCTGAGATGTTGATGTATACTATCCACATGCCTTCTTACATGGAAATAGGCGAATACGTGTGTTATCGCGTGACAAATACAAGATCGTTTCAAAATGTTAGCCATACTAGAAATTCAAAGTGCTATAATTTAACCATTTTTTAAGATATAAACAAAAGAACAAATTTTCAGAAACAAAATCTGCTCCGGAATCTTTGTATCAAGGCCAAACACATAAAAAAATCTTTTTCATTTTCCAATTTTTTAATACCTCATTTTAAAATTTAAATTTAATTTTATTTAAATGGCGACCCTTTTGAAATAAGATGGCGAATGAAGCTGGCCAACGAACTCGGTCGAGACATTGGTATGTACTATGTACCGACCAAGTAACATCCAAATCGGTTCATAAATACGCTTGTTATCGCGTGACAAAAATCAGGTCGTTTTAAAATGTCAGCCACAATAGAAATTCAAAATCCTATAACTCAGCCATTTTTTTTAGATATAGACGAAACAAAAACTATTCCGGAATCTTTGTATTAAGGTCAAACACATACGAAAAAAGTCTTTTTCATTTTCCAATTTTTTGGTATCTCATTTTAAATTTTTAATTTTTAATTTTTTTTTAAATGGCCGCCATTTTGAAACAAGATGGCGGATGAAGCTGGCCAACGAACTCGGTCGAGATATTTGTATGTACTATGTACACACCAAAGTACATCCAAATCAGTTCATAAATACGCCTGTTATCACGTGGCAAATATCAGGACGTTTCAAAATGTCAGCCACGCTAGAAATTCAAAATGCTATAACTCAGCCATTTTTAAAGATATAGACGAAACAAAAACTGCTCCCGAATCTTTGTATCAAGGTCAAATACATAAGAAAAAAATATTTTTTCAATTTTTAATTTTTTGGTACCACATTTCAAATTTAAATTTTTCTTAAAAATTTAAATGGCTGCCATTTTTAAACAAGATGGCGGATGAAGCTGGCCAACGAACTCGGTCGAGACATTGGTATGCACTATGTACAAACGAAGTTACATCCAAATCGGTTCATAAATACGCCTTTTATCGCGTGACAAAGTTCAGGACGTTTCAAAATCGCAGCCACACTAGAAATTCAAAATGCTATAACTCAGCCATTTTTTAAGATATAGACGAAACAAAAACTGCTCCGGAATCTTTGTATAAAGGTCAAATACATATGAAAAAATATTTTTCCATTTTCAATTTTTTGGTACCACATTTCAAATTTTAAATTTTTTAAAACTTTTTAAATGGCCGCCATTTTGAAACAAAATGGCGGATGAAGCTGGCCAACGAACTCGGTCGAGGCATTGGTATGTACTATGTACACACCGAATTACATCCAAATCGGTTCATAAATACGAGAGTTACAGTGTGACATAGGTAGATATATATATATATATATATATATATATATATATATATATATATCAATTTTGAACGGAGGGTGGTTTCGGGGTCTGGGGGTCATGATCGATGAAAATATACCAAAATTTTTTGAAATCGCTTTCCTCCGAACGGCTGCAATAGGTAGCTTTTTGTAAAGAAAGCTACCTAAAAGGCTAGATATGACCTCACATTCCATCAAATCTTTTCAACGTGTAGTCAACTCACCGTAAATAAATGGCTCCTATATTTTGTTTACTTCTTCGATTGTATACTACAGCCATAATCTGTTAAGTTCGTGTTTTATTTTATGTTATTTTTGGCGTTTTAATTTCGTTTGCCAATTCAGTTATTGAATATTACACGAAAACAAACAAATTCTAAATTAGTTACTATGTTTTTGAACAATTGAGTTAATATTTTGTAATTGGATTGCAAGCATTATTTAAAAAATATGCATGCTTGAAAATTACTTTAAAATCCATAAAAAAATCTGTAAATTGAGATAAACATTACAAACAAATCTTACTGAAAGTACTTTTGTTTTCTATAAGACGTTGAAACAATCGAATGTGCGAGGTTTAGAGGTTAAATTGCAGTAAAAGGGAAATTAATTATTGTGTTAGGTTGTTGCCACAGAAAATATGATACCAGGTTACTCATAGACATGTCTTTTCTTTATACTATTGCATTAAGAGTAAACGGGTTCATTTTTCGTAATCGGGTTGCACGCACCTTTAAAATACCCATCTTGAAAATTACTTTAAAATCCATTAAAATCAGAAAATTGAGATACAATTTTGAAACAAATTTCATTTGAAAGACCTTTTTTCTATTCGACATTGTAAAAAATGAAATTGTGTGATGTTTAGAAGTTAGAAAAATTGCAGTAAAGGCGCAATTTATGGGTTACAATTTATGGGCACTGACAGTGTTTGTACTTTATATATACGAGTTGGAACCCGTCGAAATTCGACGAACTAAAATGTTAGAAAGGAACTGTCAGATCGAATATATATAATAAACCTAAAAAAATAATTACAATAAAAAATTCATCTGGCATTGGTTGTCTAACTCTTAAAACAAATAATATTTTTAACCTAAAATTATTAAAATATTATGTCCACATTAAATTATTGAAAAATTAAACAGTATTAGAATAGGTATTCAAGATAAGTAATTATATTAGAACCCTCGAAAGAAATAAATCAAAAATTTGCCTTTAGTTACCATAGTATTGGCCATTTAGTATTGGTCAAATATTTAGTTTTATCAAAAAAATGATCGTTTTGTTTTAAATATGACATCATTTTTACTCACTGAATCATTTTGCTAGCGTCTCAAACCCGGTATCAGCTTAATGTAAAAATATTGAAATGCAACTGGTTTATGAAGAAGAATGCGTGTTTTTTTTTAATGTCTGACGTCATTTTCTGTTCAAAAATTATAAAACAGTTACTTTTATTTGTAATGTGAAAATGGCATCAATAAGGATATAATCAATAAAAATAATAAACAATGACTATTTTCTCTTTACTTTCAATATAAACGGGGTACTTTTGTTGCCACGATAAGAAAAATGGTATTAAAAACTACAAAAAAATTAATATCTCAAAAATAAATTGAGATACAGCTTTCAAACAAATTGCATTTAAAAGAGCATTTTTTTCCTTATACGACGGTGTAAAAATTTAAAATGTGCGATGTTTAGAAGTTTAAAAATTTGCAGTAGAGAAAATTGCAAAACCAAAATTTTATTTCAAATTTCAAAGTGTTGCCATCCGCAAAATGACGTATGCGTTACGCACAGATATGTTTGTCCTTTATAATATAGATACCATGCAAACGAGAATTTCACTAAATGCTGCGTGATTTGGTGGAATTTTTTTTTTTCGTATTGTGAGGAAAATCACACATTTTTCTCTTACATCTGGCAAAGATAACGTGCATTCTGTTATTAAAGCTCAGGGATTTTACTGTGGTTGCGAGACAATAAAGTCATTTTTTCTGATTGCCTTTTTAACGTTTTGTGGATGGGAATGAATGCACAAGTTTCAGTTATTGTGATTGCCGTATTATTTCATTTTAATTTATTTTACCTGGAAGGCTCCTTATAATTGACACGGGCGAAGCCGGGTAGTTCTGCTAGTTAAATAATAATATCATGGATTATAAAAAACCCAATAAAACCCGCTTTGACGGTGGTTTTATTGGGTTTTTTTTTGGGGGGGGGGGGGGGGGTAGGTGGGTTTTTTGCAACCCTGTATATGACCTATTTTGTGATATCAGGGGTCGATGCAGGGGTTTTTTCTTGGAGCCTATTTTGCGAAATTTATGATATTTTTGTGAAAAGTAACATTTTGTAAAGAAATATGAAGTCCAGTTAATGAAATCTGAACCAAACATTTGTTAATAATAACTTCTTAAAAGTCCTTCTGCTGAAGTTTTCATTTCTGGTGAACTTGTTTTCTTTATAAATTACACATTTTAAAATCTAACTGCACAAAACTAATTGATGAATAGTATGTTTTTATGGAATAGAATTTTGTGAAGGGGTCTGTTTTATTAAAGGGAATTTTGTAAAGGGGCCCTAAGTAGGACCCAAATTTTGCCTGTATCTACACTTTGATATCGTTACATTTTAAACAAAGGAGGATAAGTCTGCTGAAAGCCACATTAAAATATCTTCAATATTCTCAAAGAAACAAAACTTTTGAACGGAATTCCGGAAACGGATTGGAATGAGACGTTCTCTATTTTTCACTTAATAATAGGATTGCCCTAAGGAAAAATATTTTTTAGGAAGTTCCCTAACCAAAAATATTTTGTTGTAATGTATTCAGCCCCTCTCCCCCCAAATCTGTATGTAAACTTTTGAGATACACATTAGAATAAAGCTTTTATTTTTTTTCTAAATGCCTCTTTAAATGAGAGCTTTGAGCAAATCCTATATGACATATCTTACAAACAAAGGGTTTGTCTTCAGTATGATATCGAATGTGTAACTTGAGACTAGTGCGCCTAGAAAAGCCTCTTTCACATATCTCACAAATAAACGGTTTTTCTTTTGTGTGAGTGCGAAGATGAGTCTTCAAACTAGAACTTTGTGAAAATCCTTTCCCACATATTTCACAAATAAATGGCTTTTCCTTTGTGTGAATTCGAATGTGACTCACCAAATGAGTACTTTGTGAAAATCCTTTACCACATGTGTCACATACAAATGGTTTTTTATTTGTGTGAATGCGTGAATGTCTTTCTAAATAGAGCTTTGTTGGAAATCCTTTATTACAAATTTCACAAGTAAAAGGTTTTTCTTTCGTATGAAACCGAATGTGAATCTTCAAATGCGGTCTTTCAGAAAACCCTTTCCCACATATTTCACAAACATAGGGTTTTTCGTTTATGTGGATGCGCAAATGTCTCTTTAATTTAACTTCATCGCAAAATGCTCGGTTACATAGTTCACAGATATGAGGCTTCTGAATGATTTCAGTATTTTGAAGCGTATTGAAACTGGAACTAGAATATATTCCATTGCTTGTTTCATAAACAAAAGATTCTTTTCCTACTTGAGATTGCTGATGCTCATCTGAGGTACTTTTAAGAGAGAGTTGCATGCTGCATTCATCATTTGTGGAAGGTTTGGTGTCTTCGTGTATAGAATCCATCGACAACCACCTGCAATAAGAATAATAAAATAAAATGATACATAAATCTTTATATTTATTTATTTACAAATATATTTTACACAATGTCACTTAAATATCTACAAAAAAAAAAAAAAAAAGACGTTTATTTTGTTTTACAAAACATTCTCTTGATTAAAATATGCAAGATTAAAATTCTGATATAATTTACTTAAAAGGTTTTAAAATATACATAAAAAAAGGTCTTTATAGCATAAAAAACCGCCAAAAGATGTTAATAACCCCAAGCGTTTTCAACTGCTTTACAACACCCGACTATTGTAACTGCAATATAACGGCTGTTGTATTGCAGATGAACGCGCTTGGGGTTTTTAACATCTTTTAACGGTTTTTTATGCTATAAAGACCTTTTTATGTATATTTTAGCACCTTTTAAGTAAATTATATCAGAATTTGAATTCTGCATATTTTATCAAGTAATCAAGGTGAACATGACGTTTAATAAATATAGTTTAAGTTATATTTTATAATTCTCTATAATTTTTTTTTTTCAGTTTAGCCCGTGAATGTCTAACCGTGGTATATTATTTTTCTATAAGAAAACATAGGCCGTATCGGTCTCTTTTAAATTACTACTATTTCCAAACAATAATTTTCACTTTAGAATTCTCTTACAAATCTGATAGAAAACTACATCGCGATAGATGTTTTCTAGCAATTGCGGGAGCAATCTACCATGAAGATTATTGTTTGGAAATGGTGTTAACCAAAGAAGAGACTGCACCAATCCCTATTACACCGCGTCCCAAAAGTTTAGACAATCAATAAAATCTGCATGAACATAAAAAGTAATAAGGTACAAATAAAATTCGTGAGATAGGTAATAAATAAAAGCAGTTTTGCTGATATACACATATAAATTATGATAAAAGGTTTGAAATTATAAAATATACATTAAATTATATAAAAATGTGCCGTCCCAAAAGTATAGACACCTGTAATTTTTTTTGGTTTTACATTTATAAAAGTAACTAAAAACTTACTTTTAATATTTTATTGTATTGCCACGACACTTTATAACATCAAATACACGTTGTTCCATAGAATTAAATTAACTAAGCACTGCATTACAGAAGGAAGTATTTTATACCACGCTTCGTCAATTGCAATTTTAAAGTCATTTACATATGTATATTGCTTTCCATTTTCATATATTTTACGAGATAAGATCCCCCATATGCTCTCCATGGGATTCAAATCTGGACTAAGTGCTGGCCAGTCTAATAGTGTGATATTGTTTAGCCTAAACCGTTTTTTCGATGATGTGGAGGTATGGATGGATGCCCCATCTTGTGGGAAAACAGAGTCCGGTCCTGCTGGCAAATCCATAATTGGCAGTAAATTGGTACGTAAAATATCCTGATGATCCTCTGATTTCATTTTTCTGTCCATAAATCCTAGAAATGTTTGGCTGTTGAAAGAAAACACTTCCCAGGTCATTACGGATCCTCCGCTTTGTTGCCTGCTGATACAGTTCTTGGAATATTTTCTTAGGTCATGCCAGTAAAATTTATGACCATCAGGTCCGTCTAATTTCCATTTCTTTTCATCACTGAAGATAACAGAAATCCATTTTTCACTGTATGACATATGCTTTCTAGCCCACTTTAGACGTGCATCTTCATGTCTCAGCTTTAAGCAAGGTTTTGCTTTCATTCTCCTGTAAACAATATTTGTTGAAGCTTTAATTCTTCTGTGTACAGTACTTTTTGAAATTCTGGAAATTGATGCAATTTCATGCACAGATAAATTATCAACTTAAGCCATTTTTAATAACATTCTATCATCACGTAATTTGGATTTGCCAGCAGGACCGGACTGTGTTTTCCAACAAGATGGGGCATCCATCCATACCTCCACATCATCGAAAACATGGTTTAGGCAAAACAATATCACACTATTAGACTGACCAGCACTTAGTCCAGATTTGAATCCCATGGAGAACATATGGGAGGATCTAATCTCGTAAAATATATGAAAATGGAAAGCAATATACATGTGTAAATGACTTAAAAATTGCAATTGACAAAGCATGGTATAAAATACCTCCTTCTGTAATGTAATGTTTAGTTAATTCTATGGAACAACGTGTATTTGGTGTTATAAAGTGTCGCGGCAAAACAATTAAATATTAAAAGTAAGTTTTTTTGTTACTTTTATAAATGTAAAGCCAAAAAAAAAAAAATTACATGTGTCTATCCTTTTGGGACAGCACATTTTTATATAATTTAACACGTTCACGCCGGCGCGGTGGGTCACACTCTACTGTCTAAGAGATGTCAAGTCTCCGGCTTTTTGCACACCACTATTATTTTAGAGAAAATATTGTTTCTTTAAATCGCCCAATTGTTCTAATTAAATAAAACAATATTTTCTGTATTAAAATACTGGTATCCAAAAAGCCAGAGGCTTTGCAGCTCTGAGACAGTCGAGTGTGACCCACCGCGCCGGCGTGAACGTGTTAATCTATATTTTATAATTTCAAACCTTTGATCATATTTTATATGTGTATATCAGTAAAACTGATTTTATTTATTACCTATCTCACGAATTTTAATTGTACCTTATTACTTTTTATGTTAATGCAAATTTTATTGATTGTCTAAACTTTTGGGACGCGGTGTAGGAAGAAAATGAAAGAAGAATCATGCGTTAAGCACAGGTTATAAACACGGTTCGTTGATATATATCAATGGATATATACAGGGTGATTCATAAACGATGGGCAGAACTTTAAGGGGTTATAGTACACTTAAAGACAAATAATATTAAATAGGAGACTAAGGGTCCCAGACGTATCCCCAAGGAGATAGGGGGCATTAAAGTTTAGGGTCCGAAATTTCAAATGATTATAAAGCATGGAAAAATTGGTCGATTCGTTTGCGGTTTTTGCAAAAAATTTTCTTTATGCCAGTATTTTCTTGAAATAAAATTTTAAAGTTCAATTTCAAAAAATGCCGATAGGGGGCACTTTAGACTTTGGAGTAACAAACAACTACTTTTTAACGTTATTTTTTGTATTTCTTTAAATGATTTCGAAAGCTTAGACTTAAACTTAAATTTTGATCTAAAAATCTGAGTCCTAACGAGTAGTTAAGTAGCATAAACTGAAATTTGAAACCCTTCTCCCCCCAGAACAAAAATCAGTTATTCCCGATCTTTGTGTCGTAGATTAGGCTCTAACTACTGCCGCGTTTTGCTAAAATTATTCTTTATGTCAGTATTTTCTTGAAAATAAATTTTAAAGAAAATTTTCAAAAAATTCCGATAGAGGGCGCTTTAGACTTTGGAGTAACGAACAACTATTTTATACCGTTATTTTTTGTGTCTCATTAAATGCTTTCTAAAGCTTAGACTTAAACTTAAATTTTCAGCTCAAAATCTGAATCGCTGAGCGTGGTTCAGTAGCAAGGGGAGGGGGTTCAAATTTCAACTTCTGAACATAGTTCAGTTTGCACTACTTAACCATGCCCAACGATTCTGTGCTGTGATACGAGGCAAAAATACAACTTTCGTCAAGGACTGCATAGTCGGAATTCACTCATAAAGGCACTGGCACAGTTGGAAACGTCGCTCATGCAAACGTTAAAGCTCCATTCCTGACGCTAGTCACCGGGTGAAGAAGGAAACAGAAAGTATGCAAATGTCAAATGGGGAAGAAGAAGAACACGTATGCAAAATTTCGACACGATTCAGGCATAAAAACCACTGAACGGTGAGTCAAGTGTAAGTCGCTGTAGTAATGAATCGGAAGATGGTGCCCTTCACGAATAAGGAAAAGGCTGAGATGCATTTAATTTACGGAGCGGCAGATGGAAATGGTGCAGAGGCACAACGAATGTACGGAGAGCGATTTCCCAACAGGCGGTTGCCTAACCGCAAAACTTTCGAGCGCTTGCACAGACAGTTGTGTGAGACGGGATCATTTCTCGCTTCCCGGTCGAATGCAGGTCGTGCAAAAAAGAACGAATCAGTAGTTGTTGCAGAAGCCATTCTGCATGTAGTAGCGGCGCAGCCAAGTACAAGTACACGAACAGTGGCTAGGCAGGTGGATACCTCACAGTCCATGACTTGGAGGGTACTGAAGGATGAACATTTGCTCCCGTTTCATGTGCAACGAGTCCAGAAACTGTCTCCAGGGGATTATCCAAATCGTATTGAATTCGCCCGCTGGTTTCTGCAGCAGAACGCGCTAAATCCACATTTTGGACGAACTGTGCTTTTCACCGATGAATGTACCTTCACACGTGAAGGTACATTTAACACACACAATGCACATGTATGGGCGGATGTCAATCCACATGCTACGTATCCACATGCTCATCAGAGACGCTTTTCCATCAATATTTGGGCAGGAATCCTCGGAGACCACCTAATCGGACCGTACCTTCTTCCTGAACGCCTCAACGGTAAAACATACCTCACATTTCTGCAACATGTACTGTCAGACCTGTTAAACGTTGTTCCTCCACGCATCCGGCGGGTCATGTGGTTCCAGCACGATGGAGCGCCAGCCCATTACGTACGAGACGTCCGCAACTATCTGGACATCACATTTCCGAACAGATGGATTGGTCGAGGTGGTCCTGTTGCTTGGCCTGCTCGCTCGCCAGATCTTTCACCCCTCGATTTCTTTTTTTGGGGACGATTGAAGGCTCTTATGTATGAGACACCCATTGAATCCCCCGAGGAACTGGTCGCCAGACTTTCCGCCGCTGTAGGGGAAGTGCTCGAAAAGCCTGATGTTTTCGCGAATGTTCGCCGTTCCATTCTTCGCCGTTGTTCTGCGTGCATAACCTCTGGTGGTCACAATTTTGAACATTTATTGTAATTACATGTTAATAAATATGCTTTGGTAATATAATCCTAATTTGTGTCTTTTTACCTCGTATCACAGCATACAATGTGTGGACATGGTAAACTGAACTGTGCTCAGGAGTAGAATTTTCAAACCCCTCTCCCCAGAAACTTAACCACGTCTAACGATTCAGATTTTGGGCTGAAAATTTAAGTCTAAGCTTTAGAAAGCATTTAATGAGACACAAAAATAACGGTATAAAATAGTTGTTCGTTACTCCAAAGTCTAAAGCGCCCTCTATCGGAATTTTTTGAAAATTTTCTTTAAAATTTATTTTCAAGAAAATACTGACATAAAGAATAATTTTAGCAAAACGCGGCAGTAGTTAGAGCCTAATCTACGACACAAAGATCGGGAATAACTGATTTTTGTTCTGGGGGGAGAAGGGTTTCAAATTTCAAATTTCAGTTTACGCTACTTAACTACTCGTTAGGACTCAGATTTTTAGATCAAAATTTAAGTTTAAGTCTAAGCTTTCGAAATCATTTAAAGAAATACAAAAAATAACGTTAAAAAATAGTTGTTTGTTACTCCAAAGTCTAAAGCGCCCCCTATCGGCATTTTTTGAAATTGAACTTTAAAATTTTATTTCAAGAAAATACTGGCATAAAGAAAATTTTTTGCAAAAACCGCAAACGAATCGACCAATTTTTCCATGTTTTATAATCATTTGAAATTTCGGACCCTAAAATTTAATGCCCCCTATCTCCTTGGGAATACGTCTGGGACCCTTAGTCTCCTATTTAATATTATTTGTCTTTAAGTGTACTATAACCCCTTAAAGTTCTGCCCATCTTTTATGAATCACCCTGTATATCATGAAGATATGTTTCAAAGAATTTTATAATGGTTTATACATCATTTTTAATTTGAATAAATTCATTTCTAATTTGTATATTCACATTTGTTGATGATAATTTGAATTGGTTTATAATGATATATATCATGATACATACATATCCGATATTTATTTTTAAGGGGAGCGGGAAAGCAAAATTCAACTAAAAAATCGATTTTTACTTTTTTATATCATTAAATAGTTTAAACTTTTATCTTTCCAACGATGTGTCACACATGTTTATATATATAAAAAAAAAATAAGTGTTGAAATTAATCATTCTTTCTAAGAGTACTTCACAGCTTAATGGCCATTTAAATCTTTAATTGACTTTTTCTGAAAACTTGGATTGTTCATGTTTATGTTCCTTTTTTTCAATATCTATTAAACTTAAGAACTCAGATTTTTATTTAATACTTATATTATGATATATTGTATACTTTAACACAGGGGTTTAATGATTTGTTGAGAATTATTTATTTTAGGCAGTGAAATCTTACTAAAAATGCTAATTTAAAAATGACTTTCAATAAAAAATTATTAATTTTGAGTTCATCTTAGAAAGAAAATGGTCAGTTAAAATACGTAAATTATGCTATTTTAACTACTCAAAAAAATGTAGACCTCTATCTTTCACCATTTCTGAGAAAAAAGTACATAAAGTTGGTGAATTTAAGATGGCGGAGATAGGGCTTTTCCGGCCCCCTTAAAATATCCAGATGTTCGATATTTTCTATATTTGATATTTATTTACAAAATATCATCGTAGAAGATATTTTTTGATATTTTCAGTCAAAACAAGTGTAAATGAAAATTTCAACTGTTATTGACTGTATCATTCTGTAGTTAAAGAACTTTTGTTTCTTGCAGTCACTTTTTTAGCTAAAGAAAAAAAAATAACTTTTCCAAGCTTTATGTTTGAAGCTTTTATTTTTAAAAGTAGAACTAACAATTAAGTTAGGCATAATTAATTCAGAACAGACACTGAAAGATAAACTGTCCAATTTAGATAACTGGTAATATACAGCTTCATTAGAAAATAATCTTTTCTGATTTTGGTTTAGTTGACTTTAAACTGAGCATGTTAGGGAATAAAAAATAAAACGAGCTTACATTTTATGTTAAAATATTTCAATTAAAAAAATTATTTTATATTTAAAAGTTTGTTTTATAAATTTCTGATTTCTTGATAGTTCTTATAGTTTTTTTACAACTGTATAAAACAAATTGCTTCTGTTTTCAATTAGTTGATCTTCAATTTTGTTCTAAGTGAAAAAAAGAACAATGCATTTTTAGCATATTGATTAATTTTTCATGTTAAATGCCACATATTTAGTTCCTAAGTTATATTACGCTTGCAAATATTTATTATCAACAGTCAGTTGACTATAACATAAGTAAGACAATTGCACCATAAAATATAATAAATAATACATATATTTTAAAAACACATAAACTTCCTTAATGGTGCACATAAACAAGAACTTTTTAATGAACTTGTACAAATAAAATTAATGACAAAGCATATCTATATTAGCCCCCGGTATGCTATTTCTTTCTCCCAGCTTATTTTGTGTCGTCTCCAAAAAATAACGTTACGTTGTATAAGCCAGTCGTAAAACAAGGCTGGTGTATCGTTGTACGATTAAATACTCTATAGCAATTTTTTAAACTTCTAAGCATCGCACATTTTCAATTTTTATACCGTCGTATTGAAAAAAAAGTACTTTTAATTTTAAACGCAATTTGTTTGAAAACTGTATCTCAATTTATTTTTGAAATATTAATTTTTTTTGTAGTTTTTAGAGCCATTTGCTCAATATTGGCAACGGAAGTACTCCATTTCTGTAGAAAGTAAAGGAAAAATAATTGGAAAATAGTAATTATATATTTTTGTTGCCATTTTCTCATAACAACCGAAAGAAAATGTAATTAAAATACCTGCTATTTTGAAAAAAAATATATAAACGAATGATTTCTGTTAAGACATGGAGTTATTATAAACTATATTTAATTTTAAGTATCTATATTAATGTTACAAACAAATGAAGGCCTATGAATCATTAGATAGCCTTTTTTTGTCGAGTTTCTTTAATGACGGCATATCTTCGCTGCATTTGTGTATTATTTTGACGTCTTATGCATGCTTTACACATAGCTGCCAACATCTTACGCTTTTTTTTGTACCACAAAAATATAATAGTAAATTTTACCGAAGGCGCAAAGGCCAACATAGCGAAAAAGATTCCATGCCGGGACTCGAACCCGGATCATCAGTATAGTGCACTGACGTTCTACCGACTTGCAAACTCCTTTCTCGTTTTTACTTCACCTCTTCCAGGTAGTTAAAACGATGTCCTTTCATCCAGACCTGCCAATCTTTGAAAATCAGACAAACACAAAATTCAAATTAATCTGGAGGTTGGTTATTTGGTGCTTTTTACGCTGCAATAGGATAAACTCTAATTGTTTTCAGTTCGGACTGAGTTTAGATTCCTGCAGGTTGGGTTTGGGTTAACCCGATTTTTCAAAAGTTAGTTCTGTATATTCTTTTAGATTATAAACTATATACATTATAATAATAAGCAAAGATGTTTGTCTGTGTGTGATGAGGAGAGCGCAGAGTTGCAAGATTTGAAAAAAAGGTACCTCCATATCTTAAGTTATGTACCTCGAAGCCAGTGTTCGGATTTTTTAAAATTTTAACAGTCTTCTTATTTTAAATTTTTGTGTCCGTTTTTTTCCGGATTTCGTGGCGAATTTTCTACATTAGTAAAAGGAATACGGAATTCTTACAGCTATTTTTGAATTATATGCAAATTTTTGAATTATATGCAAATTTTTGAATTATATGCAAATTTTTTAATGCAATTTTTAGCTTTTTTTGTGTGTGTGCGTGTTTAGCCGCCATTTTTTGACTGCCGTAAAAGGAGTCCGGTTTCAATCTTTCAGCTCAATGTAGCAAATTTCATATGGCTTTTAGAGTTTTTTTTCATTCGCAGCGTTATTTTGACATTTATAAAAGAAACCCGGTTTCAATCTTTTAGCCTAATGAGCAAATTTGACGAAATTCGCGATTTTTTTCCACAATCGTTTGATGAAATTCGCGTTTCTACCGCGATCCTTTGACGAAACTGACTTTTTAACGCGGTCATTTGACGGAATTCGCATTTTTTTACCGCGATCTTTCAATGAAATTTGCGTTTTCTTTCGGCGATCTTTCAACGAAATTCGCAATTTTTTGCGCAATCTTTTGACGAAATTAGCATTTTTTCCGCGATCCTTTGACGAAATATATTTTCTAAAGCGATCGGATCGATTGACAAAACTGAATTTTTTAAGTGATCAGTTGACGAAATTCGCGTTTCTTTACCGCGATCCTTTGACGAAATTCGCGTTTTCTTTCCGAGATCTTTTGACGAAATTCCCGTTTTCTTTCTGCGATCCTATGACGAAATTGATTTTTTGTAGTATTTGCAATTTATTTTCCCCATCCCTTTCCACCCTATTACATATATTGTTAAACTCCTTTTTCCGTATTTATTTTCTTACTTTGTTTTTCATTGTACATCGGGCATTTGTTTACGTTCGTACTTCGCAACTCGCGAGTTGCTTGCTAGCGGCGCGTTGTCTTCTTGGCATTTAGCCATTTTCAGTTGCGATCGCAAATAGCAATAGCTTTATTTTTCATTCGTCATTTAAAAATTACTTTTAAGTTTATTCTAGCTTTAAATTACATAATCGTTACTTTTTAGGAATATTTCGTAAGTTCAGATATTTTTCATGTAATTTAAATTGTTAAAGTAAAATGTTAAAGTTTATAAATTGCATACTCGCTTTTCATTGGCTGGCGCCAAACCGCTATCATTTAAAGGGTCAGAGCAAAGTAGGATACAAAGTAAGCGTTCAATCTTAAATGAGAGAGGTAGTCCCAAGGTTAAAAGTGAGGTCACATCAATCAAGGTCACACGCCACTTAGCGGACGGGGTTGAACTACAGCAAGATGCCTGATTGTTTTCTTTTTTCCGGGTCATCTATTAACTGTACATCTATGAAATAACTGCGCACACGCAAACGTCGTGTTTTCATTTGTTTGTAGAAAAGGTTCCAGGAAGGATGGAAGAGGTTTCATTTGTTTGTATGTTGAAAATATAGAACTTTCTACTAATTTTTATTCGTGATTATTAAATTTATTTATAATAGTTAATAATTAAAATAAAAACAGTTCTTTTTTAGAACTAATTTTATTTGTCAAAATGGCAAAACATTGGCCTTCTCATAGCTGTAGTTTCCGAAATTGTAAGAACTTTCTTTCTGACAGAATTCATCTCTTTCGTTTTCCAAATGTAAAACAAGTTAGTTACGCGTTTTTATTTTATTTTATAAAAAAGATGAAATATTATTTTGTATATACTATCAAATGTCGCTGATTTAAATACGCTCATTTTTAATTATGTTTTTTTTAATGTAATGAACAATGACGCATAAAAATTAGTTAATATATGTGAAGATAAAATTTTGTAGTCTCATTTTTTGCTCAATTCCTGATGTGCTAAAAATTTAAAAATGATACACACAGAGTGTATTCCCGATGAGATACAACGTTTATTACTGTTTAGGATATGTATAGAATTTAATTATGAATAAATGAATAAATTTTTAGTCTTTTTTTTCGTTTATTGAGCGCAGACGATAAATTTTCTAATATTATTTTGATCGCATTGCGCTCATGTTACTTAAAATACAAATATTTCATTCCTTTAATTTAAAACTCATTTCATTTTATATTAGGATCCACTGTAATTTAAAATGCATGCATTAAATGTTGTACAATTAAACGAGCAAGTATTGTTCATTTATTTGTTTAGATACTTTGCGGATTCTAGACAACAGCTTCAATAATTTTCCCGAATCGACAGATTAGATTTTTTTTTTTAAGAGACAAAGCCATTTAGAGAATGCCTGTTAAAAATTCAATCACGAATTTAAAACTTTTAGTCACTCACGGAAGATGAATCTTGTTTACTAGATTTATTGCAAAATATTTTTGTTACAGTTTGTTTTGATAAAAATATGTCTATTCATAAAAAATAGTCGCAATGTCATTTTAGTTCTTGGATAAAAGGCAATAATGTCTTCGTAGCATTAATGCCTTTCTCCCGAAACTAAAATGATACTGTGACTATTTTTGTATACATAATTTTATCAAAAAGAGCTGTAGCAAAAATATTTTGCACTAAATTTGGTAAACAAGATTTATCTTCTATGAATAAGTATAGCTTATCAGAACTCTTAAAGCTTCAAAATGTTCGAATTTTTAATTTTTTTAGATGTTAAACTCCTATTTTTTCTGAACATTTTGATTAGGCCTGTACCTTAAATAGATTTAAACCTTACGTCGGAAATCCGATTTAACCATTGGTCTTAAATCGATTTAAGCTAACATCGGAAATCACGATTTAGCCAATGTCTTAAATCGCGATTTAGCCATTGTCTTAAATCGCGATTTAGCCATTGGCTTTAAATCGATTTAAAACAAAATACTGATTCAGAGCTAACATCAGAAAAACAATTTACCTACTTTGATGTATCTACAGCTTACGTAGCAAGCTGCTGTTAAATCGATTTAGGAGGATCCGATTTAAGCAAACATCGCAAGCCCATAGGCGTAACCAGGGGGGGTGCCCTGGGTGCCCGGGCACCCCCCCGCTTGCGCAGACTCAAGCACAATTATTTAAAAAAAAATCGAAATCTACAAAAGAAAAAAGAAGTGAAAGCAGAGTTCAGTTAGTTTAACAAATTAGTTCAATTCACAAAACTAACAGCCTAAGTTTTGAACTGTGATAAAAAAATAAAAAAAAGAATTCCACGTTCTTTTTTTTTTTAAATTATGTTCTTTATCTTTTTTAAAACTAGAATATTTACAACAATCTGTATTAGTCATATTAAGTCAAAAAAGAGGTTTTATAATCCCACTTTGACGTCTTTTTTTTTGTGGGAGATTTTTTTTTTAACACCGTTCTTACTATTGCATGTTTCTGCAATTTCATGAGAAATTAAAGCAAGTTCTTAAAGAGGATAGAAACATAAATTATTTGTCTCTTTGATTGCGCAGTCTGAAGTCTAGAAAGAAGCAAAAAAAATTGAAAGGGAATGCAGGTGTGAAACAGTAGTTGCAAAATGCGATTAGCCGGGGGAAAGGTGGGGTGCACAGACCCTGCCTCCTTTGAAAATGAGAAATAATAGCACAGAACATTAAAATTAATCTGGAGTTGATTGGTTGGTTGAATTTCGTGTTTCGCGACCATATTTTGACATTCGTAAAAGGAATATGGTTGCAATCTTTCAAGTCAATATAGTCATTTTTTTCCTCTGAAAATTTTTATGCGATTTTTGGAGTTTCTTCTCGTTTTGCAGAGCTCTTTTGAAACTAGGAAAAGGACCCGGTTTTAATCTTTTAGCCCAGTGCTGTAAATTTTGACAAAATTCGCGATTTTATTCTGCGATCATTTCATGATATTTACAATTTTTCCCAAAATCATTTGACGAAATTCACGTCTTTCTACGCGATCTTTTGTCGAAAAGCGCACTTTTCACCACGAACATTTGACAAAATTCGTGTTTTTCACCGCGAACCTTTGACGAAATTCGCATTTTTTACCGCGATATTTTGACGAAATTGGGATTTCTTTAGCACGATCCTTCGATGAAATTCGTGTTTTATTTACACGATCTTTTGACGATATTCGCATTTTCTTTCTGCGATCCTTTGGTGAAGTTCTCGTTTTCACCGGGATCCTTTGACGAATTGTTTTTGGCGACCTATTCACGAAACTTATTTTTTTACAGGGGTCATTTGTCGAAATTCGCGATAGTTTTGCGCGACCGATCGGGAAAATCCTCGATATCTTCCCGTAGCATTTATCAAAATCTTCTACTCTTTTCCGCGACTTTTTGACGGAATTTGCAACGTTTACTCGTCAATCATTTATCGTAATTCGTGATTTTTTTGCGCAATCTTTGACAAAATTTGCGATTTCTTTTTGCACTGTTTTATCGAAATTCACGATATTTTTCACGATCGTTTGAAGAAATTCCCAATTTTTTTCAGGGACCGAGTCACGAATTGATTTTGAGAAGTTCCACAAAAGAAATAGAAATAGCGGACTTCAAAAAATTTTTTTGAACTCACTTAAGATTCACAAATCTGTGAAAGAATTTTGAGGACGGATTTACTACTCAGCATTTTTTATTATGCGAGACTTTTTCTTTTCTGTGCACAAATAGCGCGAAATCGCACGCTATTTCAAACCCTGCCCGTCAAAGAAAACTTCATTACTAGTGGCGTTTCGCTGGTTGCTTTTTTAAAAGTTGCTTTTTTAGAATAAAAGAAATCTAGGATTTGAAGGGGGGGTAGGGGGGGAGAGACAGCCTTCGACAACGTACCCTCGACTAAGCTACGATCACTTCCGTCTCGAAACAAACGAATCCTGAATTATCGCGATTTTTTTTTTGTTTGTTTCGAGCCAAATTAAATTTTCAGCTTTCTTATAAGAACTGATTTGACATTCTTCCATTTCGAATTTAATCACGGCAATTGCAAAAATTACCGGAGTTCGTTTTCTGTTTAAAAAAAAAAAAGTCTAATAATCACCTCAAAGTGCAAAAAAACCCGCTAAAAATCGCATTAAAAATTCGGAAAAGATTAAAAAACAGCAGGGAACGAAATTAACTAATTGGCAAAAATATTTAAACCTGATTCCTTTTAGGAACGCGAAAAAAACCCTCTAAAAATAGCATTAAAAAATTGTTACAAATTGAAAAATCGCTGTAAGAATCTCGAAAAAACTTTATTGAAAAGAAGACAAAGTTTACTGGATAAAATATATAAATCGGATTGTTTTTAACTAATCTGAAAAAATTCGCATAAAAAATTAATTGAAAAAATTCCAGAAATTGTCTTCGATATGCATGATTTCAGGCAAACAGGTACTTTCCTGTCAAATCTTGCGGCTGTGAGGACTGCATTGTTTTTTCAGAGTTCAGCGCACGCGCGTACACACACACACCCAGTGACAGACAAGCACCTATCTTTATTATTAAAGTCGCATCATGATAATATAATTTTTACCGCCTAGACAAAAATTTAGTGTATACAGTAGACGCTCGATTTTGCGAACCTCTTTTTTACGAATTCTTTGTTTTTACGAACTGATGTACTAGTCTCGACCAGCCTCCTATTGAACTAATGTTATTCCCATTTACGAACTTTCGATTTTACGAACGCATTATAGTATGAGTCCACTCGAGTTCGTAAAATCGAGCGTCTACTGTATTATCATGATCTGCTTTACCTAATACATTGGACACATTCTGAGGTAAAAAGATGAATTTTTAATGAATATTGTAATTATTTATAATAGTATAATAATTATGTATATGCACTTTCCTCCAAAATTTCTTGGGTCCCCCCACTCCCGATGATCCCTAAGAAGTCATGGAGTCACATTCTGAAAAACTTCCGTGAGTATGTACTGGTGTACAGCATGTATTATCTGAGATTTAATTTCATCTATAAGGCTTTGACCTAGATAATGTTAGGTCTCATGCAATGCCCCTGTGCCTATAGAAGTTTCCATCATAATTAAAGGTCTTTTTTAATCTTTATAAGAAGTTAGAGTTGCAAAAGGTTTTACACTTGTGACCACACTTAGTCACTGTCTTATTTCACTGCTGCAAGGAGATTTACATATCTTTTTTTTTACCATTAGATTTAGTTTTGATATTTTGATCCCTTTCTCACGCAAACAAAAATCGCATTTGAACCTTTTTTAAAAGAAATACCATACAATTATAAATTCTAAGAGGAAAACCTGTCTAAAACGGAAATTCGACCGGTTTCATGGGGTTCCGTTTTAGCAAGTTTTACTTTATAAGATATTGTTTGTATCCAACATATTCAGGTTAAAAAGTCTGGGCACCCCCCCGTTCAAAAGGCTGGTTACGCCTATGAAGCCTCAATACTTTCCGATTTAAGAAAAACAAGGCAAGCTGGTGTTAAATCGATTTGGCAGAATCCGATTTAAGAAAATATCGAACCCCAATCCTCTCTGATTTAAGAAAACGACGATTTAAGTAAAAATTGATATTTATTTATTTATTTTGTAAACGAGATTCAGAGTTTATTTTTCAGAAATTAAGAACTTATATGGTGGAAAGTTGAAAAGGAAAAGTAATGTTTGAAAGGGGGGGGGGGGGGCTTTGAGACCTATAGCGGCATGGCTGTCTCTCGAATGATCCAATTGTTTAATTCTTAAAATCCAAATTCATCGAACTTCAGTTTATATGTTAATGCAATTTTTTGATGAAAAATTAAGTTTTCACATATTTGAGATATGTTGCAATATGTATTTTTTATTTTCTATTATTCTGTAATTAATTAAAATGTTTTAAAGTAGAATCCTGCATTTTTTTAAAAGATTGTTTTCCTGAAATTGATTCAGTATTTATATGATAAACAAACAAAAAAAAAATAATAAAGTTTTATATTTAAAATCCAAACTCATCAACTTTCAGTTTGTACTTTTATGCATTTTTATGATGGAAAATTCATTTTTTACATATGCTATTGTAATATATATGAAATTGATTATTATATATTATAATTATATATGAAATTGATTGAATATTTATGGTTGAAAAAAAAAGAATAAAATTTCATATGTAAAATCCAAATTCGTCGAATTTCAGTTCTTATTTTTATCCATTCTTTAAAAGAAAAATTAATTTTTCACATGTTTGGGTAATATCTTAATATATATTCTTTATTTTCTATTATTCTGTAATTAATTAAAATATTTTTAAATAGTCATGCATCGGGTTTGACATCCGATTTCAACGCCAGGCCTCGTGGATTGAGTATCTTGCTGAAATTGATTCACTATTTATATCCAAATTCATCCGTTTTTAGTTTATATTTTTATGCATTATTTTGATGAAAAATTAATTTTCATATGTTTGGGTATTATGGGAATATTTTAGTTTTAACTTATTATTATTTTGTAATTAATTAAAAATACTTTAATAAGGTTCTGAAATAAGTCAAGTAACTTGATTTTTACAGCAGAATGAGGGACGGGTAGAGGGGGCATTCATTACATGTTTCTGCAGATCTGCAATTTTCTGCTTTTTTGACATTTTGCTATCATTAAGAAGAGATATATTTTAAGATTATATTTTATTACTAATCTTGCAAGAATGACAACAGCCTCGAAAAAATCAGCAATTTCAGTAATGTAGTTCAAGGCTTACACTTTCAATCCTTCTCCATCCACTATATGAATGTCAGCATTTATGTTAAAGAAATCTTATTATAATCTAAAAGTTAAAAAGATACAGAATTGCACCTTATTTCTCATATCTCCCCTCTTTTCTTTTCTTTTTTTTTTTTACTACTTTTCTCATCATAGTAAATGAACAGTTAAATTCATCATTGAATTCTTTGAATCTTCTTCTGTTTTACCTCAATAACTTTTTAATTCTGCGTCTGTAAAAAAAGGTTTGTGTAGGTTGTTAGCAATGAAGTGCTATTTGGGTGGGCTAGGGGAAGTTGCCCCCGCCCCTTTAAGGAATTTAGATTGTAGCAGCATAACAAGTCAGACCAAAAAAAAAAAAAAAAAAAAAATCATTTTCTTTTATATTACTTCTTAAAGAATGAGTTTATAAAAAATGTATTAAAATAGGTCACAAATTTTTAAAATGGAAAAAAAAAATAGTGTTTTGGGACATTCAATTTTTTTTTTATGTGTAAAATATACCTCTTTTCAAAGGTATTTGAAAAATTAAAAGCTAAGAATACTAAATAATACACGAGGGGGGGGGGGGGGGCTGCATAAAGGCCGTATTTTGTTACTAAAAATTAAAAAATAGGCTTCCATATTCTAAAATGTAAAATCGGTGTTAAATCGCGATGTTAGATAGATGATAAATCGATTTAAGAAATTTCTACATCGCACAGTCCTAATTTTGATTGTTTCCTTGAAATTCCCATTAGAACAGAAGTTATGGCATTTAGAAATATACCCGCTCAATAGTTGAAGCGGTGTTTTCGAAATTTTCAAGTCATTTTTCTCCAAACGACGTTTTTGGTGTATAAGGCGCATCCTACACTGAGACGACAAGCGACATGAAGCCGCAACATGTAGCGCAAAAACCGGTCGAAACACAAAGAACGAAGTTGTTTCAAACCTGTTTTAAACCAGTTTTTCCAGCGAATTCAAGTGACATGTCTTACGTGTCGCCTTAGTGTGGGACTTGCCTAAAGCGCAGGATATCTCAAAAACGTCTAAATATTTTTTCATGAAAATTTCAAAACATGCGTTTCATGTTAGTCTGTATAAACTGAACCTGAAATTTTCTGTCTATTGTTCAAAAAAATATATTTTTAGGTGATTATACTGTTGAAATTTTCAAAATTTTGTATTAGCTAGATAGAACTTTGTATTAAAAATATAAAAATGCTTTAAATACAAATTTATTTAGGTTCAGGGTAATTAATACAAATTGAAGTATAAGTAGGCGCCAAAATTTTCATTCTAGTTGCAAAATTTACTTTGTAATCCTGCGCGTAAGCTGTTATACCAATTTTCTGCTCGTCAAATGTCTGACAGTTTGTAAGCCCCTGCCCTCTGAATGCTAATTCTGCAACTTACAAATTTTTTTTAAATACATGAAATGAAAGAACATATACTTATATCTTTCATCCCAATACAAATTTTGTTTTAAAATCATATACATTTTAATATATTAAACGTTGAAAATTATAATTTTTTTTTTCATTTTTTCCAATTTTAAGAGTTCTGAGACCTCCTTAAGATTGAATGCTTAAGTATGCAGTTTAGGTTTGCACGGTGTGCTCAGATGCTTTGCCTGTGTTTTGGATTCTTCTACCTATGCCTGAGCTCTCTCGCTCTGGTTAATATGTTTAACCGATATTTACTGCGTTGAAACGCATGTCTGCTTTAATTATAAAATTATACTTAAAGTAATGAAATATAGAAAGTTTTTAGTGATAGGTTTGCTGTTATGTATTATGGGATGAATTATCTACTTTTCTTACGTTTTCGATGCCCTTATTCATAAAGTTGAAACAACCGTGCATTTACTCTTTTCTTTTGGGATGGAATGGTAAAATTATGGCAAAAAGCGGTAACATCATGGTAAAATTAGCTACTGGAATCCAGTGTTATTTGTCTCCTGTGTTTATTGATTATCGAAACCAAGTACGGTTAATTCATGCGTATACACCAGTGTTTCTCAACATTTTTTGGTTGACGGCACACTAAAAATATCAGGAATTATTTGCGGCTTATCTGAATATAAAAAATGTGAAAGTTGTATCTTACAAAAAAAATTATATATTTATTTACAAAATTTATTCAATGAGAGCGCTCAGCGTATTTTCTTGAACAAATTAAATCAAAACAAGGTTCTAAAGTCCCCAGAGAAGTTCGCATTTCATCGTTAACTTTTAAAAGCCTTACTCGAATTTTGGACTTGATTTCTGCCAATGCTGAAAATCCAAATTCACAAATTCATGAAGATGCAAAAGGCAGAAGAATTTTAATAGCATTTCAAGCTGATTGCGGGGTACAAATTTTTGACAAAAAGCCAACACTCATCCAAATTTTTCTCGAAGATTGTTGAACGGTAAAACTTCTTGTTTCTCAAATCAATGAGCTATTCTTTTTCTGTTGTTGTCAAATTTAGTGTCTTGCAAATTACAAATGGCTTTGTTAACAACCATTCATATTCCTCAACTGAAAGCGAAGGAAAGTAGTTTTTAAGTGTTAAGAGCAAGATAAATAGAAAATGTCGCATTGTTGATATGACACCATACAATTTTAATTATCTGTCAAAAAACCTCGCGGCACACTAGTGTGCCGCGGCACACAAGTTGAGAATCATTGGTATATACAGATATCATCACCGATTTATTAAAAATCAGTTCAATAGATTTCTTTGCTTTTTCGACGTGTCACCACAACATACACTGTTGTAAGTACTCTTTTTCTTTTAATTACTTAAAAGATATTTTTGAAGTGTCATATAAATGTAGAATTTACACACTTAGTTTTTGAAACGATAGCAACCTCAATTCACGTTACTCTGCTGCAAATTAAAGGAAAGGGATTCGACTTCTAGTGTTAAACGTCAATGAGTGTGGATTTCATCCCTATTGAAACTGAAATACTTGCAAATTAACAATTTTTTAGGGTCATTTATCGAACTTTGCGATATTTTCGCGCGACCGATCGACAAAATTCGCGATATCATTCCGTCAGCAATTAACAAAATTCACTACTTGTTTCTGCGAACTTTTTATGAAATTTGCAATATTTTTTCGCGATCGTTTATAGAAATTCGCGATTTTTTAATACAATCTTTTGACGAAATTTGCGATTTTTTTTTAGCAACCAATTGAATAAAATAGCTATACTTGTTTCTGAGATTTTTGACAAAATTCACGATATTTTCCCACCATCGTTTGAAGAAATTTTCAATTTTTTCCGCGACGATTCACGAAATTTTTCAATGATCATTTGAAGAAATTCTCAATTATGAGAAATTCCATAAAAAAGGAAAATCGCGGACTCACAAGAAATTTAAAAAATACTCGCGGAAGAATCACAGGCCTGTAAAAGAATTTGGATTGGTGGAAATACCGCACAGCATTTTTTATTATGCGGAACTTTCCTTTTCTGTTCACAAATCGCGCACGCTATTTTAAACCGGCCCCTCAAGAAACTTTTGAAATGATCCCCAATTCCTGATATAAATATTTACAGAAACTCAATTCATTTGTGGTTAATATCCATTAAGACGATTTTATGTTAAGAAGTTTCTTTACCAGCCAAGACTTTTTTTTTTTACCTTGCGCTTTTTTTATGTCCTAATTTTCGGACTATTGACCGATTTAAAAAAAAAAAAAAAAAAATTCGGAACAGCTACACCCCTGAAAAATGTGCTGCGCGAACTGAACTGGAAAAAAAAAGTGTGTGTTTTGTAGAAAATCGTAGTTTTAGACCGATTTTTGTAGCATCGTAGTTTGTAGCTCCGAATCGTAGAAACTACGATTTTTTCGCAGCAATTGGTAGCTATGCATGTCTCTTTTAATTTGTGGAAACAAAACAAGCGAACAAACAAAACTCGTACGGAGCAAGGTCAGGTAAATACGGGGTGCGAGGCAAAGGAGTCGCGCCGTTTTTAGTCAAGAACTGCGGCGAAGTGATAAGGCTACGGAATCAGGTGCATTGTCATGGTTTGCAGGTTTTTTTTTTAGGATACTTTCACTTTCAGAACCGGTTTCGAAAGTGTAAGTGTCCTCATAAAAAACTTGCAACAAAAATATAAAAAGTAGAAAACGGGAATTGAAGAAATTGACATAAGCTATCCAATGCAAAAAAATAAAAATATTGAAACGCAAACAAGATATTAAAAAATATATATCCCATAGGATTAACATTAGAGAATGGGTGTTTTCGCGTGAGTGAAGTAGCCCCTTAAACGGCGAAACTTCGTTACAATATTCTGAAAGTATTTCTTCATCTATGTTTGACCCATGGTTTTAATTTCTTGTTTTTTAACACTTTCCAACATAGTTAAAAAGTGTTTATGAATTCGGTTTGTCTGTCCGTCCGTGCTCTAAATCGCGTAAATATGGTCAGATTGCCATGAAATTAATCTATGTTATTGGTGTTTACAGTGGCATGTTCGGTATTTAAAACGAAGTGTGTAACATTAACGGTTCATTTATAGGGACACCCAAAAGAATTCCGTTTACATTATGGACTATGGGGGAAAATCGTTTGCGGTGTATTTTAATGATATTACACTATTTTAAAGATATTGAAATTTGTATATATCACTGAGGTGTACTACAAAACGCTTACTGTAGAATCTGGCGTGCATATATTTACCGTTCATTTACAGGGACACACCAAAGTATTTGGCTACAGTACTGCCTAGAATAGTTGCTGGAAATGCGTTTTTATTTGTAATACGAGTTTTAAAATTTTACTGTACTTTTTTACATAAGCATAAATTCTATAGACCCACGGTCGGCAACAGGCGGACCGCGGAAGGTGGAAGCATGGACCGCCAAAAATTTTCGATTTGAATAAAATTTTTTTTAAATATTAACATATTATAGATACGTCGTTTGAGCGATAGCCTTATCAATGTTTCTTATATTTTACAAGTAATAGCGCGATCAATTTGAATTTTTAATAGTGATGCATAGTTGCTATGATGTGAAACACAAAACACTGCGTTGGAGCGCAGACTGGGGGTGAACTGACAGGCTCAACATTGGTGCGCATGCGTGACGAAGGGGGGGGGGGGGGGTGGCCGGCTGTTTTGGAAACACTTCGCATTAGCTGTTCACTACGTGAACCAAACTTTAAAAAACTGGCTCTAGACCGCAAGTGTAATTTTTCAATGAATACCTGCTTTTTCTATCTTATTATGTGTATGTAAAAATTTTCAGAACGTATTCCTTTGTATGTAGTACTTTTTCGAAACGAATATCTGACTTTTCTATTTTATATTATATGTATGTGTATGTAAAAATAAAAAAAAAATTAATTTAAAAGTAATTAGTACTTATATTACTTATGTGGGTTTTTTTCTCTGGACCTCGATAAAACTTTTCAAAAGTATTCGGACCGCACTTAAAATTACTTGCCGACCCCTGCTATAGATCATACAAAGGGCTACAGGTTCCCAAGTGCATTTTCGTTTATTGACAGAAATTGCTGGGAAATTTCAACTCTGCTATGCGTTTAACTAAACTAACTTTCAGCACACTAAGTAATATACATATGAATCTATAGATTATATACAGTACTGCACAAAACAATTCAGCTATTTTTCGTACTATTCATGATAATTGCAGAAATTGGTTTTTCAAATGCGTTATGCGATGTTCTAAATAGTTTATTTAGACATCTTTCATTTAGAATAAAGAAAAGGTGTTTCCAAAAAAAAAAGAAACAAAAACACGTGACTGATTTAAAAAAAAAAGATGTAACTCATCCAGGGGCTTGAATTTCAGGGCGGGATGGCGGGATTCGCTCCCAAAATTTTGAAATCCGCCCAAAAGAATATCGTGGGCGAAAGGCTCCCGTCCAAAAAATCTCACCATTTTCCTGAAAATTTTACATTTTGAAATTACGATCAACTCCTGCGAACGCCTTGCGAATTTCCCGACATTTTCGAGCGGCCGATTGGCACATTTTGCGGTTTTTTTTACCGCGAAAGATGGTTGAAATTCACAAATTTTTCACGCGACCGATAGACAAATTTCATTATTTTTTTCTCGAGATCGGTTGACAAGTGTCCGCGACCGATCGGCAAATTCAGGGGTGATTCTGTTCCGAAAATTTAAGGCATTAGGTTCCGAAAATTATGAAAAATCGGTCATCAGTTCAACAGAAAAATATCACGAATTTCGACAAATGATCGCCGAAAAAATCAATTTTGTCAATCGTTCGAGGAAGAAATTGCCAATTTCATCGCAAAGGATTGCGAATAAAATGCAAATTTCGCCAAAGGATCGCGTAAAAACGCGAATTTCGTCAGATCGCGAAGAAAAAACACCCTCGAAATTCATCAAAGAATCGTAAAAAAATGCAAATTACATCAAAGGATAGTAAAAAAAATCGTAAATTTCGACAAAGGAATGCGGAAAAAACGCGAGTTTCGTCAAAGGATCGCAAAAAAGCGATTTTCGTCAAAGGATTGCGGAATAAACGCGAATTTAGTCAACGGGCCGCTGAAAAAAAACCGCGAATTTCATCAAAGAATCGCAAAAAAACGTGAATTTTGTCAAAGGATCGCGGAAAAAACTCGCGTTTCGTCAAAAGATTGCGGGAAAATGCGAATTTCGACAAAGGATCGCGATAAAAACGCGAATTTCGTCAAAAGATCGCGAAAAAATGCAAATTTCGTCAAAAGATCGCGGATAAAACGTGAATTTCGTCAAAAGATTACGAAAAAAAATGCAGATTTCGTCAAAAGATCACGAAAAAAATGAGGATTTCGTCAAAAGATCACGAAAAAAATGAGGATTTCGTCAAAAGATCGCGAAAAAACGCGATTTTTAACAAAAGATCGCGAAAAAAACACGATTTTCGTCAAAAGATCGCGAAAAAACGCAATTTCCGTCAAAGGGCTGCAGAAAAAATAGCCTGAAATCAAACCGAACAACAACAACAAAAAAGAGTTTACTCGACCTGCAACAAAAAAAAAAAAAAAAATAGTGCCTGGAGAGGATTTCCCAATCCCTTCCCATCCCCTGATGTAACCTTTCAGGAAATTTGCTAGGAATTTCAATTTTTTTTTTTTTTTACTCAGAAACATCCGTGAATTTTACGGTTACTTTTTGCAACAGACTGACGGAATTTACAGTTTAATCCAACGTCTGATTGATGAATTTCGCGATTTTATACTGCGGCCAATCGACGAATTTCACGATATTCTTCTCTCGACTGATCGAGGAAATTCACGATTTTTTTTTCCTACGCCCAATTGGCATATTTCACGATATTTTTTTCCTGTGACAGAAAAAGGAAAATATCCAAAAGGGTGGGCCAAAAAAGGACTTTAAGTATTACAGGGTGCTATGCTCTGGAAATTGGTCTAGATTCAGTACTAAACAAAAATAAGATTAGAAGGATTGCAAAGATCTTGTGGTGCACACCAAGGAAAAATTCCGAGTTCCAATCAAACATATGTAGAAATACCAAATAAGT
Source organism: Maratus speciosus (assembly GCA_963932465.1). Taxonomy (NCBI): domain Eukaryota; kingdom Metazoa; phylum Arthropoda; class Arachnida; order Araneae; family Salticidae; genus Maratus; species Maratus speciosus. The sequence goes on from OZ010799.1 coordinate 39,219,910, forward strand.
TGATCCTTGGAATTAACAGAAATTAGGACTGGACAATTTAAAGTTAACCTACATTTCTCGTGTAGTAGAAGAAATCAATCAACAGTATCCATTTCAAACTTTTGACTTTGATTGAACAAGTATTCAAATTTTAAGCAAAGAAAATACCAGGGAGTCAGGTTGTCGGAGTTTCCTCTTAGTTCGCACAACTTTGAAGAAATTCCGTGCTATTTATATGCTGCCACCACCGATATATGATTACGTGATATCGGTCACGCACTGAGAGGTTTGTTTAAATGAAAACCAACGTATTCAATTAACTAAATTAACAGTTTATTTACACACTATTTACACTTAAAACTCGGATGTAGGTGATCCGGTTCAACATTAAATTAAATACAGTAAAGCTGGCTGTGTACTGTTAAAACTACGTTATATCACTCTCACTCTATACGCGTTAAATTAGCTTTTCCGGAGATCAATCTCAATATCCCAACACATGGGCTCTAAGCCTAAGCTCGGCGAGCCTCACTCAATCCTACGCTCTATCTAAGAGCTATCCACAGAAACTACTGTCCACTCTGCGCTCTCGGCTCCAACTGCCATGCTCCGTCCCAAAAACGACTGCTTTCCGCACCCTCTGCCTTTACTCAACCTAACCCGCCAGGGTTTCTACCAGGCTCGCATTCCAAGCTCTTTTCCTCGTTCGTGGAATGCCTTTGTCTCCCCATCTTCAACAGACATCTCAAAAGGTCGGTCACACCCCTCTCCAACTATCTTTTTTTCCCCTTCATTCCATCTGTACTAGGGTGTTTCAAAAGTAATGGGTCCGAAAAAAAATTTTCATTTTGATATTGCATACCCTTTTATTTTATGAGGTTTGATGATATAAGCTTATATGTAAAATTTCTAGAAACTAGGAAAAAGTTAAGTGACCTCTCAAAGTCGTCGAACTTTTAAAAAATTTGCATTTTTTTCGAAAATCTCCAAATTGACGTCCATTTTTTCAAAAGCAATAAACAAAACAATTTTTACAGTAGGTTGAAGTTTTAATTTAATATTCTTGATCTCTTAAGGTAAGTTTTTTATAAGTGTTTCTTCAATGGCCAAGTAATGATTTGCTGATGATATTCTACTGTGTGATAGAGGAGTTGACCTTGATCCTCACCTTACACGAGTACATTATTGAATTCAGTGTCTAATAACACGCGCATACTGGCACAGCACGTTTGGCACAATCATTTACCACTAATAAAGAATATTTTTTTTCTTTGACAATATTATAATCGTTTATCTACAAATGAATCAACATCGTTTTTTAGAAATGAACTGACAAATTTTAGGACTGTAAAAAGATTGATTGCTTAGCTGCAAAATCTCGTAGCATTTAACCAAGTTCCTTCTTAGGTTTTCTGAAACTGAAACAATTGCCTTTTTCTCTTCAATTAATACAGGATCTGAAAAGAGTGATAACCCAATCATGTTCTCACTTAGGTACCAAAGTTTTCTTTTATGTTTTATCAAGAACTTTTTTGTCAGTTCATTGTCTATTTTTTTAAAAATAATTCCAGAGATTTAAGAGAATCAAATCATTCTAAGGTGCACTACAGCTTAAAGGTACAGAGGACCACGCTTTTATATAAATTGTCGCGATAAACAGGTGTGTTTTAATACATATACCTCATATTTCATGAAGTTGAATTGCTCACGAAAGCGAAATTTTTTAATGGAAGAAATTCTTTTTGTTATCCACCGCGTACGATGGTATGCACCAGAAGGGCTGAATGTAACTTTGCTTTTGCCTTTAAGAAATTGTGATGTGATTTCACACAAAGTAGTAAGGGTAAGTTTTATACCAGGGACTGCACTAAAATTCTAAAGCATTTGCTGGGTTTCCCTGGGTGGCCATCCCGGGTTAGTTTTATGAACTTCAGATAATCATCACAAGTTTGAATATTTCTGTGACTGTTTGTAAAGGAAGGCTATAATGACACTTCTGTTTAGTTGTAGCTAGTGTTTTTCATCTTCAGTTAAAACACAACCATCAGTATCCTTATCAATTGGTGCATAGCTAACAATATTTATCATGGCCAGTAATCTTTAATTCTACCCAAAATAGCGATTTGAGGTCCTGATTCCTGGTGAAGTGAAAATAAGTCAAATACAGCAGAAGCTATGATTATAAGGTTATGATGCTTCTTATGTTCGCGCTGTACAAACATTTTATCCTCATGAAACGTAATCATTTTTTGCACTTCTAGTTGATCATGAAGATGTTTTATTTTGATATTGCATACCCTCTTATTTTATGAGGTTTAATGATATAAGCATATTTGTAAAATTCTAGAAACTAGGAAAAATTTAAGTAACTTCTCAAACCTGTCAAACTTTTAAAAACTTGGCATTCATTTCGAAAATCTACAAATTGATGTGCATTTTTCTAAAGCAATAAACAAAATAATTTGTAAAGTATGTTGAAGCTTGAATTTAACATCATGTACAAACGATGTAATGTTTGACCAGTAGTTGGTAATAATTGGTTATAAAGTTCTTTATGAAAAATGGAAATCAGATGTGAAGACCACATTATTACTTTTGGTTTTTCTACTGGAGATATGTCACTCGTCTTCTTTGACAAAACAAATTGCTTAAATTTGTATTTGATACAACAATTTCATCCATTTTTACAGTAATTGTGAGGAAACATGTTATAAAGAAAGTATTAAAAATTGAACTGGAACATCATAATTCAGATTTCAGAACATGTAACCAACCAACATGAAATAAGCTCCTTTCTCTAAAAATACTAGACATTTCTCTTTACTGCGTTTTTGAAAATTTTTTTCTTCTTTTCACTTTAAGTGATTTATAATAAAGGTTTTAATAAACTATATATTTGTACTATGTGCAATTGCAACGTCATTAAAATAACGCTTATTCTAAGGAAATACTAGATACCTCACTTCACTTCCATTTTTGCACTTTTTATTCTTCACTTTACTTTATGCGATTTATAATAAAGATTTTAATAAACTATATTTCCATTACGTACAGTGTGGTGTCATAGATAGAGGAAATTATGAGGAAAATTAATGCGTTATTGCAATTATTTCCATGGTATAATGACAAGCTTAAAAATACAATTATGAAATCTTTAAGCTTCTTGAGAGGTATGTTGTTATTAAAATAAAAACTTCAAATTTTTACAATGTGTTTATCTCACCATTTCTCACAATTTAAGCCCCTATGCATGTCGCTTTTCATTTTTTTTTTTTTTTTTTTTGGAACACCCTACTGTACATTTTCACCGGCTCAATTCAGTTTCAGATAAGGAAAGAATGCTACTTTGAAATTCCAGCACACAGGCCATACAATATATAATATATTAAGACAAAAATAATATAGAACCCTAGTTCTAATAGCAGATGTTTCTCAGAACCTGACACAGGTTTTGACTATAATTCCATTAAGGACATAATAAAACAATTTTGTTCAGAAATGGATATTGATGATTCCATCACTGAATATACATTGTTCATGCAAGTAGTTAAAAATGAAGGCATGTCAGATGTTGCAAAGTTTTCTGAAATTTTTTTAAGAGAGCATAACCATACGTTTCCGATAACTTCCAAAGTTACAAATGTTGTGCTTGTGCTGTCTGTCCCAAGTTTAACTTGTGAAAGAAGATTCAGAGCCCGAAATGGAATAAAATCTAAATTCAGAAATTCATTTAACAACCCCATTGTTAAGAACCCATGATATTTGGTTGAAAGTTGAAAAATGGATGATATAAAAGCTTAACTTTCTTACTTTTTTAATTGAAAAAACATTTTGCATAATTATTCTGAGTTGTTGATTTAAATTGCTTCAATGGTATTTTATCATACAGACATGACAAAATAATTAATGTCAATCTTTAAATAGCACGTAAAAAAACAGTGGGTTTTAGATTTTTTTCTCCCTCCCAAATAGCTCAACTCCCCTCCATTTATAAATGTTGGTAGGGAGACTCCCCTTCTACGAAAAATTGAATTTCAAGCCCTGCAATAAATTGTAAAGTTTTGTTACAGTATTCTGAATGTGTTGGAAAATGTTTCATAATCTATGCTGGGTGCATGAGTTTTCGTTCTTGTTTTCATCAATAACTTGGGAACTCTGCCCCTTACGAGTTGAGCACTCGCCAATCCCTAGACTCCAAACAATTAGCTCTGTTTTAAAAAGATTACCCGATATCGGAAGATTGAATATCATCACGAACAGCACCTATCTTCTGTAGCCGGGTTGACATTCATTTCCCGTTGACTGAGGAATTTTTCGGTTCCCAAGGCCGTATCCTTCCCTGTCCCAACAGTCGACCATTATTTGGTGACTGATTAAGTAAAATCTATCACATATTTAAAAATCACTTGCATAAAATGATAAGGAAAAAAAATCTCTGCCTCCCAGTCTTTTATAGTAACTTCTGTTTTCTTTTTATGCATTATAAAATAAATTGTTTTAAATATGATGTTTCAAATATGACTTACTTTTTCCCCAACGAAGGCTTTTTGCACGTAATGATGTAATTACTTAAAACAGGGGTGGTTGCGAGTTCATGAAAAAATACCTGAAATTTTAACACGAAAAAGATTTTGCATGGAGAGAACATGCAATTTATTGAGAGAGGTCCAAATCATTCCATTATGAAAAATATTACCTTTATGTTTAGAAATCACATGAAATTGATATTTTAGTATTATTTTATTAATTTAATTATCAGAAAAATTGGAATTCCAGTATGGTAAATGAAATAAATACCTGAATTCAGGTATATTATCTGAACACAATCACCCCTGTTAAAATTTTTCTTTCTCTTTTAATAACACATGTAAAATATTTTTTTATTTTGTAAGTGTTTGGTAATATTAATATTTGGACGTAATTTTACTTATTAAATGTTTTTGGATGAAATAATTTAATTATTTTAAATCTTTCTCTTTCTTTTTTAATATTCACGTGGAAGTATATTTTTCAATTGCAAGATGGTGGAAAGTATTAATTTTTGTGCTTATTTAAATCTGGTAACAATAGATAAAAAAAAGGACTTTTTCAAAATATGAAATAAATCTCTAATAAGATAAATTTTGAATAATAATAATAAAAACAAGTGGGTAAGTGTGATCACAGATCGCACAGAGGGTTTCGTTTAATATTCCTTTCAAAACACTTTATATTTTTGAAAAATCTGTTAGTTCCACATTTCGCAAACAGGGGCGCACTCTATTCTAAACAAACCTCGATCCGAACGAAACTCCGTTTTACATACTATCCGTATATATATTAGTCGAAGGGATTGGGCCCATAGCACCCGAGATAAGTATGTGCCCCTGGCGGTAAAAAGTGGAACTAAAATATGTAAGGCTATGGTGCATAATATGAAAGAATGGTCAAAGGGGTGTCAGCAAAAGTTGGAAAAGTGCTTCCCGGGTGAAAAGGGCGGAGGTTAGAAAAATTGCATAAAATATACAGTTAGAGCCCGGAGGAGTAAATAATATGACTTTTTGAAAATATTATGATTTGTCGTGTGGTCTGAGATATTCAGCTATACGTATGCAAAAATTCATGTCTCCAACTTAATTAGGGACTCTCTTAGAAAGAATTGCTTAAAATACATATGTGGTAGCTCAAAGGGTTAAACGTAAGACTTTTTCAAGATTTTATGATTTGTCGACTGGCCTCAGGTGTTCTGCTATAAGTATGCAAAATTTCAAATCTCCAATTCAATAAGGGTCTCAGTTAGAAAGAATTGCTTAAAATACGCATGTGGGAGCCCAAAGGCTTAAATGTGCGAGTTTTTCAAATTTTTATGATTTGTTGTATGATGGTGTTCAGCTATAAGTATGCAAAATTTCAAATCTCCAATTTAATAAGGGGCTCACTTAGAAAGAATTGTTTAAAATACACATGTGGGAGCCCAAAAGGTTAAATGTACGATTTTTTGAAAATTTTATGATTTGCCGTTTGATGCGAGGTGCTCAGCCGTAAGTATGCAAAATTTCACGCCTCCAACCTAATTAAGGACTCGCTTAGAAAGAATTGTTTAAAATACACATGTGGGAGCTCAAAATGCTAAATGTACGACTTTTTAAAAACTTTATGATTTGTCGTTTGATTGAAGTGCTGAGCTATAAGCATGCAAAATTTTACGCCTCCAACCTAATTAGGGGCTCACTTAGAAAGAATTGTTTAAAATACACACGTGGGAGCCCAAAGAGTTAAATGTACGACTTTTTTAAATTTTTATGGTTTGCGTTTGATGTGACGTGCTCAGCTATAAGTATGCAAAATTTCACACTTCCAACCTAAATAGGGACTCACTTAGAAAGAATTGTTTAAAATACACATGTGGGAGCCAAAAGGGTTAAATGTATGTCCTTTTTCAAAATTTTATGATTTGTCGTTTGATCTGAGGTGTTCAGCTATAAGTATGCAAAATTTCACGCCTCCAACCTAATTAGGGTTCACTTTGAAAGAATTGTTTAAAATACACATGTGAGAGTCCAAAGGGTTAAATGTACGACTTTTTGAAAATTTTATGATTTGTCGTTTGATGTGAGATATTCAGCTATAAGTATGCAAAATTTCACTCCTCCAACCTAATTAGGGGCTCACTTAGAAAGAATTGTTTAAAATACACATGTGTCAGCCCAAAGGGTTAAATGTACGACTTTTTCAAAATTTTATGATTTGCCGTTTGGTGTGAGGTATTCAGCTATAAGTATGCAAAATTTCTCGCCTCCAACCTAATTAGAGGTTCACATAGAAATAATTGTTTAAAATACACATGTGGGAGCCTAAAGCGTTAAATGTACGACTTTTTCAAAATTATAGGATTTGTCGTTTGATCTGAGGTGTCCATCTATAAGTACGCAAAATTTCACGCCTGCAACCTAATTAGGGACTCACTTAGAAAGAATTGTTTAAAATACACATGTGGGAGCCCAAAGGGTTAAATGTACGACTTTTTCAAAATTTTATGATTTGTCGTATGATGTGTGGTGTTCCTCTATAAGTATGCAAAATTTCAAGTCTCCAACATGTATAGTTTCTGAGAACGGGCTCTGTGACGGACAGACGGACAAACAGAGGAGCGAGACGAATAGGGTTTCGTCAGATGAAACCCTAACAAGCACGAATTCTGCTTATTCAGAATTTAGTGTCGCCCCCGTTGAGGAAAAAAAAATATTATCACGAAGTGGAACCCGTCGAATTTCGACGAAGGAAATTGTTTCGCGTTATTTCATTAGTTTATAATAAACCTACAAAATTAATTACAATAAAAAATGCATCTTATACTGGTTAGTCTAACTCTCAAACAAATATCACTTTAATTTAAAAATCTCTGCTCTTTTATAAAGGTACTCTAAATTTTTGTAAAACTTTGCATTTTATCAGTGTGTGATTTCAATCGCGTTATTTTCAAAAGTGAAACATTTCCACTTGTGAAGAATTTCAAAGCTGCTGGAATGAAAATGATGCAATTTACAAAACATATTTAAGTTTTAAAACTTAAAATACACACTTTTATTTAATATAAAATGATGTAATTTGCATCTACTGAAGATTTCCACATTTACGATCCAATCTTAAACAACATCTATAGAATAGTATGCATATGACGTCACTATCACAATCTTTACATCATAAAAATGCATATAGTGGCCCTTCCTACTTAAGCTTTCTTATTTCCCGTGCATGCTCAGTCAATGGACAGACTGCAATACTTTTCCGAAATTCCCTGACCATAGTTAGGACAATGGAATAGTTATGGTAGTAGTAATGGACAGTTCTGTACATTTAATAACAATGAAACTTACTGGAAGAAATGAAAGGAATAGATTCTTAAACCACCTTCAATATAAACTAGACGATTGAAATCAACTACTGTGTACTTCAAATTCAAGGGAAAAAAAAGAACACTATGAAATAGAAAGCAAAATAAAACGAGGAAAGAACATACAAATCAGTTCAAATTGTCCAAAGACATAGAAATCGGGTTTGAATAAATAAATTTCATTTTTATTTCCTTAAACGAATTTTCAGGGTTTTCCCAAATGTTCAAATTAACATAGTTTGAACTATCAGGAGTCTACTGTATTAAATTATTGCTTTTATACACCTTACTACTGTTTGTATATAAAAATAGATGAATGATTTTTTTGGTACTTGTTAGTTATCCCGTCGACCAATTTTGCCAAATTATATAAATTGCCAAACCACTCGCCAAATTGTACAAATTGACATAATTTTTATTTTAAATAATGAAAAAACAAATAAATTAGTATAACATTAATAAAAATACAAATAAAACGTAGAAATAAAAATCATTTGATGAAGTAAACACGTGTTGTCAAGTGAATGTGACATTTACGATCAACCATTATTGACATTTAATCTTACAATTTGGCGACAGTAATTTGGTTGACACGATAACTAACAAGCACCATTTTTTTTATATCAAATAAGTTATGCTATAAATATTGAAAAAATTGCTTGTGTATATGAAACAGTGAATAGGTTGCCAGAAAATATGCATGAAAAACTTTCCTTTTCTCGCCAAGCCCATTTTCTTTATATTGCCAGGGCCCCTAGAGTACACCAGGTACCCTTTGGGTACAGGAAAAGCACCCAATGTTTTAATATTGGAGCAATTTTGTCCCCTATTAATGCTGTATTAGAAGCAATGTCACCCCCAACAGCCAATGAAATTATTGCAAAACTGAGGAGGAAGGAGAGGAGTTTTGATGAGCAAAGAATGCTGCTGCAATTTTTGTCACTCAAAATTATCCTGTGAAATAGGAATTTTAAGTAGCGATTTTTTGAAAACTTTACAGCAAAGTTAAAGACAATAAAAAAAAGATTACATTAAATGTGATTTTCCTTTACGAAAAAGAAAGATAAATCACAAAATAAATACCCAACGGTATAAGCCATTCATTACTTGTATTATCATTAGTAAGCTGTATTAGCCATTTTAACCCATCACATCACATAGTGAATGCAAATATAAACTTATCCAAAACAATACTTAAACACTGTACAATAAGCCAATTTCACCAGTAAATCCTTAGTTTTAAAATAAAAAAACATTCAGATAAGGGTTGTTCTCTACAATACTTGCAAATTTGGCCAGCAGTCTGACTTGAATGATGCATATGTAAATTTTCATAAAAATTAGATAAATGGTAAGAAATCAGTCAATTATTGAAGATTTTAATAGCAACAGAAATTGTTTTAAAAATTTGACTTAACAAAAAAAAAAATAAAATAAAAATTTGTGGAAAAAATAAAATAAAAAATGTGAGGGAATGACAAGTGAGGGAATGATGAAATAAGACATTTTTACTAGTTGTAGGGGGAAAATGCAAAATTATGAAGAAATCCAAACTGTTTCCTTTAAGAGAAACACTTAATATATAATGTATGATAAAATTAAAATTTTTGATATTTACAAAAAAATGAATATTCTGTGTGAGGGAATGACTGCTAATAAAAACGCTTCCGGATATACTGACTAAAAAAAAATTCTGTAAAATTAACAAAATCTTACACCACCAATTTATGTTGCTGGACTGACAAGTGCTCAAAATAGCTTCTTCTCTGTGAAGGATGCTAGACTGCTACTGCTCATTAGTGGTAGATATTTGAGATAATAGCAATGTGTGAGTGAATGATGGTCTAACATGGGGAAACATATAATTGATTGAGTAGGCTATATAATAATAGTAGAAATTAATATTTTTATTATTTTTTGTAATGTATCAAATAAGAACTTCATTTTGCTTAGGGTATTTTTAATTATTTTTATTTCTGGATGGAAAGAAATAGGCAATAAAATATGGTAGTACAGGTGGGGGAAAGGTGAGGGAATGATGTTTGCTTGATATATATTATATTTTTAAATATTAAATTTATTTATTTTTAAATTTTGCTTTCTGCCCCTAATAAACTATGTTTAGATCTTCTAATAAAAATAAAAATAAATAAAAATGTAATAAAATTAAGAGCATTTATATGGCTGGGAAACACTTTTTGCACTATTGCAGAGAATAACCCATAACGTAAACAAAAAATTATTTTTCTCGCAAGGAAACACATCCGAGAGCAACATTCTCAAATGGCATAGCTTGATAAATGCATAGGAAAATTTTACAACATCAAATTAATATGAAATCTGCATCTACCAGACTTGTATCTCTAAATCTGCTAAACAGAGAGGATTTTTTTGAAAAGGACAATGGATATTTTCAGAAAAATTAAAGGTAATAAAAAATAAAGATTCTATTAAATACGATTTTTCTTACTTATGACTTTTTCTTTTTTGTAAAAAATAAAAACCCAAGGAAAATTAACCTAACCACTTTAACCCTTGACATAATGAATGCAAATCGAAACTTATCTACGTTTAAAGTCACCATCCTTCAGCCAACATAAACAAAAAACTTTTTTTTTGTGAAGCACAACAGATGATAGACAACATTCTCAAATTAACATGTCACCCTGAAACCCTGATATGTAACTGGGTTAGTTTTACATTAATTATCACAGCAATATGAAATCTGTGCCCCATTATATAATCGGACAAACCCGTCACTGTCTAAAACTACATTACAGTGGACTGTTCTGATTCTGGGAAAAAAATGCTGTTTTAATAATGTATATAGCAATTTAAAATTGTGCTTACTTGAAGACTTTTTAAGCTGAATGTAAATGCAAATAATTATTTTATTCCGTGAGACGAAGGAGTTTGATTTTGATGAAACAAAAAATTCAAAATCAAGCCATAGAACAAGACGTGGATTTAAAAAAGTGTAAAACAATACAAAATTGAAATGATGTGTAAGTGAACACAAAAAGTAAACAAGACATTGAATTGGTTGATTGGTTGGCGGTATTTGGAGACTGACGGTGTCTCTTACTAGAGTACCTCTATCAAGGAGAGTGATGGTGTATAAAATTTGATTGGTTGAGAGGATTTCTGCTGCCAGCTACTGTCCTGCCATGAGGCAAAAGTCTACAAATGCCGCCAACCAGTCAACCAATCTTCTCGCTTCGCTTCATGTTTTTCTAACATTTTATTGATTATCTGTACATTTTAATACAGTTTTACATTTTTTAATCTATGACTTGTGTTATGGTTTGATTCACAAATTTTTCTCTAGTCAAAACCTTCTTCAGGGACTGAAATAAAAAGTTGCATTCACATTCAGTATAGAACGAGGGGCTCTTTAAGTAAGTGTTATATATTTTTAAAATAGTATATTTTTTCATAATCAGGATACTTCATGTAATGTAGCTTTAGACAGTGACAAGGGTCGATGCAGGTTTTTTTCTTGGGGGCCATTTTGTGAAAAGTAAAAATTATTTTTGTGAAAAATAACATTTGTAATGAAAGTTGAAATCCAGTTGTTCAAATTCGAACTAAGCATTTATCAACAAAAATTTCTTTAAACCCTTTTCTTAAAGTTTTCACTTCTGGTAAACTAGTTTTATTTGCAGATCACATTTTAAAATCCAACAAAAAAATAATAATAAATAATAGTTCGTTTTTATGGAAAGGAATTTTGTGAAGGGGCCCATTTTATTAAATTCATTTTTGTGAAGGGGCCTGTTTTATTAAATAGATTTTTGTGAAGGGGCCCTATATACAGCCCAAATTTTGCCTGGCTCAGCCCCTGAGTGATGAGCTTGTCCGATTATATAGGGTGAACTTCCAGTAATTGACCACATGCCAGTAATTGACCAAAAACACATTTATGTGTTAAAAACAAGAATCAATGTGTTGATAAAGTATTTTTGAATGCTGAATAAAAATATCTAGCATCCAATGAATTGCATAGGAAAAAATTACTTTTGCTATCTATATTCTGATTGAATGTAAAAAATTAAAGAAAATGCACCTTCTAACAATATCAAAAATGAATACATTCTGTAATAGTAGCGTTGTTTTGTGAGTTGTTTTATTAATCTTGCAGCATCAAGTTTAATTTAGTTCCATTGGTTCATCAAATGAGGTGTGTAGTTCATTTTTGTTTGTTTTAAGTTAATCATTATGCATTTAATATTAAATTCATAAATTAAATGACGTTAAGGGGGGTGGTCAACTACTAGATGTGTGAATGTTGAAAGCATTCAGTAATTGACCAAAGTGGTCAACTACTGACTTTTTGCTTGTTTGCATCCATTCCTTTTGATACTTAAAAAAATACATAGATTTCTATTATGAAAGCGATATTCACCAATTTTTTAGTTAAAAAATGAATTCTTTCAGTAGTTGACCAGGGTGGTTAATAACTAAATATGCTTGGTCAATTACTGATCAAGCAAGCACACATTTGTTATGTTATGAGGGTCATAACACATTTATATAATAATAATGTAAGAAAAGAGTAATTAAGATGTAAAGATAACAAAATTAGTATAGTGAGGCTCTAAATATCGTTAGGGTTTGTCACACAAATCTTATAAAAAAAGTTTTACCACCATCAGCTCCAAACATAGTTTGTGATAGATTTCTATTACAATTGTTGTGAAAGTATGCTGTTAAAATTGCTATATAAAATGTTCTTTATGCTAATTTTATCCATGACAAAGCTCAACCCTAATTAACTGCAGTTGTATAATGATAAAACATAATAATAATACAGAATTTACATTAATATTACAGTTTTGAGGGACAAAAGTAGAGTGTTGATTGCCAAGTGCTTCAGAAATGTATGCATAACTGTAGCACAAATAGGACTACAACTAAAAAAAAAAAACTTTTCACTAAACGAAAAGGGCATTTAGAATATTTAAACATAATTTAAAATTAATTATAAATAAAATGACAGATTTTATCATCCCACAAAAATATAAAGCAATAGGGAAAATCTTAAATATATTTTATGCATATATCAATTTTATAAATAGAGATTAATGATTATGTATCTCGGGCCACAAGTAATAAGATTACTGGGCCATATGTGGCCTGCAGGTTGAGCATGGCTGCTTTAAAGCATGACTAAATTATTGGGAAAGTAAAGAAGATAAACAGAAGAAAGAAGACAGGAAGTAAGGCAAGTTAAAAAATTAAAGAAAACAAAACAACAACAACAAAAAAAAAAAGGTGAAAAAGCAGCAATAAAGACTTCAACATATAAGCAAAGTCTGATAAATGAATGGGTGTGAAAGGCATGTGAAGAAATCTAGATGGAAGAAGATATGATAGGAATAAAAGAAATCTGGTATGAGCCCTATCATACTAAAATGTGCGTCTACGAGACACAGGCAACAATTTGCATTGGATGACAGAGTGACAAAGAAGTTGACTTCATGTGTGTCAGTTGTTTTGGTGAAACAGGTGAGGATTAAGTTTCATTTTTGTGTTAACTTTAAATTAATGGATTTTTTTTATAAATAAATTTCGAAGTAGTAACTATTCTTTTCTTGTCTATATTTACATATAAATATCACGTTTTACCACTAATTTCAATCTTACAAAACATTGTGGAAATTCACTAATATGTTTTCTGTTCAGAAACAGTTTTAATTTTTTACAAAAAGTCTCTTGACTAGTTTTTTAAAATCAGATCATAATGTGCTCTATATAGAATGTACATCTATGTTTTCCATACAGAGTGACTGACTAGCCAAGTTCAGTGATGAATTTCCTTTACTTTTCTAGGTTTTCCATGCCAATAAAAACAATTGGTACTTTTCGATTAGCCAGGTGGCAACAATTTTTCAGGTGTCGAGATTGTGTGATGTTACATACCAAAAACCTTAATAATTGCCAAGGAGAGTAAAAGAGGATAAGCAAAAAAAAAATCTATAAGAGGTTCAAACAGTCCTTATGAAGAGCACAGCTACATATTTTGCTACTACTGCAATTTAAAAGTCCTTGGCTTTATGATTGAAATTCATTTTCTAAAAAATTTCTCAGAAATTTCAAATTCGTCAGTTTTTTTTAGAAATTTGAAATTTCCCTGATTTTTTTCTGACTGTCCAGGAGGCTAGACATCCAGTTTCTGTTGAATAAAACTTGACAAACTTCCCCATTTTTTCATATGATTAATTTTAAGAAGGTTTATCAGTTCAACTTCAGAGTGGTCAATTACTGACACAGTGATGGTCATTTTCTAGCATTAAGTGGTCAATTACTGGCAAAATCTCACTTGACAACTATTATATTTAATAAAATAAAATTACAAAAAAGTAGACAAAAAATGTTTATTTATTATTGATCCTTATAAGTGATTGTTGCTTTAAAAAAAAAGTTTCAAGAAATATCTTCTTAAATTTAGCACAGAAAAAAAAATTGTGAAGAAACTTTCACTAAATGGTCAATTACTGGGTAGTTCACCCTAATGTGGTACTGTTTTCAAATTTGTTTGATAATGTATAATTAACATGAGAATGTCATTCATAACTATGTTGCTTTTACAAAGAAAAATGTGTTTTCATTTATGTTGGCTGAAGGCTGGTGATTTTAAGCAAAGGATTTCCCATAGTAAAATTTATTTATTGTATGATGCCGAAGGATTGTTTTAGATAAGTTTAGATTTGCATTCACTATGTCAAAGGTTAAAGTTGTTAATGCGGGACATTTTTCCTTGTGTTTGTACTTTGTGATTTTTTTTTCTTTTTTGAGAAAGAAAATATTTTAAAAGAAAAATCAAATTTAAAATATTTTTAAAAAAATTGTCTTTAATTTTACTGTAAAATATCCAATGTGTTCTTGAAAATGTCCCCCCTGTTTATCAGATTTAGATGTGTTTAACTGTCACAATTCTGCAAAGTTAATTGCAGAAAGCAACAAGACGTTTGCTTACTACAGACTTCAAAAAGTCGTCACTGTCAATGCCAGACATGTATCTGCAAATATCAGAAATTTTCTTTTAAAATAGCATTCTAATATCAGAATAGAAATACTGTATACTCCTCCAAATCCATAAACACCTAAAATCTGCACATCATCACAGATGTAAACAATGAAACTTTCAGGGCACAGATGGGCAGATTCCCAGAACAGCCGAGACACCCCATTTGGTGACTTTTCTGACAAGCGCCAAATACCCCACATATGCCAATCTAAAATGCGGCAACCTGAAAACTAACGTGATTGGTCCCACACACATATATATGTATTAAAATAAATTATATATTAAAAGAAATTAAAATTATTTCAGAATCTCAAAGTCCAATTGAGCACTCTCGATTCAATTTTGTTGCTATGGAAACGATGAATTCCTTGATATTGAAATGAATAACTAGTAAATGAATCTTACCTTTATTTTGGAATACGCTTAAATATGTGAAAGTATTTTTATATATATGAAATTGTTTTTAAAGTAATAAAATTAAATAAGAAGCAACATAAATATGCAATACGAAAAAATGTATTTATTAAATTCTCTCATTGTTTATGTTTAAATTCATTAAATAGTTTTTACACGCATTCTAAATATCAATTAACAAACAATTTTCAGGTGCATTAAAATCGTTTGCTTTTCGCGAGCAAAAGTACTACTTGCCAAATCGCGTGACGTTTCGTCTTTTCGCGCCAAATACTTGAAAGTATTTAATTTTTTTTACAGTCTTTCTACTGTAATTCTGCCGCTAAATTTGACTGATCCTTTATTACATAGATAAGTAGTTTAATTGGCTTTTTTTTTCAAAATATTCTGAGTGTGCCCAGTAAGAAGACCTTCCTTGTCAGTAGCATATTTTAAAGGTATTTACGGATCCACGCATTGCCCAAAACTCAAGCCCTGGCCAAACTCGGGATTACATTTTGCTGCAAACTTTGATGGGGACCTGGACTTCATTCTTTAGCATTTTTCTGCTGACTTGGGCCAGTCTGTTCATGGACATAAATTTATATCAGTTGAGTCGACCTGAGCTTTATGGTATCTGAAACAAATTGGCCTTAGAACTAGATTTTATTCATTCCAGGAAGAAAATTTGCCCAAGACCATTTCAGTTTGCAGGTATTTTTAAGTAATAGAGCTACTGAACTTTTTTTAACAACGACTTCAGAAATTTAATTTGATTTAACAAATACTAAAAATTATTTTTAAAATCTACTTTTTTCCCTAACAGAGTTTTAAAATTATGATTTTCTTTAACCATCTTTTTCTTTCATTCTAAACCCCATTATTATTATTTTTTAAATAAGTGTGCACCTACAGTTGTGGGGGAAAAAATCACCAGCCACATATATTTTATCACCAAATTATCACAGATGGATATGACAGGTACCGCTGGACTGGGAATTCTGTCTACTTTTTGAATATGTATAAATGCAATTTTTGAAACAAGGACATTTAAATATTGTAAATTATACCAACTTTCATTTTCCATGTGTCCATGTCAATTCAGGCAGCCAATAAAAAAATCTTACCTTTATAGTCTCAGAAGTTTTTGAATTGAACATATGTTAAAATTCAGGAAAAAATAAGATAAATGTATATTTTTGTTTTGTCCAAAAAAATTCCTGGCCCGAGATACAGACCGCCAAAGATGGCATCCCGGGCACCATTTCACATTCGCGATTTTCGATAAAAATTTTATAGTGCTCTATCTCTAGAACGGTGCAAGATATTTTGTTGCGTATGTCTTTATTTTAAAGATAATATTTTTCTGTTTAAAATGATATACTCAATTTTGAAATATGTATTTAACTTTTCTTGTGGCAGCCTTTTGATTTTTTTTTTTCTTTTTATCAAAAAAAAATTTTTTTTTTCAAAAATGCCAATCCCAAAAATTTTGATTTTTTTTGCTGTTGATCAATACCATTGAGTACTACCTTCCCTGTAAAAGAGAACTTCCACTTTTGATTTTGACAAGTTATACAAGGTATGTCTAAAAAGTTCAGTGAATGGAAGCATAAAACAAAACATGGAAACAATCTTAACTATGTGCTTAAATGAAGTGTACTAAAATATACATTCTGTAAAATATGGGGTGCAAAGAATATTAATTATTCATTTACAGATCCACACAAAAGAATTCCGTTGAATAATGGTATAAGAATTAAGAATAATATTGTTTGAGGCATATTTTAATTATGCTAAACTCTTTCCCATGTAATGAAATTGATATATGTTGCTGAGGTTTACAACAAGTTATTTCCTGTGCAATAGAAAGTGCATAGTATTTACAGAGACACACAAATGATTTCGGATACTTTACTGTATACGAAATACTGTATATTAGCGACGATTACTAGAAGTGCTTTTTTAGTTGTAATACGAGTTTTTAAGTTTAACTAAATTTTTTCATATTACGTTGTGTGTATAAATGCAGTAGATCATATACAGGCTACATAAAAGAAATCATAAGGGTTACTGAGTATGAATGAAAGTAGTTTAAAGATGATTTTTAAATGAGTTATGCATTTTTACGCTGAACACCATTTAGTATACTAAGATATGTTTGTAGAATATAGATAAAATGATATACAGGTCCACGCAAAGAATTAGATATGAGAGATTCTCAAAAGGTGGGATCATTAAACGTTAACTATATGTAATTTTTAATTTTTTCAAATTTAAGGCCAATTTTTTTTAATAGTATAGTATTTTGTCTATAAATATAATATATAAATATTTTTAGCAGTATGTCTGCAAAATTATACACAAACATTAAAAGACAGCAACTATTCTGGAAAATTAATGATTAAAGCATTTAATTAGCAGTTGTGTACGTTACAAATTTTGGACATTTTTTCGCACATACGTTTCAGATTTTGGACGTTGCTCTTAGTATTTAAAAAATTCTTAAGACAAAGAATGTAGTAAATGTGTCTGTATACATATATATAATGTATAATTAACTTTTTGTTATCCAGTAATAATAATAATAAAATCAAATGCTTTGTTACGTACGTTACTTTCGGACATTTCAAATTGCAGAAAAATTCTTTATAGAAAAGTTCTTCTATCTTCATAAAAGCAATAAATCAGCCTGCCATCTCTTAACGAAATTATCAAAAAATCATCCGTTTCCTTTATGCATTCGTTGTTTACCATTAGAACCACCTGGAAAAAAGTTAAAACTCTTTTTCTTGGTGGTACATTGGAGCAGTTAACATTATGAATGTCCGAAATTGTCCTCTTTAGCATAAAATAATAAAATTTTAAGATATTTGTACAAAGCTTTTACAATAAATTATGTCATTTTCTGTCTCTGAATAGAATTAAAAACTCGGTATATAAAAAAAATAAAGTCAATGATAATTAAAGTTATGTTTGAAAGGCTTAAAGTTATGACGTGTGTCCAGTGCCCACCTTTTGAGAATCGCCCATACAGGGTGCATAGGAAAGTCCCTTTAACCTAAAAATACTTGTGAACAGAGAGAGCTACAGCTATGTAAGTGAGGTAACGGTATAGTAAAGCGACTACGCTCGACCGAATGCAAACGACAGCAGCGCCCCTAGCGGCGAAATTTGGAAGATAGCCATTGCAAATCGAAAACGAAAAGAGATAGAGCAAAATTTCCAGTTAGAAAGTTTTAGAGCATCAATGAATTAGTACGAAACGACATTTGGTTCACACGGATAAGATAAATCGTTGCCTGTATACCCAAAAATGTCCAAAATCGATGAGAGACGATCCTACTTTGCATATTCACATTCCGGAAATGTAGACATGCACAATTGCAGATTGTGACGTTGTACTGTGCTGTAATATCTGTAAAAAATTAATTTCCAATGTATTTAAAATTTTAGTTTAACCCTTTCAGGGGCAGAAGAAATCTGTTCGTAAACTGATGAAATAATTGACTGACACCAGAATATTCAAACGAATGTCTTAGAAAATAAAAACCCACTAATTTGCACTTTTATTACAAAAGCAAAATTTTATTAAAATATTCTTCGTGCCATTTGTCAGTTTTGGAATTAAAACTAGGTGGCTAGACCGTCTAGCCACCACCCTTGAAAGGGTTAAATCTATGTCGTAGTATTGAAGAGGCTTGCAACAGACGTTCCATGCTGAGAAATGTGCATGCAGAATTACACTCACGAATACAAACGTGTATCGTGAGCAATGGCGAACCTTTCGAACATACTGAATATTAACCCTTAAATGCCTGGCTTTCCTTTCGGCAACATACCCAATTTAGACTCTAAAATGCTATTAGAATACTATTGAAGCTATAATGCCCAATGTTGCCAATAAAATACATTCTGAAAATATTATTAAATCGATTTTCAACATGTATATGGCAACACTTGTGCTGTTTAAGAATAAAGATTGATTTATTTTTTCAATTGTTGCTACTTGTTATTTTTGTTTTGTTTGGAAGCTTGCGAAATACCCTATTTTGTTCTGCAGTGAGCAAGTAAAATTTATTTCTTATTATAGTTCCTAAAATTCTTGTGTGTTTAATATTATAGAATTTTATCAAGGAAAATTATTTTTTCTATTAAAGACCAGTATTGCCAATTAGTAATAAACTGTTTTTTAGCCGTAAACCATACTTAAAACAACATATGATTTTTAAAAGTATTTTTCCCTTGATTTATTTAAAAAATGAAAGCCGAAAAACATTATTACAATGATTTTTGAAAAATCAGGCATTTAAGGGTTAACTTTTTATAACTGTGAGACAGTTTTTCTTTTCGTTGCTTTGTGTGATGTTATGAAAACGTATTGGGATAAGTATGTATTTATCGAATAAATTATACGTATGCCTTCATACTTCCGGCTATTCCATTCAAACTTTTACACCAAATGAAGTGCATCGATTTCGGACATTTTTGGGTATATAGGCGAAGATTTATCTTATTCATGTAAACCAAATGTTGTTTCGTACTAATTAATTGATGCTCTAAAAATTTCTAACTGAAAAAGTTTCCCTATCTCTTTTCGTTTTCGACTTGCAATGGCTATCTTCCAAATTTCGCCACTAGGGGCGCTGCTCTCTTTTGCATTAAATCGGGCATAGTCACTTTATTATACCGTTACCTCACCTTCATAACTGTAGCTCTCTCCTTTCGCAAGTATTTTCAGGTTAAAGTATGCATCCTGTATATGGCCAACTATGGATGATAAACTCTGGAAGTGCGATTTTACTCGTTTTAAGTGTGTTTTAGTCTTAATTAAATATTAGCTAAATAGTGGCATGCATAAAGATAGTAGGTAAAGTACAGGGTTGTATGAAAGTATTCAAGTATGCTTCCGTCTATTGATATAAATTTCTAAAAGTCAAATTCCAACCTATTTATGTGTTTTTAACACTTTCCAACATAGTTGAAAGTCTTTATGGATTCGGTTTGTCTGCCCGTCTGTCTGAACTCTAACTTGCATTAATATGGTTGTATTGCTGTGTAACTGATATATGTTATTGAGATTGTTTTACTATGCAATGTTCGTTAATGGGAATGAAATATGTATATCCATATAAGAGGGGGAGGCATCGCGTAAAGTCGTAAGAATTCAAAATGGCGTCATTTTCTGAATTTTCTTGCTATCCATCATATAAATGTGTGTTTCAGGTCTATTTTGATGTTTTTAACGTCCAAAGTTTCGTTTTTAGTACTTTCCGTCATAGTTGAATGAGTTTATGAATCAGTTTGTCTGTTTGTTTTTCTGACTGTCTGCTTGCCATTCCATGCTCTAACTTGCTTAAATGTCGCTACTCGCTTAAATTCACTCAGATTGTCATGTAATTTATATATGTTATTGAAGTTTACAATAACATGTTCCAAATAAAAATTGAATTGTATAGCCTTTATAGTCCGTTTACAGGGCCCTCAAAAGAATTCCAATACGTTATTGTCTATGGGGGGAAATTGCTACTATATAATAAGATGCGCATAGTATTTATCGTTTATTTACCAAAGGAATCGCATAAAAAAAAGAATACTTGCGTTTGTAATTCGTGTATAAATTCAATAAAGATCATCAGTTAAATCAACTGTTATTAGTGGAGCTGCTAGCTATGGAAAAACTGCATTTTGTGATAAAGATATCCGGAATGGTCAGTATCTATTTCATATTAATACAATGCATATAAGAAGTTGAGGCATCGTGCCGATTCATTGGAATTCAAGACTGTGGTGACTGTTATTCAAAATTGTTTGCAGTTTTATTCCTATACATCATATAAAAGTGTCTATGATGTCAATTTCGATATTTTTAAACTGAAAAATTCCCTTTTTAATATCAGAAAAACGCTTAAAATGAAAATAGGACAATTATTAAAGTATTTTTGTGTTTTATAGTGGGGAAAATGAAAGGAATAAATAAATAACAAAAATACATTTTTATTAATACCTTAATTATACAAGATATTAAAAAAAATGCATGTTACATTTAAAGTTAGAGGATATAAAAACTTCACTTTGTATCATCATATTTCTCACATTCGTTTTTGCAGTTGGAAAACAATGCGCAAGAAAGTCCAACCTTTCTATAGCCACACTTATTTTTGCAGATTTTGCACATACATTTTACATCAAACCAGGGTTCGCAAAAACCCGGGTTTTTTTGAAAAAACCCAACCCACATGGGTTTTTTCATGAAAAACCCAATTTTCCCCGGGGAAAATCGGGTTTTTTCAAAAGTACAATATTATGCGTTATTACATTATTGCATTACTATATTATTTATATATTAGGGGAAACTAGGGATACTTGACCCAATTGTTAGTTTTGGATTGTTTATTATTTTTTTACGTTACTTATGGGTGCGTAAATGCAGTCTATATATACTTAATGAAGTATTACACAATATTTATTATTATTATTCCGAAGTATTAATTATTAAAGGTAGAAAAATATGAATATTCAGAACTTTCAATTTGGGTCAAGTATCCCAATGTATAGGGATACTTGACCCACCCATTAGGGATACTTGACCCAAGTCGTATATTTGGGAGTATGATTAAAAATACTAAACAAAACACTTTTACATAAGAACAAAATTAATATTAAGGTTAATAATTTTTTATTTTTGTCAATTAAAATTAATACTTTTAATTTTTAGTGTATAAGCCTAACATTAATATGCCCAATTTTAATTTTTATTTCAGAAAGTTAAAAATATTAGCAGTCTGGAAGTTCATTCTGAAGTTCCAGAATAAGAAAATAACAATTTATTCAACTCCAAATGTAAAGTCATATTTAATCTTTACCGGTGCGGTGTCCTTAAAACAGGCCACCTAATTTTAATTTAAAAACTGACAAACGGCACCAAGATTATTTAACTAAAATTTCCCTATCATAATGTACATGAAAATAAGCAAGTTCGTATTTTCTAATAAATTCGTTTATAAATTGCGGTGTCAGTCCATTATTTTATCAGTTTATAAACAGAATTACTCCGCGCCGGTAAGGGTTAAACACAAAACTTATAATTCTATCATGTGTGTCGAAAACTCAGGTGGATGAAGAATAGCTTCTATTAGGCCAAGATCAACTTATGATATATCATTCATTTCAAGCCATTTAAATCGCGTACTATCCATTCTTCTTGCAAACTGCCTGTAACTACTTCTTGTAAGCCTGTCAGAATTGATTTCAAGAACATTTCCAACAAATCTTATTGTATTCCGTTTCCCGCAATATTTGACAAGAACTCAGTCATTTACTTATAATACTTGTACTTATATGTTTATAATATTTAATATTATAATCTTTTTAATTAATAAGTAAACCATGCTAAATGTATTTGAATAGTATACTAATCCCAATCTTGGGTCAAGTATCCCTAGGTGACTTGGGTCAAGTATCCCTAGTTGTACGTTTATTACATAACCCTAAAATGCAGCCATTTGCTAATGAGAAGATTAATATTATTATACATTTTACTGTAGCTAAAAACATGTACAAAACAAATGACCAATTAAAAAAGTTTTACCTTTAAACAGAAAAAAATATTTCATCAGAGTTTACAGAACAAAAAAATTACTTTTGGAGCATCAAAATGTATTTTGTCTGATAGTTTAAAAACTTACTGAATGATTCAGAAATTATTTTTAACATGTGATCAGCTAACTGAAAGAAAGAAAGTGTTGCCACTTCCAACTTACAAAACTTTCCCAATTCTGAGAAAAGGGTCTTGGGTCAAGTATCCCAAGTTCCCCCTATATATACTATACATAAAAAAATGCATTGTTCCCTTATATACAATATAATTGTAATGCTATTTTACAAGTTATAAATTATATGAATTTAAATCAATTAAATGTCAGTGTTTCTCACAAATTAGTTTTAAATATAATAGAAAATATAAAATTGTTAATTTGCTTTAAAATCAAATAATGAACATAATATTAATATTTAAAATACATAAGTAGGAAGAAAAAAAGGAATAAACTAGTCGGATGTGCCAATCCCAAATAGTGATGCAACGAATAGTGGTTCGGCCGAATAACCGAATACCGAATATTCGGCCAAGTTACAGCCGAATATTCGGCCTATTCGGCAGCCGAATAATGAACTTATTTTTACCTAAAAACAAAATATAGTATGCACTATATGCACAATTCTTGTATATTTCACAATTAAAATGTATTGTTTTCTTTAAAAAAAATATTTATATACAAATTTTTAATTTTTTAAAGCATTATTTTACTCTGAAAAAATATTCGGCTATGTTCGGCCTAAAAATTGGCTTATAATTCAGCCCCCCCCCCCCCCCAAAAAAAAAAAAAATCTTAGCAAAAATTCCTCATCAGGTATTGTCTAGTTATATTTTAATAAATATTATGTGTGTTGTTGTCACATTTTAAAATAATGACAAAATTTAAAAAGTACTAGGAAATATAAGTTTCAACTTTCAGATGAAATAAAATAAAAAATAAGAAATCTTAATATCTTAAGAAAAACCACTGATAGAAAGGATGAAAGGAATATCCTCTAAAATGGTGGAAAGAAATCATTGTAGACTTTATAAAGCTCACAATTAACAAAAACATTTTTATCATTTATTATTATCATTATTTTTTTTTCTTTGCTGTCAGCAGATAGCACTAGAGTTCTTTATAGGTATAATTCAAAATATTACTGAAAGAAATATTTTTCTATGTAACAAGAGATAAATGTTAAACTTCCCATTATGATTAAAAAAAAAAAAAAATGAATTTGCTTGTACAGCTGTATTAAAACAATTTTGAATAGATTAATTTTAAATTTAACAGATTATGTTAGCTTATTACAAGCAGATACTTTTTGTACTTACTGATACAGCATAAAATTTTTTAACATGATTCCTAAATTAGCCTCTTATATAAAAATGGGTAGATAAAACCCAATCGAGGTATGAAAGTTAATGGAAAAACATGGGTTAGTTAGTTTCAAGTAAAATTTTCATTATACATGATGAATATAAATTGTCAAATTAAAAAGTTATACTGTGTAAATATAAAAACATTTATTACAGTATTATTCGACCTTGGCCGAATAATGGACTTGATATTCGGCCGAAGCCGAATATTCGGCAGACAGGTCGATTGGGCCGAATATTCGGCTTCGGCCGAATATTCGTTGCATCTCTAATCCCAAAACTTTCCTCTATCTCATACATGTTAATAATTCAAAATTCGCTATCACAGTACAACATCAATGCCCATCACGAGGATTGTAAAATATAGGTTCGTTGAATTGGATGCATTTAACAAGGCGATGTAAGTATCACATTGTTTCAAATAAATCATTGAATTTTGGACCCCCTCCCCCCCTCTTAGATGTCCACAACCGAAATTTTCAATCCAAATAGTATAAAATCAACACCTGTTGTTCAGTTTACATCCAAGTCTAATAAGGATCTATTTACATGAAAATGAAACAGAATGTTAAGTTTGATTAAATCACATGCATTAGTTTTTGAGATATAGATTTTGCAAAAATCAACAAAAATTCAGAATACCAACACTACCTGTTGTGCAATTAACCTAATCAGGGACAGCTTACGTCAACGTTTAACTGAATCTGAAGTTTGATGAAAATCCATGCATTAATTCTTGAGATATTTTAGAAATCATACAAAATGCAGCACAACAGAGCCACTGTTGGGTGATATTCACCAAACACTAATCAACACTAGTTTATATCAAGGTCTAAATGAATCTAAATTTTTATTCAATTCCGTACATTAGTCTTGAGATAAAAGTTATTGCTGAAATCATGAAAAAAATGCAGCATAATAGCATTACCTGTTGGGCGATATACACTAGAACTTGATAAGCAACAACTTAACTTGTAACTGAATCTGAAGTTTGGTGAAAATCTGTGCATTAGTTCATGAGATAAAGTTATTGCAAAAATTGAGATAAATGCAGCATAGCAGCAGCACCTTTTGGGCAATATACATCAAAAACTAATCAGCATCAGTTTACATCAAGGTCTAACTGAATCTAAAGTTTTATGAAATTTTGTGCATTAGTTCTTGAGATAGAGCACCCACAAAATTTTTGTCACATACAGATGTTTTCTAAAAACCATCAAATCGTCTTCAGGACCTTTTTAAAACATATAAATCCGTCGTAAACTGGAAGTCAAAATTTTTCACAAATTAAACACTTTCTTCTTGTAAAGATAGAAGAAAGTAAAAATACATATCTTTTATTTTCATGACTATAATTCATTTGAATTTTTTATACATAGAAATTGTTATGATATGCCTTTATCTATAATTATGTACTATGTATGTTGCCTACTATGTTCTATGTTAGTAAAGTATTTCAGTGTGCTAAAATACACTTTATTTTACCTCGGGTGTTTATGTAATGGCTTTTATATATATATATATATATTTTTTTTTTTTTTTTTCTCAAAATTAACTGAAACGACTTACATTCATTAAATGTATATGTTGTTTAAAATTTTAAATATTTCTGAAAATTGAAAAAACCCACATAATGGGTTTTTTAGTGGGCTTTTTCAAGTGGGCCCATTCTGAAAAAACCCGGTGGGTTTTTTCGAACTGGGCCCAGCTTTGCGAACCCTGCATCAAACACACTTTATACGAGGAATAGTTTGGAAATTGCAAGTATTCCAGAAAATGACGCCATTTTGAATAACAGCCGCTATCTCGAATTCCTACGACTTGACGCGATGCCTCCCCCTCTTATATGGATTGTATTAATATAAAGTAGGTACTCAAGAATCGGTATATTCTTCTCACGATTTGCAGTTTTCTCAACCGTAGCACCCAGATTAATAGACAATAACGTAATGGAATTCTTTTGAGGGCCCTGTAAACGGACTATAAAAGCTATACACTTCAATTTTTATCTGGAACATGTTATTGTAAACTTCCATAACATATATAAATTACATGACAATCTGGATTTAAGCGAGTTAGACCAGGGAATGGCCAGCAGACAGACAGACAAACAAACAGACAAACTGAGTTCATAAACTCTTTCAACTATGACGGAAGATATTAAAAACGAAATTTTTGACGTTAAAAGCATGGAAATCGACCTGAAACACACATTTGTACGATGGATGGTAAGAAAATTCAGAAAATGACGCCATTTTGAATAACAGCCGCCATCTTGAATTCCTACGACTTTACGCAATGCCTCGTCCTCTAACATTGATTGTAAAGTAGATACTAACCAGTCGGTATATTCTTCTCATGATTTGCAGTTTTCTCAACCGTAGCACCCGCATTAATAGACAATAACGTAATGGAATTCTTTTGAGGGCCCTGTAAACAGACTATAAAACCTATACACTTCATTTTTGTTCGGACCATGTTATTGTAAACTTCAGTAACATATATAAATTGCTTGACAATCTGAGTGAATTTAAGCGAGTTGAAGCATGGAATGGAAAGCAGGCAAACAGACAAACAAACAGACTAACGGAATTCATAAACTCATTCAACTATGGCGGAAAGTATTAAACACGAAATTTTTGGCGTTAAAAACATCAAAATGGACCTGAAACACGCCTTTATATGATGGATAGTGAGAAAATTCAGAAAATGACGCCATTTTGAATAACAGCCGCCATCTTGAATTCCCAATACTTTACGCGATGCCTCCCCCTCTGAAATGCATTTTATTAACATAAAGTAGATACTGACCGATCGGTATATTCCCATCACGATTTACAGTTTTCACCTTATTTTGGTCGTGTAGCACTCGGACTATTAGAAAAGATACAAATAAATGTAAATATATTGCTTAAAGGTGCGTCAAATTTGATAAAATCCTTTAAGAACACATTAAAGTTATTTTAAAAAACAAAACGTTTTCAACCGGCACTTACTCGGCCTTCATCAGTGAAGCCGAGTAAGTGTCGGTTGATAACGTTTTGTTGTAACCAGTGACCCGGAGCCGAACAATTTTTGATGCTCCAGCTCCGGCTCCGGCTCCAACTCAGCTCCGACTTCGCGCTTTTGAGTTGCAGATTTTAATTTACAAGTTTAATTTTTTGCTCACAAATACTTTCTTCCTTCATTAAAGATCTGACAAAATGCTTTTTTCTTCTCATCAAACTTCAAATGCTTGTTCAGAAAGTATGACATCTTTTAGCTTTTGCTTTTAAAATAGAAAGTTTGGTGGATTTTAAACACAAAAATCTTAAATTTCTTCTACACTTTTCAAACAGTCAAAATTGTACAACTACACATGTAAACAACAGGCGGCCATATTTGTTTTCGAATAGTGATGTCACTTAATTCAAGTAGAAGTAAAGTAGTGTTACCATGTTTTGAGAAGGTTTCCTTCTCTAATAATAATAATAAAAACCTAAAAAATGATATACAGTAGAAGATCTTTATAACGCAATTCTCCATACAATGCACAACTTCTCAGATGTAAACAATGATTTTTGCAGTTAAAAAGCACCTGCACTTTCACATTGTAAAATATTGCTACTCTCTAGAGAACTAAATTTGATACATTAGTTCAACTTTATCTTCTAATTTAAGACCTTTTTACTGAAAAAATGCTATTATTACAATAAACATTTTTAAAAATGTCTAATATAAGGGATGGTTTGGTCAGTTATATTTGGATCATGTTTATAAAGTAAATTTAACAATGTCTGACCTATATTATGAAAAAATTTATAATTTGATAACTCTTGGTAACAAGGAATGCAGTATAAAGATATTCTAATGTATTTTGATGTGTTTCAGACATATTTGGCCATGTTTACAAGGTGAATTTAATGATGTGATCCATATAACGCAAAATTCTATATAACGCACAACCTTGTGTTTTTAGGTTTGCGTTATAAAGATCTTCTACTGTAATTAAAATACTGAATAATGATGTAATTAAAATATTTTAAGCCTAGAAATTTCAAAGGCTGAAAAAAAAAAGATTTAAAAGAATATTAAAAACTAAAGGAGACCTGGAGCTGGGGAAAATTTAGAGCTCCTTCTCCAGCTCCAGCTCCAGGGAAAACACAGCTCCGGAGCGCTCTGGCTCCGGGCTCCAGCTCCAGCTCCGGGTCCCTGGTTGTAACATTGAGGTAAGTGAACCTGTCGAAAACGAAGAATTTTCTCGTTTGATGGAATTCCGTTTTAGCAGGTTCTAATATATAAGATTATATACATTGCTGCTTGTGCTAGGCTAAAAAAAATCTGGGCACTCCCTTGTTCAAAAAGCTGGCTACGCCTATGGTGAAACAGTTGCTCCACCGCTATTTTTATGAAGACGCAATCATCAGTCGTCATTTTCATACAGCCTGGCCTCCCAGATCCCCAGACTTGGAACCTTGCTACTTTTGGCTGTGTGGATACCTCAAAGACTTGGTCTACTGTGATCCCATAACATCTGTCTCCGACCTTAAAGAGCATCACTTGTCATCCCGGTTAGTCCAAGAGCTGTTAAACATTTTAGGGAAGGTATTTGAGGCACCCTGAAAATTTGCGCAACACTTCTTTTGTAATGGCTGAATACAAAATCGAATGTCTGGCTGAAGGATCGTGGCCCAAAAACTGTGCCAGACACGTGTCAAGTGCCATTTTTTGACTACCCAAAAAAGGTATTTGAGGCACGCTGAGATTGAGACAGAATAATATTTATACTTAGAAAGAAATATTTTGAAAATGACAGACACTTTAGTCGGCACAAAATCTGTGCCAGACACGTGTCAAGTGCCATTTTGCCAAAAATGTAGACATTCGATTTTGTATTCAGCCATTACAAAAGAAGTGTTGCACAAATTTTCAGGTTGCCTCAAATACCTTCCCTAAAATGTTCAACAGCTCTCCTACTAGGTAGCAGAAAGTTCCTGACGGGTAACGTGCGTCGCAGATTTTCTTTTCCCTTTTGCAGATTTTTTTTTCCCATTGGATCTTTTTCCAACTTTATATTATGTTTAGTTCTTTATTATTTATTACTAAAACTTAAGATTATTATTAATAAAAATGAGTAAAATGCTTAAAAACATTAAAAGTAATTGATTAATTGATTAAAGGTTCATTTGTAACATTTTACCTGCAGATTATTTTCAGTCCCTGAAAGATCTGTAGCAGACACTTGGAGAATTTTCTGCTATTGGGCTTGTCATGTGCTAAACATTCTCCAGCACATTTGAAAACCCAATTTCAGCAAATCCTACCTGCTGTTGAAAAATTATCCGAATTCTCTGAGCAGCCCTGTATGTGATATATAGATTTGTGTCTATAAACTAGTTAACTGTCTGAAAAATTTAGTTCAGTTAGGAAATACGTACCACAGTTGAAAATTCCCCTTCAGCAATTTCCGCTAATAAGGAGAATGGCACGTGAATTCTTTCGTGCACCCTGCAAACGAGGAATAGAATTTATACACAACGAATACATGCAAAATATTAATTAAATTTAAAAGCGCATACCGAAATTGAATACGCACTTCCAGCTATAATTGCTCAAAGGTAATCGATTTATTTTGTGTGTCCCTGTAAATGAGCGATAAATGCTATGAATAGTACCTAATTATTTTGTAAATTTCAGTGATTTATATCGATTATGCATTTTAATTAATATAATGTCATTAAAATACACTGCAAACGATTTACCCCATTGACAATGATGTAACGCTTTCTTTTGAGTTCCCCTGTACATGAATTATCAATGCTACACACTTGATATTCAATAGCGAACATTTCATGGTAAACATCATTAGCATATGTCAATAGCTAACATGAAAATCCGAGTGTATTTACCCGATTTAGAGCGTGGACAGACAGAAAGATGACCAGACAAAAATAATTTATAAAGACTTTTCAACTATGTTGGAAAGTGGAGCACGGCGCACCTGAAAGAAAAGCACAAAACATTTAAAAAACCGCACGGTGAAGCGCCACGCTAGATTTGCTTAGTTTAATCTCTAAATAAGCACCGTCAACAGAAATGTGGGGCATTTAACCTTAGTCAACTTTATTATTAAAAAAAAAATTGCAATACATTTGCCAGAATGAATCAGAAAATTCACTTAATTATGTGGTGGTAATTCGATTACATTTATTAAATAAAATTCTGGTACATATACAAAAAAAAATGATCCTATTCCCGATTATGAAAAAGCTGGAGTCTACATCATCCCATTCAGCACAGAACAGCATAAGAATTTATTTTATATTGGTATGACATGTCGAAAATTTAAGGAAAGATTAAAAGAGCACATTTCTGATATCAAGTTTAACAAACCCAATACAGCTTTATCCAGATTGCATCAAACAGAAAATATTAAGATAAACTTCGAAAAAGCTAAAATTATCATTTCAACGTCTAACCACTACTCATCAATAATCCGCGAATCCATTGAAATTTTACTTAGAAGTGATAATGTTTGTAACGACGTCCTTTCCTATAATATTCCCGCAATTTGGTACAATATCCTAAATATTTCACGACCTCCTGATAATATGAACTGATCTTTTCACCCCTCTGCAGAGAAATGGACTGAACTCCGCTTGCGCATGCGTACTATTTTTGTTTTTAAATGTATTTCTATTCAGTCAATCATCTTTTATCCCTTTGAAAATGAACGCGTGTGTGTTGGAAAGATCTCGGGTTACATTAAATAATATTTTTATATGTTTTTGTCACCTTTTAAGTAGTTATAAGTATATTATAAAGTTTATTAGTTGTTTTAATTTGAGGATACAATAGCATTGTTAAAACAGCAGTAATATCTAGAAAAGCTGTCGCACATGTTATAAAGAGTGGCCCTTTAAGGTATCCGCACACCTTCGGAAGTGATTTTTTGAAATTTTATCTTTTTATCCATTTTTTTATTATGAATTTTACTTTAAAACTTTAAAGAAAATATAAAAATTTTAGCAATTACCCAGAAATAATTTTTTTAAAGAGAAAAATAGTCAAAGTTATATCAAAAATTGACATTTTCGCAAAACGTGATAACTCAAAAATAAAACAACGTATTGACATTCTGTAAATTGCATAATAAACAGAATAACTTTATCTAGGACTTAGACTACACACATTATAATCGCATCTCTATCTCAGATGATATGGCAGTAAAGTACTAATGTAATGGGAAATTCGCAAAGTCTGTCTCAAGTTTATCATTTATACCAGTGTAAATATAAAACTATTTAATTTATTATCATGAGTGTAGTCTATTCCCTCAAAAGACATTTGTGAAAGAAGTACAGAAAATTTCGTGGCATTTCATGCATAATTTTTTGTTTTTGGATGTTTTGCGTATAGTAAAAATCTGAAAAACTTCATTTTGAGAAAAAGCTAAAAATAACTTTTAGGATAGATGTAACGTAATGTAAATGACGTGACAGGTGTAATTTTAAACGGCTGTAATTCGAGTTCTATTTTAGATACAGACAAAATTTAAGCAGATTTCGATAAATAAACGATTCAATTTTAATGTTATTGGGAAAATGAAAAATCGATATTTTGATGAAATGACAAAATGAAAAATGAAATTATTTGGACAAAATGTCCTGCGCGTGACGCCTACTTAAATACCTATATCTATTAACTTATAAGTTGTTAAATTATAAACTATACATTAAAAGCAACAAAAAACCCTAGATTTTCATATTAGCGCAGTTTTTTTTTAATTTGAGGATATAATATTGGTAAAGCAATAGTAATGAGGTAGAAAACTGTCCCACACCTGACATGGAATGAATGGCCCATCAATGTATACTGATTTACAAAAGTGGGTAAAATGCTTACAAAATATACACCGTCCACAGAAATCTGGGGCATTTGATCACCTTAGTAAACTTACTAAAATAACAAAAATCCAATTATTTTGTGTGGCGATGTAGTTGGAAAGAGGTATACAGGAGAGAGGCACTCATAAATATAAATTTCAGTTAGTGTTTCGATAGAGGAAAAAATGTTCAAAATTGCAGGTATAAATATTTATTAATATCTTGTAATTTTGTATTCCATAAGTTACGCATATGTATAAATCTTAGTAATGTGTTACTTTAAAATTTCTGCATAAATATGTATGTAATATTCTTTAAAATGTTTTGAGCTCTGGGTTATTAAAATTTTAAAAATATGCTAGAAAAACACTTAAAATGTGATTAGGGGACTGTCTGAAATTGAACTATGTGATTAAAAAAAAATTTAAATACCCCCTTTAGGCAGGGGAACGTGAAAAGTTTTTCCACCATCAGAGCTGTAGGGCATTCATTTCAACACGCAGATGCAAGAAATGACTGCAAAGTTATTTTAAAATTGCTGTAATTGCTAAAATTTCAACATATTTTAAGCAGTTACATTGTTTAGACAAATTGTAAGACTATTAAAATATTTGAAAAATGTATTAAATGAGAAAATTCAAAATTTTAAAATCATAATATACAAATATAAAAATATATCAAATTTATGGATGAAACAGATGTTAAAAATATTTAATTTTTGTTTAGAAATATTTAAAACATAATAAACTCGCCGATCTGCTGAATTAAACACAAATTTAGATTCCTTGGAATTAAATTATAAGCATCCATATTTTGATTCTGAAACACTGTCTACTAGTGTATAATTGGTAGTGCTGTCACCTTGTGACAAATCATATTTTTCTAGTCCTTAGAGTTCTGGTGGTAGAAAACTCTACCATCACTTATTTCTATCCCATGATTTTTTTTTAAATTTTCAGTTTAGTAATAGTTTAATAATAGTCATGCAATTACTATTAAATGTTCGAAGTGTCCAAGAGAAAAAAAAAGGTTATCTCCTTTGAAAAATATTTCTTTATAATGCTTGAAAAATACAAAATTTCTAAAGCTTAAAAATTGGAGTGTTTTAAGATCGCATTAAAAACCTACTAGATATTGGCCGAGAGTAGTGCTACCATCTAGATACGAAGAAGAAAAGTAAAACCTGCAAAACGCAGTTTTTGCTTTCGAAATAGAGTGCTTTTGATTGAAATTTAAAAATTTTGATTTTATGTGGGTCAAAATTCACCCGGCAGAGCTCAAAGGGTTAACAAAATTTAATTTCTACGATAACCTTGGTTAAGAAATTTTTGCTCGAATTTTTAGATTTTATATCGGATCGATAGATCTTTGATTGAAGCTGGAAAACAAAGATGGAAGAGCAGTTATAAAATTGCTTCTGATTTTTACAAAATATAACTACAGTAGAGCGCCGATTATCGGAAGTCCAATTAACCGAACTTCCAATTATCCAAACGGCCAATTTCTTCCAAATTTTTTTAACCGAACTTCCAATTATCTAAACACCCCATTTCTCTCATTTTTAGGTGCGTTCGTAATTATATAAATACATAGCACCTATAGTCGTTGTTCAGTCCGTCCGTCTGTCTGTCTGTTCGCATATAACAGAGCAAAAACTACACAACCGAATGGTCGGAAATTTTAAATATATAATTGTTTCAAAATTTTGTCGAGTCATTTCAAATTTTATGGAAATCGGATGTATAGTTTAATTACAGGGACAGTCAAAAGTTTTCCGTTACATTACTGCCAATGAGGAAAAATTATTGCAAGTGCATTTTAATGATGTTACAGTCTTCCGAACGGTCTGAATTTTTAAATATATAATTGCTGCAAAATTTTGTCGAGTCATTTCAAATTTTATGAAAGTCGGATGTATAGTTTAATGACAGGTACAGTCAAAAGTTTTCCGTTACATTAAAGCCAATGGAGAAATTTTTTTTCAAGTGCATTTTAATGGTGTTACAGCCTTTCGAAGAGAATAAAATTGATATGCACTTTTGAAGTGCACTAAAATATGCATTCAGTACAATGTGCGGTGCAAAAAATATTTATAAAACTAGTTATAGTACGAACGCACCTCATTTGCCACGTTTGACGAGCAATTTCCAACTTGTTTCCCCTTCAGATTTTGCATGCGAAATTTAATACCCGATTAGTGTATCGTTGGGAGTAGTAACAAGATAATTAAAGGCTTGGGGAAAGGGGGTGAAATGAATTATGAAAATGACCCAGGTCCATCCCATAACGAAGCCTTTGAATGATTGGAAACAGCTATGAAATGGCTCGAAAGGGCGGAAGAACGCTAATTCTACTCAACTAACATATTTAATATGAGTTTGAGATAAAGCAGCATTGAAAAGAACGTCTTCTTTGAAATAAGCAACAATCGAAAGCTTTTTTGCTTAAATTATAATCTCTGGAGTTTAAAAAATGATAAAAAGAGAAAAAGAACATTTTAAATGGTAACAAAACACGCCAGCACTAACTGTCGCTGCCAGTCCTGAGCCTGAATAAAGTGTGGAGGTTTTAGTACAGTGAGGAACATCCCTTAAATTGTCTGTCCATTTATCCGAACTAGGGTCGGTCCCGATTCGTTCGAATAATTGGCGCTCTACTGTACAAAAATTATTTTATATTGTACAAAAAAAGTTAAAGATTTCATAAACAGTTTTATTTCTCATTATTACAGGTTGTTATCAATGGATTGTACTCCTTCAGAAATAAAATCTTGCTCTTGCAAAGAATGTATAGTGGAAATTTCTGCCCAAAGTACCTTGAATGAGCATCAGCATTCTCATACAGAAAAACAGCCTTTCTTATGTAAAACAAGCGGAGAAATAATTTCTTGTTCAATTTTAAAGGTAGATAAAAGTATCTGCGCCAATAAAAAGTCTCGTATCTGTGAGTTTTGTGACAAAATATTTCCCAGTATGAGCAAATTAATTAGACATTTGCGCACACACACAAAAGAAAAATCATTTATTTGTGAAGTATGCAAAACAGGATTTAGTGAAAATTCGCATTTGAAGGACCACCTTCGATCTCATACGAAAGAAAAACCTTATACTTGTGAAATGTGCTTTAAAAGCTTTGCTCGAAATTCTGATTTGAAGAGACATATTCTATATCATACGAAAGAAAAACCTTTTACGTGTGAAATATGCGGAAAAGGATTTGCTGAAAATTCTAATTTGAAAGCACACCTTCGATGTCATACGAAAGAAAAACCTTTTATTTGTGAAGTATGTAGTAAAGTATTTACTCATAGAACAACTTGGAAGCACCACATTCGAAGTCATACGAACGAAAAACCTTTTATTTGTGAAATGTGTGGAAAAGCATTTTTTAGAAGTACACATTTGAAGGTCCACCTACTTTCTCATTCGAAAGAAAAACCTTATTCTTGTGAAATATGTCTTAAAGGATTTGCTCAAAATGTCCATTTGAAGAGACATTTTCTATCCCATACAAAAGAAAAGCCTCATTCTTGCGAAATTTGTAAAAAGCGATTTGGTAGAATTGAGAATCTGAGAAGACATAACCTTACTCACGAGGTAGAAAAACCACTTGTGAAACATGTAGGAACGGCTTTTCTGGATTAGACTGTTTTACTATCCATTTTCGACTATGCACTAAAGAAGCAGATTATACCTGTGCTATATATAACAAAAAATATTCTACTTCGTGGGGTTTGAATAAACATGTTTTTCTCATGAAAAATAATAGCCTACTTTTGACCTTAAATTAGGATAAAATCTTTTAACTTTTGAGAGTGACCTTTTTCCTTATAAGTAATCAGACAATATTATTTAACGGAAATTTGTTAGTACGTAAAAGTTGCAACAAAATATTTCCTAGAAAGGACACTTTAAGAAGACATTCAATCACTCAAACG
Source organism: Maratus speciosus (assembly GCA_963932465.1). Lineage (NCBI taxonomy): Eukaryota > Metazoa > Arthropoda > Arachnida > Araneae > Salticidae > Maratus > Maratus speciosus. Next base: position 39,255,946 of record OZ010799.1, read on the forward strand.
AACACATACTTACTCTCAAAAGAGAAGGAATAAAAGTTATTTTTGTTGTATGCGTGCAAAAGAGTTTTCTCAAAAGAGTCATTTGAAGATCTATCTACCTTTGTTCTCATAAAAATTGCGCTTGTGAAATGTTTAAAGGATTAAACATTTAACGATTGTATTTTCGACATTCGAATTCATATGAATGAAAGCAATTTGTTTTTGAGCGATTTGTAATTAGAAATTTCTTTAAAGCTATGTTTTGAAAGAACATCTTTGAAATCAAGAAAATGAATGTTTTTATTTGTGAAACTGGCCATAATCTATTTTTTAGTAAGCTTATAGAAAATACATTGAACTAGTTTCTGAAAAGAAAACCCTTTCGTTTGTGTTTACCTGTCGAGACGGTTTCTTTCGATTAGACAGTTTAAATAAGCAGTTCAGTTCACATTCTAAAAATTCGGTTGATTTATAAAACATTCTGTACAGTAGTGAAATTCACAGTAAAGTGTTTTATAGAAAAGATGTATTTGAGACTCATCTTAATATGAAGAATAAAAAAAAACTTTTCTGTATGAAATGTGTTATACGCCAGTTATGCTTGAACATGAGTCAGTTATGGCATTTTTGCGGATAATAATGTTTTTCAGCTTCTTCATGTTAACTAAATCTTTCTTATCACCCCAAACATTGTATGGATTTTTATCTGGTGAATACGATGACCATTGGCAAGATGTACAATATATAATATCAAGATAACTATTCATCTTTTCAATTGAATTGCGCGATTCGAAAGACATTTTAAGAAAGAGTGTAACTGACCTCAAATAATTTCTTTTTATTCCCTTGTTCATTCGGTGCATTCGTAGCGACACCTAGTGAAGCTATCAGAAGTTATTTCAGTTCAGAGTTTTAATTTAATTAAAACGCACACTCTATGCCTTAATAAAATTACTAATTTTTTCGCTTTTGAATTAAAAATGCTCAACAAAATATTAATGGAGTAGATTTTTGATATTGTGGATAGCATAATGTAAACTCGAATGCCCTTGAAAGGGAGTAATAAAAATTGAGATACGACAATTAGTTCTTTTATATTCAGTATTAGAATTTTTTAAAAAATATTAATATGTTGAAGTAATCTTTACCTAAAGATTTCAGTATCAATTTCACTGTATTTTTTCATTACCACAGAACTTAAAAAAAATACAGTTGTTTATTTAAAATTGGAAATTTATTATTATTATTATTATTATTATTATTATTATATATTCTAACACAATCACTATACAACCAGATCTTTAATTAAGGGTATATTATCCACATTGTTCAATCAATTATTTTACGCTCCCTCTTCGTTCATGTAAACGTTATCACCACTATTTATTTTCAGATTACTAAAAGTTAGTATTCATGTTAAAGATATATCATTTCATCGCTTGGTAAGCTTTGAATAAATACAGATAATAGAACATATTTGCAATTATTTATCTGTTAAAATTTTCTGCGGTCAATATAACATTTGCTTATTTTGAAACATTTGGTACAACAGTGTTTTAAGGCTGTTCTCAAATCCAAAAGGGCAATTTCCTGACATAAGTTTTGATTTATTTTTGTTCGAAAATGCATGAAACTAGCTGATGCTGTTGTTCAGAAACTGTATCATCGAGCTGTTTTTTCCATTTTTTTTTTTGGAAATGCAATAGATCTTTCGAAAAATAACGTCAAAGTGGACATATCGAACCGAATTTCCGCGCGAAAGTAGAAAAATCCCTCAAGAGCGGACAAAAAACGGGTTTGTCATGTGATCGAAAATGCTTATAACTCAATGGGTAATGGGTTGATCAAAAAATGGAAAAAACAGTTCAATTCCAAATCGCTTCCATGTCCAGACTTTCCAATTTTATATCTTTCCTTTAAAAAATGAATTTGTAAATATGTCAGAACGTTTTTCGCTTGTTGAGCAGAGCAGCAGTTAAGAACAACGTTAAAAAAAAAAAAAAAAAAAAAAAAAAAATGCGCTGAGGATAAATTTATTTGAAAGCATAATTTTGTCTGAGTGAATGACATTTCATTAAACGTGTTTATTTACTCTTCATGTTTTTGGGAAGGAATGGAGCGTTTTGCATTGGGCGGTTTATTTGAATATTTAAAAGTGTTATTACTACGTACTCATTGAGTTTCTTTTAGGGGGTAGGGTAGGGGCGAGGGGGATTCTGGCACTATAAATTTTGTCTTTTGGCCAAGTGTTTTTATTATTTTTGTTTTGTCATTGTTTTAATTTGCTGAAAAAAAGAAAATAGCCTCCTATAATTTGTGAGAAAACTTAATTTTAGTACAGTTGTAATTAATTTGAAAAATATATTTGTACGAACTAAATTTGTTTGGATGAACTGAATTTGATTAAAAGTATATAAATCATATTTCTGTGTTCTTGTGAAATTAGCTTTGACTATGCTTTGATAGATATGGCTGCTATGAAGTTGGGGATCAAATTTATCTTTTTTAATACTTTCCAACGTAGTTGAAAAGTGTTTATGAATTCAGTCTGTCTGTCCTTGTTTTAACTCGTGTAAATATAGTCCGATTGCCATGAAATAGATATGTCATTTGGGTTTAGTATGGCATGTTCGGTATTGTAAAGGAAGTGTGTATATAGCATTTTTGGTTCATTTACAGGACCACTCAAATGAATTCCGTTACATTACGGTATATGGGGAAAAATCACTTGCTGTGTATTTTAATGATATTACAGTATTTAAAACATGTTGAAATTGATATAAATCACTGAGGTGTACTACAAGGTTCTTACTATAGAATATCGTGTGCATAGAACTCATCGTTTATTTACAGGAACACACAAAAGTATTTGGATATAGAAGAAAATGAGCAATAATTGAACTATTGAAGCCACGAACAATAATTGCTGGAAGTGCGTTTTCAATTGTGGTATGCGTTTTTAAATTTAACTATTTTCTAAATATTACTTGGTGTGTATAAATTCTAGATCATATACAAGGTCGAACAAAAATTCTCAACAACATTCGTTTATTGGCTGAAATGGCTGAGTGGAGATTTTGAACCGTGCTATGCGTTTAGCTGAACTATTTTTTTGCATACTAGCATACATATCTGTAGATAAAAAAAAAAAATCGTGTATTTTAACGACTATTCATGGTAATGGCAGAAATCGTGTTTTCAAATGCATTGTGCGTTTTCCAAATTGTTCATTAAGGGACTGTGCATATATAACTTTATCAACTTTTTGGTGTTTTTGGACGATATCATATGTTATCATCCCTCGAACCTGCCCCCCCCCCCTCCCTTCCCCCGTAATGATATCGTTATCATAATAATAAATAATAAAAATGTATAAAAATTCTTTAGATTTTTGGAATTTTTTTTTCTTTTGTTTGGAGTGATATACAAATATGTTACATTTATTTTTCTTATACTTTATTGTTTCAAATGAAGAGAAGCCAATAAAATAGCAGTTTATATATGAAACAACTTTATCTCAAGTAACATTTAAAAGAAACAGACTTTAAAAGTATTTAATAATAGCTTTTCGTTGCATAATGCATTCAACAGTAATAATGTCTTTTTGAACTTTCCCCGTCACGGGGTGGGGTAGACAGAACTTCTTATCAACAAAACAGGCGGACAACATTCTCTTTTATTTACCTGTTAAATACAAGTATAATTTCAAACATACTTCGCGTTGTACTTTGTTGCGAACAGCGGATTATATATACATACACGTTGGGGTATTCCATATTTTGGAACTGAATTATTTTATAATCATTTAAGGATTTAAATAATAACTTTTGTATTTTCAGGAAAATAGATAACATTCTAAGAAAGATAACATACTATTTTGATGTAAAGACCAAGTTACAAAAAAGAAGAGAAAATTTTGGTTGGATCAAAAATGATAACGATATCGAAACACAAATCCCCGCTCCCCCTAGAGATATCTTACGATATCATGTGCCAGACCCCCCCCCCTCCCCCCTATAATGATAACTTTATATGTGCATAGCCTCAAAGACGTCATCTTCCACCATTGTAAATTGTGTTGTTTTGTTATAGTATTCTGAATGTGTTGGGAAGTGTTTAATAATCTATGCTGTATGAATGATTTTTTTGTTTGGTGGGGGGGGGGGGGGGGGTTAAAATCGTATTGTTAAAACTGTGTTAATTATTAAACAGGGTGTCTTTTATCGTTTACAAATAACTTACCTGTTTCAAATTTTGTTCTGCATCGCATAAAAATCGATTTGCATTACAATAATTACTTTTTAAATAGATTAGAAATTACAAATTTTATACAATGCCTGGGTCGTATATGTTTTATTTTGAAAAAGTTTTTCCATGTTCTAACAAGTAAAACAGCAAAAATTTATTCTTGTATGGTCAAAACTTACCGAGTTATGATACTTAGAATTTTATAAATTTTCTATGTTTTAATCACTATAAATGGAAAAACACGTTTTTAGAGTCAGAAAAGGCTAAAAAATGCATGAAATTCAAAGTATCATAACTAGGTAGGTTTTTGTCTTGCAAAAATTAAGTTTTTAACCCCAAACTAATTTTGATTCGTCTCAATAAGAAACAGCATTTATAATTATGTCAAAAAATTATTTTGATTAAAAGGCCTTCTAATTAAATCCTCCGTTGACCGCATACATAGCGATTAGTTATATGCATAGCTGCCAACCTTCCTCTAATCTTCCGTAATGTCTGGATTAATTTGACCCAGGTTAACCACATTTCAAACCAGAAAATTTATTTCATGAATGCTTATTTATTTAAATCCAGGTTTCTACATGGAACATACTTATTTTCATTTCTTTAAAAATATTCTGGTTCGAAACGTACTAAACCAGGGCCAAATTAACTCAAGTATTACGGAAGATTAGTTTGAGGTTGGCACCTATGTATATGTTATAAAAGTAACAGGTTGTTGGAACCTGTTACCTGTACAAGTCTGGAATAATGTAACCTGTTAACCAAAAGTAACTATATTTCCCATCTCTAGTAGCTTGGTTAAAAGATGCCAGTAAAGCCACTTTTTTTTGTCATGCATACTTAAAAAAAAAAAAAATGTGTGTACAGTATATTATTTATTATAAAAATATATGTTCAACTTAGTGGGGGGGGGGGGGGTTACAGGAAGTATTTCAGTTAGTAAACCAGGTAAATGTGCTATGAAATTGTCCTGAAATATGACTAGGGCCAGTACTACTCTGAAAACCTTATTCTTGTCAAATGTGTTTTAAAGGATTTTCTCAAAGTGGTCATTTGAAGAAGCGATTTCTTTTTCATACAAAAGAAAACTTGAATTTGTGAAGTTTGTTATAAAAGATTTTGTTGTAAGCACACGTTGAAAAGGCATTCAAGTATTCATTCAGTCAAAGTAAAAACTCGAGATCGACCGGAAATTCGGTTTCGTTTTCGCCGAAAATGGTGTCGAAAATTCGGTCGGACCGAAGGTATCGGTATTCCAACAAATCTCGTTTCTTCTTTCGGAAATTTTCAACATTACTCATTGATTTGAGCTGTATTGGCTTAAATGAGATACTCTTCATTTATTGCCATGAACTTCACTGTTTATAAATATCAGTCATGACTGACTGAAGACGTAAGTTCAAATTCTGAAGCAAGTAATGCATACAGGACTAAACTTTGAAGACGCTTTTCACGTGCTCATTAAAAGCTGCAGATTTAACAGAATAGAAAATTTTTAGTTTGAAACAGCAGAAGTGTTCTTTACTATTCTTTGAGAAACGTCTAGTGCAACAGATGATCATTTACAAAAATCATTATAAGAGATAAATAGAAGCATGCATGCCTAAAACATTTTTTAGATGGAATTCGTATAATTTGAAAATTATTCTGTGTCGTTGATGAATCATTTACATTTTATTTTATATGAAAATAAAAAGTTTTGGTCAGAGGCACACACAGCTAACTTCGGCCACACCTATAATTAATTGATAGTTATGTATATTTAATAAAGACGTATAACTAATTAGTAATTAAGTACATTTATGTATGTATAATTTCTTTAAAAAAGTATCTAAATATTCTGTTAATATTTTTTAAAAACAGTAGATGGAAAATAAGCTCTGAACAACAATCCTTTAGAATGGTATTCACCAAAGTGAAACTTTAATTCAAAAAGATATCAGAAACGATTACAGTGAAACCTCTCTGAAAGACCACCTCTATAAGGAGACCACCTCTCATAAAGACCGTTTATTTATGGTCTATAATTTTTGGCTATAGGTTCAATGTTAATTTCCCCCCACTGAAGAACCACTATTTACCGTCTCCCTCCCTGGAAGACCAATTTTTAATTTTTCAGTCGAAGAGTAAGATTACTTTCCTTCGCATGGGGAAATCTCGAAATCCCACTTCTCTCCAGAAAACACGCTCAGCTAAGTCTACTTTCTTATACCTGGCAAATGAACGTCATTTCTTCCCTCCCCACACCTTTGATTATGACACTAAATGACATGAATATGTGGAAGCTGTTGAGTATTACGATGATTTATCTGAAGACTAAGGGAATCGTGTTATAAATAATCTTGACAAAGGTAAGGCTTTAAAATTTTTATATTAAAAAATAAATTCTACGATTATTTATAAAAATGAATGATACTACAATCGAGACTTTTCAAAATCTATTTTAGGAGCTCATTTTGATTCGGACGACGAGCCTCTATTTCATGTCAAGAAACACTTTTTGAAATTGATAGATTGATAGAAAGTTCAATACCTATTAGCCACTTCGGGACGGGAGCGTTTTACGAAATTTTTAATCTTTTGTCACCGTTTTTTAAAAACAGAAATTTGTGTCTTCTTGAATCCAGAAAATGTCCTGATTAAACAAGGCAAATTTTACACTAAAATTTTACTGGTGAGGAAAAACAAGGATTCTGAGCGCTTCATGCGGCACGTATACGTGTCGCTCGTCCCCAAGGGGTTAGAGATGATACTAAAATAAGTAGTTTGTTTAGAGAGATCAAAGAATGTTTAGAAACAAAAATTGTTAATGAGAAATTGTTAAAATCAAAGCAAACTACAATTAATTCCTTCTTTAAAGCTGTATACACATGAAATATAATAAATTAATTCAATAATATTTTTTTTTTGTACTATCTATTTCATGAAACTTTTCTTTACCCATCACCTCTATTCAACGACCACCTATCTGAAAGACCAATTTGTTATGCTCTAATGGGTGGCCTCCTTAGATAGATTTCACTGTATTTATAAGTGAAAAAAAAAACTTGAGTGAATATTTGAATTGACTTTCATTTAACTGCTTCTTGGTTGCTGACGCTGTTGTGGGTGAAAGAAAACATATTTAAACGCGTCCTTTTAATAGCAACGCCATCGACCGGATAGTTTGAAAAATATCGCGGATGGACTAACGTGCCCCTATCGCCAACATGCCCCGGTCTATCATATATGTTATTTAGTTTTATATTTAAATTCACGTATATTACAATGAGCTTTCCGTTTTCCAGTTATTTATTATACAAAAATGTTGTATATTTTTATTTGTAGAATTATGAATTAATTTCTTTTGATTGTTTTTTCACACAATTTAGACATATTTTGTATTTTTCTCTACTGTTTTCCAATTCTTACATTTTTAAGTGTTAATATAAACTGTAAAAGTGTATTTAATTATAAGGTATGATTTTAATTATGCATAGCTTCGAATAATTATGTGTGCCTAAGGTCTCCTTATTTTAAATAACGAGTTCAAGTGATTTGATTTATTGTAGTGTTTTCAACTTCTGTTATACTATAATATCACTCTCATAAAAATAAAGCTTCACATTCATGTTACATTATGAAAATGTGCATCACATGTTGTCAGCACCGAATACATCATTAATTTTATTTTATGCTTCATATGAGTTATTAAATTTTAATTAATTTAAGAAACACAAGACCATTAAATGTAAAAAATACAGCTTTTATCTTTATTCAATAGGGTAAAGTGCCCATATTTCGTCCCCCTTCCCCCCCCCCCCCAGTCACTTTTAGGCCCTAAATGTTGTAATGTTCAGTGAAAACCTACCAAATTTGGATTTTACGTAGACTAACTACCCACGTACATAGAAACATAGGCAAATATCGATAAAAAAAAAATAACACTGCGAAAAATTGTTTTTTCAAAAGTATTAAAAAAAAAAATCCCAATTTTGTCACCCCTAAAAATCCAATACGCCGAGACTTAACTTATAACTAAATCAAAATTTATTTCTAAATGAGTAAGTAATTTAATGGACATTAAAGTAAGGCACAAAGAAATGTACTAATTATCAGTGGAAGAACAACATATCTAAACATGAGGAAAAAATTAGAAAGATTGTCATGAAAAAGCATTCCTAATTTCGACCCCGGAACGAAAATAAGAACTGCAAGGGGAACGAAATTGGGACCACGCTACTTCTTAATATGGCGGTTCAGTTTCCGTAAGATGAACTGAGCGTCCTAAAACTCACTGTATGCTACTGTCAGCATCTTACCTACGTAAAATACATGCAATGAATAAGAAATAAATACTTACAGTACAGTAAATAAGGTTCTACAAACGACGTAATAAGAACTCAGGTTTTCTAAAAATAGGAAATTCGACGTCTTTAATTTATGTATGCGTCTTGGCGAACGAAACTTTCAATATTGACCCCTTTTACCTTCCGTCCCCTGTACCTTGCGTCATAAGTGGCGCCACTTTCAAGAAGCGGAGAAGTTAAGGGGGACGAAATATTGGCACTTTACTCTTCTAATGAAGCTTTGCCCTCTTCGTTGGTCGGTTTTTTCGAGGTTCACGAAACTCGAATTCAACGAACCTGTTGTTGGAGGACCCGCTGATTGCGGCAGCGTATACCCGTGTGAGCTATGCCCACTCCGGTTTCGAATCAAGTCAATTTTGAAATAGTGTGTTTTTTTATATTCAACATCAACCAGATTAAATTAAAAGTTTTGGTATTGTCGTTCACATAGCTATGCCTATACGAACCGATTTGGCAGTCTTATAAAAAAACTCGAGAAAAATTTTTTAAATAGCAGAAAACATTATTTACTATCTATATTATAAAGGACAAACATATCTGTGCGTAACGCATACGTCATTTTGTGAATGGCAACACTTTGAAATTTGAAATAAAATTTTGGTTTTGCAATTTTCTCTACTGCAAATTTTTAAACTTCTAAACATCCCACATTTAAAATTTTTACACCGTCGTATAAGAAAAAAAATGCTCTTTAAAATGCAATTTGTTTGAAAGCTCTATCTCAATTTATTTTTGATATATTAATTTTTTTGTTGTTTTTAATACCATTTTTCTAATCGTGGCAACAAAAGTACCCCATTTCTATTGAAAGTAAACGGAAAATAGTCGAAAATAGGAGATAATGTATCTTTTTGTTGCCATTTTCTCATAAAACATGAAAAAAAAGTTGAAATTAAAATATGGGCTATGTCAAGAATATTGTCTGTTATTCCGTGATAATGACGTCATATGCATACGTTTCTATAGACGAAGTTTAAGACTGGATTGTAAAAGTGGATTACTTTAGCGGATGAAAATGACGTCATTTTATAAAAGAAGTGTGTATTATAATTCTTAAACCTGAATTGTGTTTTCTAGAAGTGCTTTATTTTCACAGCCCAGCTGCTTTGAAATTCTTCACAGGTGAAAATGCTTCACTTTTGAAAAAATGTAATCGAAATCACACACTGATAAAACGCAATGTTTTACAGAAATTTAGAGTGTCTTTATAAAAGAGAGCTGACATGCAAATGATAGCGATTTATATTACAGCAATTGATGATTCTGACTTGGATGGATTTGCTTCGCTGAGTTAGACAAGCAAACAAAAAATTCGAGGTTTAAAATAATAACATGTTCCTGAAGCTTTTGTCCAAGATTCTCTCGAATAATAAAATTTTAATGCTATTCTTTAGGACATTCTACGACAATTTTATCAAAATAACATAATTTGCTTAATTTAATTTTTCCTAATTTTGTATAATCTATATATTTAAAACACAAGTGTGTTTTTTAGTCATCTGCCCTGATCTTTCTGCTGAACCAATTTTACTAATATTTTTTTTAAACTGAAAACTGTTCATTTGTAGATGTGATCACGCTATCTGTTTTTTTTTTTAATATCCCCACTTTTATATTTTAATTTTAAAAGCATTTTATGAAATTTCTTCAAAATGGTGAAAATTAGATAGCTTTCATTATTGCAGACAAGAGAGATATAATGAAGTATTTTTATCTTTATTCATGCTGTTTTCTGATAAAAATTGAAAATTGCTCATAAAATTTGTTGTATAGGGTTTAGTGGCGCAAAATCCCATTAGGAACATAATATTATATTAGAGGCATAATAACGGAAAATGACATACTACTTTTGAAAACACGCATTTTTCCTCATAAATTTTCTATATTGTTTTTTCTTCTGCATGTGTACTGATACTAAGTTTCAGACACTAGGCGAAATGCTTATTTAAGTGAAAATGAAGTCATATTTAAAAGAAAAGGGTCATTTTCTTAGATAAAACTAAACATTTTAACACAAATGCGTCTAAAAAACATAAATTACGGAAATTTTTACTCACCGGAATTGAGATTAGAATCTCAAGTAAAGAGTGCGTCTATTCACATAAAAGATGTTGCTGACAATCGTGACTTCAAGTTTTGAGTTAAAATGATTTTTAAATGATCAAACAATATACAATTTTATTTAAAATTATGAATATGGATATGAGAAGTGCGTATGCAAATTTTGCGAAGGTGAAAATTGCTATTTTTTATTCCGGAATACCAAGCAAAGAGCCTCAATTGATAACCACATCCTAATAACTGATCTTTATTATATTTTACGGATTAAGTATCTAAATTATAAAGAACAAACGTATCTGTGCGTAACGCTGAATCATTTTGTGAATGGCAACATTTCACGATCAAATTTCGGTCTTGAAATTTTCGCTACTGCAATTTTTATCTTCTGATCTTATTTTAATCTTCTGACCATTGTACATTTTCAATTTTCGTCGCATAGAGAAAAAATTTACTTTCAAATGCAATTTGTTTAAAATCTGTACCTTAATTGACTGATGTATTTTATTTTCTAAAATAATTTTTAAGCATGAGTTTTTTTAAGTTTATCTTATCACGTGCCGGTTTCAATACATAATAATAATAAACATTTTGCACATAAAGCAACAAACATTGTTCAACATTTGTTTCTGACTATTTTTGCATAACAAAATTAATACCTCATTTAAAAAAAATAAATAAATAAATAAAAAAAAATAAGAGAACAACATTGAAAAAACACAAATCTAACATATTTGTAATCGTACAATTTAAATTTTTAGATCACCAAATAGGATTTTTTTTTCAAATGGAATTTTTTTGCATAGTCCATCTCAGTTTACTGATTGTCTATGGTTTTAAAAACATTTTTAAAGCATAAAATATTTTTTAAATTATCTATATCGCGCGGAGCTCAATTACGAAAGATTAATCCGTTTGCCTTTAAAACAAAATAAAGAGTTCATCATTTTATTATGGCTAATATCCATTAAAAAAAACTTCCCTATGAATAAATAAATAAAATAATACAAATAAAACACAAATTTAACAGACATGTATAAGCTCTGAAATTATCAGAATATAAAAGGATGCCGTAAGTGGCTAAATCTTGGTCAAATAACTCTTAGCATGCGACTAATAAGAAAATATCGCTTTTGATAAATTTCAAAAAAATATTTGATTGTATAATTCGTATTTTTCATATGAAAAATGCTTTTTTAATGTAAGTGGGCAATCTAAAAAATTTATTGCATATAAAAAAAATTATTAGTTTTCAATTGAAAAAGATGTTTTCACCTATATTCTTTAACTCGGGAAGCCCGGGTACGATGCCCTAGTATTGAGTAAAAGACCGAACCCAATTCTTTTTACGAATGTCAAAAAACTTCTGCTAAATGTGAAAAAACAAAAAAAAAACGGATGAAAATTTCGCGGAAGAATTAAAAATGAAAGTGGACAAAATTTATTATGTTGAGTTAAAAGATTGAAACCGGATTCCTTATACGAATGTCAAAAAATCGCCGCGAAACAAAAACTCTAAAAATCGCAAAAAAAACCGCAAGAATTTAAAATTGCTGTAAGAATTTTAATTAAACTTTATTGAAAAAAGAAATAAATTTACTGTATTGTGCTTAAAAAAAATTAAACTGCATTCTTTTGACTAAAGTGGAAAAATTGTTGCAAAATGCGAAAAGTCAAATAAAAATTACATCGAAAAACTGGCTTCGAGATGCATAGCTTCAGAAATGGTGGTACTTTCCTGCTAAATCTTATAACTAAGCGTGCAGTATTGTTTTTTCAGATGTGACTGGACAGCCGATCAGAATAAGATGATCATCTGGTCAGCTTATCCTAATTTGAATCAATGTATTCTGATTTCAAGTGTACAAAAGTGGGTAAAATGCCTATAAAATAAGCGCCATCAACAGAAATCTAGGGCGTTTGATTACCTCTGTAAACTTACTAAAAAAGCTTTTACTAATAAACAAATACAATTATTTTGTGTGGCGATGTAGTTGGAAAGTGGCATACAGGAAGGGTTCTCGCTGAATTTTAACCAATATTAGCAATTTGGCGAATAAGAATTAAAAACAGTATCCAAATTTTAAAAATGTTAGCAAAATAGATTCGGTGTGAAACATTGAAAAATCTATCTTTAACCATTTATTGTAGCCCTTCAATATATTGTAAAATAAAATATTTTTTTTAAATTGCTTATAAAATAGAAATTCAACTATCCGCTACAGAAACTATTAAAACTAAGTATATTCTAAATGTCTCCTAAATGAGTAAATGTTTCACACATTCTTTTATAGTCTAAGTAAAACTTCAAAGCAGCTATCTTTGGTTTACCATAGTGAAAATACACACTAAAAATTGCTATGAAATTAAGACTCTAACCGATAGAAAAAATTGACTGGCCAATGATACTTTGTATACAACTAGTAAATAGTATGGTAAATGGCTAATTTATTTCAACACCACATTTCAGCAAAACCTTTCTCTATTTGGCGCTTGATGCGAGTAATTTAGTTTGTGTTTTTACCAGCGTGATGCGACACCGGAGCATAGATAATGATTAACTGACAACAGAGAAATACCTATTGTCGGCGATGTCTTCATTATGGACTGTAGAAACTACTTAAAAATACTAAATGAATTGTATGGCGTACTCGGTGGATTGTCCACATTTACAAAACTTAACAAAAACATTTATTATTTAAAAAAACATTCCAAAGGGACTGGTAGCGGTTGATGCACTGCGCTTACGTCTAAGAACACATAATACTCAACTGGCGGGGAATTCTCGACCGCGCCCCTTTCAGTCCAGAGCGCTTGCAGCACCCTCTCACTATCAATTATGATGCACAGAGGAAACACCTATCACATAATCCTTTCTGTGTCTTAGCTAAACTGAATTGGTGTTGAGTCAGTATCTCTATAAATAGAGCAATGTAAATGACATGGTGCGATTGAACGTTTAAAGTAGGAATGCACAACCTGTGGCCCGCGAATTTCGTCAATTTGTAAGTAGTAAAAACTGCAATTTTTGTCCACAAGAAGCACGAAAAAAATGTGAATTTCGTTAATTATATAATTTTCGTTAAGATACGCGAATTTCATTGATCGGATGCGGAGAAATAGCGCATTTTTTTGATGAGGTTCGGAAAAATCGTGAATTTCGTTGATCGGACCCTGAAAAATCGCGAATTTTGTCGATCAGGCGTGGAAAAATCTCAAATTTCGTTGATCGGCACGGAAAAATCCTCAATTTTGTTGATGATGCGCGAAAAATTGCAAATTTTCTGATCAGCTACGAAAAAAACGTGAGTTTCGTCGGCCACGAGAAAAAATCGCAAATTTCCTCAATTTGCCCTGGGAAAAATTGCAAATTTCGTCAGTGAGTTGAGAATCGCGAATGTTGCCGATCAGGTGCAAAAAAATCGTGAATTTTGTCGATTAGGAAAGGAAAAATCGCAAATTTCGTCAATTTTACGCGGGAAAATATTGCAAATTTCGTAAGAGTCAGTTAAAAATCGCGAATTTCGTTGATCGAGAGCTGAAAAATCGTAAATTTCGTTGATCAGGCGCGGAAAAATTGCAAATATCGTCGATCGGGCACGGAAAATTCGCTAGTTTTGTCAATCATGCTCTGAAAAATCGCGAATTTCGTTGGTTAGGCCCGAAAAAATATCGCGAATTTTGTTGATCGGACGCTGAAAAATCTCGAATTTTGTCGATGATGCACGAAAAAATTTAAAATTTCGTTGATCGGCTACGACAAAATCGCGAGTTTTCTCAGTTTATTAGGAGAAAAAAATCGCGAATTTCGTCAATATTCAGCGGGAAAAAATTGCAAATTTCGTCAGAGCCAGTTAAGAATCACTTTTATTGTTCGGGTGCGAAAAAATTGTGAATTTTGTCGATCAGGGGCAAAAAAATCCGAAATTTCGTCTATCGGGCACAGAAAAATCGCGAGTTTTGTCTATCTGTCTTCGAAAAATCGCGAATTTTGTTGTTCGGGCATGAAAAAAAAATAAAGAACTGAAAAATTGCCAATTTTGTCGATCGAGAGGGGAAAATCGCGAATCTTCTCGATCAAACGCAGAAAACTAGCGAATTTTGTCGATCGGCTTAAAAAAATGTCGAATTTCGTCGATCAGGTGCGGAAAATTCGCGAATTTCGTTGATCAGACCCCGAAAATCGCGAATTTCATTGACCGGCTACCCCTCCTCCTCCCCTTCGTTCAAAAAGTTCACATTTATTTTCGGCACTAGCCACTTTCATGCCTATGTTTGTTTTAAAAGCACTTTTAATAAAACAAAATTTACTCCCCCGAATAGAATCAAGGATTATTATCACTCCTTGAAAATGATCATTGCTATATTTCTGTCATGTATATAAATGTAAACTGTTGATATATTCTTGCCAACTGAATTGGATATGTTGACTGGGTAGGGGAACCTAGCCCTCTCCATACGTAACCCCTCCCCATACTCCGAAGCCATATTTTTATCTGATTATAGGCCACAGATCACCCCCTCCCGAAATAGAATTCACTCCGTGTTACTGATGTGGCCCTCGACAATCCAGAAGTTTTTGTAAGTGGCTCTTCTCTTTAAAAGGTTGTGCACCCCTAGTTTAAAGCGGCATCAATCATTTAGCAACGCGAATAAGAATCTCCACTATATTGTAACATACACACGCACAAAAAAGAGCAGAATTTGAGCACTCGCAATTTCGGCGAGTCTCATTGTTCGTTTACTCGCCAAATGAAGCATTTTGTCGCAATTTGGCGCAATGACTAGTGGCAGCAAGGACCCTGTATACAGAAGAGAGTAAGGCTAACGAAAAAAACAGGCTACCGTGGTGCATCCCACTTGTCTTTTTTTACAGACCGCTGGAGTGATGTGATGCTCTTTTCGCACACCTTCATTGGTGCATTCGAGCATCACGTGACTCCAGCGGTCTGTAAAAAAAAAGATACATGGATCTTTCTCATTAGCCTCGGGAGAGAGGCACTCATAAATATAAAATTTAAGTTAGTGTTGCGATAGAGAAAAAATTGTTCAAAATTGCAGATATAAATATTTATTAATATATTGTAATTTCGTATTCCATAAGTTATGAATATAGTATATCAATCTAGGTAATGCGTCACTTTAAAATATTTGCATAAATATGTATGCAATATTCTTTTAACAATGCAAAATTACAAAACAAACAAAATTACAAAAGGTGCGCACCTACCTTTAAAATGCAATTTTCGATCAAAAAAATCAGATTTTCTATATTTGGTTTGATATTAAAACTTGACATTTTAGCTTTCTAAATCAGTTTGAATTTTATTTCTATCTTACTTAGAGCTTAAATTACAGGCATTTTAATATTAGTCAGTCGCAAGTTTTTTAAACTAAAATCAGCCCTCACCTACCGAAGTGACCCTAAATATTTGCACATAAACAAAGAAATTTTTTAAAAACCATCAAGAAAAAAAGAATAACTAATGTAAATAACATAGATGGTGAACTTTATAAAATCAGGAGCTTTTTTAAATTAGATTTTTCAATTAATAGGTAAAATTTGGTTTTAATTACATTTTTCTCTTTTTCTCAAAATGTGATTTTTAATATTTTGCTTTATCGCAAAATATCATAACTCGAAGAATAATATAATTGTAACATTATGAAACTTTGCAAAAATACTCTAAATGAGTTTTAGACCGAGAGCCGGCAGCACACACAATCACCTCATCGAGTTCACGGATGAAATTCTAGAATTAGTTAAATCTTGATTCGCATATTAAAACGCAATCGGTCTGCCAAGTCATATCTTGGTGGAAAAGCTGATTTTAGCGGCTGACTCGTAGGTTTACCATTGAGCTTTCCTGCACCGAAAAGTATGAAAACATGGAGGACTGGGAGCAGGAAAGCATAATGGTAGGCCTACGAGTCTTCTCTTAACTTCAATATTTTTATTAATAACATAGTTATAGTTATAAAAATGGTTCAGTATCTCAAGAAAGTTTCATTAATAATAATAAATTTTACAGAATAAAAATAACGTCATTTAAATTTTAGTTTTGATGTTTTGCAAATGTGGCATTTTATAGCAATTTTTATGTATGTTTTGAGCTTTAAAATCGAAATATTTAAAATATATACATATTTTTACATGTTATTCACAATTCTTAGCTATATTCTATAATATAACGCACATCAGTAGGAATTTTTTCAAGTATTAAAAAAAATCCCTTCCGAAGGTAGGCAGGCACTTTAAGAAATTTTTGCTGGAACTTTTAGACTTTATATCGGATCGATAGATCTTTGATTGAAGCTGGAAAACAAAGATGGAAGAACAGTTATAAAACCGCTTCTGATTTTTTAAAAATGTAACTATAAAAATTATTTTACATTGTACAAAAAAATTAAAGATTTCATAAACAGTTTTATTTCTCATTATTACAGGTTGTTATCAATGGATTGTACTCCTTCAGAAATAAAATCTTGCTCTTGCACAGAATGTATAGTGGAAATTTCTACAAAAAATACCTTGAATGAGCATCAGCATTCTCATACAGAAGAGCCTTTCTTATGTAAAACAAGCGGGGAAATGTTTTCTCGTTCAATTTTAAAGATAGATAAAAGTATTTGCGCCAGTAAAAAGTCTGAAATCTGTGAGCTTTGTGACAAAATATTTCCCAGTATGAGCAAATTAATTAGACATTTGCGCACACACACAAAAGAAAAACGATTTATTTGTGAAATATGCGAAAAAGGATTTAGTGAAAATTCACATTTGAAGGGCCACCTTCGATCTCATACGAAAGAAAAACCTTATACTTGTGAAATGTGCTTTAAAAGTTTTGCTCGAAATTCTGATTTGAAGAGACATTTTCTAATTCATACGAAAGAAAAATCTTATACTTGTGAAATGTGCTTTAAAAGTTTCGCTCGAAATTTTGATTTGAAGAGACATTTTCTATCTCATACGAAAGAAAAACCTTTTACTTGTGAAATATGCGGAAAAGGATTTGCTGAAAATTCTAATTTAAAGGTACACCTTCGATGTCATACGAAAGAAAAACCTTTTATTTGTGAAGTATGTAGAAACGCATTTACTCATAAAACAGCTTGGAGGCACCACATTCAAACTCATACGAACGAAAAACCTTTTATTTGTGAAACGTGTGGGAAAGCATTTTTTAGAAATACACATTTGAAGGTTCACCTACTTTCTCATACGAAAGAAAAACCCTATTCTTGTGAAATATGTCATAAAGGATTTGCTCGAAATGCTCATTTGAAGAGACATTTTTTATACCATACAAAAGAAAAGCCTCATTCTTGTGAAATTTGTAATAAGGGATTTGCTGTAATTGATAGCTTGAGAAGACATTACCTTACTCACGAGGCAGAAAACCATTTGTGAAGTATGTAGAAATGGTTTCCCTGGATTAGACTGTTTTAATATCCATTTTGTACTATGTACTAAAGAAGTAGATTATAACTGTGCTATATATAACAAAAAATATGTTACTTCGTGGGGTTTGAAGAAACATGTTTTTTCTCATTAAAATGAATAGCCTTACTTTTGACCTTAAATCAGGGTAAAATATTTTAACTTTAGAGAGTGACCGTTTTCCTTATAAGTAACCAGACGATATTATTTAACGTAAATTGGGTAGTACGTTAAAGTTGCAACAAAATATTTTCTAGAAAGCACACTTTAAGAAGACATTCAATCACACAACGCACACACTTAGTCGCAAAAGAGCAAGGAAAAAAGTTCTTTTTGTTGGATACGTGCAGAAGAATCTTCTCAAAAGAGTTTTTTAAACATCTATCTACCTTTGATCTCATACGAGCGATAAACGTTGCGCTTGTGAAATTTTAAAAAGATTTTCCCGGACTTCGTTGTCGAAATTTCCTCATTCCAATTCATATGAATGAAAGCAATTTGTTTTTCAGCGTTTTGTAATAAGAAATTTCTTTAAAGCTATGTTTTAAAAGTACATCTTTGAAATCAAGAAAATGAAACTTTTTATTTGTGAAACTGGCCAAAATCCATTTTTTAGTAAGCATATAGAAAAGACATTCAATTAGTTTCTGAAAAGAAAACCCTTTCTTTTGTGTTTACTTGCCGAAATGGTTTCTTTCGATTAGACAGTTTAAATAAGCACTTTAGTTCACATTCTAAAAATTCGGTTGATTTACAAAACCATTCTACACAGTAGTGAAATTTACAGTAAATTGTTTTCTAGAAAAGATGTATTTCAAACTCATCTTAATACATTCTTGTAGAATAAAAAAAAATTGTGTGAAATGTACTATACACCATCTATGCTTGAACATGAGTCAGTTATAGCATTTTTGAAGATAATAATGTTTTTCAGCTTCTTCATGTTAACCAAATCTTTCATATGATCCCAAACATAGAAATGGATGGATGGATTATATCTGGTGAATGCGATGACCATTGGCAAGATATACAATATATAATACCAAAATAACGATTTGCTGGTTTACAATTGAATAGCACGGTTCGGAAGACTTTTTCAAAAAGACTGTAAGTGACGTCATAAAATTTCTTATTGTTCCTTCGTTCATTGCGCGCTTTCGTAACAACATCAAGTGAAGCTATCAGAATTTATTTCAGTTCAGAGTTTTAAGTTAATTAAAACTCCCACTGTAAGCATAATAAGATGACTAATTTTATCACTTTGAATACTTAAAAAATATTAATTCAGCAGAGTTTTGAAATTGTTGATAATATATTACAAACTGGGATGCCCTTCAAACTGAGTAAGAAAGAAAAGTAAAACTGAGATGAGACAATTAGTTTTCTTACAATCTTTATTAGAATTTTTTTTTAATATTAATATGTTGAAGTAATCTTTAACCTAAAGATTCGAGTGTCAATTTTATTGTAGTTTTCATTACCAATAAATCTTTCAAATAATAAAAAAAATACAGGAATTTTTTATTTTTATCATTTTTTATTCTAATGCAATACAATCACTATATCATTATACAATCAGACCTCTAATTAAGGGTATATAATCCACATTGTTCAGTCAATTATTTTATGATACCTCTTCCTTCATCTAAACTTTATCACCACTATCTATTTTTAGATTATTGAAAGTAAGTTTAATATTATTTCTTTCAGTTTTAATCTGTCTTGAAGATTTCAAGCTTAACTTTATTTAATACATGCGAGTTTAAAAAAAAAATGGTAAATTTTTTTTAAAGCAAAAAGGTATAGTAAATAAATAAAAGCAATCATTATAGTATAACTAGCCTTGGATTTGTGTTAAAACACTTATTTTATAATTTTTATTACAATTTTATGTTGGAAACAAATATGAATTGTTACCTATAAAAACTTTAACAGAAATCGATTTCCAGAAGCCTCGAATACGTGAATCAAAAATTTCATCTCATTGTAGATTGCTTTGCGACTACAGAAATTGAATTCAAAATTTTATATCTGCATATATCCTTAATCCATTTATGCCTGAATTTTTGTTTTCTCAAATTTGTTAGTAAAATCAATTTAAAATGTTACAAAATGAACTGGAAAAATACTAAAGAAAATTACGCTAATATATTTTTGTATTTATTTGATAAAATGTAAACATACTAAATATGGGAATATCCATATGTGGAAAAATGTATAGTTATATGTTTTGTCTAAATTTACATAAATTAAACTTTTAAATTGTATATTATAAACTATGATTTGTATTTTTATGAACTATTAAAAAAATATATTTATTTCTTTACAGAGACTAATAACATTATTGGTAAGAATAATTTAAGAATAATCGTATTTGAGGCTTAAAAACAATTTATTTCAAAATCATCTTGAAAAGGACTTTACATAAATATCTGTCCCCTAAATAGCTTAATAGAAATATGTACCCATTAGCGCCTAGCGACTTATATTTTGCACGTTACAAACATGTATAATTAATTGACTTCGACATATAATTTCGCAATTTGAAAAAATACATATTTCATAGAAGTCTACAAGCTAAGATTATGCCTTATTTATTTGGATCCTTGATACAAAAAATGCAAATAAACTTACTTTTTACATTTCGCTATCTTGAAAAATGAAAAATCTTATAAACTTCGAAAAAAGACCTTCATTTAAGCAAATAAATATCAATATTATGCTGTCATCTCTCGGTAATAGATAAAGACATTTATAGACAATAACTTCATGCAATTTTCATGTTGTAAAGAAAAAGAAAATTATAACAAATTATTAAAATTCGAAACGTCCCAAAAATGGAACGCTAGGTATAAATGGGTTAACTAAATTACCGAATGACTCCTCGTTGCGTATTCGAAGGTAATTTTTCGTTAAAATCCAAGCATGATGACAAAATTATGTGTTCGTATTGAATATTTCAGTTTGATACAATATCAGTACATTAGGCTACCCCCAAGCTGCAAACTCATTTTTTGACACACAATTAAAGAAAAAATACTTCCCAGTAAAGATGGTAAATATAATTACTTTTTAGCTCACAGGCTATCAAAGCCTGAGAGCTAATGTGCACGCCCGTTCTGTATGTATGTATGTATGTACGTACGTACGTAACGCGATAACTCTTGATAGAAACATACGATTTGCTTCAAAATTTTTTTCTAGGTTCATTGTGATAAGGCGCTTCCCTGATTAGTTTTGGGAGTTCATTGGTTAAGGATAAAGGGGGAAAAGGGGGGTTATTCCACCCCCACCCCTTAATTCAGATAAATGGATTTTTCATGCAGAATGATTCGATTTGCTCCGAATTTAGTATACCGGTTTATTATGTTAAGGAATTTCCCTGATTAGTTTTGGGGGTTCATTGGTTAAGGATAAAGGGGGGGGGAGGGATGTTAGTCCACCCCTCTTAATTCAGATAAATGTGTTTTTCATGCAGAATTATTCGATTTTCTCCTATTTCGGTAAAGCGGTTTATTATGTTAAGGAACTTCCATGATTAGTTTTGGGGGTTCATTGGTTAAGGATAAAGGGGGAAAGGGAGTCTAGCCCATCTCCCTTAATTCAGATAAATGGGTTTTTCATGCAGAATTATTCGATTTGCTCCGAATTTGGTATACCGGTTTATTATGTTAAGGAACTTCCCTGATTCGTTTTGGAGATTCATTGGTTAAGGATAAGGGGCGGGGGCTAGTCCACCCCCTTAATTTAGACAAAAGGGTTTTTTTGCAGGATTATTCGATTTGCTCCAAAATTGGTATACCGGTTTATTATGTTAAGGAGCTTCCCTGATTAGATTTGGAGGTTCACTGGTTAAGTATAAAGGGGGAAACGGGGGCTAATTCCCCTTCACTTATTTTTTTAGGGGCAGTATTCTTTCAAATAAGAGTATAATATACAATTAGTGTGAATAGCCTGTGAGCTCAATGCATTCAGTTTAGCTGGGCACTTTTCTTTTTTATTGATAATAGGTTACACCGTTCCACAATATCACTGGAGATACGGTCTAACAACCTGTCATATTTTTAACGTATAACCAATCGCTATAGGTGGCTACCAATAGGCGTTTTAAATGGATGACCTTTAAACAGAATGTTTGAAAAAATTTTGAGAAGGATGGACGTTTTTCAGTTAAATTTTCATATTGTCCGACGGAAATTTACGTAGTGCTGTAGTTGTAAAAAAGAAAACAAGTTATAAATTGCTTGTCAAACGTGGCAAATGAGGTGCATTCGTACTATAACTAGTTTTATAAATATTTTTTGCACCGCATGTTGTAGTGCATATCAATTTTATTCCGTTCGAAAGTCTGTAACATCATTAAAATGCACTTGAAATAATTTTTTACCATTGGCCTTAATGTAACGGAAAACTTGTGAGTGTCCCTGTAATTAAATTATACATCCGATTTTCATAAAATTTGAAATGACTCCACAAAATTATGCAACAGTTATATATTTTAAATTTCAAACGATTCGGTGGGGGCAATTTTTTCGCTGTCATATGCGAGCGGACGAACAGACAGACGGACTGAACGACGACTATAGGTGCTACGTATTTATGTAATTACGAACGCACCTAAAAAAGGCACACTTGAGAGCGTATACATTGTACAGAGGGTATAAAGCATTTTAAAAAAATCCAGGAGATCTTCAGCGTTGCCACCGTATACTTGTCACGATAGCCCTGTGTATTAGCATGGGATAAACGTTTATCTATTAATGCATTACTTTTATCTATAAGTAGATTACGTTTATCTCTTAATACACTATATGGCCAAAGGTGACCGGTCACTTGCGATTTTACACGTTTTCTTAAATATCTAGAAAAATATATGAGGAATTATCTTGAAACTCCAGGTGTGTAAACAGAATAGTACAGGTCATATATCTCCGTGAAGATTTTTTCCCGAAACCCTATAGGGGATCGACAACAAATTGAAAAAGAACGGATATCTTTTGGATAACCCTGTAAAAACTAATGTAGCAAAAGCGTTCAACACAGCAGATTATGATTAAGTGCCTTATTGCAATAAGCTGTGTTCATTTTTATAAGAATAGCATGTATATTCGTAGAGAAATTGAAGTTTTTATAAAAATAGTCCCAAGTTTTTTGCTAATAATTTGTAGAGTTATTAATATAAGTTCTTTTCAGAAAATATGACAAACAACATTGTACACAATACCCTGCAATCAGAATTAAAAAATATTTAAAATTGGATGAAAAATGAGCAGGTTTACTAAAAAATATTTCACTGCGCACGCGCGAATGCAATTGAAATATAATGTGCATAATGTATTAGCTAAGTGTATAGAGCAACTTTCGTGAGAGTCTCAAAAACATAGCTTGAAAATTCTGAAAATATTCGTTGATAGAATAAGCTCGCAATCAGCTGTTCCCTAAATGAAGGGGGTTGTATCCATATATCCATTAATTAGTGCCAATATAGCATACACAATATTGCACGTACTACTGTATTTGGATACAGCCCCTCATATTTTTGCTTCATTTTGGGAACAACGGATTTCGAGCTTATTCTAGCAATGAATATTTTCAGAATTTTCAAGCTATGTTTTTGAAACTTTTACAAAAGTTGCTCTATACACTTAGCTAATGCATTATGCACATTATATTTTGATTGCATTCGCGCATGCGCAGTGAAACATTTTTTAGTAAACCTGTTCATTTTTCATCCAATTTTTTTTTTTTTTTTTTATTCTGATTGCAGGATATTGTGTACAATGTTGTTTGTCATATTTTCTGAAAAGAACTTTTTTATATATATTAAGAACTCTACAAATTATAAGCAAAAAACTTGGCAAAATTTGGGGCTCTTTTTATAAAAACTTTAATTTTTCTACGAATATACATGTTATTCTCATAAAAATGAGCACAGTTTATTGCAATAAGACACTTAATCATAATCTACTGTGTTGAACGCTTTTGCTACGTTAATTTTTACATGGTTATCCAAAAGATATTCTTTCTTTTTCAATTTGTTGACGGTCCCCTATGGGGTTTCGGGAAAAAATTTTCACGGAAATATATGACCTGTTCTATTCTGTTTACACACCTGGAGTTTCAAGACAATTCCTCATGTATTTTTCTAGATATTTAAAAAAACGCCTAAAATCGCAAGTTACCGGTCACCTTTGACCATATAGTGTAGATCCTGAATACATATAAACTAACAGCTGAAAAAGTTTTTTGACATCAGGTTAGCGTTATTCAGGATTCGTAAATATCGTGTATCCGATATTTTGATATATATGCGATATTTTCAAAATTGTCAGCTTACTGCTGATTATAAAGATTTTTAGACTTAATATAAATTTGAATCTAAAATATATTAGTAGGAGAGCTGTTGAACCTTTTTGAGTAGGTATTTGAGGCACCCCGAAAATTTGTGCAACACTTCTTTTGTAATGCCTGAATGCAAAATCGAATGTCTGGCTCAAGGATCGTGGCCCAAAAACTGTGCCAGACACGTGTCAAGTGCCATTTTTGGCAAAATGGCACTTGACACGTGTCTGGCACAGATTTTGTGCCGACTAAAGTGTCTGTCATTTTCAAAATATTTTTTTCTAAGTATAAATATTATTCTGTCTCAATCTCAGCGTGCCTCAAATACCTTTTTTGGGTAGTCAAACAATGGCACTTGACACGTGTCTGGCACAGTTTTTGGGCCACGATCCTTCAGCCAGACATTCGATTTTGTATTCAGCCATTACAAAAGAAGTGTTGCGCAAATTTTCAGGGTGCCTCAAATACCTTCCCTAAAATGTTTAACAGCTCTTGGACTATATTACTTTTAGCATGAAAACATAATAAAACAATATTCTAAATGTCTTTTTTTATTTTTTCTTACAAAATTTATGATCAAATAATTGAAAACACAATCTTCTGTAAAAGTTGCTTTTTCACTCATCAAAACACAGAATGCAGGATTCAGTTTAAAAAATAAATAAAAATGAACAACAAATTCTGAAATACAAAATAAAGTTTATTTTTTATTTTTTCTATTGAAGAATTTGAACATTAATGTAAGTTTGTCTGCTTTTCCATTACCTAACCTACTGCACAATTCAGACTGAAGTAAATCAAAACTAGAAAAGATTCAAAGGCATTTAGTGAAGGAGAAGCTGTAAACAACTGATGAGTTAAATTATCTTTCATGAGCTGTTCTAATTTAATATTATCCCACAAATTTTTGAATCAACATTTAAATATTCAGTTTCAAACATAAAGCTTTATAAAATTGAGATTTTTGCTAAAATCCAATCACCAGTCAACCCCTTTACCCCATTCTAGCAGGTGCAGGCTACAAAAAGAATTGAGACAGGGTAGGGAAGTATTGTTCAAAGACAGATTTCCGATTATGGTAATAGTGAGAGCTGCAGGTATAGTCCAAGACTAGTTTTTGGAGTGTAGGGAATGTTTTGTGAGCGATTCTTTTTAGTTATTTATTTATGACTAGAAAGATAGCCCGTCAAAAATGACGGAAAATGAGGTATCAAGATATATACAGTTTTCTCTATTTTGCCAAGGCCCCTAACCTATATACTGGAATAATACCGAGAATTTAATTTCTGTATAAGGCTGTGTAAAGCACATTAAAATCTGGCAGTTAGCAGCTCAGGCTCAGATTGTACAGCGCCGTTTAGTGGTGGTTATTTTATTAGTAGCATCGGATTGAAGATGTAAAGACGTACATTTTCATACATTACATTTTAAATTCTGACCCATAGATTTTGAAATAAACCTTCAATGCACGGAGTTTAAATTAAATTTCGATGAGCTCGATTATCAAAAGTTAGTGGATTTGAATGGGAATTTCGCCGAATTAACCAGCTATCGCCAAGTTGGCATCATATATGGCAACTTATTTTTGCCGCCAAATTTGGCAATATTTCGCCAAAATTCACGCCATATTGCTAAGTTAGTCAAAATTTGGCTCTGTTGTGGTTACCTATTGTGGCTGCTATTAGTACTTTTCAACAATTGCTCATTGTTGAAGCTCATACCAATTTCTCCATAGGAATCCTAACATGGCCGCGATGAATGAGGCGGTCTAACAGGAATTGTGAGGGAAACACAGAGACTTGGATTTTATATACAGTCAGTATCGGTTATATGGTCACCCAGGCGGTCCTGAAAAATATGACCTTATAAGCGGGGTGACCTTATATGTGGTGTAAGCAGGAATGTTATTTCAGACAATAAAATATTATTAATAAGTTATAGTCCAGGCAATAGGGAATTTTACCTAGCAAAATTAATGGTAGTTCTGGAAATTGGCTTACTTTAAGTTTTTTGGGTCGCTGAATCCGAATCTGTAACTTCCCACCAAAATTTCCCCCGGCAACCGCCCCCCCCCCCAAATTTTAGTAAAAAAGCCCCCCAAAAAAGGTTTTTATTAAAAAAATCAATTTTTTTTATTGTTTTAGGGAAAAGTATCTAGAAATTTAGAAAGTAGACAAAATTCGCAACAAATTAGATATATGACATTATGACTTAGGATGAAGGGGAAGGGGGGATCTGCCTCGGAACATGCGCGCGGTGGACACATGCGTGGACTAAGTTGCGCAATTCCACTTAACCACTCACACGTTTACATTCGCCCTCCCATCTCCCCTCCTAACTTTCCTTATAAGGTTTACTTTAAGTTTTTTGGGTAGCTGAATCCGAATTTTTAACTTACCCCCAAAAAATTTCCCCCGAACCCCCCCCCCCCTCCAAATAGTTGTTATTAACTTAAATTTCTTATTATTTTAGGGGAAAAGCATTACGAAATTCAGAAACTAGAAAAAATTTGCAACAAATAGGATATATGACAGTATGACGTAGGATAAACAGGGAGAGAGGGGGCTGCCTCGGAACATTCTCCGCGCGCTTTTCTCAAAAACCAAATTTTTTCAAAAAATCAATTTTTTGGGCAGTTGCTGGGTTAAATTTTGGTGGGAAGTTACAAATTCGGATTCAGCGATCCAAAAAACATAAAGTGGGTCGAAATCCAGAACTAGTATTAATTTTTCCAGGTAAAATCCCCTATTGCCTGGACTTCATAACTTAGTGCACGTAGCGCCGCAGTGCATGTTCCGAGGCAGCCCTCTCCCTCCCCGTTCATCCTACGTCATAGTGTCATGTATCCTATTTGTTGCAAATTTTGTCTAGTTTCTGTATTTCGTAATGCTTTTCCCCTAAAACAATAAGAAATTTAAGTTAAAAACAACTATTTTGGGGGGAAGTTAAAAATTCGGATTCAGCGACCCAAAAAACTTAAAGTAAACCTTATAAGGAAAGTTCGTAGGGGAGATGGGAGGGCGAATGTAAACGTGTGAGTGGTTAAGTGGAATTGCGCAACTTAGTTCACGCAGCACCGCGCGCATGTTCCGAGGCATATCCCCCTTCATCCTAAGTCATAATGTCATATATCTAATTTGTTGCAAATTTTGTCTACTTTCTGAATTTCTAGATACTTTTTCCCTATAACAATAAAAAATTGATTTTTTTTAATAAAAACCTTTTTGGGGGGCATTTTACCAAAATTTGGGGGGGGGGTTGCCGGGGGAAATTTTGATGGGAAGTTAAAAATTCGAATTCAGTGACCCAAAAACATATAATAAGCCTTTTTCCAGAACTACCATGAATTTTGCTAGGTAGAGCCCCTATACGGTCTCTATTGCCTGGACTATTAGTTATATTAGTACAATAATGTACAAAGAAGGTATAGAGATATAATTTATAAAACAAGAGGTATAAACAAGAATTGCTTTACACTTAAAATTTCTAATTGATGAGTATACTCGTATAGTAAAAATAATCTTTTATGCAGGTTTGTTTGTTTTTTATCGTAGTTGTTAAAACACTTTTTCTTATTCACGAACAGTTTTAAAATGTTCCTCTGTGCCTTTGGGATTGGTAGAAAAATATCTGAATGTATTTAGTGCTTTCAGAGCTTCTGCTCGCGTTGTCGGTTCAGCTTCGAATTCACTGTCATTATCATCCTTTCCATCAGTGTTTATATTTAAAATTTCCGAAACTATTTCCTGTATAGAAGCTTCACCATAGACTTTACCGATGTCACGTCAGCTGCGGATATCTAAAAGAAAAACACCTATAGCCGTGAAGAACATTTTAACACGGCGACGGCTTCCCCTTCGTCGAATAAGCAGTCTTTTTCGGAAGGTACATACCCGCAAAGACGTGACTGTTGCCACTCGTGGGTAAAGTCCCTTAGTGGCGATCTGATTGTCAACAACTGCATATGTCAGTTCGTCATGTATTATGCAAACGGCTTTCCGCAGTTCTTGTACAACTTCAAATAGGGACACATCATCACCATCATCATTGTCGTTGTTTTCGAACGATAATTCTTCACATTCTGTAAGCCAAGGATGTCAAAAACAATTTTCAATGGCCGGTCTTGATACCCTATTCCAACTCTTGTCTGCGTAACACATGGCATCTAACACAGCCACGCGAAACTTCTTTTTTTGATCAATGGCAGCACTGGCGTCTTTTAGAAGCACCTTTCGATAATTTATCTTAATATTTTTAGTAATCTCTTTATCTAATTGTTGTGCATACTGGATCAGTTTGGAGGCAAGAAAACATGTTCAATCAGATTTAAATTGGGAATCATGCAATGAGGGGTACAGTTTCTCTGCGATTATAGTCACTTGTCTGTGCAAATTTTATCGAAACGCCGAATTTCTTTTTCCTTAATGTTTATTGTCATCCAGGCCTTTCGATTCGCATCGTAAGATACATGCAAAGATTTGCAGTTTTTCTGAAGAGTGAGGTGCAATGAACTGCAGAACAATGAGGCTTGAGAAATTTACCAATAACTAATGGAGACAATTTCTTTCAGCCATCCATCCGTATTCGCTGCTAATAAAGCGGCCAATATTTTTACTTTCTTCTATCTTTACAAGAAGAAAGTATTGGATTCATGAAAATTTTCGAATTCCGGTTTTCGACGGATTTACACGTTTTAGGGGTCAGAGATTCCAAAAAACATGTTTTTACAAAATGTCTGTCTGTGAGTCTGTCTGTCTGTCTGTCTGTCTGTGTGTATGTGACACAAATTTTGTGGGCGCTCTATCTCAAGAACTAATGCACGGAATTTAATAAAAATGGATATTCAGTTAGTGCCTAATACAAATTGATGCTGATTAGTTTTTGGTGTAAATCGCTCTACAGGTGGCGCTGCAATGCTGCATTTTTCACGATTTTCGCAATAGCTCTATCTCAAGAACTAATACACGGATTTTGATCAAACTTCAGATTTAGTTAGTCCTTGATATGAATTGATGATGATTACGTTTTGGTGTAAATCGCCCAACAGGTGGCGCTGTTATGATGAATTTTGCAGGATTTACACGATTTCCCCAATAGCTCTATCTTAAGAACTAACGCACGGATTTTTATCAAACTTCAGATAAAGTTAGTCCTTGATATGACTTGCTACTGATTAGGTGTTGGTGTAAATCGCCCAACAGGTGGCGCTTCTCTGCTGCCTTTTCCACGATTGCCTCAATAGCTCTATCAATAGAACTAATGGACCAATTTTCATCTAACTTCAGATTTAGTTGTATGTTGACACAAGTTGTTGTTAATTAGGTTTTGGTGTTAATCACCCAATAGGTGGCGCTGCTATGCAGAAATTTTCACGATTTTCGCTATTGCTCTATCTCAAAAACTAATGTACGAATTTTCTCCAAACTTCAGATTCAGTCAGACGTTGACATAAATTGTTGCTGATTAGGATTTGGTATAAATCACCCAATAGGTGGCGCTGCTAGGCAGCATTTTGCTGAATTTAGACGATTTCAGCGATAGTCATATCTCAAGAAGTAATGCACGGAATTTCATATCGTTAGAATCCTCATGAGATGCATAGATTGCCATTTAATTTTGGCAGTGTGATAGCGAATTTTGAAGTATTAACATGTATGAGATAGAAGAAAGTTTTGGGATTGGTACATCCGACTAGTTTTGTTTACCTTTCCACCACTTCATTTTTCTTTCTTAAAAGTAGCAGTTTTATCTGGCAAAACATGAAAAAAAAGCCAGCCCAAGTTTATCAAAATTAAAAACATCACAAGGTCTGTACGTATTGAGAATGTCACTTAACAAGTTAACAGCCAAGCCATTCCTTCGATTCTTTGGCAGTAAAATTCGGTTTTCCTAGTTATGCAGCAATTTTCAGACATTTTTCTTTTACGATAATCCATGTATTGGAACAATCTGCAATCTGTCACAATCTATCCAAGTGAAAAGATCTTTCTCAACATTTCAAATGTTGAAACATGTTCTCGCTTTCTCTTTTGGTTGATCACATCTTCTGCTTAACAAGATTTGAACCCTAAGACGTTATTCAGTGTCGCTCTCTCTATCTATTCGACCAGTCTTCGCGAAAGCTGCTTTTCGATACATTCGACTTTTCAAAGATTTCTACCAATTTTTTTTTTCGCATTTGTCAAATTTATTGTTTTCCTGACACCTCGTATTCACAAATAACAATTAACAAATGAAGAAAGACTTTACACGCAGCGATGAGTAATGAAAAATACAAAAAACTAAAAATACGTGATTTAACTTTTCTCTGCACAACAATTTTCATTCGGTCGCAAGGGGAGATGGCATATTTTCCAAGAATCGGTATCTAATGTGACAGTTGAGGGAGAAATCTCAAGAGCTTTGGAAACTTTTGGAAGACAATTTTCATTCGGTCGTAAGGGGAGATGGCATATTTTCCAAGAATCGGTATCTAATGCGGCAGTTGAGGGAGAAATCTAAAGAGCTTTGGAAACTCTTACCGACAGGAAAGCAGCCGGGAAGAGGATATCCCCCCCTGCCCCCCGAGTGTCGACGCGCATCTAGTCACTTGGTATGCAATGTTATCCCGATCTCTAAGGCTCCGTTTAAAAAGGAAAAGGTCTCCCTCTCATTCTAAACCTGCAATAATGTCAACTGGCCTTTCTTTACCATACGGAAGTTCGTACTTATGGATTTTAGCAAAAGCACGGGAGATTCAACGATGGAAAAAGGGGAAGATTGACTAGAAGGAAAGAAGTTCCTCCTCCAGGATGTCCATCCACTTCTTTTTAAAGCTATTAAAACTGAAAAGCACCGCGTGACCAATACAAAGAGGCCGAGAGTTGAAGATATTTGAATGTGAATGATACGTCTATTCGGCCCCCTAAAAAAGGAAAGGAAAAATCATAAAATTATAAGGTATTTTGCAATAAAAAGAGAGACAAAAGATGACCATATATCCGATAGTAGCCATTGGAAACTGACCATATAGGCGGTGTATTTTAATGCGTAATACCTATTGAGTCAGTCCGGACTTACGAAAAATGATGTAAGCGGGTGACCATGTATCCGGTACTGACTAAATTGATGGACTAATTTTTAATAACAGTTGAAGAATTCATTTTCACTTCTTTTGACGCAAAATATTTTGAAAATGAATATCAGATATATGAAAATATCAAGAAATACGGCATTTAAAAAATAAATATCAAATGTGTGAAAATGAAAATATTAAAAATATCAAAAACATTGATACTTTGAAAATAATGTAAAGATCTGAACTATATCAGATTCGCCATATAGGAAGAACTAATGCTTTTCTAAAACAGAGTAAGAATATGTTAAAGTCCAGTAAGACGCACGGCAAGATGAAAGATACTACTCAGTCACCATCGCTCTTGGACATTTGACAATCGGTGACAGTTTGCTAATGCTAAAGAGCAGCCGACACTTTTTTGATCTTTGAGCGTGGGAAGAGAACTCACATACGTTCTCACGAGAGCATATGATCGCAGGATCCACGTGCAAAAAGAGGAGTTTCCTAAGGTGTCCACTCAGGAGACAACAGTGAAGATCCCTGGGAGGTTCTTAAAAAGAACGGACAGTTAGTGGCTGAGAAACTCACTATTGTTTTGAGAGGAAGATAAGTGAGAGATATATACGAGAGGATGCGGAGGAGAGATTAGATTTTGGCTGGAGTTGGAAGAGCGACTTTTGGAGTGGAAGATTTTGAAGGCCGAAAGGGCCGGACTTTACGATCCCTCATACCGGGGAAGGATACCCGAATCAGCGGCGACAGGGCACCAGGGTGCCGTCGCGGGAAAAGGAGGTCTTTATCTCGGAGACAAGACCAGCGCTTTCCGTTCAAGTGATGCAATGCCTGTGGACTAAATAGACTAGCTGCCACCTTCTCATAGACACTATTTCTGTTACATAAACTTTGTTCAACAAATTTTACATTGTTGTGTACATAGCAACTTATCATTACTCCAGAATATTTTTTTACTGTGTTATAAAATAAATTTTATTTTATCATATTCTAAGAGAAAATAATTTGCTAAGCCTTCGAAGATTAACACCCTCGACCATCGCTACCGCCTTCTTAGGACACGGCACAATAAATATTGATATATATCAAGATATATATCCATGATATATACCAACGAACCCTGGCGATATTATTTTTAGTATTTGAATTGAAGAATAAATAAAAACTGAGTATTTAATTGCGAATACACATGTACGAATACACACTCTCCTAAGTAGGACGCCACATTTTATAAGTCGTAATCATTAGTTACACATCCGACAAAATAGGTTCAAACTTTCGTTAAATTTCAACACAAATTTGGTTATTAAATCTGACAATTTTATTCCTTTAACACTAGAACCGCCAGAAATTTTACTAAAGTGTTATAAAAAAAAATCTCACACCAGAATTTTTATTAAAAACTATCTAATTTATTTATTTAAATTATTTCTCCGTGGTATATATTTACCGTATTTTAGAAAAAAAATTCTGACTTGAATCGAAGTATTTTTATTTGGTACCGGTCAAAATGACCTAAGTGATTCTAGACCGGTTCTAGTGTTAAGGGGGTCCAGGACACATTTTAAAATAATTTTTATTTATTGAGTTAAAATTCTGATTTTTTTTGTGATGGTTAACCATATCATTTGTAAATAAAATCACATGATAAAACTTCTCATAATTCTTTTAAATTTAAAACTTATGAAAAAAGTGGTGTAATTTAAAATCGTTATAACTCGAAATATTATTTATAGAATTAAATTTTTTTTAATTTAAAAAACAGAAATATATAAGTTTTAATTTTGATTCAGCATTTAAAAAAATATTAATTAAAAAAAATGAAAAAATATATGAAACTTTTTTAAAAAATCATATTTTAAAAAATATTTTTTTTTTCAAATATTCTGAATCAAAATTAAAGTAAAACAATTGCAAAAGACATGTTCCAAGTTTTAACCATTTATCTTTAACGGTTCCTGACTTATAAGAATTTAAATATGCGAAATGGTGAAAAAACTCATCATGAAGAAAAAATCATTTTTAGGAGAAGTCGTTTCCATGCAGCCATTGCTTAAAAGCTAGATTTTGAAAACAAACCAAAATGAAAAAATTAATATTTCTTGTTCTAATTAAGATAGAAACGGGATTTAAACGTCATTTTAAGCAGAAAAAAACACAGAAATTTTTAAGGAAATAAATTTTTTTACAAAATTTGAAGATTTTTGTGTCCCGGACCCCCTTAATTGTACATAAATAGATACTAAACAATAAACTAACAATAAACAATAAACAATAGATACTAAAACAATTAGACAAAAAAAATATTTCGTATCTTAGGTGCTATGTTTCGTTTTTCGATTCCATACTTCAAATGCTTAAGTGCCATTTTCTTACAGCAAGTGCACTGTTTTGTATCCGGCTATATCTAATATATAAAAATGAAAATTTGTCTGTCTGTAATTCTATACAAATCCATAGTTTGTAAGCCAGTATTGTGGAATGTTACGTACAGTCGTGGAAAAAAAAAGTAAACACCCCCTACTAACTATTCAATAAATTATCGTAGAAGAAAGTTACTGGTACCGAACGATTGGAAATAAAGTTTACTTTTAAATGATGTTTATAAAAATTGCTTAGGGGGCCATCTACATATTAAAACGAATCCAAACTTCATTTTTTTCAATGACAATACCCAATTTTAACGAGATATTTCAAATCTTCGGTTCAAACTATGCCTAGACACCGAATTTCAAGTCATTTGAATGATAAGTTTTTGAATTATAAACATTCAAAATTTAGTGCTTCTAATGTTAAATCAAATTTTCATATTTTTATTTATATCTCCAGAAATTATGCTCCTAATGTGCTAATTTTCTCTGTAGCAATAATACTAATATACCCAAACATAAATACGCTGAAATTACAATTTTTATAACTTTATGATATGAATTATGATTTATGAAATTAATACTCGAAAAAATTATGAATTGCAACCTACAATTTTTTTGATGGAATTAGATTTATTAAGTCCTGCTTTATGGAAATCCAAAATTTCACATTTTTCTTCCAAGTAGTTTTCAAATTATGCTTAAAAAACGGCGAAATGATGGTTTAAGGGTCCGTCTATAATAGGAGTGACTAGATATTTTGAAATATCTTTTGCTGTCGTGTAATCTACCATGCTTCATTGACTTCTTAAGGTGCCTTGATCAAGATGAGGGCTCTCTCGGTTAACAATCGTGTTCCGAACTTCAATTTGGATACAGCTCTTAAAATACGCTTTAAAATAATTAATTTCTCTTAATTATAATTAACGCTCTTTAAAATAATTAATTTCTCAGAAACGTATGGTACGAATTGCATAAAAATTTGTTTTTAGGCTAATTAAAGGGTGTAGAGTTCATTTATCCTGTCAGAATTGTGTACTGCTATTGAAAAAAACAAAGTTACGGTTCGTTTCAATATGTAGATGGCCCCCTAAGCAAATTTTATCTATATCATTTAAAAGTAGATTTTATTTCCAATCATTCAGTACCAGTAACTTTCTTCTACGATAATTTGTTGAGGAGTTAGTAGGGGGTGTTTACTTTTTTTTTTCCACGACTACATGTGTATTAAAACACGGCCGAGGCAACTAAAGTAATCCGGAATCGATTTTATTTTCGATTAATAAAAAGCCACACATTTAACAGCAATTTCCAATCAAATTTAAATATTTTTCGTTATAGCAGTTGCCAATAATTAAAAATCCACAATAAAATTCTTACCACAACAATTACTTTTCTATTGCAACTATTTCCACGTAAAATTGAAAAAAAATAAATATTTTGACGATTTTTTTTTTTTTTTTTTTTTTTTTAAATCGAATATTACCTCATAACTTTTCTACTGCAAGATTTCCACGTGAATAATGAAAATGAAATAAATAGTTTGATGAATTTAAAAACAGGTACATTAACGTCATATTGGAAATATAATAGGCGTCAGCAGGTGATAACGCCATATGAGTTTTAAAAAAAAAAAAAGTATTGAAACATGATAAAAACTCGATATCAAAATATTGGCCTATTTTATCATTTTGAGGTTCTCTGAATTTGTTTTTGCAAAGAGCCGGTCTAATTGGAGAATCCATCTCCCTTTTTCCAATTAGCCTGATATTTTTCAGGCTTATTGCAAAGAGCCTAGAAAGCGTTAGGCTAATTGAAAAATGACCACTTATTATCCGATCAGGGTGATATTTTTAGCTTACAGGCTATCAAAGCCTGAGAGCTTATGTGCCAGCCGATTCTGTATGTACGTACGTACGTCTGTATGTACGTATGTGTACGTACGTACGTACGTATGTACGTAACGCGATAACTCTTGATAGAAATATCCGATTTGCTTCAATTTTTTTTCTAGGTTCATTCTGATAATGTGCTTCCCTGATTAGTTTTTGGGATTCATTGGTTAAGGATAAAGGGGGGCTAGTCCACCCCCCCCCCCTTAATTTATATAAATGGGTTTTTCATGCAGAAATATGCGATTTGCAATAAATTTGGTATACCGGTTAATTATGTTAAGCAGCTTCCCTGATTACATTTGGAAGATCATTATTATGTATAAAGGGGGGAAAGGGGGCAATTGCCTCTGCCCTTAATTTAGATAAATGCGTTTTTCATGTAGAATTATTCGATTAGCTCAAATTTGGTATACTGGTAATTATGTTAAGGAGATGGCTTGATTAGATTTGGAGGTTCATTAGTTAAGTATAAAGGGAAGAAAGGGGGGGGGTAGCCCCCGCTAATTTAGGTAAATGGATTTTTAATGCAAAATTATTCGATTTGCTCCAAATTTGGAAACCCGTTTTATTATGTTAAGGAGCTTCCCTGATTAGATTTGGAAGTTCATTAGTTAAGTATAAAGGGAGGAAAGGGGGGCTAGACCCCCCCCTTAATTTAGATAAATGGGTTTTTCATGCAGAGTTATTCGATTTGCTCCAAATTTCGTATACCGGTTTATTATATTAAGGAGCTCCCCTGATTAGATTTGGAGGTTCATTAGTTAAGTATAAAGGGAGGAACGGGGGGCTAGACCCCCCCCTTAATTTAGATAAATGGGTTTTTCATGCAGAGTTATTCGATTTGCTCCAAATTTCGTATACCGGTTTATTATGTTAAGGAGCTGCCTTGATTAGATTTGGAGATTTATTGGTTAAGTATAAAGGAGGGACAGGGGCTAGTGTCCCCTTAATTTAGATAAATGGGTTTTTCATACAGAATTATTCGATTTGCTTCAATTTTGATATACCAGTTTATTACGATATGGTTTCCTTCATTTGATTTGGATGTTCATTGGTTAAGTATAAAAGGAGGGAAAGGGGTGCAATTGCCCCTCCCCTTAATTTAGATAAATGGGTTTTTATGCAGAATTATCTATTTTAGTTTAATTTTTTTTCAACCGGATCCGAACTTGAAGGTTCCATTTGAAGTCAACCCGAAAACCGACCACAACCAAGTTTCGGACTGAGTTCAATTAGAACTTTCATGTTCGGATCGGGTTGCCGGTGGACGGAGATTATTTTTGTCGGTTAAGATTTGGTTCGAAAAGGGTTTCAGGTTGACTTCGAATGGAATTTTTAAGTTCTGGTAGCGTTGCGTGTCCACGGAAACTAATTTGTCTTGTTCGGATCCGGTTATGGATCTTCAGAATATTTTTGTCGGTTATCAGATTTGGTTCGGGATTTCGGGTTTTTTCAAATGGAACTCTCAGGTTCGGGTCAGGTTGCATGTAGACTGAAATTATTTTGTCTTGCTCTTATCGGGGTACGGTCTGTTGTAATTTATTTTTCGGGTTTGGGTAGGGTTATGCGTTAATAAACCCAATAAAAAGAAAATTGCCCAGTTAAACTGATGGCATTGAGATCACAAGCTATTCACACTAATTGTATATTATACTCTTATTTCAAAGAATAATGCCCCTCGAAAAATAAATGAAGGGATTAGTCCCCGTTGCCCCCCTTTCTACTTAACCAAAGAACATCCAAATCTAATCAGGGAAGCTACTTAACATAATAAACTGGTATACCAAATTTGAAGCAAATCAGATAATTCTGCATGAAAAAACCATTTCACTAAATTAAGGGGGGGGGGGTATTAGCTCCCCCATTTCTCCCTTTATGCTGAACCAATGACCTTTCAAATCTAATCAGAAAAGCTCTTATTAGAATGAACCTAGAAAAAAAATTAAACTAAATTAGATAATTCTGCATGAAAACCCATTTATCTAAATTAAGGGGAGGGGTAATTGCCCCCCTTTCCCCCCTTTTATACTTAACCAATGAACCTCCAAATCAAATGAAGGAAGCCATATCGTAATAAACTGGTATATCAAATTTGAAGCATATCGAATAATTCTGTATGAAAAACCCATTTATCTAAATTAAGGAGACACTAGCCCCTGTCCCTCCTTTATACTTAACCAATAAATTTCCAAATCTAATCAAGGAAGCTCCTTAACATAATAAACCGGTATACGAAATTTGGGGCAAATCGAATAATTTTTCATTAAAAACCCATTTACCTAAATTAAGGGGGGGCTATCCCCCCCCCCTTTCCTCCCTTTATACTTAACTAATGAACCTCCAAATCTAATCAAGCCATCTCCTTAACATAATAAACTAGTATACCAAATTTGAGCTAATTGAATAATTCTACATGAAAAACGCATTTATCTAAATTAAGGGGAGAAGCAATTGCCCCCTTTCCCCCCTTTATACATAATAATGATCTTCCAAATGTAATCAAGG
The DNA here is from genome assembly GCA_963932465.1 of Maratus speciosus. NCBI lineage: Eukaryota > Metazoa > Arthropoda > Arachnida > Araneae > Salticidae > Maratus > Maratus speciosus. The sequence continues at coordinate 39,294,204 of OZ010799.1, forward strand.
AAGCTGCATAACATAATTAACCGGTATACCAAATTTATAGCAAATCGCATATTTCTGCATGAAAAACCCATTTATCTAAATTCCGGGGGAGGGAAGCCCCCCCTTTCCTCCCTTTATATCTAACTAATGAATCTCTAATTCTAATCAAGGCAGCTCCTTAACTTAATAAGCCGGTATACCAAATTTGGAGCAAATCGAATAATTCATCATGAAAAACCGATTTATCTAAATTAAGGGGGGGTAGCCACCCTTTCCCCCCTTTATACTTAAATAATGAGCTTACAAATCTAATCGGGGAAGCCCCTTAACACAATAAACCGGTATACCAAATTTGGAGCAAATCGAATATTTCTGCATGAAAAACCCATTTATATAAATTAAAGGGGGGGACTAGCCCCTCTTTTCCCCCTTTATCCTTAACCAATGAACCCCAAAAACTAATCAGTGAAGCACCTTATCAGAATGAACATAGAAAAAAAAATTGAAGCAAATCGGATATTTCTGTCAAGAGTTATCGCGTTACGTACGTACGTACACACGTACATACAGAATCGGCGGACACATAAGCTCTCAGACTTTGATAGCCTGTGAGCAAAACATATCACCCGGATCGGATAATAAGTGGTCATTTTTCAATTAGCCTAACGCTTTCTAGGCTCTTTGCAATAAGCCTGAAAAATATCAGGCTAATTGGAAAAAGGGAGATGGATTCTCCAATTAGACCGGCTCTTTGCAAAGAGCCTAGGCTGTTTGCAAAGAGTCGGATTTCTCAATTAGCCTACGACATATGTATATATATATATATACGTGTGTGTATGCTCACGTGTACATTAGAAGTTCCACGAAGGTTTAGGTCCGTAGAGCTCATTCTTAGGGAAGAACTGAAATAAAGATGGCTTTACTGCTTTATCTTATTGTTTGTTTTATACAGTATGTATAATTTTGAAATTGACTTTTCAAAACAAATATTCTTAAAATCCCGGGCAACGCCGAGTACTTTAGCTAGTCTCTGATAAGAAGACGGAAAAATAAAACAGTATAATTAATTATTTAAAGGCTAAAGCAAATTTAATATAAAAGATGGCTTTACCCTTTTTCTTATTGTTTGTTTTATACAGTATGTATAATTTTGAAATTGACTTTTCAAAACAAATATTCTTAAAATTCCGAGCATCGCCGGGTACTTTAGCTAGTCTCTGATAAGAAGACGGAAAAATAAAACAGTATAATTAATTATTTAAAGGCTAAAGCAAATTTAATATAAAAATCAATATATTCGCATGCAAATTATTTAGAATATTCAGTGAGTGTAATTTTAGCATTCTTTATATAGATCAAAACCGTTTTGAAAATAAATTATAGAGCAAAACACATGATGTAATAAATTTAACTTTATAACTGCTTGACCGGGAGACAGCTGCACAGACCAGCATAACATCGAGTTGACGGCTGAAATTTCAGGATTAGACAGAACTCTATTAGCATATTAAAATGCAACTGCTCTGTCAAATCATATTTTGGTGGAATCTACCTGCAGATTCGGTTTTAATGGTTGATCGTAAGGTTTAACATTGTGTTTTCCTGCACAAAAAGGTATGAAAACATGGAGGACTGGAAGCAGGACAACACAATGATAAACCTATTAAATGATTTTTTTTCCTTTTTATTCTTCTCTTTTTCTTTTTATCTAATTTCCGTATCATATGACTTACAGGAGAAACAAGCAGATGTAATTATAAAAGTTACTATAAATTGTGAGTTACACATTATTATTATTTTTTTTTTCGATTTTCATTTTATTTTTGTCGCCAAACAATGTGATTTTAAGCCAAATATGTGTGACATTAGCTTAAGGATATTTGCAATAACAGTGTTTTTTCAAGTGCAAATTATTTTTGAAGTACATTTTAATATTCAATTGTAAATTATATAGATATGAGTTAATATTTTAAAAATTGGAATCAAATAGTTAAATTTTATAGTAAATTTCTGCCACCACATACATAGTGTAAACCAAGTAATATAAAAACATTTTTTTAAGTCAATTCCTACTTAGGTCATCAAAGAAAAATTTAATATAATCCCTTAAGCTAATATTAGTTTTTGTTGCATTAAAATATCTCAATTTGTTGATTTTCTATAAGCAAATAAACCCTATTGGTTTACAATGGAAGTCTGGGAATTTGGTGAAATATTAGAGATATCGTCAAGTTGGCATCACTTTTGGTAACTCATTTTGGTCTCCAAATTTGGCGATATACCGCCAAGTTGGCGATAAACTTGACGTTATTTGGCGACAGAACAGAGTCCCCCCCCATGGTAACCCTCCTCCCCTTATTGATATAGAGATTCATTAAATGCTGTTCAATAACCAGTGGCCGCCATTTTTTTCTCCCATATAAAACTAAAATTAATTAATTAAATTTAATTAATTAATATTTGGAAAAACTGTATTAACATCAAGTGTCATCCATTACAAGTTTAAAAAATGTATTTGAACTTGAGTGGATGAATAATAAGCATTTTATTAACGATTGAAAATTTGAACAAGATATATAGGGAGAGGGTGAACTAATAGTAGGAATTGAAAAATGATGTCAAACTTTAAAAAAAGTTTTCCCCCGTAATTTCAAAGCATGTGATGAATGAATATTATCCTTTTTTAACAAATATTTTTTATTGTTTATTTAAATTTTTTCTTTCGCCATTTCGCCAATTTCACTTATAGGAAAATTTTCTAGGCAATAGTTAAAGATAGACTCTTGAAATTTGGCGTGGTAGATATTTATAAGATATAAATGCTTTCTAAAAACATATTCTAAACAATTTCAATTTTAAAAGTGTGAAATGAACGAAAAGTTTTCTAAAAATGAAATATCACAAAATACCAAATCGATTTAAAAAGTAATCATTGCAAATTGATGGTGACAGTCCCAGCTACAACATAGGCTATATTTTTGCCATCAGTGCTACTATAACACCAAGGATTTGCTGTTGTGCAAAAACGTTCTAAATTGCAATTATTGTGATACTGAAGCAGCTGGAAAGATTATATTTGGCACGGTAATTACTTGTAAGATATAATGTCTCTCTAGCAACAGTTAAAAAAAGAAAATCGAAATTTAAAAGGGGTGAAAATATGGGAAAAGCGTTCTGAAACGTTTTAAATTGCTATTTCTGTGGAGTGTTAAAGATAGAAGCTTGAAATTTCGTGTGATAAATATATAAAAGATATAAACTATCTCAAAAACAATTACTAAAACTTTTGAAATTTAAAAGGGTGAAATGAGCAAAAAGCGTTTTAAAAACTTTCTAATTTAAGACTTCTATGGAATCTCAGGAAGTACCAAATGTGGAAAATTGATGGTGACAGTCTCTGTTCCAACGTATGTCAATTTTATTTTTATCGGTGCCTCTACTGAAAGGGGATTCCTGGATAACTAACGTACAAAATTGCAATTTTAGTGATATAAAAGGGACTAGAAACTTGAAATTTGGCTTTGTAGTTACTTATATGATGTAAATGCTCCCTAAGAACTGTTTCTAAAATTTAAAAAGATGAAATGAGTAACAAACCTTCTAAAAAATTTCTGAATTTGGATTTTTTTGGAATTGTTAAAGATAGTAGCTTTAAATTCGGCACGGTAGTTACTTATAGTGTAAATGCTCTCTAAGAACGGTTGAAAAAAAATCGAAATTTAAACGGGTGATATAATCGAAAAGCATTTAAAACGTGATCTAAAATATAATTTCTATTGAAGTGTTAAATAGAAACATAAAATTTGGCATGATAGATACTTATAAAATGTAAATGCTCTGTATGAACAGTTGCTAAAAGATTCGAAATTTAAAGGGGTAAAATGAGCAAAAAGTCTCTTAAAACTTTCTAAATTGCGACTTCTGTGGAATCTCAGGAAATACCAAAACTATTTTTAAATTTATATTGGCAAATTCATGGTGTCAATCCCTGTTCCAACATAAGCTATAGCTTATGTTGGTTCCACTACCACCAGAGGGGTGGTAGATCGTTAGACTAGAAGATGGTTACTTTTAAAATGTCAATGCGTGTTAAGAACAGTTTCTAATTTTTTCAAAATCTCAAAAGAAAACTGAAATGAGCGTAAAAGCTTAAAAATACATTCTAAATTATCATTTATTTAGGATTAGTTTTAGTTCTCCTTATTGATTTAAGTCTGATTTTCGCCTAATGCAGTTTAATAAGGAAGTTCAGTCAAACTGTGGCTCAATTAGTATTTTTTTTACTTATTCCTAACAGTGTAATTTTTTCTAATAAAAATAGGCCCACAAATACCACTTATATTTCAACTATTACGCGAGCAAAGCCGTGGGTTTTGCTAGTAGTCTATAAAGTTATCAGAAGATGCCCGTAATTTGAGAAACGGTGCTTATTTATAAGAAATATTTGTTACATTATTAGATCTATCTCCGCGAATTCCCTGTTTTATTCTAAATTTTTACTCTATATTCACTAATTCCTTATTCTTAAATAATCTCTATCGTTAACTCTGTTAAATTCTCCTTAATTTAATATCTAGTTTGCCCAATTTACTTAAATATTACTGTTTTAGTATTCTTAAATTAAATGTTCCATTTTCGATCTTTCTCTTATTTCGAATGTTCTTTTTAGTAGCCATTTTATTTTATTCTGAGAGTTTCATTTCCCGGCCTCCGCTCTTTTTTACTGTATAATTCATGCGCGCTTCTGTCAGTACACTTTCCTATGTTGTGGAATGGCGTGATATCCTTACTTCCTAATTGCATATTTGCCAACCTCCCGATTTTTCCCATACCAGTATTTTTATGCTGATATACTTGTTTTATACAATCGCACAATTTCGACAATTAAATAAAGCGGACATTTTTCTAAGATTTTACTGGTATTAAAAAAATCGGGAAATTGGCAACTATGTAATTGGTTCAGAGCGTGCGTCACATCATAGCTTGTATCACTACGCTAGGTGAACAAAAAGGAGATGCTCGCGATTCTTCCTCAGAATTTTGTCCTATTTACAATTGTAAAAAACCTTCCCTTGATTGCCGTCTGATGATTTCTCTTATCTAAAAATTTGCTTACCCTTAATTAACTACTATGTAGCGATGGCTTGATTAAAACGAATCGGTGGAAACTGCACCGCCGAAAGATGTTTAAATAAAATCCTGAGTTGACTTACGCATTGTCTCAATTATACCTGAGAAACCTACACTGGATAAATGTGTTACCTGGCCTATCACTCGATGATTGCAACAACCTTCGAATATCCATGTTGAATTATTACAGGAACGTTCTCTTTCAGCTTATTCTAATGCACGGCTTCCAGATTGATTATTCGTCTACTATCACATCGAAGATAACACTTTTCGAATCCCCATATAACTTCTATATTGTTATATTAGACGACAAGGATTCGACTCACCTGTTCTTTCAGCTTTCACTACTGCATTACTACTAGATGTGATCCCACTACTGGTATCATGACAGCCAGTTACTTCATTTCATCTATTTAAAGCTTCCATTGTTATGTAAATCATAACATATATGTATATAGCTGGATAGCTATTTAGAATAAGATGATCATCAGATAAGCTTTTTCAAAATTCATTCAATATATTCTAATTTCTATTTTGCAAAACTGAGGAGAAAAAGCCTTAAAAATAAGCGTAGTCCCCACATATAAATGACCTTTGGTCGCTTTAGTCTGAAAGCATTAGTAAATTAAAAATAAAATTCTAATCTTTCATGTTGAGATGCAATTGGACACAAGTACATGAACCAAGGAGCCTTCATAAATGTAAAGTCTAAGCTAAGGTTATGAGAAAAAAGTTTCGGAACTGCTGATTTAAGTGCTAACTAATATATTGTTATTTCTTATTCCATGCGTTACGAATATATAGTGCCGTAACTAGCCATTCCAGTGTCCTGTGCAAGAATTTAAATTTAGGCTCACTGATTTTCGGCTTGGATGCATAATTTTGAAGTATGCCAAGAAATGGTGAAACGTGGGGGGTGGGGGATGTCCTGTAATTTAGATGTTTAAAAAAAATAGTCGTTATCATTCGAACTCTTCTAAATTTTTAGGAGTTAAAAGTATAATATTTCCTTAGTAAGTTTTGAAAATTCGCGAAAAAATATCGATACTTAATGGTAAAAGTGCTTCTAAGAAGACATTTTTTTTACTTGGGCTCATTCAGTAGTTAAAAAAATAGTTCTCGTAGTCCGAACTCATTTGAATTTTTACAGGTTATAGATATAACGGTTTTGCAGCCCATGTTGAAAATTCGTAAACAAAATATTGATATCTAGTTGTAAAAGAAAAAGAATTGTTTTATTCTCCCTTTTCTTTCTTGTTTTCGTGAAAACACAAGTGTAGTGACTACGTTACTGTATTCACATTGTAAACTAGCCTTAGTTAAGAAAGTTCGCACATAGACGCGTTGAAAATATAAGTTAGTTCAGCCGTTCATTTGAATGTTCATGTTGGTGAGCAGAGATATCTAGGATCTAAGTAAGGCAAAATCTAATCACCAAACTGTGCACTAGGAAAATCGCGGTTTTTTAAATTTAACAATATTGTAGTTTATTTTGAACAGTATTTTTGCTCCCCCCCCCCCTTTCCAAGTGGTCTCTGTGCGCGTGCACCTTGGTGCACCTGCCTAGATACGGCACTGTGAATATATAATCAGAAAAATATGGTACTTTTGCGATAAGTATGCAATATATTTTTTTAAAGGTATCTGCCTACGTTTGGAGCGCTTTTTTAATGTGCATTATTGAATAAATACACGTGCTTTTAGTTTAATTGTAATAGAAAATAATGAAAAAACATAAAATCTTAGCAATATCTTCATAGCTTTTTAAAAATTTGGGGTTTCTTTGACATTTTTATAGCAAAATTTCATGCTTACTACAGATAAGACAGTCACTCAACCAAATCTACACTCATTCAACTAATACACTCATTCAGCTAAAGATATTTTCATTTCCTTTGTACTACATATTACTATTGCACTTATCTGTGCACTGACCTAGGAGTTTTACAATATCTTCAAAATTAACTGAACTATTTCAAATCATGTCAAAATATACATATTTATTATTAAAAATTACCATTTTTAGGTGCGTTCGTAATTATATAAATACGTAACACCTATAGTCGTCGTTCAGTCCATTTGTCTGTCCGTCTGTCTGTCCGCATATAACAGAGCAAAAACTACCCAACCGAATGGTCTGAAATTTGAAATATATAATTGTTGCAAAAGTTTGTCGAGTCATTTCCAATTTTATGAAAATCGGATGTATAGTTTAATTACAGGGACAGTCAAACGTTTTCAGTTACATTACGGCCAATGGGAATAAATTATTGCAAGTGCATTTTAATGATGTTACAGCCTTCCAAATGGTCTGAAATCTTAAATATGTAATTGTTGCAACATATTGTCGAGTCATTTCAAATTTTATGAAAATCGGATGTATAGTTTAATGACAGGGACAGTCAAAAGTTTTCTGCTACATGACGACCAATGGAGAAAAAAATTATTTCAAGTGCATTTTAATGCTGTTACAGCCTTTCGAACGGAATGAAATTGATATGCACTTATTGAAGTGCACTAAAATATACATTCAGTACAATATGTGGTGCAAAAAATATTTATAAAACTAGTTATAGTACGAACGCACCTCATTTGCCGCGTTTGACGAGCAATTTCCAACTTGTTTAAAATTGGAGTAGCTGTAAAATGTTGATATTATCGCATAGGGATAAGATTCTATTTTAGAGCATAGTGAGTAATATGGAAAGCATTCTGGTGAATTTTCACTGAAATATGCTTAAAACATTTCATGTAATGAAGTTTATCGAACATGGAAATAACGGAAAAATAGATTTCCTAGAAATCCCATTTAAAGATTTCGTTTATATCTTTCAGATACATACAAAATTAATCTAGAAGTGTCAATTAAAGTTCATTAGTTTTTTTATGTAAAAAAATAAGAAAATTATGCGTACAAACGTTGTTTACATTTCTCCTGACCTTCTTACGCTCACTTCCGTTATTTCATTCATTACTTCCTGTTTATTAAATTGGTCGTAACTCCTCTTCTAGTAAGCATAGGAATAAAATAACAAGTTGGAAATTGCACGTCAAACGTGCCAAATGAGGTGCGTTCGTACTATAACTTGTTTTATAAATATTTTTGCACCGCATATTTACTGAATGTATATTTTAGTGCACTTTATAAATGTATGTCAATTTCATTCTGTTCGAAAGGTTGTAACATCATTAAAATGCTCTAGAAATAATCTTTTCACATTGGCCGCAATGTAACGGAAAACTTTTGACTGTCTCTGTAATTAAGCTATGCATCCGATTTTCACAAAATTTGAAATGACTCGATAAAATTTTGCAACAATTATATATTTAAAATTTTAGACCATTCGAAAGACTGTAACATCATTAAAATGCACTAGAAATAATCTTTTCCCATTGGCCGTAATGCAACGGTAAACTTTTAACTGTCCCTGTCATTAAACTATGCGTCCGATTTTCATAAAATTTGAAATGACTCGACAAAATTTTGCAACAATATACATTGTGTTTATAAAGTCCCGGACCCATTTTGATGTTTAATAACTCATAAAATAATAAAGATAGATTAAAATTAATAACATAAATGGTTAGATAGACTCAAAAGGTTTCATGACCCTTGTCAATGAACTTCCACGTGTGCCCCCTTCGTCGCACGGAGAATATCAAGTCGATAGTCAATTTCACGCCAGGTAGCGGCAAGCATGTCGGCATTCACAGAGGCTATTGCGGTTGTAATTCTGGCTTTTAAGTCATCAATGTTCGACACTCTCCTCCTGTCTTTATAACGCCGCTGGACTTTTTCCTTTGGGGATTTGTAAAGGACAATGTTTACAGGAGGAGAGTGTCGAACACTGATGACTTAAAAGCCAGAATAACAACCGCAATAGCCTCTGTGGATGCCGACATGCTTGTCGCTACCTGGCGTGAAATTGACTATCGACTTGATATTCTCCGTGCGACGAAGGGGGCACACGTGGAAGTTCATTGACAAGGGTCATGAAACTTTTTGAGTCTATCTAACCATTTATGTTATTAATTTTAATCTATCTTTATTATTTTATGAGTTATTAAACATCAAAATGGGTCCGGGACTTTATAAACACCATGTATATTTAAAATTTCAGACCATTCGGTTGAGTAGTTTTTGCTATGTTATATGCGGGCGGACCGAATGACGCCTATAGGTGCTACGCATTTATATAATTACGAACGCACCTAAAAACAGACCTGGAATCACAAAAGACTGCTCTTTCAAATAAAACAATTTAAAAATATTCGAAAATTTTTCACGAGAGTTCCTTAACAGAGAGCAGCAGTAGGATAATGTTGATTAAAAAAAACTGTATTTTTAGTAGAAATTTATGTGAGCCTCATTTCAATTGTTGTTGCATGATTTAGATGGCATTACTTATCAGGCCATGCAGTTGAAAAAAACTAGTATGTTGTGGCCATCACAAAACTTTCTTCTATCTCATACATGTCAATACTTCAAAATTCACTATCTCAGTGCCAAGTTAAGTGGCAATCTGTGTTCATCATGAGAATTCTAAAAATATGAAATTCCGTGCATTAGTTCTCGAGGTATGACTGTCGCTGAAATCGTGTAAATTCAGCAAAATGCAGCATAGCAGCGCCACCTATTGGGTTATTTACACCAGAACCTAATTATCACCAACTTATGTCAACGTCTAAGTGAATATGAAGTTTGAGGAAAATTCGTGCATTAGTTCTTGAGATAGAGGTATTGCGCAAATCATGGCGAATGCAGCATAGAAGCGCCACCTGTTGAGCGATTTGCAACAACACATAATCAGCAGCAATATTAATCAAGTTATACTTAAATCTGAAGTTTGATGAAAATTCGTGCATTAGTTTTTGAGATAGAGCTATTGAGGAAATAGTTCAAAATGCAGCACAGCAGTGCCACCTATTGGGCGATTTACACCAACACGTAGTCAGCATCATTTCATATGAAGGACTAACTAAATCCGAAGTTTGATGAAAATGTGTGCATTAGTTCTTGAGATAGAGTTACTTCGAAAATAGTGTAAATCCTGCAAAATGCACCATAGCAGCGCCACCTGTTGGGCGATTTACACCAAAACGTAAACAACATCCATTCATGTCAAGGACTAATGGAATCTGAAGTTTTATAAAAATCCGTGCATTAGTTCTTGAGATAGAGCTTTTGCGGAAATCCTGCAAAATGCTACATAGCAGCGCCACCTGCCGGGCGATTTACACCAAAAGCTAATCAACACCAATCTATATCAGGGACTACCTGAATATAATTTTTTATTAAATTCCGTGCATTAGTTCTTGAGATAGAGCGCCCACAAAATTTGTGTCACATACAGACAGACAGACAGACTCACAGACAGACGTTTTTTGTAAAAACATGTTTTTTGGAATCTCTGAACCATAAAACGTGTAAATCCGTCGAAAACTGGAATTCGAAAATTTTCATGAAACCAATACTTTCTTCTTGTAAAGATAGAAGAAAGTAATAAACAGGTCGGTTCAGGCACAACCCGAACTTTTAGCCTCTTCATAAGAATAGACAGACCTCTCATTGAAACTCAAAAACAAGAATGGAAGAATAGTTATGAAATTGTTTTGAAATTTTTCTTTAAATATAATCTTAAAGATTGTTTAACATTGTGCAGAAAGAAATGTAAAGATTCATAAAAAATTAAATTAAAAGTGAAATTTGAAGAGGCAAAAATCATAGTTCCGTGTAATAACCCTTTTGAAAGTATAATTAGAGAATCAGTTGAAATCACTGCACGTGAGAATAAAGCCTGTAACGATAATTTATCCTATAATATACCAAAAATCTGGCATAATGTCATAAAGTCGTAATTCTGTATCTGTTTGCAATTTGTTTAAACTTTTGCTTTTGCCAAGAACTTGTTTGAATGTGGTTCTTTCCCTCATGCATAGATGCCGACACTCGTTGTTCTTCAATCCAATTTTCAATTCATTTCGAACTTATTTCATTAAAAAATAATCTGGGGTACTCACTGGATGGCGCCACTGAATTTTTGCAATCATATCATTGGTCAAAGCTCGAAAAATTCTCTCTTGTACAGGAAGCCTTCATCTCTGAAATTTCACCATAATATTTGATATAACCATTAATCCATTAAGTAATATATAACCATTTATTTCACCATCATATTTTACTTGAGGACGACTGCAGAGGCATCTCGAAACGTAGATTTTATATTTTACAGTAGAGCGCCGATTATCGGAACTCCAATTAACCGAACTTCCAATTATCCGAACAGCCTATTTCTCTAATTTTTTTTTTTTTTTTTTAACTGAACTTTATTATCCGAACAGCCTATCTCTCTCATTTTTTTTTTTTTTTCATGCGATATCGAATTCTCGATTAGTGCATCGTTGGGACCGTAACAAGAGAATAAAAGGCTTGGGGAAAGGGAGTGAAATGAAAGAAAATGAAAATGAATGCTCTGAAAATGGCCCAGGTCATTCACATAACGAAGCCTTTGAATGTTTGGAAACAGCTATGAAATGGATCGATCGGCAGAAGAACGCTGATCCTATTCAACTAACGTATTTAAGAGGAATTCGAAATATGGCAGCATTCAAAAGAATGTCTTCTTTGAAGCAAGCAACGATCGAAAGCTTTTTTGCTTAAATTATAATCTATGGAGTAGGGCTGGGCGATGTCTGGAATTATATATCGTGATAAATCGGCATCTTTAGACCATGATATTTCGATATATCGATATTATGACATATGTACAAAGTAATAAAATATCAAGTAACGTATAAAACTGAACAAAATAATAAAATATAGTCGGAAATAGTCGGTATATTAATGTAGTCCGGAAAAAAGTTTTTTTTGCGTGCTCAAGAAATCAGGGACAGATCAATGAAAATGAGCCTCGCGCGCTTGCTGATTTTCAGAAAACAATTCGAAAAATTCAAAAATTTTTGTAAATCTGCTAATTGTAAAATTCCTAACTTGGACTATCCTCATCTAAATTTCCAGACTTGTATGTGCGGTAGATTTCGTTAGCCATCGCCGACACACACAAACACACACACAGGTAGAGTGAAAGTTTCTTTTATTAGTATAAATTACAACATTTAATAAATAAATGCACTTATTCCAATGAAATTATAATATAAGCTATTTAAAATTACTGTTAAAGTAAAATTTATTATTTCCCGGGATACATGTAAAAAGAACGATATATCCGAATGCGCAATCTAAAGAGGCGAGAAATGTGTGGCTGCTGTATTAATGTAATATATGCTGCCACGGGCACTGGCGAAGGGATGTGCGGGAGGGCCACTGCATCGCCGTGCATTCTGAAATTTAGTAAATCTTCTTTATGTTTGAAAAAGTAAAATTTAATCTTCTTAGCAGAAAATGTAGAAAATTAAGGGTTAAAAGAAAAAAAGTACTAAAATTTCGTTGAAAGAGGGAGGAAAAAAAATGTAATAATCCGGCTATAATCACTTCTTAATTTTTTTATATAATTCTTAAATTCCTACATTGCTTTTTGGCTGGTATGTTTAAACATTGTCTAACATGGTGGTGTCTCCTACAGAAAATTCTTATTTTATTTAATTTTTATATTCTTCATTTAAAAAAAAAAAAAAAAAAAAAAAAAAAAGCAAAGCTCTGCCTACACTGCGGCCCACAATCAAATGTCTTTCAAAATTTACCTTATCCTTCTTTTCGTTCTTCCGATTCCGAAGTCCATGTACGCTGTATATATGAAGCGTTATAAATATGTCTAACATGGTGGTGTCTCGTACAGAAAATTCTTATTTTATTTAATTTTTATATTCTTCATTAAAAAAAAAAAAAAAAAAAAAAAAAAAAAAAAAAAAAAAAAAAGCAAAGCTCTGCCTACACTGCGGCCCACAATCAAATGTCTTTCAAAATTTACCTTATCCTTCTTTTCGTTCTTCCGATTCCGAAGTCCATGTACGCTGTATATATGAAGCGTTATAAATATGTCTAACATGGTGGTGTCTCGTACAGAAAATTCTTATTTTATTTATTTTTTATATTCTTCATTAAAAAAAAAAAAAAAAAAAAAAAAAAAAAGCAAAGCTCTGCCTACACTGCGGCCCACAATCAAATGTCTTTCAAAATTTACCTTATCCTTCTTTTCGTTCTTCCGATTCCGAAGTCCATGTACGCTGTATATATGAAGCGTTATAAATATGTCTAACATGGTGGTGTCTCGTACAGAAAATTCTTATTTTATTTAATTTTTATATTCTTCATTAAAAAAAAAAAAAAAAAAAAAAAGCAAAGCTCTGCCTACACTGCGGCCCACAATCAAATGTCTTTCAAAATTTACCTTATCCTTCTTTTCGTTCTTCCGATTCCGAAGTCCATGTACGCTGTATATATGAAGCGTTATAAATATGTCTAACATGGTGGTGTCTCGTACAGAAAATTCTTATTTTATTTAATTTTTATATTCTTCATTAAAAAAAAAAAAAAAAAAAAAAAAAAAAGCAAAGCTCTGCCTACACTGCGGCCCACAATCAAATGTCTTTCAAAATTTACCTTATCCTTCTTTTCGTTCTTCCGATTCCGAAGTCCATGTACGCTGTATATATGAAGCGTTATAAATATGTCTAACATGGTGGTGTCTCGTACAGAAAATTCTTATTTTATTTAATTTTTATATTCTTCATTAAAAAAAAAAAAAAAAAAAAAAGCAAAGCTCTGCCTACACTGCGGCCCACAATCAAATGTCTTTCAAAATTTACCTTATCCTTCTTTTCGTTCTTCCGATTCCGAAGTCCATGTACGCTGTATATATGAAGCGTTATAAATATGTCTAACATGGTGGTGTCTCGTACAGAAAATTCTTATTTTATTTAATTTTTATATTCTTCATTAAAAAAAAAAAAAAAAAAAAAAAAAAAAAAAAAAAGCAAAGCTCTGGCTACACTGCGGCCCACAATCAAATGTCTTTCAAAATTTACCTTATCCTTCTTTTCGTTCTTCCGATTCCGAAGTCCATGTACGCTGTATATATGAAGCGTTATAAATATGTCTAACATGGTGGTGTCTCGTACAGAAAATTCTTATTTTATTTAATTTTTATATTCTTCATTAAAAAAAAAAAAAAAAAAAAAAAAAAAAAAAAAAAAAAAAAAAGCAAAGCTCTGCCTACACTGCGGCCCACAATCAAATGTCTTTCAAAATTTACCTTATCCTTCTTTTCGTTCTTCCGATTCCGAAGTCCATGTACGCTGTATATATGAAGCGTTATAAATATGTCTAACATGGTGGTGTCTCGTACAGAAAATTCTTATTTTATTTAATTTTTATATTCTTCATTAAAAAAAAAAAAAAAAAAAAAGCAAAGCTCTGCCTACACTGCGGCCCACAATCAAATGTCTTTCAAAATTTACCTTATCCTTCTTTTCGTTCTTCCGATTCCGAAGTCCATGTACGCTGTATATATGAAGCGTTATAAATATGTCTAACATGGTGGTGTCTCGTACAGAAAATTCTTATTTTATTTAATTTTTATATTCTTCATTAAAAAAAAAAAAAAAAAAAAAGCAAAGCTCTGCCTACACTGCGGCCCACAATCAAATGTCTTTCAAAATTTACCTTATCCTTCTTTTCGTTCTTCCGATTCCGAAGTCCATGTACGCTGTATATATGAAGCGTTATAAATATGTCTAACATGGTGGTGTCTCGTACAGAAAATTCTTATTTTATTTAATTTTTATATTCTTCATTAAAAAAAAAAAAAAAAAAAAAGCAAAGCTCTGCCTACACTGCGGCCCACAATCAAATGTCTTTCAAAATTTACCTTATCCTTCTTTTCGTTCTTCCGATTCCGAGGTCCATGTACGCTGTATATATGAAGCGTTATAAATATGTCTAACATGGTGGTGTCTCGTACAGAAAATTCTTATTTTATTTAATTTTTATATTCTTCATTAAAAAAAAAAAAAAAAAAAAAAAAAGCAAAGCTCTGCCTACACTGCGGCCCACAATCAAATGTCTTTCAAAATTTACCTTATCCTTCTTTTCGTTCTTCCGATTCCGAAGTCCATGTACGCTGTATATATGAAGCGTTATAAATATGTCTAACATGGTGGTGTCTCGTACAGAAAATTCTTATTTTATTTAATTTTTATATTCTTCATTAAAAAAAAAAAAAAAAAAAAAAAAAGCAAAGCTCTGCCTACACTGCGGCCCACAATCAAATGTCTTTCAAAATTTACCTTATCCTTCTTTTCGTTCTTCCGATTCCGAAGTCCATGTACGCTGTATATATGAAGCGTTATAAATATGTCTAACATGGTGGTGTCTCGTACAGAAAATTCTTATTTTATTTAATTTTTATATTCTTCATTAAAAAAAAAAAAAAAAAAAAAAAGCAAAGCTCTGCCTACACTGCGGCCCACAATCAAATGTCTTTCAAAATTTACCTTATCCTTCTTTTCGTTCTTCCGATTCCGAAGTCCATGTACGCTGTATATATGAAGCGTTATAAATATGTCTAACATGGTGGTGTCTCGTACAGAAAATTCTTATTTTATTTAATTTTTATATTCTTCATTAAAAAAAAAAAAAAAAAAAAAAAAAAAGCAAAGCTCTGCCTACACTGCGGCCCACAATCAAATGTCTTTCAAAATTTACCTTATCCTTCTTTTCGTTCTTCCGATTCCGAAGTCCATGTACGCTGTATATATGAAGCGTTATAAATATGTCTAACATGGTGGTGTCTCGTACAGAAAATTCTTATTTTATTTAATTTTTATATTCTTCATTAAAAAAAAAAAAAAAAAAAAAAAAAAAAAGCAAAGCTCTGCCTACACTGCGGCCCACAATCAAATGTCTTTCAAAATTTACCTTATCCTTCTTTTCGTTCTTCCGATTCCGAAGTCCATGTACGCTGTATATATGAAGCGTTATAAATATGTCTAACATGGTGGTGTCTCGTACAGAAAATTCTTATTTTATTTAATTTTTATATTCTTCATTTAAAAAAAAAAAAAAAAAAAAAAAAAAAAAAAAAAAGCAAAGCTCTGCCTACACTGCGGCCCACAATCAAATGTCTTTCAAAATTTACCTTATCCTTCTTTTCGTTCTTCCGATTCCGAAGTCCATGTACGCTGTATATATGAAGCGTTATAAATATGTCTAACATGGTGGTGTCTCGTACAGAAAATTCTTATTTTATTTAATTTTTATATTCTTCATTAAAAAAAAAAAAAAAAAAAAAAAAAAACAGCAAAGCTCTGCCTACACTGCGGCCCACAATCAAATGTCTTTCAAAATTTACCTTATCCTTCTTTTCGTTCTTCCGATTCCGAAGTCCATGTACGCTGTATATATGAAGCGTTATAAATATGTCTAACATGGTGGTGTCTCGTACAGAAAATTCTTATTTTATTTAATTTTTATATTCTTCATTAAAAAAAAAAAAAAAAAAAAAAAAAAAAAAAAAGCAAAGCTCTGCCTACACTGCGGCCCACAATCAAATGTCTTTCAAAATTTACCTTATCCTTCTTTTCGTTCTTCCGATTCCGAAGTCCATGTACGCTGTATATATGAAGCGTTATAAATATGTCTAACATGGTGGTGTCTCGTACAGAAAATTCTTATTTTATTTAATTTTTATATTCTTCATTAAAAAAAAAAAAAAAAAAAAAAAAAGCAAAGCTCTGCCTACACTGCGGCCCACAATCAAATGTCTTTCAAAATTTACCTTATCCTTCTTTTCGTTCTTCCGATTCCGAAGTCCATGTACGCTGTATATATGAAGCGTTATAAATATGTCTAACATGGTGGTGTCTCGTACAGAAAATTCTTATTTTATTTAATTTTTATATTCTTCATTAAAAAAAAAAAAAAAAAAAAAAAAAAAGCAAAGCTCTGCCTACACTGCGGCCCACAATCAAATGTCTTTCAAAATTTACCTTATCCTTCTTTTCGTTCTTCCGATTCCGAAGTCCATGTACGCTGTATATATGAAGCGTTATAAATATTTTTTTACAACAGCGGATTGGGATTTTAATGAGTCACTGTCCCTTCCAAATACTGGATATGCAACGCACTATCTTCCGCACCGGAGAAAGACAGAAAGAGTGAGGGGGGGGGGGGGGGCGAAGAGAGAGAGAGGTGCCATATCGCACGACGTGCAGCAAACAATCATAATCGAGCTTCCACTTTTGTTAAATCCAATCCCTTCGCTTAAAAATAGTTCCACGGTTGCTACTCTTTTGTAAAACAGCAACAAAAACCTTTTTTTTTCCTGACTTTTATTCTAATTATATTTTAAGCTCAGTACTAACAATCCACAAATACAATAATTCCATTTTGGGCTTGTGACAGGGTGCAATTATTATTGTGAAAATTATCTTGTGTGTATTTTTACCTGAACCGAAATATTTAACATGAATCCGAAGCGAAATGAAAGAAAATTAATGCCACATTTTCATGTGACTATACGGTAAAATAGACTACAGTCACGCCTCTCGTTTTGAATGTTAAAAGCAAAATATTTGATTTAAAAAAATTCTGAATTAAAAATATACATCTTTTCCTAACCTTTAAGACTCCATTTCTTATACTTGTGATAGCAGGGAAGTTGGATAAGAATCTATTGCGTTTCGACCAATGTCCGCTTAACGAAAAAAAAAAAAAAAAAAAAAAAAACCTATAACCTTCCTCCCCCTTCCCCCCCCCCAAACACAGAAAAAATTGCGTCTCTCCTTTTATTGCCAGCACGCAAACTTTAACTGCTTAATTTTTCTGCCGTGTTTGTTATTTTGAATTCTGGTGACATTAAATAAATAAACAAACATCTAATTGTTCTCTCCACTCTCTAGAAATAAATGATGCCAGAGGCAGTAAAATACTAAATACTCACATATATCAAACGACTGTCGATTTTTAAAAGAAACCGTCAGGAGAAAAAAAAAACGCGCTTCACAGAAGTAAAAATATCTGCATTAAAAAGGACCCTAGAATAGACATTAATAAATATTATTATGGAAGTATTATTTCATTTATTCAATTAAATCGCCTGTTGCAAATAAAATACAATATTTCATTTCTTTGTCGCCCTGATTATTCGCACATTGTTCAAAAACAAAGAGCAAATATTCAACACGGCTGAACTCTAAATACCAGAACGAAATTAAAATCATGGTATCTGATCTATAGCATTTTGAGCTTTACACCGTCAATACTGTAAAAACATTATAAATATCCGCTGACGACAGTTGCATGCGAAAACCAGATGTATGATATTTATCAACCGTCATATAAACATCCAAACGATCACTTTTTCCCAGGTCCATTAAGTTAGCCCCCCCATATGGGCAAAATGAAAATCTGAGTATATGGTCGTTTTGCACCCGTTTTGCACCGTTTTGCACCCAAATATGGCGTTTTGCACCCTGAAATTAAAATAGTTATAAGCAAAACAATATGGCGGGGCTAACTTAACATTAAGTTAGCCCCACCACCACCTATAATTGAGCAAAATACAAATCTGAGTATATGGTCGTTTTGCACTCGTTTTGCACCGTTTTGCACCCAAGTATGGTGTTTTGCACCCTGAAATCAAAATAGTTATAAGCAAAAGAATATGGCGGGGCTAACTTAACATTAAGTTAGCCCCACCGAAACTCAAAAATGAGCAAATTGCAAATCTGAGTATATGTTCGTTTTGCACCCGTTTTGCACCGTTTTGCACCCTAGTATGGCGTTTTGCACCCTGAAATTAAAATAGTTATAAGCAAAACAATATGGCGGGGCTAACTTAACATTAAGTTAGCCCCACTACCACCTCTAATTGAGCAAAATACAAATCTGAGTATATGGTCGTTTTGCACTCGTTTTGCACCGTTTTGCACCCAAGTATGGTGTTTTGCACCCTGAAATCAAAATAGTTATAAGCAAAACAATATGGCGGGGCTAACTTAACATTAAGTTAGCCCCACCGAAACTCAAAAATGAGCAAATTGGAAATCTGAGTATATGCTCGTTTTGCACCCGTTTTGCACCGTTTTGCACCCTAGTATGGAAATTTTCACACTGAAATAAAAATAGTTATAAGCAAAAAAAAATATGGCGGGGGTAACTTAGCATTAAGTTAGCCCCACCGAGACTCAAAAATGAGCAAATTGCAAATCTGAGTATATGTTCGTTTTGCACCCGTTTTGCACCGTTTTGCACCCTAGTATGGAATTTTGCACCCTGAAATAAAATTAGTTATAAGCAAAACAATATGGCGGGGCTAACTTAACATTAAGTTAGCCCCACCGAGACTCAAAAATGAGCAAATTGCAAATCTGAGTATATGTTCGTTTTGCACCCGTTTTGCACCGTTTTGCACCCTAGTATTGAATTTTGCACCCTGAAATAAAATTAGTTATAAGCAAAACAATATGGCGGGGCTAACTTACATTAAGTTAGCCCCACCGAGACTCAAAAATGAGCAAATTGCAAATCTGAGTATATGTTCGTTTTGCACCCGTTTTGCACCCTAGTATGGAATTTTGCACCCTGAAATCAAAATAGTTATAAGCAAAATAATATGGCGGGGCTAACTTAACTTTAAGTTAGCAACTTACCATTAAGTTAACCCCACTGCGACTCAAAATAGAGCAAATTGCAAATCTGAGTATACGTTCGTTTTGCACCGGTTTCGCACCGTTTTGCACCCTAGTATGGAATTTTACACACTGAAATAAAAATAGTTATAAGCAAAACAATATGGCGGGGCTAATTTAACATTAAGTTAGCCCCACCGAGACTCAAAAATGAGCAAATTGCAAATCTGAGTATATGTTCGTTTTGCACACGTTTTGCACCGTTTTGCACCCTAGTATGGAATTTTGCACCCTGAAATCAAAATAGTTATAAGCAAAAAAATATGGCGGGGCTAACTTAACATTAAGTTAACCCCACTGCGACTCAAAAATGGGCAAATTGCAAATCTGAGTATATGCTCGTTTTGCACCGGTTTCGCACCGTTTTGCACCCTAGTATGGAATTTTACACACTGAAATAAAAATAGTTATAAGCAAAACAATATGGCGGGGCTAACTTAATGTTACGTTAGCCCCACCGAAACTCAAAAATGAGCAAATTGCAAATCTGAGTATATGTTCATTTTGCATCCGTTTTGCACCGTTTTTGCACCCTAGTATGGAATTTTGCACCCTGAAATCAAAATAGTTATAAGCAAAACAATATGGCGGGGCTAACTTAACATTAAGTTAGCCCCACCAAAACTCAAAAATGAGCAAAATACAAATCTGAGTATATGGTCGTTTTGCACTCGTTTTGCACCGTTTTGCACCCAAATATGGTGTTTTGCCCCCTGAAATCAAAATAGTTATTAGCAAAACAATATGGCGGGGCTAACTTAACATTAAGTTAGCCCCACCGAAACTCAAAAATGAGCAAATTGCAAATCTGAATATATGTTCGTTTTGCACCCGTTTTGCACCGTTTTGCACCCTAGTATGGAAATTTTCACACTGAAATAAAAATAGTTATAAGCAAAAAAAATATGGCGGGGCTAACTTACATTAAGTTAGCCCCACCGAGACTCAAAAATGAGCAAATTGCAAATCTGAGTATATGTTCGTTTTGCACCCGTTTTGCACCGTTTTGCACCCTAGTATGGAATTTTGCACCCTGAAATCAAAATAGTTATAAGCAAAATAATATGGCTGGGCTAACTTAACATTAAGTTAGCAACTTAACATTAAGTTAACCCCACTGCGACTCAAAAATGAGCAAATTGCAAATCTGAGTATATGTTCGTTTTGCACCCTAGTATGGAATTTTGCACCCTGAAATCAAAATAGTTATAAGCAAAATAATATGGCTGGGCTAACTTAACATTAAATTAGCAACTTAACATTAAGTTAACCCCACTGCGACTCAAAAATGAGCAAATTGCAAATCTGAGTATATGTTCGTTTTGCACCGGTTTCGCACCCTAGTATGGAATTTTACACACTGAAATAAAAATAGTTATAAGCAAAACAATATGGCGGGGCTAACTTAATGTTACGTTAGCCCCACTGAAACTCAAAAATGAGCAAATTGCAAATCTGAGTATATGTTCATTTTGCACCCGTTTTGCACCCTAGTATGGAATTTTGCACCCTGCAATAAAAATAGTTATAAGCAAAACAATATGGCGGGGTAACTTAACATTAAGTTAGCCGCACAACCGCGCCCAAATGAACAAAATGCAAATCTGAGTATATGTTCTTTTTATACACGTTTTGCACCGTTCTGACCCTAGTATAAAATTTTGCACCCTGAAATCAAAATAGTTATAAGCAAAACAATATGGCGGGCCGCACGCGCCCCCAAATGAGCAAAAGGCAAATCTGAGTATATGTCCGTTTTGTATAGTTACAGACAGTGATAAATTAATTAATTCTCTTTATTAACTGTAGCCATAAAAATGAAATTCTTAATTTTAACATGCATTTTACACCCACAATTTATGTATTTTTTTGTAATAATACCTGTTTCATTTAAAATAAATAATTATTCAATTGATTGTTTTTATTTAGAAAATGAATTTCAACAACATTATGCTTTGAAATGAAGCATTTCCTTAATCTTAAATATGTTTATAGAAATATACACTGTTAAAATGTACATAAAATATTACACACAACTATGGTCCTACTATGATAAGTTGGCCGATGGCTTTGAAAGTGTTCCCGATGTTACGAAGAAAGAAAGTTGCTAACAGACATAAACGGAGCTTATTATTTAATGAAAAACCAGTAGAATTAAAAATTGCGTCAAAAGTGACTACAACCTTAAACCCTTGAAAGGTTGTTGGGTATGTTTTATCCCACTTAATTTTAATCATGATTTGTACCGGAATCTTTGAATAAAATTTTACTTTTATAACTTTGGTGAAAAATGGCTGTAGAATTGCATTTCCTTGTTTTGAAATAAAATTTTTCGAAAATCGTATTGTGAAAAAAACAAAAACAAAATCTGCAGTATATTATATATACATTTAACGTCTGAATTAAAAATCATTAAATCCCCAAATAAAATAAATTAAGACAGACTTAAGCACAGCTAAAAAATAAAATTTATAAAAAATATACTTAAAAATAATTAAAAATACAATTAGTAAACGTTTCGCCAAGCTACACGCGAGGCATCATCAGTACAAAATATCCATTGCATAGCAAACGACGGAACAAATCAAGAACAGTTAAAGTTAGTTATTTTAAAAACAGACAATATTCACTAGGGACAGAGCGAGCTCCATTCAACGTCATCGATCGCAATTGAGTTCCTCAAGGAGTAATCTACAGTAATAGCTGTTGCAACCAGATTTCAAAATACTGGCGTGAGCAATTAGCGGGATGTGATTCGCTTGAAGTGAATGCTGGACAATTCTTTAATTCAAATTACCAATTTTTTAAAGCACCAGTATGTTCCTTTAGGCGAATTTCTAATGTCTACCTGTTTCACCAATATAAACACTATTGCAATCTTTACAAGGAATAACATAAACGACACCTGGTAATTTAGATTTATATTGATATTTATGCTTATTGAAAAAGGAACTCGCTTTATTAATTGGTTTAAAAGAAACCCCAATATTGAATGATTTTAGAATGCCAGAAATTTTATCAGAAATGTTCTTATAATAAGGGACACAGATAAAAGAGTTTGGTTTACTACATTGAAAAGAGGGGGGGGGGGGGGAGTAGAATTTACAAAATTTGAAGTATTTTTAAAGATTTTTTTAAGAAGACCAATAGTTTAGCTATTAGTAACCAAATCGCGATAAATAGATTGTTAAAAATACTTTAAATTTTGCAAATTCTACTCCCCCCCCCCCCTTTTCAACGTAGCAAACCAAACTCTTTTATCTGTATCCCTATATTATAAGAACATTTCTGAGAAAATTCCTGGCATTCTAAAATCATTCAATATTGGGGTTTCTTTTAAACCAATTAATAAAGTGAGTTAGTGCCTTTTTCAATAAGCATAAATTTTCAATATGATAAGTCTAAATTACCCGGTGTCGTTTATGTTATTCCCTGTAAAGATTGCAATAGTGTTTACATTGGTGAAACAGGTAGATCATTAAAAATTTTCCTAAGGGAACATACTGGTGCTTTAAAAAATGGTAATTTACATTCAAAAATTGTCCAGCATTCACTTCAAACGAATCACATCCCGCTAATTGCGAACGCCAGTATTTCGAAATCGGGTTGCAACAGCTATCACGGTAGATAACTCTTTGAGGGTTGGTTCACTCAATTGCGATCACAGACTTTCAATGAAGCTCGTTCTGTCCCTAGTGAATATTGTCTGTTTTTAAAATAACTAACTTTAACTATCCTTGATTCGTTCCGTCGTTTGCTATGCAATGGATATTTTGTACTGATGATGGCTCGCGTGTAGCTAGGCGAAACGTTTACTAATTGTATTTTTTTATTGCTTTTAAGTATATTTTTTTATAAATTTTATTTTTTAATTGTGCTCAAGTCATTCTTAATTTATTTTATTTGGTGTTTCAAAAACAAAATCTGTTATACAATTTAAAAAAAAAATGGGTAGAAAATAGAGAACGATTTTTATGGGAATGGGAAAGTCAAATATGCAGGATTGTTTTGTTGGTTGAAATTTCTTCGGATTAGGGATATTTTTGATTTCATTGAAATGATGCGACAAAATTTTGTTATTTAATGTACTGCCTTAAATATTTTAATAACTAATTAGTATTTTTGCTATTAGTTAAAATTTAATAAAAATTTCGCTTGGAATTTATGAATGTAGCCACAAACAACCTAAGATTATCCTTTACCTTTACCTCCTAATATAATTAATTTTGATTATTTATCTTGTGGTAAATAAATAAAATATGCATGCAATGCGTTGATTTTCATTGGAACGTGAAAAATGAAATTCTAAAGCTATATACGAGTACAACAATAAAAAAAAAGGCATATACAAAATTTATTTTCAAGATTACGGTCACAAAATTACTTGCCCTTTTTATTTAATTAGCGAATACATTCATAAAAAATTGTGCTAGTCATCGACCAACTCATCGTGACCGGATAATACAAAACATACTCAACAATATCGTACATTTAGAAAAAAGAAATTTTAATTTTATTAACTTTTAAATGGATTGAAGTTTACCGTATTTACTTGCATATTTTGCGCCCTTACTTTTATTATTATTATTATATTATTTATTTATCTATTTTTGGAAGTAAATTTTTGCAAAAAACTGATATATATAATTTTTGCATGAAGCATATGCAAAATTTTAGTTAATGAAATGAGATTTCATATTTATCTAATCGTATGGGGAAATTTTTGTCAAATTTTAGTTTGGTTCTGATTACTGCAAGCACTATTTTAAACGCGTCGATTTTTTTTCCTTCACTTGCTACGCTGGTGATTTTCTAATGTTATAGAAGACTAGAGACGAGGCGAACTCGGTTCGATTTTGATAAAGGTCATCAGACTCGACTCAAACTAAAGATTTTGTTTATTCACAAATTGAAAAAATGAAAGCAAAACTTGCTATATGAGAAAAAAGAATGTAGTCTAAATTTCTTAATGTGTTTTATAATCATGAGTTTAATGAATGAGATTGACTGCAACTTGAATTATTATTGATGGGATATAAAAATAAATATTTTATCATACTCTGAAGCATTTACACGGTCAGTGTTATTAACATAAAGAGGCCGAGGGCTGTTTCTATTGCCTATATTCCTTTTCTGTTTGAAGTCCTTTTGCAGATTTACTGGAAAATAGAATTATTCTTTTCTTGCTTTCTTTTTTTTTAATAGCTGTACATTGATATTTTTAAAAAATAAGAAGTGTGACTTTGGATATTTCTGCCAATGGTTGGTTATAAAGAAAATGCCTTAATATTGTTTACATTATTTATTTGTGTTAACAAATATTTATTTTACTTTGTGAAAGTAGCTAGTGTTTAATTTATTCATAATAATTTTAATTTATTTTAATGTTTATGCAATTTAAAAATGCATCTGATATTGTCCTCTTGATTATCCGACGATTTCGTTTTCCAAATTTACCCTAATCCCATCAGTGTCTGGTAATCTTAAATCGACTGTACGTCATTCAATAGTTAGTATTATTTTCGGTTTAAAAACTATTATTTCATCAAGTGCCCTGAATTTTCCTCCGAGAAAAAATAATATCGATTCGCGCGATCATATAGTTCGCATATTTTTATTAACTTAAACTCTATTTTTAGTTCGGTAGATAAAATAGAAAAAACAAATAAAATATGCATGTAAATGCGGTAATTTACATTCAGGCGTGAAAAATCGAATTATAAATCTATATACAAGTACAACAATAAAACATCGTATATACATCATTTTCATTAAACAAAATAAAAAATATTGGATCTATATGTATAGTTACAAAATATGAGATACAGAAGCAACGTTGATTCATCAAATTAATTAATCTTAATAATTTTCAAATATAATGAAAACAATTATTTCATATACAAAATTTGTTTCTAATATTTATAAACTACAAACAAGCTCCTAAGGCTCCTAAATTCATCTACGTACATCGTACATTCCTATCAGACATCTATTTTTCCTTTTATGCTTAAGTATAAACAAAAACAAAAATTCATCTAATAAATATTTGTGTTCGAATGTTATATACAACTACAAATTATGGAGTTTACAATTGAAAAACGTCACACACTTTAATACATAATTATAACAATATTTTTTTAATTATTTTACTTATTGTTATTTATAAATATAAATATTCTATTAATAATATTTTCTAAATAGAATTACTCAAATGCATATTCACAATTTTAGCAACATTGTGCATTAACAGATTCATAAATTCGGCAGCAGCATAGACTAATTAAAAACATAATTAATCTTTATCATTTTCAAACGTAATGGAAACAATTGTTTCATATGCAAAAAATTTTTTCTAAAACATATAAACTAAAATAAAAGAGGCTCTTAAATTCCCCTACGTATATCGTACTTTTGTTAGGCAATTTATTTGTTTAAGTGTCATAAAACAATATTTCACGTTACATGTTTAATACACGTTAGCAATATAACACGTTTATACAAAGTGTTACATGTTGCATACATAAATATAAAATTTCATTAATTATAACTCTATATACAACTACATAAATACATTTTTACAACTTTAGCAACATCTGGCGTTAAATAATTCATAAATTTGGTTGCAATGTAAATTCATTGAAAACAATAATTCAATTTGGTAATTTTCAAATATGATTGAAACATTTTTTTTTCAAATGCAAAATTCGTTCCTAAAACATATAAACTACATAAGACAAAGGTTTCTAAATGGATCTTATTGTACTTTTATATAAATCCATCCCTAACTCATTTTAAGCTGAAGAATATTTATATTTCATTGAATAAATTTATAACACGTTTATACAAAATGTTCTTGACTAACCTTATTATTATTTTTGAATACATTATTCACTATTATTAATGAAAATAAAAATAAATTTAATTCCATTATTATATGCAACTACATAAATACAGATTCACAAATTCAGCAATATTCACAGTATCACTCCTTTTCTTATATGTGCATCATACACAAAATATTTAAACTTATTGCACGTGAATTCAATATAATTTTTCATTAAAAAAAAAAAAAAAAAGGAAGAAAGAAAAAGAAAGAAAATCTATTCTAGCGTTATATATAATTACTGCAATGAAGATTCTTAAAAATAAATAATTTGTCTTACTAATTTTGAAACATAATGAAGACTGTTTTTTCATATACAATACCTTATTCTAAAATAATATACAACTGCAAAACGGAGATTCCAAAAGTCACGTATATCAAGCATTCGTATAAAACATTTTTTTATTAGAAGCTGAAGCATATTTACCACAAAATTTCTTTAAATATAAATTTAGATTCTATTCTAATGTTAAACACAACTACCAAAGTGTATGGTAAGAAATTCAGTAACATCGTACGTTAATACAATATTTAATCTACTTTTTTAATACATATATTACTGAGTAATAGTCATAAAAATTAAAATACCTTCAGTAACATCGTGCGTTAAATAATTCATTGGTTGCAATGTAAATTCATTGAAAACAATAATTCAATTTGGTAATTTTCAAATATGATGAAAACATTTTTTTTTTTCAAATGCAAAATTCGTTCTTAAAACATATACAACTACATAAGACAAAGGTTTCTAAATGG
The DNA here is from genome assembly GCA_963932465.1 of Maratus speciosus. NCBI lineage: Eukaryota > Metazoa > Arthropoda > Arachnida > Araneae > Salticidae > Maratus > Maratus speciosus. The sequence continues at coordinate 39,321,601 of OZ010799.1, forward strand.
ATCTTATTGTACTTTTATATAAATACAGATTCACAAATTCAGCAATATTCACAGTATCACTCCTTTTCTTATATGTGCATCATACACAAAATATTTAAACTTATTGCACGTGAATTCAATATAATTTTTCATTAAAAAAAAAAAAAAAAGGAAGAAAGAAAAAGAAAGAAAATCTATTCTAGCGTTATATATAATTACTGCAATGAAGATTCTTAAAAATAAATAATTTGTCTTACTAATTTTGAAACATAATGAAGACTGTTTTTTCATATACAATACCTTATTCTAAAATAATATACAACTGCAAAACGGAGATTCCAAAAGTCACGTATATCAAGCATTCGTATAAAACATTTTTTTATTAGAAGCTGAAGCATATTTACCACAAAATTTCTTTAAATATAAATTTAGATTCTATTCTAATGTTAAACACAACTACCAAAGTGTATGGTAAGAAATTCAGTAACATCGTACGTTAATACAATATTTAATCTACTTTTTTAATACATATATTACTGAGTAATAGTCATAAAAATTAAAATACCTTCAGTAACATCGTGCGTTAAATAATTCATTGGTTGCAATGTAAATTCATTGAAAACAATAATTCAATTTGGTAATTTTCAAATATGATGAAAACATTTTTTTTTTTTCAAATGCAAAATTCGTTCTTAAAACATATACAACTACATAAGACAAAGGTTTCTAAATGGATCTTATTGTACTTTTATATAAATCCATCCCTAACTCATTTTAAGCTGAAGAATATTTATATTTCATTGAATACATGTATAACACGTTTATACAAAATGTTCTTGACTAACCTTATTATTATTTTTGAATACATTATTCACCATTATTAATGAAAATAAAAATAAATTTAATTCCATTATTATATGCAACTACATAAATACAGATTCACAAGTATTCACAGTATCACTCCTTTTCTTATATGTGCATTTATACACAAAATATTTAAACTTATTGCACGTGAATTCAATATAATTTCTCATTAACAAAAAAAAAAAAAAAGGAAGATAGAAAAAGAAAGAAAATCTATTCTAGCGTTATATATAATCACTGCAATGAAGATTCTTAAAAATAAATAATTTGTCTTACTAATTTTGAAACATAATGAAGCCTGTTTTTTCATATACAATACCTTATTATAAAATAATATACAACTGCAAAACGGAGATTCCAAAAGTCACGTATATCAAGCATTCGTATAAAACATTTTTTTATTAGAAGCTGAAGCATATTTACCACAAAATTTCTTTAAATATAAATTTAGATTCTATTCTAATCTTATACACAACTACAAAAGTGTATGGTAAGAAATTCAGTAACATCGTACGTTAATGTAATATTTAATTTATTTTTTAATACATATATTACTGAGTAATAGTTATTAGTTATAGTTATGGTATACTGAGTAATAGTTATAGTAATAGTATAAATTAAAATACCTTCAGTTCTAATATTATATATAAGTATACAAATAGAAATACAAAGTCCAGCAACATGATTCATTCATTAGCAATATGTAATCCTATTTAGTGTGATTTGAAGACAATTTTATTTAACAAAGGAGAAAAAATCCTTTTACTATTATTTACATTTACAAAAGATAACATTCGTGAATTCAGCTGCAATGCAAATTAACAGAAAACAATAATTATTAATTTAAAGTTTTCTGAAACTTGCTGTTTTATATACAAAATCGTTCACATAAAGTGTACATTATATACAAAACTCCTGTTTATAGTTATTTTTCATTTAAATGCGGTAAGAATTATCTAAGAGACACTAATATTCAAAAATGAAATTTAAAAAAAGAAATATTGTTTTCATAAATTTACTAATAAGAAAATATCTTTATAAACTATAGTATAGTAAATGCGGTCTTACTTTAGTTTTTTCAGACTTTATTATACATTTTTCTGCCATATCGTCATAAACTTCCCAGTCTCCAGTGCAGCGTTTTGAAAACGACACATAATGCCCTATTTCATCAGGCTTGTAGTATTCTTTAAAACTAATGTGAAATAAACTTCCGATTTTTTTTTTCAAATTTATTTAAAGAAAAACAAAACAAAACTGTGTCTAAAATGTCGTTTTTCAAAACAACGACTCGATTGCTACAACCCATGCCTATATTTCTCAAAAAGAAAAAAAAACGGCTCTATTCCGTTGCAAGCATTGGGCCGCGTTAAGTTTTCGTGCCAGCTAACCATGCTGACATTTAAAAATAGATTAAATACTAGAATTTCGAGTATTAGTATGTAGGGCTGGGCGATATATATATATATATATATAGTGTATAAACAGATATCGATTCTTATACCATTTTGTCCCTAACGATTTTAATCTTCCTTAAATATTGATAATATGCTATGGTTATATCCGTTCATTAGTCAATGCAATTACTTATTCTCCAATCAATGACAGAGTGAGACTAACGAAACTGCCAAAAGAAGAGTTAAATATTTTCCTTTCCCTCCTGCTTCCCCATATCGAGAAGGTGCAAAGGGGCAAGAGAAAATTTAGAAGATTGATTATATATTATCGTTACTACAAATCAAAGTAAGAAATAAGAAATAGAGCCAAAAATTAAAAAAAGTTAATAACTTTGAGTGCTGGCAGTCAAACCAGGTAGGATTTTTTTTTTTTTTTTTTTTTTTTTGGCTGTGGGTGGTGGGGGTGTATGCGTGCGAAGAATATTACAAGACTTTTTTTTTAAGTGGAGTCGGCGGAAACGCGGAAGATCAACCCACCTGGTAGTACGTGTAATAAGAAATATAGTCTTAAAAGTTAGAAAAAAAAAAACATTAATTGTTTTCATTCTGATGCTTCTAACGTCAGAATTTTAAGAAAAATGTTTTATTAAATTAATTACTTAGCTTAAGGATATTTTTTTAATTGTTTTTTACGGGAAGGACTTTTACACATTTTCAGACTTTTTCAAATGTAAAATTTAGAAATCATCGTCCATGATGATTGAAGGGATTTTGAAATTAATATTACTTTTCATTTTTCGATAAATATAATGCATTTTAATTTATAAGCGGTTGTTGTCCCATAATGCCCATTTCCCGAATATCGCGTCCGAACTGTCAGCTATGACCGATTTTTCTAACAGATCTTTTGCTCTATCGAAAATAAGAAAAGTCTATTCGATTTCGAGATTTTTAAGAAGCGCAATTTCGAATTTTATGCGACTATGATTAAAATTGACATCGCGAATCTGTAAAACAGTGGCGAGATTGCATTTCAGAACTATCTTAACAATAATAAACAAAAAGTATTTTCGGAATTTCTAAAATGTAACATACTTCCAAATTTTCCAGAAAATAAAATCCACCCGCTCGTGAATAGTTTAAAATTCCTGGTAATTTTAAAAACTCTACGAAGATCCAAAAAAGCATTCCTAGCGATGTAGCACATGCATAACAAATGGAATCTTAAAGGTTAGGGGGGAAAATCTGATTAAAAAAAAAATTAAATTCTTAAGTTTAAGACGGTCCTCAAAAGTATTTTCCCAAGCGAAAATTTCTAACAAAATCACGGATATTTTTTAAACGCAGAAGTATAAATTTAGCGTTGCATGATTAGTTGCGAGTTTATTTCTGAACTGTTTTAATCGAATTGATTCAATTTTCCAAAGAAAGAAAAGACCATAATATGCTTGTAAATGAAAAATACTATGTTTTAATACGGATAAATATATTTAACAATTTGAGGCATGATTGTTTCGAAATAGTAATTGCAACCCGACCCGAACCCGAAATGAAAGAAATTTTATAGATTTGTGGATTGTTTGTACCAAGCCTAAATTGCAATTAGAATAAAAAAGAGCAAAATTAATGTCTTTTTTGATTTAAACGTCGATTTTTTTTCTTTTAAACGAAGGAGTTGGCCTTAAGTGAAATTGAAGGTCCGCTGTGCTTTCTGCACCCTATGTTATAAAGTGTTCCGTTTTGCAATATTGTCTTCCAAAACGCTTATTATTATTATTATTATTATTATTATTATTATTATTATTATTATTATTTAGTTTCTTTTTCTTTTAGGGTTTTATTATTTTCTCTCTTGGAACGAATTAATTTAACTTTCTAAAATATACAAACAAATATAGTTTATTAAATTTCAGAATGCACGACAGAGCAATGAATCTCCCTTATACCCTCTTGCCGGCGCAAAGACAGCATATATTATATTAATACGGCAGTCACTCGATATATTACGCCTTGTTACATCCCTCATTCAGATATATCGCTCTTTTTTCCCTTATATCTCCCAAAATAATGTTTTACTTTAAAACCACTTTTTAAGTAGCTTACATGTGACTCGATTAGAATAAGTAAACTTGTTTACAATTATTTTATTAAAATGTTATAATATGCCTATTATTTTTTATTTAGGGGTCAAATATATCTTCGCGGCATTGCGCTTTTTTTCGTGTTTTTCGGAATATGCGATGTAACCAAAGGCTATTCTATTTATAATTCAGATGGAGTATAATAAACAAAAAATCAGAGCATGGTATTCTCATCGTTTCTTTTCGTTAGTACAGGCTGAGGGAACGACGGACAGTCTCTCTTTGCATTCTCTTCTTATCTCCAGCCATTCGATACCTTATACACATACAGGTGTCTAGCGGGGGAGGATGTTTCAAATTCCAGGTCCAGTGAGGGCATAGGTTGGTAGAATTCTTATCTAGTAGAACCTCATTAAGAAGGGCGAAATATAAGTGGCCTCTTAGTATCAAGTTCTAAAGCCCAATCAAGCCAAACACAAAATAATATTTGAGAAGACAGATCAAAAGCGGTAAAAAAAAAAAAAAAAAAAAAAAAAAAAAAAAAAAAAAAATCTTTATTTAGCTATGTGAAACTTGTTGACTCATTTCTAAACATAAATTCAGGGTGTTTCCAGGCTTGATTATTGATGTATCTTGTATTTCAGCAGGTTTTTTCCTGATAAATGAATTTCATTTTAAGGTATGAGCGATTACTGTGTCAGAACGGCTGTTTTTTCTGTCCTGTGCTAAAGCGTCCGAAAATTTGGTTCAAAACGTTCACTTTTATATCATTTTCAGGAAAATCTTCCGCCTTTACAGAAAAAAAGAAAAACAAATTTCGATTGCATAGTGAATGAAAAATCTTCCGCCCTTGTCAAAAAGGGGAAAAATGGCTCGCTTACACAGTTTCTGAATGAGAAAATCTGCCAATGATTGACATGGATTTGAGAACGAAAATGAATCATGAAATGAGTCAGAAATTAAGCAGTTTTAATTACAGAACAGTCTTAGATCGAAAGGGATTTTATGAAATAACTTTACTTTTCCCATTGGGAGAGATATCGGATGACATGATTTTCAAGGATTTGTGGTTTATAGACTTTTTGAAAAATCTTCGGTACTGCTTTGTATATTCTATGACATGACTATTTGGTCATTCTTTTTTGTCTTATTATCATGGGTTGAGAATATTCTCCCAGAAGTTATTTAGGGAAATAACACTCTTTTAAACATATGAGAATTTCTTTAAAATTTAAAAAAGCACTATATAAAATGTTTTTACACAATAAGGAATGATATAAAAAGGAACAGGCACGATCAAAATATTTTTATACGCACTACACAAAAATTTAATTAAACTAGGAAATGCATAGCAAAATTAAAAATTCATATTAAAAAGTATTGCCGATAAGCGATAAAATACTCATTTTGTCATGCATCGCTGTATATGATAAGAGACTTTTGTACACATGACATTTTATGTTAAGAATTAAGTCAATTGCGATAAACAATACTAATACAAACTTCCATCTTTTATCACCCATGAGCCGCAATTACATTTAATAAATTTTTACTCAACATTAGTACATCAATGTATTTATTCTTTACGAATATGTCTTACACTATATGGCCAAAGGTGACCGGCCACTTGCGATTTTTGACGTTTTCTTAAATATCTAGAAAAATACATGAGGAATTATCCTGAAACTACAGATGTGTAAACAGAATAGTACAGGTCATATATGTATTTCCGTGATGATTTTTCCCGAAACCCCATAGGGGACCGTCAACAAATTGAAAAAGAGCGAATATCTTTTGGACAACCCTGTAAAAACTAATGTAGCAAAAGCGTTCAAACTGTAGATTATGATTAAGTGCCTTATTGGTAATATATTTTATACATTTTTATGAGAATAGCACGTATATTCGTAGAGAAATTAAAGTTTTTATAAAAAGAGTCCCAAATTTTGCCAAGTGTTTTGCTTATATTTTGTAGAGATCCTAATATAAAAAAAGGTCTTTTCAGAAAATATTACAAATAATATTGTACACAATACCCTGCAATCAGAATGAAAAAATAATAAAAATTGTATGAAAAATGAGTAGTTTTACTAAATAATGATTCACTGCGCATGCCCGAATGTAAACAAAATATAATTTGCATAATGTGTTAGCTAAATGTATAGAGCAGCTTTTGAGAAAATCTTAAAAATATAGTATGAAAAGTCTGGAAATTTTTGTTTATAGAATAAGCTCAAAATCCGTTATTCCAAATAGGAAGCAAAAAGATGAGGGGCTGTATCAAAAAGTAGTAAGTGCAATACTGTCTATGCTGTACCGGTACTAACCAATCGATATATGGATACAACGTCCATCGTTATAAGCAAAAAACTTGGCAAAATTTGGGACTCTTTTTATACAAATTTGAATTTCTCTATGAATATACATGCTATTCTCATAAAAATGAACACAATTTATTACAATAAGGCACTTAATCATAATCTACAGTTTGAACGCTTTTGCTACATTAGTTTTTACAGGGTTTTCCAAAAGATATTCGTTCTTTTTCAATTTGTTGACGGTCTCCTATGGGGTTTCGGGAAAAAATCTTCACGGAAATATATGACCTGTACTATTTTGTTTACACACCTGGAGTTTCAGGATAATTCCTCATGTATTTTTCTAGATATTTAAGAAAACGTCAAAAATCGCAAGTGGCCGGTCACCTTTGGCCATATGGTGTAGTATACTAAAATATTGTTCAATTAGAATTTTATGTCATTTCGTCATATCTCAGCAGTCTCATCATTTCCGTAATATTCACAAAAAATCAGAATAATTTTTAATGATATTAATACGTTTAGATTCTTAAATTTTAACTTTTTGTAACAAGGATGTGTATTCTAACAATTATTTAAAATTATCTGTTTAAAAAAATTTGAAAGAAAAAGGAAATTAAAAAGAAAGTCTGAGATCCGCGTAGAACTGGGGCAAAATGCTTATTTAATCAGAATTCAATATTGTCATATTTGTATGGAGACGGGGAGGGAAAATGTTGAACTATTCCCTATAGTTTGTTTCATTTTTCTTATATCAGCTTTCGTGTTATGTTTAGAGGATGCAAAATGCCAACATATTCAAATTTGAGTTTCACTCATATACGGGTGGCGGACTTATCCATAGAAAAATCCATTTTATTTTTTTCAGATATCTATTTTCGTGATAGATAGTGAAACGCCGTAATAAGTTGAAAAACAATGCAAAACTGCCCATATATCCAAAATTAAATTTTGCAGAATTTTGGGGAAGGTGGAGAGGCTAAGTTGATGTTGAGTTAGCCACTCAATTTTGATTTTCCCTTATATCGATATGCGTGTCATAGTGCAAAACGCAATAGATTGGTGCAAAACAGATCAAAAGGAGTGCAGAACGTCCATACGTTTAATCTTGAATTTTACTCATACGGGTAAAATAATATTAGGTTCCATTTTTATTATTCGTATAAATATTTTCCTGTTAGGATACTACACGCAATAATTGGCAGCAAAATAGTGTAAAACGCCTGTACATGGCAACGTACATGTGGCTTATACATACGGGTAAAATGGTGGGCGTAAATTAATGTTATATTAGCTACTTCATAATATTTTGCTTCGAGGGTGGAATAAGGCGATATACTCAGAATTGCATTTTCTCATACTAAGGCAATGATCAAGTTAACTAAACGTTAAGTTAGCCCCGCCATATTGTTTTGCTTATAACTATTTCAAGGTGCAAAATTCCATACTCTGGTGCAAAACGGGTGCAAAACTAACATATACTCAGATTTGCAATTTGCTCATTTTTGAGTTTTGGTGGGGCTAAGTTAATATTAAGTTAGACCCGCCATATTGTTTTGCTTATGACTATTTTGATTTCAGGGTGCAAAATTCCATACTATGGTGAAAAACGAGTGCAAAACGAACATATACTCAGATTTGCAATTTGCTCATTTTAGAGGTTTAGTGGGACTAACTTAATATTACGTTAGCCCCGCCATATTGTTTTGCGAATGACTATTTTAATTTTAGGGTGCAAAACGCCATAGTTAAGTTAGCCCCAGCATATTATTTTGCTTATAACTATTTTGATTTTAGGGTGCAAAATTCCATACTATGGTGCAAAACGAACATATACTCAGATTTGCATTTTCCTCATTTTTGAATGCTGCTGGGGCTAACTTAATGTTAAGTTAACCCCACCATATTGTTTTGCTTTATAACTATTTTTATATCAGGGCGCAAAATTCCATACTAGGGTGCAAAACGGTGCAAAACGGGTGCAAAACGAATACATACTCAGATTTGCATTTTGCTCATTTTTGAGTCTCAGTGGGGCTAACTTATTGTTAAGTTAACTCCGCCATATTGTTTTGCTTATAACTATTTTAATTTCAGGGTGCAAAATTCCATACTAGGGTGCAAAAACGGTGCAAAACGGGTGCAAAATGAACATATACTCAGATTTGCAATTTGCTCATTTTTGAGTCGCAGTGGGGTTAACTTAATGTTAAGTTAGCCCCGCCATATAATTTTCTCATAACTATTTTGATTTCAGGGTCAAAATTCCATACTAGGGTGCAAAACGGTGCAAAACGGGTGAAAAATGAACATATACTCAGATTTGCAATTTGCTCATTTTTGAGTCTCAGTGGGGCTAATTAATGTTAATTTAGCCCCGTCATATTGTTTTGCTTATAACTATTTTGATTTCAGGGTGCAAAATTCCATACTAGGGTGCAAAACTGTGCAAAACGGGTGCAAATCGAACATATACTCAGATTTGCAATTTGCTCATTTTTCAGTTTCGGTGGGGCTAACGTAGCATTAAGTTAGCCCCGCCATATTGTTTTGCTTATAACTATTTTTATTTCAGTGTGTAAAATTCCATACTAGGGTGCAAAACGGTGCGAAACCGGTGCAAAACGAACATATACTCAGATTTGCAATTTGCTCTATTTTGAGTCGCAGTGGGGTTAACTTAATGTTAAGTTGCTAACTTAATGTTAAGTTAGCCCCGCCATATTATTTTGCTTATAACTACTTTGATTTCAGGGTGCAAAATTCCATACTAGGGTGCAAAACGGTGCAAAACGTGTGCAAAACGAACATATACTCAGATTTGCAATTTGCTCATTTTTGAGTCTCGGTGGGGCTAACTTAATGCTAAGTTACCCCCGCCATATTTTTTTTGCTTATAACTATTTTTATTTCAGTGTGAAAATTTCCATACTAGGGTGCAAAACGGTGCAAAACGGGTGAAAAACGAACATATATTCAGATTTGCAATTTTCTCATTTTTGAGTTTCGGTGGGGCTAACTTAATGTTAAGTTAGCCCCGCCATATTGTTTTGCTTATAACTATTTTGATTTCAGGGGGCAAAACACCATATTTGGGTGCAAAACGGGGCAAAACGAGTGCAAAACGACCATATACTCAGATTTGTATTTTGCTCATTTTTGAGTTTTGGTGGGGCTAACTCAATGTTAAGTTAGCCCCGCCATATTGTTTTGCTTATAACTATTTTGATTTCAGGGTGCAAAACACCATATTTCGGTGCAAAACGGTGCAAAACGAGTGCAAAACGACCATATACTCAGATTTGCAATTTGCTCATTTTTGAGTTTCGGTGGGGCTAACGTAACATTAAGTTAGCCCCGCCATATTGTTTTGCTTATAACTATTTTTATTTCAGTGTGTAAAATTCCATACTAGGGTGCAAAACGGTGCGAAACCGGTGCAAAACGAACATATACTCAGATTTGCAATTTGCTCCATTTTGAGTCGCAGTGGGGTTAACTTAATGTTAAGTTGCTAACTTAATGTTAAGTTAGCCCCGCCATATTATTTTGCTTATAACTACTTTGATTTCAGGGTGCAAAATTCCATACTAGGGTGCAAAACGGTGCAAAACGGGTGCAAAACGAACATATACTCAGATTTGCAATTTGCTCATTTTTGAGTCTCGGTGGGGCTAACTTAATGTAAGTTAGCCCCGCCATATTGTTTTGCTTATAACTAATTTTATTTCAGCGTGCAAAATTCAATACTAGGGTGCAAAACGGTGCAAAACGGGTGCAAAACGAACATATACTCAGATTTGCAATTTGCTCATTTTTGAGTCTCGGTGGGGCTAACTTAATGCTAAGTTACCCCCGCCATATTTTTTTTGCTTATAACTATTTTTATTTCAGTGTGAAAATTTCCATACTAGGGTGCAAAACGGTGCAAAACGGGTGCAAAACGAACATATATTCAGATTTGCAATTTTCTCATTTTTGAGTTTCGGTGGGGCTAACTTAATGTTAAGTTAGCCCCGCCATATTGTTTTGCTTATAACTATTTTGATTTCAGGGGGCAAAACACCATATTTGGGTGCAAAACGGGGCAAAACGAGTGCAAAACGACCATATACTCAGATTTGTATTTTGCTCATTTTTGAGTTTTGGTGGGGCTAACTCAATGTTAAGTTAGCCCCGCCATATTGTTTTGCTTATAACTATTTTGATTTCAGGGTGCAAAACACCATATTTCGGTGCAAAACGGTGCAAAACGAGTGCAAAACGACCATATACTCAGATTTGCAATTTGCTCATTTTTGAGTTTCGGTGGGGCTAACGTAACATTAAGTTAGCCCCGCCATATTGTTTTGCTTATAACTATTTTGATTTCAGGGTGCAAAATTCCATACTAGGGTGCAAAACGGTGCAAAACGGGTGCAAAACGAACATATACTCAGATTTGCATTTTCCTCATTTTTGAGTCTCATTGGGGTAACTTATTGTTAAATTAGCCCCGCCATATTGTTTTGCTTATAACTATTTTGATTTCAGGGTGCAAAATTCCATACTAGGGTGCAAAAACGGTGCAAAACGGGTGCAAAATAAACATATACTCAGATTTGCAATTTGCTCATTTTTGAGTTTCGGTGGGGCTAACGTAACATTAAGTTAGCCCCGCCATATTGTTTTGCTTATAACTATTTTTATTTCAGTGTGTGAAATTCCATACTAGGGTGCAAAACGGTGCGAAACCGGTGCAAAACGAACATATACTCAGATTTGCAATTTGCTCTATTTTGAGTCGCAGTGGGGTTAACTTAATGTTAAGTTGCTAACTTAATGTTAAGTTAGCCCCGCCATATTATTTTGCTTATAACTACTTTGATTTCAGGGTGCAAAATTCCATACTAGGGTGCAAAACGGTGCAAAACGGGTGCAAAATTCCATACTAGGGTGCAAAACGGTGCAAAACGGGTGCAAAACGAACATATACTCAGATTTGCAATTTGCTCATTTTTGAGTCTCGGTGGGGCTAACTTAATGTAAGTTAGCCCCGCCATATTGTTTTGCTTATAACTAATTTTATTTCAGGGTGCAAAATTCAATACTAGGGTGCAAAACGGTGCAAAACGGGTGCAAAACGAACATATACTCAGATTTGCAATTTGCTCATTTTTGAGTCTCGGTGGGGCTAACTTAATGCTAAGTTACCCCCGCCATATTTTTTTTGCTTATAACTATTTTTATTTCAGTGTGAAAATTTCCATACTAGGGTGCAAAACGGTGCAAAACGGGTGCAAAACGACCATATACTCAGATTTGTATTTTGCTCATTTTTGAGTTTTGGTGGGGCTAACTTAATGTTAAGTTAGCCCCGCCATATTGTTTTGCTTATAACTATTTTGATTTCAGGGCCAAAACACCATATTTGGGTGCAAAACGGGGCAAAACGAGTGCAAAACGACCATATACTCAGATTTGTATTTTGCTCATTTTTGAGTCTCAGTGCGGTAACTCATTGTTAAGTTAGCTCCGCCATATTATTTTGCTTATAACTATTTTGATTTCAGGGTGCAAAATTCCATACTAGGGTGCAAAACGGTGCAAGATTGGTGCAAAACGAACATATACTCATATTTGCATTTTGCTCATTTTTGAGTCTCATTGGGGTAACTTATTGTTAAGTTAGTTCCGCCATATTATTTTGCTTATAACTATTTTGATTTCAGGGTGCAAAATTCCATACTAGGGTGCAAAACGGTGCAAAACGGGTGCAAAACGAACATATACTCAGATTTGCAATTTGCTCATTTTTGAGTCTCGGTGGGGCTAACTTAATGTTAAGTTAGCCCCGCCATATTGTTTTGCTTATAACTAATTTTATTTCAGGGTGCAAAATTCCATACTAGGGTGCAAAACGGTGCAAAATTGGTGCAAAACGAACATATACTCATATTTGCATTTTGCTCATTTTTGAGTCTCATTGGGGTAACTTATTGTTAAGTTAGCTCCGCCATATTATTTTGCTTATAACTATTTTGATTTCAGGGTGCTAAATTCCATACTAGGGTGCAAAACGGTGCAAAATTGGTGCAAAACGAACATATACTCATATTTGCATTTTGCTCATTTTTGAGTCTCATTGGGGTAACTTATTGTTAAGTTAGTTCCGCCATATTATTTTGCTTATAACTATTTTGATTTCAGGGTGCAAAATTCCATACTAGGGTGCAAAACGGTGCAAAACGGGTGCAAAACGAACATATACTCAGATTTGCAATTTGCTCATTTTTGAGTCTCGGTGGGGCTAACTTAATGTTAAATTAGCCCCGCCATATTGTTTTGCTTATAACTATTTTGATTTCAGGGTGCAAAATTCCATACTAGGGTGCAAAAACGGTGCAAAACGGGTGCAAAATGAACATATACTCAGATTTGCAATTTGCTCATTTTTGAGTTTCGGTGTTGCTAACGTAACATTAAGTTAGCCCCGCCATATTGTTTTGCTTATAACTATTTTTATTTCAGTGTGTAAAATTCCATACTAGGGTGCAAAACGGTGCGAAACCGGTGAAAAATGAACATATACTCAGATTTGCAATTTGCTCATTTTTGAGTCTCGGTGGGGCTAACTTAATGTAAGTTAGCCCCGCCATATTGTTTTGCTTATAACTAATTTCATTTCAGGGTGCAAAATTCAATACTAGGGTGCAAAACGGTGCAAAACGGGTGCAAAACGAACATATACTCAGATTTGCAATTTGCTCATTTTTGAGTCTCGGTGGGGCTAACTTAATTCTAAGTTACCCCCGCCATATTTTTTTTGCTTATATCTATTTTGATTTCAGGGTGCAAAATTCCATACTAGGGTGCAAAACGGTGCAAAACGTGTGCAAAACGAACATATACACAGATTTGCAATTTGCTCATTTTTGAGTCTCGGTGGGGCTAACTTAATGTTAAGTTAGCCCCGCCATATTGTTTTGCTTATAACTAATTTTATTTCAGGGTGCAAAATTCCATACTAGGGTGCAAAACGGTGCAAAACGGGTGCAAAACGAACATATACTCAGATTTGCAATTTGCTCATTTTTGAGTCTCGGTGGGGCTAACTTAATGCTAAGTTACCCCCGCCATATTTTTTTTTGCTTATAACTATTTTTATTTCAGTGTGAAAATTTCCATACTAGGGTGCAAAACGGTGCAAAACGGGTGCAAAACGAACATATACTCAGATTTCCAATTTGCTCATTTTTGAGTTTCGGTGGGGCTAACTTAATGTTAAGTTAGCCCCGCCATATTGTTTTGCTTATAACTATTTTGATTTCAGGATGCAAAACACCATACTTGGGTGCAAAACGGTGCAAAACGAGTGCAAAACGACCATATACTCAGATTTGTATTTTGCTCAATTAGAGGTGGTGGTGGGGCTAACTTAATGTTAAGTTAGCCCCGCCATATTGTTTTGCTTATAACTATTTTAATTTCAGGGTGCAAAACGCCATACTAGGGTGCAAAACGGTGCAAAACGGGTGCAAAACGAACATATACTCAGATTTGCAATTTGCTCATTTTTGAGTTTCGGTGGGGCTAACTTAATGTTAAGTTAGCCCCGCCATATTCTTTTGCTTATAACTATTTTGATTTCAGGGTGCAAAACACCATACTTGGGTGCAAAACGGTGCAAAACGAGTGCAAAACGACCATATACTCAGATTTGTATTTTGCTCAATTATAGGTGGTGGTGGGGCTAACTTAATGTTAAATTAGCCCCGCCATATTGTTTTGCTTATAACTATTTTAATTTCAGGGTGCAAAACGCCATATTTGGGTGCAAAACGGTGCAAAACGGGTGCAAAACGACCATATACTCAGATTTTCATTTTGCCCATATGGGGGGGCTAACTTAATGGACCTCTTTTTCCCCTTTTCAAAAACCGTTTAGGCTGTGGGAAATCATACCGTTAATACCATGATAATATCGGCAACTGCGGATTCGGTATTTAATAAAACGATTGAAGCTGGGAGAATCTTGAGGAGTCATCATGGTTTAGGCTGTGGGAAATCATACCGTTAATACCATGATAATATCGGCAACCGAGGATTCGGTTTTTAATAAAATGATTGAAGCTGGGAGAATCTTGAGGAGTCATCATGGTTTAGGATGAGTACTCGAAGTTAAAGAAGCGCCGATTGCAGTTTAATGAAAAAGTATGATAATCGTGGTTTACATCACGATTATGATAATCGTGGTTTGCATCACGGTTATGATAATCGTGATTTGCATCACGATTATGATAATCGCGGTTTACATCACGATTATGATAATCGTGATGTACCGTTATGTAGGATTTTTTAATATCGTTATCACGATTTATATTTTATATCGATTTTATCGGTTTTATCGATATATCGCCCAGCCCTACTATGGAGTACAGAAAAAGAGAAAAAGAAAATTTTAAATGATAAAAAAGGAAACAAAAAGAATTAAAACACGCCAGCACTAACCGATGCTGCCAGTCCTAAGCCTGTATAAAGTGTGAAGGTTTTAGTATAGTCAGGAACATTAAATCCCTTAAATTGCCTGTCCATTTATCCGAACTAGGGTCAGTCCCGACTTGTTCGGATAATCGGCGTTCTACTGTATTTTTAATTGTACAAGTTCATATTAAAGTTCTTGTTTTTTGTGTACCACTGAGCAAAGTTGTATGTTTTTAACGAATGCATTCTTATTTATTCATAAAAAGTTTTATTTTTCATTATTGCAGGTGATTATCAATATGGATTCTGCTCCTTCAGACATAAAACCTTGCTCAAGCGAAAAATGTAGCGTGGAATTTTCTGCCGAAAGTACCTTGATTGAGCATCAATATTCTCCTGCAGAAAAAGGACCTTTCTTGTGTAAAACCAGCGGAGAAGCATTTTCTAGTTCAATTTTGAAGCTAGACAAAAATACTTGTACCAGCAAAAATTCTCATATCTGTGAGGTATGCAACAAAACATTTTCCAGTGAAAGAGGATTAATGAGACATTTGCGCATTCACAATGATGAAATATCGTTTCTTTGTGAGATATGTGGAAAAGGATATTTTCATTTTTCTAGTTTGAAAGTCCACCTTCTGTTTCATACGAAAGGAAGCACTTTTAGTTGTGAAATATGTAAAAAAGAGTTTACTGATAGTTTTAAGTTGAAGCGCCACCTTCGGACACATACAAAAGAAAAACCATACACTTGTAAAATATGCGGAAAAGGATTTACTGACAATTCTAATTTAAAGAACCACCTTCGATATCATGCGACAGAGAGGCCATATACTTGTGAAATATGCTTTAAAGGTTTTGCTCGAAATGGTGATTTGAAGCGACATTTTCTATCTCATACGAAGGAAAAACCCTTTACTTGTGAAATTTGCGGAAAAGGATTTACTCAAAATTCTAGTTTGATGGTCCACCTTCGATGTCATACGAATGAAAAACCTTATTCTTGTGAAATATGTCTTAAAAGATTTGCTCAAAATATTGCTTTGAAGAGACATTTAGTATCTCATACGAAAGAAAGACCTTTCATTTGTGAAATATGCGGACAGGGATATACTGAAAATTCTAGTTTGAAGATCCACCTTCGATGTCATACGAAAGAGAAACCTTTTGTTTGTGAAATATGTCGAAGCACATTTACTCGTAAAGCAACTTTGAAGATCCACCTTCGAAATCATACGAATGAAAAACCTTTTATTTGTGAAATATGTGGAAAATCATTTTATAAAAATTCAAACTTGAAGGTCCATATACTTTCTCATACGAAAGAAAAACCTTATTCTTGTGAAATATGTCTTAAAAGATTTTCAGAAAATCGTCGTTTGAAGAGACATTTTCTATGCCACACAAAAGAAAAGCCTTATTCTTGTGAAATTTGTAATAAGGGATTTTCTAGAAAGGAAAATCTGAGCAGACATTACCTTACTCACGAGGTAAAAAAACATTTGCGAAACATGTAGAAAGGGTTTCTCTGGATTAGACTGTTTATACGAAAGAAAACCCCCATTCTTGTTAAATATGTCTTGGAAGATTTTCAGAAAATCGTCATTTGAAGAGACATTTTCTTTGCCACACAAAAGAAAAGCCTTATTCTTGTGAAATTTGTAATAAGGGATTTTCTAGAAAGGAAAATCTGAGCAGACATTACCTTACTCACGAGGTAAAAAAAAAAAAAAAAAAAAAAAAAAAAAAAAAAAAAAAACATTTGCGAAACATGTAGAAAGGGTTTCTCTGGATTAGACTGCTTATACGAAAGAAAAATCCCATTCTTGTGAAATATGTCTAAAAAGATTTTCAGAAAATCGTCATTTGAAGAGACATTTTCTATGCCACATAAAAGAAAAGCCTTATTCTTGTGAAATTTGTAATAAGGGATTTTCTAGAAAGGAAAATCTGAGAAGACATTACCTTATTCACGAGGTAAAAACCATTTGTGAAACATATAGAAATGGTTTATGTGTGTTAGTCTGTTTTAACATCCATTTTCGATTATGTACTAAAGAAGTAGATTATACATGTGAGATATATAACAAAAAATATGCTACTTCGTATGGTTTGAAGAGACATGTTTTTTCTGATTCAAAGGAATAGCCATATGTTTGACCTGAAATCCGGATAAAATATTTTAACTTTTGAGAGTGACCTTTTTCCCTTATATGTAACCAGACAGTATCATTCAACGAAAATTTGTTAGTATGTGAAATTTGCAGCAAAATATTTTCTAGAAAGGACACTTTAAGAAGACATTCAATCACTCGAACGAACACATACTTACTCACAAAAAAAGCAAGAAAAAAGTTCTTTTTGTTGGATACGTGCGAATGAGTTTTCTCAAAAAAGTCATTTGAAGATCTGCATTTGATATCATACGAACGATAAGCGTTGCGTTTGAAGAGACATGTTTTTTGCCATTCAAAGGAATTATCATATTTTTTTACCTTAAACCAAGATAAAAACTTTTAAGGGAGACCCTTTTCCTTATAAGCAACCAGACAACATTGTGTAAAAAACACGGTTTAATAAGTCGTGAAATTTGCAACAAAATATTTCCTAGTAAAGACACTTTAAGAAAACATTAAAGCACTCTTACGCGTGCACACTTACTCAGAAAAAAAACAAAAAAAAAGTGTATTTTTTTTGGTATGTGCAAAAGAATTTTCCCAAAAGAGTCATTTGAATATCTGCCTTTGATATACGAACGCCTAACGTTACGCTTATAAAATATTTAAAAGATTTTCCCGTACTCACAAAGAGGGTCTCCATAAGAGCATGCTCAGAAATGTTTTTAAATATTGTAGAATGTTCTTCTCATGAGGATATATATGTTTATAAATAAATTTCCGCCTGAACCTCGGTATAGCGTCCGTGAAAGATAATGAACATATCGTTTTCTTGGTGATTTATCGCTAGTTGACAACACAAGAAATAATAATTTAAAAAATATATACGCTTTTGTGATAAATATTTTTTTTCTGCTTTTCAATATTGTACTACTTTAAAGAAAATTTTACTTAAATAAATAATTTTATAACTACTTATTTGCCATATACCTTTATATGTATCTGTAATGAAATTTAACGACCATTTAAAGACAGTTTAGAACAGTGGTTCCCAACGTAGGGTGCACGCCCCACAAGGGGGCAATTTGAGAATTCGGCGAAATTCGTACTCTTATGATCCTAAACTCAAATGATCCTAAAATAATATTTGAAAGGTTTTTTTTAATAAGTCAAATGAAAAGTAACACGTGAAATTAAAAAAAAAAAAAAAATTAAAAAATAATTGTTCTGCTTTTAAACATTTTTTTATTTTAATTTTTTCAAATTGACACTCAGTACAATAATAAAGTCAAGGCGCTGCCACCAGACACATGACGTTCGATCAATCAATTAAAACGCATCTTATTAAAGACCTTTTTTTAGGATCGTACAGCGAATATCTTACTCTGGCAGTTAGTCAGTGATAGAATTTTTTTTAGCAGTTCCGGGAAAGAATTACTCATATCACAATTCAGAGGGAAGCACCCTTGAAGTTCAGAAGTTTACGTTTGCGGACTGTATACATGGTGTGTTTACAAAGTTTCAACTCTGGTCTGGGAATACAAATATTATTAAACATTTTTGTACAGCGAACTAAACTTCTTCGAAATATGACCCTTGGACATCAACACACCGCTGCCAGCGTTTTTTCCATTGTTCATAGGCTCACTGGAAGTCTTCGCACTCAAGGCGTTTAAGGGACCTAGTCGAAGCTGCCTGGATCGCTGGAATCGTGTCGAATCGCTTCCCTTTCAGGTTTTCTTGATCAGGGGGGGGGGGAGTCGCTGGGAGCAAGTTCGGGACTGTAGGGGGCTTGCGGCAGTATTGCCACGTTAAAATTTGTCATCGGCGTGTTAGAGGGCGCAATCCAGTCGTCTCTGATGTCTGGGCGGACGCGCGGACTCGATCCTTCAAGTGGTGATGCATTCCAGCGTAAAACTGACCTGACCCGACATCAGAGACGATTGGATTGTTCACCACGACAATGTGCCCTCTCGCACGTCGCTCGAAGCTGCCAAAGTTTTGGCTTTCCTTGCGAATTCCTTTATTTTATATTAGTGATATAATTTTACATATAAATTTTCATTTTTAGTGACAAGAGTGCCATTTAATTATCTTACAGACTATATTATTGAAGTGATTTTTTTTTTTATAATAACAAATTTAAATTTATCTTTGAGAAACGTCATAACACCCCTCTTTTTTTTTCTTTTTTTTTTTTGCTTCAGATAGTTGATATAGAGTATGAAAAGAAATCTCGAAAGCATAAGGACTCGTGTTATCGTGAATTTCGGAATATTTTATAAACTTGCAGTTTTTCCTATTGGAAATAAATCCATCTTATTGTATTCAACTGCACGACGATACTATATATATATATTTATATTGAATAATCCTTATGAAAATTTGTTTCAAAAGGGAATACCTATTATGTATTTCCTGCGTTACATATCAATACCATACTTAAATTTTAAAACATGAAGCGATTTTGAAGGTAATTATAAACAAATTATAAAAATCGGTGTAATTAATTAAATATGTGCGGAAAATATTTAAAAAATCCATCTAAATAACATCATGCAAAAAATTCAAATAATATGAGAAAAAAAAAGAAGATGGATGGGTATAAAAACAATTTTCGCCCATGATAGTAGCAGATATTTTTTTAAGGGGTTTTCATTTTTGTAATAAAATTTAAGACCTAAATAAACATGTTCTGAAAACATACTTATAATGCAAGATTTCAAACAAGTATTGATGATAATTCTGACTGATTGGTAAAGTGTAACTATGCTGATATTTAATATATTTTGAGAAAGTAACATGGTTTGAAGATTAATTATTCTTGTGATTATTTTTGCTCCGAGTCTGTTTATATTTTCATATTATTATAACATTTTTTAATACAAATTATTATTATTGTGATGTTTATGGGAAGAAAAATGTTTTTAGAAGTTTTTTTCAACCCCAAAGAATTTTTTTATGCATATCTGGGTGCTAAAAAAAATTCATAAAAGTAATAATAAAACATAAACTGATTAAAAAATTTTTTTAAAGGATTTTAAGTTTTCTTTTTTTGGTGTGTGTGCCTGTATTCGTTAATGACAACGTTAATCTCAACGCATGTTATCTTTTAAATTTAGTTTGTAGAATATTATTGAATAGTATCAACAACTGGACCCAGAATTTATTTAGAACATATTTCTTATACTATCACAAAAAGGTAAATACTTTTTACCCTTTAGAATGTGCATATGAATATACAGCAAAACCTCTGAATAGCGGACACCTCGAGTGCACGGAATTAGTCCGCTATTTGGTGGTGTCTACTTTAAAGAGTTTAAAGGTGTTGGGGATAAAAAAAAAAAAAAAAAAAAAAAAAAAATAGAGGTGTCCGCTATTCGGCAATGTCCGTTATGGAGGTTTTACTTTAAATACATACAGTAAAACCTGCGTAACGGACATTCCTGAATAGCGGATACGTCTATTTAGCGAATCAAAGAGCTTCCTCCAGAAAGTTGGATCTGCTTAAAGCATGGGCTATGGTGCCTCCCCCCCCCCCCTCACCCGCCTGGATTTTTTCTTTTTTTATTAGAGGGAAGGAAATACAATTTTCGTAAAGCTGCGATTTTGAAGATCTTTCGAAATTACACTGATTATAATAAATATTTTGAACGTTTAGAGTAATATAGTATGATTTAAGAAGGTTTTCGCTACACAAAGATTTCCGGTATTCGTGAATGTTCATTAGCGGACAATCCCGAATTCTGGTCACTTCTATTTAACGAACCATAACGTTGGATTGGTTTTTTTGCAGACGCAGGATTTCGTTAAAGCATTAGCAAATTGGGCAGTGCCCCCTTTCCTTTGTATTTTGGTGGCCCCAAATTTGGTATTCAATTTTTGTAAAACTGATGTTTTGAATGTCTTTCAATATTATGCTGATTAATGTGTTGCTGTCAAATGTCCCAATATTTCTTGGTAATGATAAATAGTATAATAATAAAAAAGAAGTAAGAGTTTCATACTCCTTTTTTTTTAATGTTGGTATCTCATATACTGCAAATTTTATGAAATCTAGTGTTAGATTTTATTTAAAACAGAAATAAAAATGCTTAAAATAATTCACCGGGAATATCTAATTTAAATGGAAAAAATGTACAACAAAGCAGGGATGGGATTCTTTCTGAAGGAGTGAATCATTTTTTATAAATGGGAATAATTTGTTACCATAAAGCAGAGCTGATTGCAGCATGGACAAACTGGGCTGTTTCTATGTGCCATTAGCTTTACGTGCTCCCAAATTTGGTAGGAAATTTTCATAAAGCTGATATTTTAAATTTGTTTTGATCTTATACATAAATACATTTTTAGGTGAATATATATATATACATATATATTATCCTATTCCAAAACTACAAAATACTGATTACAATCATCATAAGATCAAAACTGATTTAAAATGTAAGCTTTATGAAAATTTCGTACCCAATTTGGGGTACCCTAAAATCAAGGAACAGAGAAGCATCCCAGTTTTCCCACGCTGCGATCAGCTCTGGTTTATGGTAACAAATTACTCTCATTTATAAAAAAATATTTCAATGTGGTCAAATATGGCTGCGTATGTGGTTTAGAAAGAAAAGTGGTCAAAGATGGCTTCATATTGGCGAAAAAAAAGGCCCAAAGATGGCCGCAGTTAAGACATTTGAAATGTCTGAAATTCAGATGCAAGAAGTGTCTAAAAAATTTTAGACAGTACTAGACAATTATTAGACATTTATATTTAGACATTGCAAGACAATTTTAGGCATTTTAAAACGTAATTTTAGGCAGTTTAAACGCATTCGCGTAATGTCCATTAAGATTGCTACAATTTCTGTGCTGAATGCAAGATGTTGCTGTTGCTCTTCCAGAATAATCTGTTTGTGCTTGCTCTCGTCGAATAAGAGATTATGCGTCATCATGAACTGACAAAATAGGAAACTGCAAATTTGGTGGGAGTTGGAAGAGAAATGTTGTGCGAACTTTCTGTTCTTTTCTTTTCCTTAAGCTCTTCATTTTGTGTCCTTTGTTTACACCACTCTCAACTGAAGCATTTTGTATTTTTTCTCTCCCAGGTCTTTCATGACACACACACACACAAAAATAGCATTTAGTTCTGTGCTATAGAGATGTCCAAGGTGACGTCACGAACAGATTTTTGCTGCTGATGTAGGACAGCTATCGCTACCTTTATAAATGCTTTTTCTGTATGTGTGTCCTACAGCTTTTTTCATCGTTCTATGGTAAAAGTCACGTGAAGCGCTGTTGAAATGTCGCTGTCTATCTTGCGGGATGGAATCATTTATCGAATATACGGTGAGTTTTGGCTGATACGGGCCTAAACTGATCAAATATGTCTCTGATTGTTTAACTTCATTTTAGACCTTTTTCCTGTGTCATGTTCAATGATGGAATCGTTCCCACTTTCCATAATGCTAACCTCTCCAAGGTTCTTCTCGATTTCTTTCACGGTCTTACTATAAATATTTGACACAGACAAACAATTTTATTTTTCCCAGTCAATTATATCTATGGTCTCCTTAAGGAGCAAGAAAACACTTAATTCATCAGATGGGGTCAATTTTTTAGTAATCGACTATATGATTCAATTACCGAGCACATTTCAATACACCACGGGAAATATGAATGCCTTCACCGAAGTCGTCTTTATATTCAGTGCTAGTCGATCATCTAGATGTTCAGAACCCTACTAATACGCTTCGGACTCTCAGAATAAACTCCCCCTTTAAATATTGAGAAACTAGTCTCTCCTGCTTCTTTCTCAATTTATTTTCAGCAGTCACGCGAAGTCGAAAAAAGGAAAAACAAACTTCGAATTTTGAAAGAAATTAAGACAAATGCTAAGGATTGGTATTTTTTAGTGTATATTTTAAGAAATAAACGGTCAAGTGCGAGAATTACTCGCGCTCATAGGGTTCCGTACAATAAGTATATGAATTTTGAATTGTGTTATTAAAACAATCGTTTTTAAAGAAAAAATAAGACTTCGTAAAAACTATACAACGTAGGGTTTGGTATAGCTGTATATATACTAGTAAAGTGTGAATGGGTATACCGCAAAAGTTCAAAGAGATATGAAGCCTAAATAATATCAAATATTGCTATGCTGTATAAATCTTATTCTAATTTGTTCATGATGAATTTAATTCGGCACTGACAAGAAAAGTAGTGCATATTTAAACTTCATTTGGCATTTCATAAAACTAAATTCAGCGTCGTAATAATCTTTTCTTTTTACAGTTTATCTAAAACAAAACCCTTGTTCAATGTTTAAACTTGGCATTTTGCTAATCTCCGAAAAGAGGTAGCAAATTAGCAACGCCGCTTTGGTCTGTACCGCGTTTTTCCATACAGGTTTTTAGTTAACCTTTAAAGACACAGTAGGTGTATTGAGAGAGCCACTCAATGCAAACTAGTCGCGAACCCCATAGTATTTATGTGATTAATTCTCATTAAATTAATCTGTTTTTAACAATTTGACGTTTATTGCTTTTATACTGCTACTGGGCATTGCATTACACAAATATATCCTTAAAATTTGTTATCTAGGCTTTAAAAGTGATGGAGCATAGAATACGCCATCCCCGTCATTATGTATGTCTAAATCGTCCGTGTCTTTAACGGTTAACATCTCGGCTAATTACCGACGATTTTTTGTGAAATTCATGATCAACAATGCTTTTATACTTCTACTATGATAGGTACCTCTAGCGCTGCTCAACACTTTTGCTGAATGCTCGTAAATCGAAATTTGTGTGTAACGGAAAAATGTGATTTTCTCAAAAACCAAGTGGCCTACGGCAATCGCTATAATGGACCTTATGCACGCGACCTGAAGTCGAGGATAAAATTCGTCTGCTGGCGGTATTTACCGGCGGTGTTTAGCATAGCAGTCTATGGAGTGTGAGTTATTAATGCTTGTTTGTTAAAAATACCGCAAAAAATTCTTTGATGCAGCAGCATATACTTAATATATTGTAATCTAAATTCAAAATGCTGTTCTGTATGTGAGAGAATCCCCTAAGTTTGAAAATTTTCAGTCAAAATGTATGCACTCAACCTGGGTCAAGGCTAAAGTCGTCTGCTAGCGGTGTTTGCGCCTGCGCATACTGGTTTTCTGCCTGTGCAGTAACTAGAATAACAGATCATCATACCGCCAGCTCTCGCGTCTGACGCGAGGGGTCTCTCAATGGGAGAAATCGTGTACGAGATTACGGAATCACCTTGATTACAGCTGATTACTATGATTACATGTGATTATACCTGATTACACCTAGATTACATGTCATTATACCTGATTACACCTAGATTACATGTGATTATACCTGATTACACCTAGATTACAGCTGTTTACACTTGATTGCAGTTGATTTCACTTGGAAATACGTGATTACACGTGATTAAATTGCTAAAATTTAATGATTTAACAGTTTTAGTCGATTTTAAGATTTCCAAAAATCTGTTTTTTTTTTTTTTTTTTTTTTTTTTTAAGATTTGTCCAAAATAAGAAATAAGTATCAAGCAGGACGGTGATTTGCCTATCACTGTTCTGCCGACAGTGGCGTAGCTAAGGGGGTGGGGTCTGAATCTCACCCCAAACGATGGGCTCGTACACTAAATCATGAATAATAAAAGTAGTAACTTCTGCTAAAACGGCAATTTTTTTTTCTTTTTTTTACATGTTAACTTTTTAGATTTGTTAAAAATAGGAAAATAGTATCAAGCAGGACGGTGATTTTCCTATCACCGTTCTACCGACAGTGGCGTAGCCAAGGGGGTGGGATCGGAATGTCCCCCTCTAACGATGGGCCCGTACACTAAATCATGAATAATAAAAGTAGTAACTTGTGCTAAAACGGCAATTTTTTTTACATGTTAACTTTTTAGATTTGTCCAAAATAAGAAAATAGTATCAAGCAGGACGGTCATTTGCCTATCACCGTTCTGCCGACAGTGGCGTAGCCAAGGGGTGGGGTCGGAATGTCCCCCCCCCCCCTAACGATGGGTTCGTACACTAAATCATGAATAAAAAAGTAGTAACATTGCTAAAACGGCAAAAATTCCGAAATTTTTCGTTTTAGCAGGTATAATTTTAAAGTGTTTCTTTCGCCGGAACCATTATTTTTTTCCGTTTAATATAGGATTCCATTATAGACGTTTTCACATGTATTCTCTAAAATTTATCCACTCTATAATAACCAAGGGTGGATCCAGCACTCAATTTAGAGGGGGTCATGGCTCTTTTTTTGGGTGGGGGAGGGGGGCGTTACACCACTTCATGATCAATTTTTATATTGAAGGCTATTCTCTGATACTTTCGCGAAATCATTTTCATTCCTAAATACAAAATATTTGCAGTAGTATTCGTTAATATATATATATATATATAGATAGATTTCATTGAGATACCAAAAAATCGTAGCATTTCCCATTTTCTTATAAATGCGAAGAATGATTCAGAAATGTTGTCAAGTTAGCATTTTAAGCCAATTTTTAGGACTTGAGAGCCACAGAAATGTCATCATGAGAGAGCAATTTGCATTCGCGTCCGGAAATTTAGTTTAAAATGCCAAATTTTATGGAATTTTTGGTAAGATTCTTCGCTTTTATTGAAAAATGGAAAACAGTTTCGATCACATAGTTTCCGAATAAGTGCACTTTCAAATTTCTTGAGATTAGAAATATTTTCACGGATGTATCAGAAATTACCTAACTTTGATTTGAGTAGAGGTTTAAAGAGTCAGAGAGATTCGCATTGTTGAACAAACTTCGGAGGAGGGGGATTGAAAGAATTTAAGATATATTTCATTTTTTAATAACTTTTAGCATTTTTCTGTTGTTTACGAGGGGGGGCGGTCATGACCCCCGTCTCCTTCCCCTTGGATCCGTCACTGATAATAACCGCTTGAGAGCATAAACGTACTATAGTTAAATCTACGACATTAGAACATGTCTGTAACGAAGCGTGCCATAAATGGAAAAAATTTAAAGTTTTACGAAATTAACACTGTACAATTTATACTCGCTAATATAAAAATCTGTGTAAAATGGAACATTTATCCAGACCTTTGCGATTCCTTCTTTGTAGCAATAAAGCCTGTGATGTCCGCAATAGAACATTGAACTGGAATCTTCAGAACGTTTTGTTATCCAAATCAAATTATAAAAAAACTCTGCATCCTATACAACGAATTTAATAAACTCTACTCTTTCATCAAATATCGCTTTTAAAGAATCTTTTTTTTTTTTCTACGGTGTTTCTGCCTGTTTATCTTCGTGAACTTTTATTGAACTTTATTATTTTCCTCATTCCTAAGCCTTTCGTATTTGTAAATAACTTTAAACACTGTTTTCATTTTGTTTTTATTTTAATTTTTGTGTTTACATAGAAGTTATGTGTTATTTTTGTATATGTCTATACTTTGTTTTTATTCCGTTTTCTTTATGATTTTGTGTTTACTTATAAGTCATATGCTTGTAAATGACTATAATTGCTGTTTCTTATACTTTTATCTATGGTGCTTGGGTGCCATAGTTTTCGTAATACAGTCGGCCCCACTTAATCGGGTAACGGATAATTGCATACCCCGCTTATATGCATAGAATGCCGTGGAACAAAAACGCTCCCCATAAGGTTAATGTTAAATATACTCGTTTTATCGCATAACAATCCCCGGTTAATTGCATAAATATTTCCAATCTAGTAATCCGCATTTTATGAATTCCTGTTATAGGGATGAATGGGAAGAAAGGAAGAACTTTTTGTTGTTGTAACAATGGTTTGTTATATCTACGATCGAAGAACAGAAACCGTCGTGAAAGAAGACTTTATTATCTAAATTCTAGGAAACGCATAGGAGTGTTGAATTTGGACAATTATGTTTTTCTTGTCTTTTAAAGCTTGTCGTACATACAGTGACTCAATATGCTGGGGGTACTTTTTGGAAAATCCTGGAATCGGGGGAAAATACAATCGGGATGGTCAAGAGAATAAAGGAACAATATTTAGCGCCGGAAATTGAGAAATACAGTATCCGAGGTAGGAAAAAACAAATTTCCCTAAAAGATTTTTTGTGTAGGCAACAACAACAAGAAAAAAAAGTGATAAATTGACAAATAATGGAAAAATAAAATGAATTTATGCAGACATGTGATTTTGTATGAAACAGCATACTGAATTTTCATTTTGCGCCACCCACCTTCGCCTTTCATTCTCGCACTAGTTTCGGTCCTGTTTTAGCGGGGGTGTGTGTGTGTGGAGGGGGGGGGGGGGGGGCGCATAGAAAGAGAAAGAAAAATGAATTGAAAATTATTAGTGATATTCTTTTTCATGAAAAGTGTTAGGGTAGGAAAAATGATATCAATAACTATATGAAAATGCAAAAGAAAATTACTTAGCAAAATTCATTTTTAAGTAAACACTTTTTAGAATTATGAATATTGTCAATAGCATGTTTAAAATATTGCTCAAAATTTATTACAAGATTCGCCCAAAATATTTAAAGAAAAATACTTTCACTTTCACAAATTTGAAAAGAACACTCCCATAGGTTTAACATTACCTTGCGAGTTTCTTTGTATTTCATATATATATATATATATTTGTATGAAATGACAAACAAAATTTTCACTTGGCGCCCCCCTTCGCCTTTCGTCCTGGCGCCCAGGGCACATGCCCTCTCTGCACCCCTCCCCCCGCCTAGTTTCGACCCTGATTTCAAAAGAATACATTAACATAAGTTTGTTATCGCTATTAGTATTTTTACAAAACATATTGCCTTCCCTACACATCCTGAGAACACCCAGGTCCAGTTCCGGCACGGTTCTGGAAAAAAAATCAGGAAATGGGTCAGAAAGTTTCGCATTGTTGAGCGGTGAATTAGAGAACCACCTTAAGGTATATTTCCAAAGATTCCGTTAACAGAAGTTTATTATCGTTATTAATATTTTTACAAAACATATTACCTGTCCTACACATCCTGAGAACAATCCGGTCCAGTTCTGGCACGATTCTTAAAAAATAGTCAGAAAATGGTCAGAAAGTTTCGCATTATTGAGCAGTGAATTTGAGAACAACCTTAAGGTATATTTCCAAAGATTCCGTTAATATGAGTTTATTATCGCTATTAATATTTTTGCAAAACATATTGCCTGTCCTACACATAGGGCCGAAACTAGAAGGGGAGGGCAGAGGGGTATGCGCCCCGGGCGCCAAAACGAAGGGACGCCAAATGAAGGATTATACCTTTGGAATGGATCATTTTCTTCTGATGGACTGATGGCTTCTATTATTACGAAACAGCCATTATAAATGAAGTGTTAGGTGAAAATGAAAGGGCAGTCGTAAAAAGTTAGAACTCTGATTTTCTGGTCAGAATGGGGGGGAAATGGCCATTATTTTTACGACTGCTCTTTCATCTTCACGTAACACTTCATTTATAATGGCTGTTTCATAATAATGGAAGCTATCAGTCCATCAGAAGAAAATAACTCGATTAAGCGGGACTCGGATAATCGGGACTCTACTGTATATTTCATTTTAAAAATTGTCTTTAGAATATTTTTGTTGGTGTTCAGAGGGGGTCATGACCCCCGTGACCTCCCCCATGGATCCGTCATTGTAGATTACGTAGTTCAGTATTACATATTTTATGATTTATATATTTTAAATTTTAAAATAAGTAGGCTATTAGAAAATTAGAAAAAATTCTCTTTGTAAATATACTTTACGGAAGAAGGGGGGGGGGGGGGTGCCAAAATCCATGTCTGCCCTGGGTACAAAAAAGGGTAGTTTTAGCCCTTCCTACACATCATGAGAACAATCAGGTCCAGTTCCGGCACGGCTCGGCTGTATACAAAAAAATGCAAGCCTGATCTCGGTCCGGCACGTGTCTGCTGAAAAAATTAAGCCCTGACTCAGATACCGTGAAGCTGCCCGATGCCAATCTCTATGCTGGACATGTTTGAAGTTATAAGGGGAGGGGGGGGCTTTGAGACCTATAGCGGCATGGCTGTGTTCTCGAATGATCCACCAAAACTAATAATAAATCCAAACATGTTACATTTCTTTATTGATGTTGTCAAATTAGCATCGGCTCGTGACGCACATTTATACTTATTCTCGCAAAAGTCACATTCATTGACAATGGCTTATATTTTATCGGCTTCGTTTAAATTTTTATATCGGGCCGGTAGGCCCGCTAAATTTTTTTTATCGGCCCGGACCGGCAGGCCCAATGATTTTTTTTGCCTGCCCGTTGAAAAAACTGTCCTAATTCTGCCGGCCCGGCCGTTTTGAAAGCGCACCCACATTTCGCCGTCCCGGTCCCAAGCCCGGGCCCGTGCAGACCTCTAGGCTGAGGCACTATATGTTTCCATTTTCATTCTCTTTTGCGACATATTTTTCTGATTCTTTCTAAGCTTTAGACCACGAAAGCCGAGACAAAAGCGCAGAGAAAAAAGTTTTCACCCGCATCGAGAATTTATATTTCTTTCCCCTCGGATTGCAGAAACAAGCAAATAGAAACTACGCTGTTTAAAAAAAAAAAAAAAAAAAAAGAGAGAGAGAGAGGAGAGAGAGAAACTCCCAGAAAGAAGGTAGCATTTTAACTAGAGGTCTGCACGGGCCCACATTTCCAGGCCCGGCCCGATACAAAAATCAAATGTTCGGCCCGGGCCCGGCCCGGCCCGTAGAAAAAATAATATTGGCCCGGCCCACCCGAAAAAAAAATTAAAAGTTCGGCACGGGCCCGGCCCCAGTGGATTTCTACAAAACATTGATTTTTACGTCGAATTCGTTAAAAATGTGTCTCGTACGAGGATTTCTGACCAAAAATATTTATCTTTTTTTTTCATGTCATCTTCATTCATCGTTTTTACTTTCTTCTATCTTCAATAGAAGAAAGTATTGTAATCGAAATTTTTTTCGACTTCCGGTTTTCAACGGATTTACATGTTTTAGGGGTCAGAGATCCTAAAAAACATGTTTACAGAAAATGTCTGTCTGTCGCCACTGTACCATCAAAAAGTGTATGAAGTTATGCATAGAATTGAACCAAATTTTTATTTTAAGTTTTTGGCTATGGCAAGCAGATCCTCCCTGAATTTGGAAATAATTCGCCGCTAGGGGGCGCTGTAATAGCTATTTTTGTGCGATTTTGAATATTGTACCATCCAAAAGTATATGAAGTTATGTATAGAATTGAAACAAATTTTTATTTTAAGTTTTTGGATATGGCAGGTAGGTCCTCCCTGAATTTGAAAAAAATTCGCCGGTAGGGGGCGCTGTAACAGCGATTTGGAATATTGTACCATCCAAAAGTGTATGAAGTTACGCTTAGAATTGAACCAAATTTTTATTTTAAGTTTATGGCTATGACAAGCAGGTCCTCCCTGAATTTGGAAAAAATTCGCCGCTAGGGGGCGCTGTAATAGGGATTTTGCATATTGTATCATCGAAAAGTGTATGAAGTTATGCATAGAATTGAACCAAACTTTTATTTTAAGTTCTTGGCTATGGCAAGCAGGTCCTTCCTTAATTTGGAAAAAAATCGCCGGTAGGGGGCGCTTTAATAGCGATTTTTGCGCCATTTTAAATATTGTACCATCGAAAAGTGTATGAAGTTATGCATAGAATTGAGCCAAATTTTTTGTGTTTCTTTTTGGTCATAGCATGAAGGTCCTCCCTGAATTTGGAAAAATTCCGCTGGAAGGGGGCGCTATAATTACGATGTCTGTACCATTTTCTTTATTGTACAATCGAAAATTGCATAAAATTATGCATACAACTGAACCAAATTTTTTGTGCATGTTTTTGGCTTTGGCCAACAGGTCCTCCTTGAATTTGGAAATATCGCGCGGTAAAGTGGCTCTGTGATAGCGATTTTTGTATACTTTTCTTGATTTTTCGTAGTTCTATTATCCATCGGTGGCTCGAGCAAAGGCAAGAACTCACTTCCTGCTAAGCCGGCTATTCGCAAACATCTGATAACAACAGAATAAGGAAAAACTATTCATTTGAACAAATATCATGATATAGATTAACTCGTTTTTAGTTCCTTTAATTGACTGAAGCAGGAATTTAAGATGAAAATCAAAGTTGGTATAGTAATGAACTAATAATATTGAAGTATTAACATGTGTAACTAGTTTTTGAAATATTAAGATGTATAAGATAGAAGAAAGTTTTGGGATTAGCACATCCAACTAGTTTCATATAATCTTCATTTTTATAGAAGTGCCGGAGGCTGCGATATTTATTTTTTTAATGAATCTCTATTTCTTGTATGTAAATGTTTCAGTTATCATTAATATTGTTAATCCATATTCCATGTATAGAAGTGTTAAAAATCTGAAAAATGCTATGCAGTAAAATCTTCTAAGACGGAATTGCATAGAAAAGAAAAAAAATGCATTATAGACAAGTTCCCTTCTTAGCAAGTGTAAATGTACTATATATTCTTTTCTTACTTATTAGTATATTAATTTTGCATGAATCAACACGTTTTTCAGTTTAAAACAGGGTTCCATCATAGGCAGGTTCCTTTTCGCACATTTTACTATATTTTAATTTAGCTATATTTTAATATGCGTAGAAGTCTACTATTCTTTAAAAATAATAAATTTTAATGTTTAAGTGTAGAATAATGGCGATTCAAAAATGTATACATTTTTTCCAAAAATTTTTGCGCCAGGCCTTATTTAATTTACCTTTAAATTGACCAGGCCACGCTGAGACAATGATTTTCATACGGGCTGGTTCAAAACTAGGACTGAAAATTTCGGGCCGTAAAGACTAGGAATTAAACCATGCCCGGCTCTGTACAGAAAAATTAAGTTAGGCCCGGCCCGAGCCTTCAGAAAAAAGTATGGCCCGGCCCGAACAGAGTGGAGAGCAGACCCGGCTCGGCCCAAGTGCCGTGAATGAAAATCGGCCCGTGCAGATCTCTAATTTTAACGTCTTCAGTTTCGAAGCTAAAATAATAATACAAATGCTTATTCATTGGTTTTTTCCAAACAGAATGACATCGTAAATGTCAGAAAAAAATATCTTTTCTGAAATGGATCCTTTAGGTGCTTAGTAATTTAGGTTAAAAAAAAATGGATCTGATACTACAAATCCCCTTAAAAACATCAGTTTAATAATCATTAACATAAATTAACACCATCACAAATTTAAAAGCTTTAAGCAAGTAAATAATCTACAAATCCTCAAAAATTTTTATTGAAAAAGATTTAAGTTAAATACTTATGAAAATTTCTCACTTTCTTGGTCATACTGTCTTGTGGGCATTTTTAGGAATTTTGCAAACTTATATGAAAATAACATTTATTTTATGTGAGAATCAGCTTAGAAGTTGCCAGTTATTCGTTTGCTTTGAACGCAAAAAACATTCAGCTATTAAGAAGTGATGTGAAAATGTACAAAAATCGGACATTATAATTTTTATAAGGAAAATAACAGAGGTCCCCGTATGGGGACTCAGACCGAAGAGGTTATAGTGATATTTTAAATGCAACTTTTTGACCTACCGTTACAAAAACAAATTGCAGTAAATTTTGTAATTCTCAAAAGGTTTTATTTTGCCATAATATTTTTCAACTGATGTTTTTAGTTTTATGAATTTAACCAACTTGATGAACTAATTAAACTGATTCTGCTTTTATTTGTTTTCTCCTAATTTTTTCTTTATTCTTGTTCCTTTTTTTTCAGATTTCGTTTTTAAAATACAATTCTGCTTATGTGTATGTGCGAACGGGGGGATGACCCGGCACCCAGGGCACACCCACCCCAGCTACGTGCATGCTTGTAATTTAGTTTGTATTTTGGAGCTTATATATACCATTACCCTGAAGATAATTTGCTTACATATTTTTCGATTTTTCTCCTCTACTTAATTCCCTGCTTTATTCAATGATCCCGAGTTGTTCGTTATTCGGAGGTTTTACTGTATTTAGATATTAAAGAATTGCTGCAAAACAATGTTATCTAAATTCCATATATATATATATATATATTGTATCAAACGACAAACAAAATTTCCATTTGACGCCCTCTTCGCCTTTCGTTCTGGGGCCTGGGGCAAATGCCCCCTCTGCCCTACCCTAGAAAACTACTATCCCAAAACATCTACCCGGAAAAAGTTAAAAAATTGCCCCCCCCCCCCGGGTGACAATAAAAATTCCCTCGGAATTCCCTCCCTCACTTCTTTAATTTTTTCATACGTTTTAAATAATATATATCAGATTTAAAAATTTGCTTGCGTTCACCCTCACCTTCCTCGTATTTTAAACACACTCAGTCGATATTAACTTGTAATATATTAGAGTGTAATCTAAGTTATATTTAAGAAATATATAATTAGAATTGACCTACAATCCATTACACGTTAACTGGATTATTCAATTAAAAACGTAATCGAAATCATCGCGTAATCGATTACAAATTAATTTAATTAAAATTTAAAAGGTTAAATAAGAATTGATTTGTAATCCATTACACGATTATCGGATTATACAATTCAAAAGCTTAATTGAAATTACTTTTCAGTGCGCTGCATCTTTATCAATTGCATTGTGAGGTGATTATAATGTATTTTAATCTATATAGTTTCATTACTTTTCCATCAGATTCTGCCCAACACTGGTCATATCCATTAAAAATTGTTCATATTTTATCGGTTTCGTTTAAATTTTTAAATCGGGTTGGACAGCCCGCTGATTTTCTTTTTTTCTTTTTTTTTTTTTTTCCCAGCCTGCCCGTTAAAAATATGTCCTAATTCTGCCGGGCCGGCCGTTTGAAAGTTTCCCTTACGCTGGCAGAGCTTTCCATTACGCTGACAGAGCCCGATGATACAGGGCCGAAACTAGCCTTTTTTGCGCCCGGGGCAAAAATGAATTTTGGCGCCCCCCCCCCCCCCCTCCCCTTTCTTCCTCAAAGTATATTTACAAAGAGAATTTTACTAATTTTCTAATGGCCGACTTATTTTAAAATTTAAAATATGCAATCATAAAATATGTAATACTGAACTACGTAAATTGAGTGTGACGTTTTTTGCACTTATAGTTCGTTCACATAAAATAATTCGCATGTATTACCGGCTATTTACAGTGTTTGCTTATACAGTAGCGTTCCGATTATCCGAGTCCCGCTTAACAGAGTTTCCGCTTTCACCGAGTTATTTTCTTCTGATGGACTGATGTCTTCTATTATTATGAAACCGCCATTATAAATGAAGTGTTAGGTGAAGATGAAAGAGCAGTCGTAAAAAGTTAGAACTCTGATTTTCTGGTCAGAATGGGAAGAAAAAAAAATGGCCATAATTTTTTTTTTAATTTATTTTTTCTTCCCATTTTGACCAGAAAATCAGAGTTCTAACTTTTTAAGACTGCTCTTTCATCTTCACCTAACACTTCATTTATAATGGCGGTTTCATAATAATAGAAGACATCAGTCCATCAGAAGAAAATGATCTATTCCAAAGGTATAATCCTTCATTTGGCGCCCCTTCGTTCTGGCGCCCGGGGCACATGCCCCCTCTGCCCCCCCCCCCCCTTAGTTTCGGCCCTAGCGATTAAGATTGTTTGGGGCCCAAGACCCAGCACCTTTTCGGGGCCCCGTCGCACCAAAATAGTTGCTATATTTTTTGGGGGGGGGAGGGGGGGTATTATTAGATATACGATACGGTTGCAAAGTTAACCGAAATATATTTTGGTTTTTGAGAAAATAATTGCGGAAACTTCAATTTTAAGAATTATTTTTCTAAATCATTTTATTCAATTTGGGGCCCTTAACAGCAGCGGGCCCAAGCCCACGGCCTAGTTGGCCTGTGCGGTAATCAGGCCCTGTACGCTGGGCAGGGTACGGGCCAGATCCGGGTCCATGCCGCCCGCTAAACGCTCTTTGAAAAAAAGCAAACACAAACTCTTAATCCCCCCCCCCCCCCTCAGACTGCTATCTTATCTGGCTTATCTCTCTTTCCCGAGCTCGTTCTTCATCTGCGAGCTTGCCTTTCTGGCATATCTGCTTCTGCCCAGAATGTTGAAAAAATAGATTTTTCTCGAGAATTTTAATTTGAGATTATACTTGATTATACTATGATTATATCGATTACAATTGATTACATCAAGATTTCTTTGATTACCACTGATTACATGTGATGACATGATTACGCATGATTACGCATGATTAAGACATGATTACAGTATGATTTCACTGATTACAGGGTCGGTTGTACGAGATTACACCCCATTGAGAGACCCCTCGGTCTGACGTCACCTGAATAGAGTCCATTTTCCTGCAAGGTTTAAACTAACGTCTTCTACCTCTAATTTTTTTCAGAATTTTGTTTCAGTAGATTCGGAATTAGATGGGGGGGGGGGGAGGCATATTTTTGCACTACATTTTCGACCATAACTTTGAAAATATAATACCGAAAATTAAAAATGTATTTTTGAGTTCAGCGTTACGAGAGCTTTTACACGTTACCCCACACGATACATAAAGAAAAGATTTCTTTTTTCAAGTAACTTATTTAGCCCCTATACATTTTTGCTAAATATGTTTATGAATATTTATTAATCTGTAAATATGTAGGTCAATAGTCTTTATTATTTCCTCCAATTTGAACTTTCCACGTTCCATAGTTTACGAATAAAGTGGCTGTGACAGACAGACAGACACGGGAGTGATTTTATAATGGTTCCGTTTTTACTTTTTAAGTACGGAACCCTAAAAACGTAGAAAATTGGAAAAAAAATCGATTGTTTCAGAGTTGTGTCGATCGATACTGACTACCTAGAATTTGCCGACTGTGACCAAAGTTGCCGACATTGGGGGGGGGGGGGGGAGATGATCCCCTTCGTCCCCCCAGTAGCTTCGCCCCTGCTAACATGTGCTTTCCTTCTCAAATTCTCACATTTATTTCAATACTTTTGAAATTCTTTTGGAACTTCATTTATCAGAATGATCACAATGGATGTCGCTGTTTCTAGTGTTAAGTGAACGTGGGGACATGTTCCATGCATGTAATGCTACTCCATATATTTCAGTCTCTTTTACGTCTGTTCCCCCCTGAACGTTCCAGATTTCAGATTTCCAGGCCCTGTTCAGAAGTGCAGCTCACGCCGCGCGCGTGCTCAGAAGTTTTTGCCATGGAGTAGGTCTTATCGAAGAAAGGAATTTTCAATTATTTCATTATTTTTATCGTTCAAAACAGGTAAAACCAACGACTATATTTCTTTATCTTTCCAAAATATGGTTTTTGTAACAGGAATACATGCCTATGTTCACTCAGATAAAATTCAAAATATTCCGGAAAGAGTCACGTGACCTATTTTATCGACTTCAGCTTGATCAGCAATCAGTCATCCGCACACAAATATCGCGCAAACTACCCAAAAAAAATTATGTGGGCGATTTGATCACGTGATTGTGCATTTTGTGCGAGATTTTGAGTGTGTTCAGAAGTGCATTTCGCGCCGCGCGCGCGCTCAGAAGTTTATGTCATGGAGTAAGTCTTATCGAAGAAAGGAATTTTAACATAATTCAATTATTTCATTATCTTTAATGGTTCAAAAAAGGTAAAACCAGCGACTATATTTCTTTATCCTTCCAAAACATGGTTTTCGTAACAGGACTACATGCCTATGTTCACTCAGATAAAATCTAAAATAGTCGGGAAAAACATCACGTGACCTTCTTTATCTACTTTAGCCCATTTAGCATTTAAAATTAGTTAACCAACCGCACACAAACTCCGCTCAAGCTGCTCAAAAAAATTGTGTGGGCGATTTGATCACGTGATTGTGCGTTTTCTCCTTATGTGTTATTGGTTGTGCATTGTTTGGTAGGTTGATTGATACAATTTAAGAATTCAACTGGTGATCTAAAAATTTTAACTTTTTAACAATTTTCTTTTTATTTATTTAAAAATGATTTATCAGTTGATTTATAACTTCTGTGATAAATAGAATGCTGTTAGTAAACCAAGATTGTGATATCAACATATGAGATTTGTTTGTAATCTACTATACTGGATGAATTTCAATGGAATTTGCACTGTTAGTTAGACAGTTTTTCAGAGAAGGTTTTAATATATATATTTCTTATTTTATGATGGCATATTTTAATACCGTGTGGATAACAGACCAAAATACATCATAAAACATGAGAAATAAATGGCATTCAAAATTCTGTTAGTATAAGCAAAATACTTACTTATACTTTCAGTAGAAAATTTATAAACATTCTAATCATACTTTATTCACTACAAAACTAGACAGCAGACCTATATATTTTATCTCTTTAAAAAATATATCTACAGATATTTTTAGTTAAAATAATCTACAACTATTACATTTTATTTTTATAATGTTCAAAGTAAAATATGATTTCCAGCCTAGTCTCGATAAAAATTCATTCGTAAAGTATTCAAAAAAAAAAAAAAAAAAAAAAAAAGAAAAGAAAAAAAAAATCAAGGAATTATCCTACGTGCAAAAGGATATTTTTGCCCAATATATATTATTTTTTCATTTGGATTTGCTTAATGTTTATATCATTATACATATACATATATAATCACTTAGAAACGAAACTTTAAATATTTAAAAGGCGTTCAGAAGTAAAACTTTCATCTCGAAATACCTAATTTTCTCACATTTAAATAAATATTTTATTATTATAATAAAAATACACGTGCCTCTGTATAATAAAAATAAAAAATATATCTTCATCAAAAATATAAAACAACCAATAAACAAAATAAAAAAAAATTATGATTACAATGTGGGACTGAAAGGATTCGAACCCAGAACCCCTAGTCTCGAGTTCACTGCCTTATCCATTCAGCCATCTAGCACACGTTCGTTTTGCAACAAAATATCTTTATAATTAGCACCATAATTAATCAAATCCATGATCTGTTCCTGAACACACTACGTGTTATTCCATCCATGATATTTACCCACTCCATGTTCCTGTCTCCTGAGCTCGCGCGCGTGCAGCTTGAACACACTCTTTGTGCTTATGTTTCATTGGTTATGCTTTGTTTGGTAGGTTGACTGATACAATTTAACAATTCAATTGGAGATCTAAATATTTTAACTTTTTAACAATTTTCTTTTTATTTGTTTAAAAATGATTTATCAGTTGCTTTATATTTTTCGTGATAGAATGCTGTTAATAAACCAAAATTGTGATATCAACATATTACAAGATTTTGAAATTTGCAATGTTAGTTAGACAATTTTTCAGAGAAGGTTTTAGCATGTATATTTCTTATTTTATGATTGCCGTGCGGATTAATACCGTGTGAATAACAGACAAAATGCATCATAAAACATGAGAAACAAATGACACTCAAAATCACGTTAGTATAAGCAAAATACTTAATTATACTTTCAGTAAAAAATTTATAAGCATTCTAATAATATTTTATTCACTACAAAACTAGATGGCAAACCCCATATATTTTATCTCTTTAAAATAGAGATAAAATATTGTGCAGATATTTTTAGTTAAACTAATATACATCTAATACATTTTATTTTTATAATATTTTCATATTGATTTTAATACCATAAAATATGATTAGCATCCTAATCTCGATAAAAATTCACTCCTAAAGTACTCAAAAAGAAAAAAGAAAGAAAAACATCAAGAAATTACCCTACGCTCAAACAGATATTTTCGCACAATACTTATTTTTTCACATATATATATATATATACCCTATATATACATATATATCACTTTGAAACGAAACTTTAAATATTAAAAGGCGTTCGAATCTAAAACTTTCATCGAGAAATACCTCATTTTCTCGTATTTAAATAAGTATTTTATCATTATAATAGAAATACATGTGCTTCCGTATTATTAATATAAAAATTTAACTTTATCAAAAATATCTTACTTTATAAGAAAAATATAAAGCAATAAAAAAAAAAAAAATCACGAGTACATTTTGGGACGCGAAGGATTCGAACCCATGGCCCCTAGTCTCGAGTTCAAAGCGCTATCCATTCAGCCATCTAGCTCGTCTTTTATTTGCAACAAATTATCTTTACAATTAGCACCATAATTAATCAAAGTGTTATTTGTTCGTGAACGCGGTAAACTTTTATTGCATCCATGATAAAGAACCACTCCATGTTCCTGTCTCCTGAGCTCACTCGCGCGGCCCGCGTGCTTCTTGAACACACTCCCAGATAACAAATTCTTCGTGAACGATTCTTCCTCTGCGAATCAGAGTTCTTTGCCAAAATATCCTGTTGTTTTATGTGGTGTTTATAACTTTACGTCTCTATAAAAATGCAACCGGTAGACAGTGTCTGTCGCCAAATCTTCGCCAAAACATTACTTGTTGGCGGTGTCTTTAGGGTTACTTATGGTTTGATCACATGACATTATTTACAATTTTGTGAAATCGTATAGCGTCATGTTGCATAGTAAGAGAATGAGGTGATGAATTATAAAGCTAATTAGAATCAACACTTAGAACGTATAAATTTATAAATCTTTTGTAAAACTTTGATTTTAAAATTTCACTTTAATAATTAATCTATTTGAAAATATGATTTTTTTTTATTGCGTTATGATTTTACAAAGCGGAACATGTTAAATCTTATGCATTTTATATATACAGTAAACTCGGGGATCCTTTCGTTTGGTGAACTCTGTGTTATGCGGAATCAATCGGGACCGAGAAATTTTTCCGTAGTAGACAATATTCCGCCTTAGACAAATGTTACTCTATGTCTATGGATCCGCTGGGACTTGAAAATCTTTCCGAGTTAGGCAGATTTCCGTCTTACACAGAGTCCGCCTTACAGAGAGTTTACTGTAATATTTATTTTGTGTCTATCTTAAAGAACTTATTTTGTATTTTAATTGTATATCTCTCATAAACAATAGAATGTAAGGTCATAATATAAATGTACTAATGCACTAACTTAAACGACATTTATGTTCTAATATTCTTGAACACACTTAAAATAGTTAAATTACATAATTTTATAAATAAATAAAATCTATGATTAAAATAGAATGTATCAGCGAATGTAGCCCATGGAATAAAAGTTAGCAACAAGTTATATTTTGCTAAAACTTTATTAAATACAATGTCATAGATGAAAAGTTTTTTAGATTTAATGCTATATTATTATAATGTATAATATTCTTTTTTGAGAAAAATAGCATAGAAATAAAGTTTTCCTTTTAAATGTTTTTGGTTTTTATATCTACTCTGATTTAAAAATATGAAGATTGCAAACCATGAAATTGGGAATAATGCTATATAGAATAATTATTAAATAAGAATGTGCAATTAAAAATTATTTTTTAAATGCAAAGTGTATAATAAGTATTATTTTTAGTTCAGTCAAATTTTTTTTTATAAACGCACTAAGTATAAATGCACCAGTTTTGGCCACTGTACCAGTTTGGGCCACATTGGATCAATTTTTCCAATATTTAGCCTGTGAATTGATGCTAACAAATAATATGCATTCTTACACTTTAAGCAAACTCTCTTTTATCATTTACAATATCATTTGTTTATTTTTTGATAAAATGTGACTTGCAAAAAAAAAAAAATGTGTGAAACTGTAGTATGTGCTTACATGTATTAAGATTTTTGCTTAGCTGACAAGTTTTCAGAATCTTTCAACATTACGCACTTATAGGGTTCTATTTGTTCTGAAACAAATTTCTATTAGGTTTTATGAGGTAAGCTTTCTCACTACTGCAATTTTACATTTAAATTAATTATTTTAACAGTTTAATGGGGGGTGGCCAAAACTGGTGAATTAAATTTGCTATATGTACCAGTTATGGCCATGGGGGTGGCCAAAAAGGGTACAACATTATGTTCCACTTTTGGCCACATGATTCATTATCATTATAGAGGGAATTTTAGCCATTTAATAAATTTAAGACCATCTGGATAAATCAAAATCAATTTAGTTTTGTTTTATATAGTAATGGCTTCAATAATAATAATAATAATAAAAAGCAAGGCTAATGGCAGTTCTATAAAAGAGATTTTGTTATTCTCTATCCAATACATAATTCACTTTAGAAAGAAGGACATTGCTATAAAAAACTAAAAAAATATAGTATTGTGTTTAGTTTTGATAAAACAAAAGGGGAGGTGATATGTAATTGTTTAGATATGATAAATAAACTAAAACATAAATTTTGAAAGATTTTACAACCTATAAATTAAAACGTTCAATAAATTATAGCATGATTTAATTGCTTATATTTTTCCTAAAGAAATGTAAGACATTCCAAAATTTTTGCAATATTTCAGGCACAAGGATTTAGAAATACTAAATATTGTGAAAATCTTTACTAGAGACATCTAAATACAAGTAAGAATGTATTTCACATTATTTAAAAAGAACAGGATTCATTTTACCAAGTTTAAAAGAGATTCTGTGCTCTTAAAAAATGGCCTAGAGGGAACACTGCTCTAATATAGGAAGTAAAATTAAGGCCATTCAAAATGTAATGCCAGCACTACAAGCTAGCAAAGTTTTGGAGTAACCCGTTCTTGGCTTACATCAGAAGTTTGTAGAACGGACACCACTTTTCTCTAATAATGTTGAATCTCAAGTAGTAGATCTAGATACTAGGAATTGAAGCTAAAAATCAATTAGAAAAGTGGATTTTAGATATTATCAGAATACTATTTCCTATAAAAATGGAACAACTTTTAAGATTCTGTCCAGAAAATTGTAGCCGGCAAGATAGAAACTCCATTTCAAGATGGAAGACCAGGCATGAAATGGTATGATTCGCTCCTGAAATCATACCCTAAAATAACTTGCAAAGAAGCAGGGTACATAAATAAAGCACAAGCTAATATAAATCAAAAGATGATTTATAACTTTTTGATGAAAATCAAATCAAAATCAGAAAATGCTTTCAAGAAATATAACTCTTTGATGAAGATTCAAGTGTTCTAAACAATCCACAATCCATGAATAATTATAAAACTGATTAAATAGTTAATCTTTATGTCCTGTAGGCACTGTTGTCCCTTTTATGACACAAATTTAAATATATTTTTTGTTTTTTAATTGAAATTTTCAGTTAAAATCAACATAAGTAATACATTTTACTTGATGTTTTTATCAATTCATAAAGAAATTTGCAAAATTCTCTTAATACAGCAAACAAATATATGTGTGGTAAAATAGATGTTGCATAAAAATGCTTTATTTTTACTTATTATCAATTAAAATGTTTGTTAAACTACATGATATTGGAGTGGCCAAAACTGGTGCATAGAGATGGCCAAAACTGGTGTAGGGGTGGCCAAAACTGGTACAAATTGGAATAAATTACTTGATGAGTTATTACTCACAATCTAAAATATTCTGTAGTAAGTCATCATAGCTAACAGAAAGACAATTAAATTTACTAAAGAGTGATGTTATTATGATTTAATATGCTTCAATCGGTCAAGAACTGTAAAATTTCTATTTCAAATTTTCTCTAAAAGTGGCCAAAACTGGTGCATCTACCCTAAATTGATACTACCTTCTCTAAAATTATTTATTTTTTTCATAATACAGAAATATCATTTTATATACATAATCAAAAACACATAAAATAAATATGTAAAAATATATTATAATAAATTATACTTTGTAAATAAAAAAACTTTCTTATTTATGAACAAATTATCAATATTAATCCTTGTAACTGTAATACGAATATAAATCAAAACAATACTGCACAGCCAGAATTTGGCTTCAAAGAGGGGTTTATTGATAATAAATCCAGTAATCACTGCTTATTTGAATCACTAGTTAATTGAATTAGTCTTTTTAATAAATGAAATCATAATGCATAGTCTGTGAAACTTACTTGATTTTTTTCCTTAAGGAAAAAAATGTGTATAGAACCAGAAAATGTATAATAGTATTATTCAATATGTTGTTATTTTTTTTTACAATATTTATTGGATTTTTTTTATTTTTTTTTTACCTATTATTATTAATTAAAATTTTTGATTCAAGAATTTTAAATTCAGGTAGATAGATTTTTTTTTTTTTCTTGATTATAGAAACAGCAGCTATGCTGGATGTGAACATGGTTCATTTAAACAGCATTTACTGTATTAGTGTTGCAAAATATAAAGTGAAATAACATAAAATTATACAGTAAAGCACCGAATATACATCTTTCAGGGGACCATTCTAAAAGGACATACAACTGAGAAAGACATATACAATCAAAATAGTAGGGGAAACTTGATCCCTTTTTCAGTTTTTAATTTTTATTTTGGAAAAAACAAAATATTTAAAAAATGTTTCCAGTTATTCTTAAAGGCTCATGTGTCTTTCTTGTTACAGTATTTTTTTTATTTTTGAAAAATTACTTTTTAAATAAAAATAAATAGTTTTCCAAAAAATAAAAAAAAGGATCAAGTCTCCCCAGTTGGAGGGAGACTTGATCCCTTGCCAAGGGAGACTTGATCCTCGAACAAATGCATTGAAATGACTCAAATTAATTAGTAGAAATCAAATTTATTGTTGACTAAGATGTAAAAAGGGAAAAAAAAAACACAATGATCAAAAACATTTTCAAAGCTTGAAAAACCAAATGTAAATGTTAAGATTATTGCAGATTGAAGAATT
The DNA here is from genome assembly GCA_963932465.1 of Maratus speciosus. Lineage (NCBI taxonomy): Eukaryota > Metazoa > Arthropoda > Arachnida > Araneae > Salticidae > Maratus > Maratus speciosus. Next base: position 39,365,514 of record OZ010799.1, read on the forward strand.
CCACCGAGTATGGTTGGTTTGGGTAGTTTTTTCTCAATGTCATCATTATCCACAACACTATTGTCAACCTTTTCTGGATACATAAATTGGTTGAAATTAAGTCCTCGTTTTCTTAGAAAATTGATTTCATATTCAGATGATAAAATCTTCTTTTAAATTTTTCCTGCGAAATGACTAATTTTCTTCTTTCCAGAATTCACACAATGACAAAGTCATTTTCACCAATTGACAAATATTTTGGATCTTCAATGATTTCATTAGAATTGTCATCAAGTGGGTCTGGGTCGGTTGAATCATAAACACTATAACTGCTTTTATAACTTTCTGAAGATTTGGGTCTTTCACTTTTAGTGTTTTTACTTTTTTTCTTGGGATGAAATGAGCTTTTCCTGACTTTTGTTTTTTATTCAGTTGACGATCTTGTATTTTTCTTCATTCTGTCTTTTAGTTGGTGTGCTTGTCAAAATTTTTGAAGACCCTTTTTTCATTTCTTTAGATTTTCCCATTTTTGATAATGAAACTTTAGGGAAGGATTGTATGTCTGCTGGTGTCACTATGTTTGGTTTAACTGTATTATTTTTACTGCTTGTTGGAGTTAATGGTTGATTTGAGACGAAAGATGATAAAAAATCATCTTGAGAAATTCCTGTTTAAGGGATATTCCAGTGATTGTAAATCCATTTATTATGTTATTTGTCATCATGGCTTTAGGATAGGCAATTCCGATCAGTTCAGCAAATTGATAAATTGTTGTTCTTTGAGCAGGATGTTTAGTCGTCCAGTCTTGAACAGCTGCATTAAAATATCTTTTAAATGGTCCATATGCAGTATGATCCAGAGGCTGCAATTTGTGAGAAGTGTGCGGTGATATTGTTAACAAAATTATTCCATTTTCTTTGTCATAATTCAAACTCTCAATGCAATGCTTATATGGTTATCATGATTAGGGATTGACCTAATAGGTGATTCGGTGGTTCGGCATGTAAACCGAATATTCGGCTTCGGCCGAATACTTTTAAGTATTCGGCCAAATAATTGCAGATAAGTATTTTCTTAGAAGTAGAAGAATTCTCTTTTACTTAGCAGTAGAATAGGCTAAACAATGAGTTTGAATATTATGTGCATGAGTTCAGAGTTCAGCTGCACTACAAAAAACAAGTCAAAGGCCATTTTTTATTTAAAAAACTTTTTCCTTCCTAAAGTAGTCTACATAGGGGCGAAATCAAAACAACTGTCTACAACAGAGAAAAAAAAGTAAGGAAGATGCGCATCTTTCCCTTATCATTTAATTTTATGTACTTCTACATTACTTATCAAATAAGTATATCAGAGTTCATATCTGTATATCTAAGGTGTATATTAAAGAAAATACACACATCAAATAAGTATACCCCTATGCCAACCCTATAGTTTTTATAACCATTATATCAAAATCGCTTAAATTTCTTATCTTCACCACCACAATGTTAAAATATTAATCAAAATATAAATATGCTATTAATAATTTGACAGAAAATAGTTAAATGTTCAAATTGATATAATACCTTTTGTATTTTGAGAACATTCCTATTCAATATGTTTATAATTAGACTTAGACAATCAGTAAACCAGTTTAATGACAACATTGTTTCTTATTATTTGAAACTTTTGTTTTTCTGACAATCCTTATCCTTAATAAAACCCCGTATAGTTTAATGTTTTTATATGTTATTTTTGGCTTTTCGGTATTGACTAGTGATAAAATAATAAAAAATAAGTTATGAGTTAATGAATTTATGAGTGGAAAGAAGTCATTAAATGTTTTTGTGTAATTAGATTTTAGAATAAAAGTGTAACTAAATTAAATTATTGAGAATTTAATTTCAATTAAAGCTTATTAAAATAGCTAAAATATGCAAAAATGCGTATAAAAAAGTTTCAAGTATTCGGTTGCCGAATACCGAAGCTTCGGTGTACACTTCGACCGAAGCTTCGGTATTCGGCAAAATTGCTGCTTCGGTCAATCCCTAATCATGATTATTCATTATGATCAGGGGCGTAGCTACAGATATTTTTTCGGGGGGGAGAGTTCGAAAATTTCCCAACTTGAAACAAATTCCTCCAACATTCAACTAAAGTGATATGCACAAAGTGTGTAATAATGATAATGAAGCTTATGCATAAAAAATTCCTTTCCAAAGAAAAATTTTGAAACTAGAAATATAAAAATTCTAATTATTGGTTTGTTTAATAAAAAAACAAACATGCGTTTTACTTTCTTCAGTCTTTACAAGACGAAAGTATTGAATTCGTAAAAAAAATCTACAACTGGTTTTCGACGGTTTGATACGTTTTAGAAGGTCCTGAACATGATTTGACTGATTTTAGAAAATGTCTGTCTGTGTGAATGTGACACAAATTTTGTGGGTGCTCTATCCCAAGAACTAATTCGCGGAATTTTATAAAACTTTAGATTCAGTTATACCTTGATAAAAATTAATGCTGATTAGTTTTTGGTGTAGATTACCCAAAAGGTGGCACTGCTATGCTGTATTTTTCACGATTTATATGATTTTAGCGATAGTTATATCTCAAAAACTGTTGCACAGAATTTGATCAAATTTCATATTCTATTAAACCTTGACATAATTTAGTGCTTATTAGGTTTTTGTATATATCTGTGGCACTGCTGTGCTGCATTTTTCACGATTTTCGCGTTAGCTATATCTGAAAAACTAATGCATGGAAATTTAGTCAAACTTCATATTCGGTTACACTTCCTTATTGGGCTTGGGTGTATACTGTCCAAAGGTATCGCTTTTGAGCTCTTTGGGTTTGGAATTTTGGTTGCAGACATCTAAGAGCATGGGTGTCGAAATTCAATGATTTGTTTGAAAAATGCGATGCTTCTATCTCCTTTTTAAAGGCACATAATTAAACGAATTATAAATTAAATGCACACAATTAAACCTTTAGAATTCATTATTATGGGCATAGAATTGTTATTTAATTTTAACATTGTGATTGCAAATTTTGAAGTACTATTAACATGTATGGGATAGAATAAGGTTTTGGGATTGGCACATCCAAATAATTTTCATTTAACATCAATTCTTTTGGTCTTCAAAGAAGCTAACTCTGATGAAACTAACCTAACATCGTCCAGTTTAATAAAATCCACTATTTCACTTTCACATTTTAAAAGCATTAGACTGTCAAGTCTGTCAGGCCTCATTGTAGCTTGCAATATATATTTATTAAATTTTTATTTGACTAAAGATTCTTTCATTAGATGCAACGCTATAAAGATAAGCTGCTGTGAATGTTAAGGTACGAGTATATAGTTTGACAGTGTGACCCAAATAGTCTTTGGATTTCATGGCATGAGAAAAGGTTTGTTAAGTGAGTTGGGATTTGGTTTATTTCTATTTGACTCTGCAAGTCATGTACATCCGGTTTCTCATATCCAGGTGGAAACATTATTAACTTTTCTCAGTTAGTGATACTCAAATTTGCCTTGCACAATTGCAATTTAAATATGGAATGTATTGGTGCAATATTCTCCTGATATAGGGAACATTGTCATTTAAGCCCATTACTAAATTGCCGAAATTTTCTTGTATTTCTTATAACTCTCCCCTGTAAAACTTATGTCTATCAATGTCCATTGCTATGCTATTATTTTTATCTATTCCATTTGGTGAAACCGTTTTCCCACGGTGCTTTCAGAAGTCAGCTTATTCAATCACATCCTAATATTCATAATTGTTTATGAACTTGTCTATAAGGAAATCTTTATTTCTTCAAAATTTTAGTGCAACCTATCAGTGTTTATGTCAACCTGTATGTCGATTTTTTTCTTCAGTTGATGGACTGCTTTCATGGTCATATTTCTGTTCCAAATTCAAATCATCCACTTTTTTACCTTTTTCATCCTCGAATGGATTTTTAGATGCTCCAAAATCTTGCATGAAAACTCTTTTCCTATTATGAAGGGTTCTTTCGTGCTAAGATTTATAGTCATTTTTTAGAACAGCTTTAAACACACAACACTGGACTTTTGGTTTAAAATTTACTAAACACCTATAAATATAAATGAACAGGACATATATATATTTCCGCACACAAATAAAGGTAAAATGTGGCAAATGTATCTAAACTAACGACTTCTTATATTCACATTTGCTCATATAATGCTTTTGTCATGACAGCGAAGGGTTAACTAATTTTCGGAGCAAAAAAAATCACGAGAATGAGTAAAATATTGTCCAAAAATCGCAAAATTAGTACAATTTCTGAAAACTCATCAAATCTTCTTGCCCAGCTGTGTTTCAAGTAGGTGACTACATTCCTTTCTGTTGTGCTACAAGTGATCTCCAATTTTCAAAAGAAGCTCCAATCCCTTTGGATTAAAATAGCTGGATTCTCTTTTGGGAGGGTGAAAATTTTGAGAAAGGAACAAAGTTTTGAAGGAAATAACGGAACTGGATAGTCAGCTATTGGTGGATAGGAGTAGAGAAATTTAGGTCTGGTAGATGTATATTTTTGTAGAACTGAAAAATACAATGATAGATTGAGTGTGGCTGATTTCTTTTGATAATTTAACTTGCTTACTGTTACAATACTCAGTCAGAAACATAATCACCAAAACAATAAAAATTTCATAATGTCTCAAAAATCCAGAATTTCCCAACTCTAAGCTCAAATTTCCCAACTTCACAAATATTGGGGGGGGGAGGCTCCCCCCCATGGCGACGCCCCTGATTATGATTAATACTTTACTGTTTTGGTTATAATATCTTTCATTCTTTATGAAGTGCTGTAAAAATTTTGCAAAGTTAGACGTATGTCTCACATATGCATTCATCCACCATGTGCTTGCTAACCATCATATGCAGCCACATATTAACTTTCTGTCTTTGTCAACCATCTAAAATCAAGCAACCATATTCTAACTAATACAGATAATATCTAAATATCACAACGAGAAGTAGGTGGTTGATAAAATTTAACATTAATTTAGCTTAACTTTGGTTTGGGGAGACTCTATCCCCAGGATCAAGTCTCCCCATACAACAGGGATCAAGTGTCCCTAATGTGCATGTTTGGGGAAAAAAGTTGCTAAATCAAAAATAAAGATATTGTGTTGAATTTAAATAACAACATTTAAGGAGTAAGGTATGTTAGTATATTATATCAATAAAATTAAGTAATTTAGTTATATTTAGCAAAAAATATGAAACACAAACTACGTACTCAAAAAGAAGTTTGATTGTAAGAAAACAGAGATTCCTCTTTTACAAGAAAAATAAAAATGGCTAAATCAAAGTATGTTGCTAAATATGTTGATAAGAGATCACTTTATTAATGTTTCCAGTTTCAGAGACTTAATTGTATTTTTTCTTTGGTTTTAGACCTAGGGATCAAGTCTCCCTAGGGATCAACTGTCCCAAATCTCCCCTAGTCGCCAAAGGTATAAAATCTTTGTGCAAATATAATGCTGCAGTCATACAAATTTAATTTTGCTGTTATTTTTGTTGTTCAAGATGCACTATATATTGAAAAAAAGTTAAAACATTGAAAAAAAAAACATTAAATAGTCATTTCTGAAATAGAAAAATAAAATTGAGTATTATCAATCCTTATATGTTTTGTAGGGGAGAGGGGGTCACATGTGAACAATTTTTACATTTTTGACTATTTCTCAAAATTGTTATGAGCTATTGCAACAAAAATTTATTTATATGAATATTTACACTTTGTTTGTTCCTTTGGTAAAACTTTTGGATGCATTTATCAAAAATTTCTAACTGATATCGTCATTCTAAGAATTGTCTATATTTGTTCATGTGTGCCCCGGTGGAGGGGGAGTTGGGAACAGACCTGGGGCACATGTTAACACATGCATAAATAAGACAAAAATATTTTTTTGTGAATAAAAACTAACTAGATGCCTTCTTTCTAGTTGTGTGAATCAATCAATAAATGTTTCAACATAGATACAAGAAATTATTCGTAAAATTATACACTAATATACCTACTCTTTTTGAGTCAAGCGTAGCAAAACTGTGTTACTTTTAAATAAGTTATTGAATAATTTTGTTATTGTGTTTTTACTTTTTTCTAAATGTTATGCAATGTGTATAACAAAATTGTGCATCGTGGTTTTATAAATTGGTAAAATTGTGATATAAAAAATTGATGATTATCACAGATTGATCACAAATTGATGACTTATCACTTTTTTTTGGCCAACTAAATTTAACTTTCATAAAATAAAATATCTTACAAGTACTTTATTATGGGCTAAGAAAAAATAAATACATTTAAAACTGGAAATCATTAAAGAATAACAAATATATTGATTTTTACAGAAAGCCACCACTTCTAATTGTTATCTAACTTCCAGTAAATTAAAACTGTGCAGTAATCCTAAAAACATTGAATTTATAGCTCAATGTTTGACAAGGGCAATTAAATTTTAAACTAAAAAAAAAAAAAAAAAAAAAAATGCATTCACAGGCTTAAAAAATACATTCATAATCTAAAATAGAAAAATGGGGCACTTGTGAACTGTTCATAAGTGCCCCATCTACCAACTTAAGCCTAACTTAAAGAAAAAAGATATTTTTAATTGAAATAAGGAAACAAAACTTTTTGTAGACTTACCTAATTAATGCCACTAAAGAATGCAACACTGAAATTCTACTTTTAAAATGTCTTGAATGAATTTTTACTTCAATAACTTTAGATGACTTTTTTACTTAACATCTTCTAAAACAAACAAATTACAAACAACCGGAAATTAAAATTGCTCATTGTTCTGAAAATTCAGCCAAAAGATGGTACCAATACCGTCATATATTGGTATTTTTTTTATTTCAGATTAACTGAGTGTAATATGTACTGTTCACATGTCCCCCATGTTTACATCTGCCCCCCCCCCCCTCTCCCCTACATCACTTTTTTTTATTGTATGTATAAAGAGATTTTATTTAAAATAATCTTTAATCATCATCTGACATGCTGATTGTCTTTCAGACTTAAGTACAGCATTATTTATGGAGTTAAGTTCCTGGAAAGTTTTCTCACTAATATTGTGGAAAGCAAAAAAGGTTCTAAGTGACCAGACCACCCATTATCCATTCTTTTTATCCCACTCCCTGTTCCGCAAAATTGAATTAACACCTGTAGCAGTTACACTTGTTGTTTGTTCTTCATCTTTCTCTAAATATCATTAGCAGAAAAAAAAAAGAACGATGCTGGGGGAAAAATTTTGAGAAAATCAGTTACAGCATGAAAGAAATGATGTATAAACAGAACATTACAACATTAAAATACACAGGGATGAATCAAGACTGCGCTGAAATGACGTACATAAATGTAAAAGTACAAATGATACAACGTATAAATGAAAAACGGGTTTTACTGTATTAGATTTAGGCAAAGTGTTTCAAAAGGGATGAGATTAAGAGATGGAAGTAAACAGTTGCAAATAATTTTTGTATAGTAGATCAGGGTTGCAATCCATTCTTTCAGTAAAAAATGAATAAAACCCAAGAGGAAAAAGAGCTTTTAATATCTGGTAGGTTATAAAAATTAATTTTCATTCACACTCAAATTATTTTAAAACGTTTGAAAAGCAGAAATCTATGAATCTTATAATGAACTTTCTAGATCAGTATTTTTTCGATTAACTTTCTCTTTCATGATTGATCTTTATAATTATATAGTGCATTTCAGTATCATAGCATAGAATAGAAATAGATTTAAATAACAAACATTTTAATTCAGAGTAGAATGTCTTAAGTCAACATCGAAATTAGATACATTTTCGATCGTATTTTTAAATTTAGATATACAGTAGATTCCCTCAAATCTGCATGGCTTGTAACTACAAGTTGTGCATATTTTGCAGATTTCTGGTCACTGCTTTAATTGCATTTTTAAATAGTAATTTGAATGTAATAATGTCTTTGAAATCATAATTAATCAGGGCTGGCTATTTGCCGGCAAAAAAGGGTTTCTGCCTTGCCAGTGGCAAAAACTGGTTTTAACCGGCAGAAACTGGCAACAACTGGCATAAACACATTTCATGACATAATCTGAGACTTTTTTACTAGTATTAAATTCCTTAAGTACATTTTATTCCGTATACACAACAAATGAAATATTGTGGGTAGTTTTAATTAAAAAATAAATAGATTTGTATTAGGAAAATGAGTAATGTAACAGATAAAATTTTTGTTATAGTATGGTTATATAATTTTATATGTAAACAATTATTAGAGTATTTTAAAATTTCAGTTTAAAAATCAAATACAAAACTATATCCAATATTTATTTTAAATTAAACAATGAAAAGAAAAGAAAAATATTCAATACTTGCTCAAAATAATTTTCTGTAATTTAACGTAATAATTTAATAATAACACTATAAATTATCTCTCATAGAAATGTTATAGTTATATGCGGATCTTGTAATTCCATGAATTTAAAAAACATTTCATTTAAATACAGTATTCAAAGGAACAAATCTGACTATTTTTTTCAATTTAAGACTGTTATAAGCATAGATCAAACTTAGTGCGAATTTTAGTAAAAAAGCTAAAATCTTTAACAATGATTTTACGCACAAATAACGTACAGACACGACAAAAAACGATTATATGGGATATTTTTGTCGTGTCTGTATGATATTTGTGCATAAAATCGTTGTTAAAGATTTTAGCTTTTTTATTAAGACTGTTAGTTGAAAATGTTCCAACCACATTTTGCACTTACAAAACAAACAACTACAAAGGTTCAAAGCAGATTTGATATATTAATAACCGACTACCATATGCTAACTTATTTACTTCATCCTAAGTATATGGGATCAAAATTGACATATGAGCATAAAGAAAAGGCAGGGAAATTGCTTTCTGGTATTAATCCCAATTTTGTGCCACATATAATATCCTTTGAAGCAAAATCGACTCCTGCCTCAGAAACATATTTCTCCAAGGAAGCCCTAGAAAATGTCTTGCCCTTACCTTCTATGTGGTGGTCATCTTTAAAAACGAATACTGGTGAAAATGAGGATTTGTCAAATTTTCATCCTCAATAATGACATTGCCAGCAAGTAATGATAGTCTTGAAAGAATATTTTCAAACTTTTCTTTCATTCAAAACAAAGAAACAGTGTGTTCAGAAAGATTAGCAAAATTTTGTTCTATGCTATGGAATGTTCTGTGGAAAAAGTAATAACAGTGTATTTGAGTGGCAATTTTGTTCTTTCAATATTGTAAAATAATTGTGCAAGATATTTCATTAATTTTTTTTTCTGTTATTTATTGTGCTTCAATTATTTACTTATATATTTTCACAAGAATCATAATCTTTAAGTTATTGCATTGTATTATCTATTTAAAAATACTCTGAAAAATACATTTGTTAAAATATCACAGATTTTTTTGTAAATTTCTTTTTTTACTTTCTTCTATCTTGACAAGAAGAAAGTATTGGTTTCATGAAAATTTTCGAATTCCAGTTTTCGACGGATTTACGAGTTTTATGGGTCAGAGATTCCAAGAAACATGTTTTTACAAAATGTCTGTCTGTCTGTCTGTCCGTCCGTCCGTCTGTCTGTCTGTATGTGACACAAATTTTGTGGGCGCTCTATCTCAAGAAATAATGCACGGAATTTAATAAAAATTCATATTCAGGTATTCCCTGATATAGATTGGTGCTGATTAGTTTTTGGTGTAAATCGCCCTGCAGGTGGCGCTGCTATGTAGCATTTTGAAGGATTTCCGCAAAAGCTCTGTCTCAAGAACTAATGCACGGATTTTTATAAAACTTCAGATTCCGTTAATCCTTGATATGAGTTGGTGCTGGTAACGTTTTGGTGCAAATCGCCCAACAGATGGCGCTGCTATGCTGCATTTTGCAGCAATTACACGATTTTCGTAATAGCTCAATCTCAAGAAATAATGCACGGATTTCCATCAAACTTCAGATTCCGTTAGTGCTTGACATGAGTTGACGTTTTGCCCCTTGTGGTGTAAATCGCTCAACAGGTGGCGCTGCTATGCTGCATTTTTTGAGATTTCCGCAATAGCTCTATCTCAAGAACTAATGCTTGGGTTTTCAACAAACTTCAGATTCAGATATATCTGGATATGAATTAGTGCTGTTTATGTTTTGGTGTAAATCGCTCAACAGGTGGCGCTGCTATGCAGCATTTTTCACGATTTCCACAATAGCTCAATGTCTGGAACTAATGCACGTATTTTCATCAAACTTCAGATTCAGTTAGTCCTTGACATGAATTGATGTTTTGTACCTTTTCGTGTAAATCGCTCAACAGGTGGCGCTGCTGTGCTGCATTTTTTGTGAATTCCACAATAGTTCTAGCTCCAGAACTAAAGCACCGATTTTCATCAAACTTCAGATTCCGGTATACCTTAATATGAATTAGTGCTGTTTGTGTTTGGGTGCAAATCACTCAACAGGTGGCGCTGCTCTGCTGCATTTTTCAGAATTTCCCCTACAGCTCTATCTCAATAAGTAATGGACGAATTTTCATCAAACTTCAAATTCAGGTATACTTTGATACGAATTGGTTCTAAATTGATGTAATTTCTTTTACTATTTAAATGATTTAATTGACGTGATTTATATAGAAGAAAGTTTTGTGATGGCCACAACATACTAGTTACTTTTAAATAAAAATTCAACTCTAAACAATAATATAAAATAGTTAAACTTGTACAGCATCAGACTACCATTGAAAATTTCTGTTTTTCAAGTGAAAAAAAATTAGTACCTATTATTATATAAACAAAATATATTTATATGATAATTTTGAAACTTTTTTACAACTTTGAATAACATTCATAATCTTTAATTTTAATTTTTAACTTAATTGTTTACACATCAAATACATGTATGAATTAAGAATCATTGCACATTAAAGTTCTTATTAATATTATTTCTGAGTTTCTGCCAGTTTTAGCCACTTACTGGCAGAAACTAGTTTCTGCCATGCCGGTTTTAACCGGTTATAACCGCTGGTTTTAACCACTCTGGCAGAAAATTGCCAACCCTGTAATTAATGCTTACACTGTAGTAAACAGTAAAATAATTAAATATTAGAGTAAATTAACAAAAACTCAGAATATTTAAAAAATTATTATAATACTAAAAGTAAAAATTGAGTTAAAAACTAAATATGCATAATAATGATGATATAAATTTTTCTTCAATTAGTTAATGAAACTCACCTCATAAAGGTACACTAATAATTTACATCTAAATTGTCAAAAAACAAAGTTTTATTTCACGTTTAGCCAAATTTTATAACCATAAAAGATATATTAATGCATAAATTATTTGGTAAAAAGATCATGATTACAACTGATATCAGTGCTATTTTGAATTTTTTCAGAAATAAATTTATACTTTCTTTATGAGAAAGCATGAATTCAGTCATATTAACCAGAATTACATTTTAAAATGTGTATGAAATGACATAAAAATTTAAACAAGAAAGAAAAATTGTGCTGCATCAAGCATAGATTATGAAACATTTTCCAACACTTCCAGAATACTTTTTAAAAACTTTGTTGTTTAATAAGGTAAAGAAGATACCTAAGTAAACTTTTCAGAAAATGCATTAACACATTTGAAGAACAGATTTCAACAATTGCTGCACATAGCCAGAATGGTACTCTAATTCTTTTGTGCAGCTCTGTATATTCTACATAGTATGCTAAAATTTAGTTTAGGTAGAAAATTCATAACACATTTGAAAATTCACCTTTAGCAATTTCCACCAAAGCAAAGATGGAAATGTACTTGAATTCTTTTGTGCATCCCTGCATATAAGACTTTTATACAACCTGCATATTAAGCTGAAATTTAATTGAGGGAAAAGCACATTTAAAACTACTGAAATCACACTTCCAAAAATTCTGTCAATTCTGTCAATAGGCAGCCATTTATCCAGTTTTTTACATAGCACTGTATATGATTTTATTTATATGCTACAAATATCTCTGAGTAAACTAAATGTAGCTGAGCTTGAAAATGCATAACTCAAATTAAAAAAAAAACACCTTTAAACAATTCACACACTCTCTCACTAATGCTTACGAATTATTTTGTGTAACCTTGTATATGGCCTATAGAATTTATATTCACCATGTAGTGTGCAACAATTTAGTTAAACTTTAAGCAGATACCATAACAGAAAACACACTTTCAACAATCATCCCTAATAAACAATACTTCAGATACCTACTGTAGTTGTATCCGTAATCTTTTATGTGTAAATGAACAATAAATGTGATACACATCATATTCTACTGCAAGCATCTTGTAGTAAAGCTCAGCAATGTATATCAATTCCATCAAGTTTGAAAGCATTCAACATAATTAAAATACGCTTTGAACAATTTTTTCTGGTAGATTATTATATAACCGGCTCTTCTGTATGACTCTGTAATTGAATGATAAATGCTTTACATCCCATATTCTACAGAAAGCATGTTTTAGTGCATCTCAGAAATTCATAGCAATCTTATTTATTTGTAAATGGAGTAACATCATTAAAATACACCACAAACGATTTTTCTTTGTAGACCATAATATAACAGAATACTTTTGAGTTCCCCTGTATGTGTACTGTCTGTGCTACAGATAATGTATTCTATAAGTACCAGTGCAACTCAATAATGTATATAAATTTCATTATGTTTAAAATTCTGTAACACTGTTGAAATACCCCGCAAATCATTTTTTTCCCATAGACCTTAACATAATGGAATACTTTTGAATGCCCTTATAAATGAATTATGCATGCTTCACACTCCATTTTCAATACCAAACATGCCATGGCAAAGCTCAATAATGTATATCAATTACATGTCAATCGAAAAATATTTACACGGTTTAGAGCATGGACAGACAAACAAATCAAAGTCATAAACACTTTTCAACTATATTGGAAAGTGTTAAAAATGGTGAATTTTTGCCCTACATCTGAACTGAAAGTTTCACTTTTTACATTTGCAATGATGTGCAAATTTTAGGCATTTTTGGATTTGAAGAAGTCAACTGTATATTTCCAACATTTAATTTTAACCCTTTCCTGTCCTGCAAAACAAAAGACTCTATTATATATTCCCACATTAAAATAAAAAACTTCTTCTTCCCTTCTATATGCAATTAGTAAAACACGTAAGATACTTCTGAACTCACAGTGTTTCAGGAAACTATAGTATATACAAATGGAGTCCACTATACGAAACTAGAAATAGCTGTTGGGAAGCTAAGGATCACGAGCAACCAATCGATCGCAAGCCTGGTTTGAAATACATGCTTAACAAGCTCTTTAGAACATTTGTTTTTATTGTAAACTAGCTGACCTGTCCAGCATTGCTCGGGCAAGTGATAATATTCTTAAATCAACCTTAAATTCATATGATTTTATACCTGTTGTGCATGCACTGAGAAATCTGTTAGTTCTGCTTTCCACTGCCAGGGTGGTGCATTCTGTTCTGAACAAAACTCTGACACATGTGCCCGCTTCCTGTGTCACTGCATAGCAGACGTACTTTGTCTGCAAAGTCTGCTAGTTCCAATATCCACTTTCAGATAATGCACTCAGTTCTAAACAAAAATATATATCCGAATGAAACTAAGTTATTCAACCTTTCTGTAGACATATTACTTAAGGGGGGTTGCAGAATCAAATAAGAATTTAAAAGATTTGATCATAATAATATCTGTCATGTGGACTAATTGAGATATTTAATCAAAAGTAGCTGCCTCCCCTCCCCATTCCTGCAAATATAACAAATACAAAAATTTCTTTATAAACAAATTGTGAAGACATTTATTTTTTTCTTCTAAAAATTGATTTTTTTATAAAATAAAAAAGTTATTTATAGATTTCTTGATTCAGCATAACATTTTGTGCATAGGTGCATTAATTTCAAATTGATAAATGCGGTATTAAAAAAAATTCTATAGAGCTGGAAAATTACTTGCTCTTTTTAGTCACATGTTGTTTTGAAATAATATTGGGGTCTGCTTCAAGAACACATCTCATTGGCTGCGCAAATGCTAGACATATGGTCTCCTCGGATCGAGAATGAATCCTGCGATTTGATAAAAATCTATGCTTTAATTGAATTATAAATAATTTGCCATTCTTGTAATTGGGGTTTTTAATTAATAACTCAACTAATTATTAGAAATTAAAAATTGTTTTGTATCAGGTGCACCAGGAGAAGACTTAGACTACCCTCACAAAAATTTTCAGCTTTGTATGTGCGGTAGATTTCGCTAGTCAGCAGAAACAGACGCTCTCACACACAGAACGAAACTTTCTTTTTTTAGTATAGATTGAGGCTGTTCTCAAATCCAAACTGGCTACCTTCTGGCACATTTTTTAATTCATTTTTATTTACAAATGCATCAAATTGGCAGGTGCTGTTATTGATAACCTCATAATCAAATTGTTTTTTCCATTTTTCAGTTAGGACAAAATTTTTCTAAGAAAATTCTATCAAAGTTTGCTTTTTAGCTCACAGGCTATCAAAACCTGAGAGCTAATGTTCCTGCATGTTATGTATGTATGTACGTAATGCGATAACTTTTGATAGAAATATCCGATTTGCTGAAATTTTATTTTTAGATTCATTCTGATAAGGCACTTCCCTGATTAGTTTTGGGGCTTCATAGGGGGGGGGGGGGATGCAGGGCCACCCCCACCCCCCTTAACTAGGATAAATGGGTTTTTCATGCAGAATTATCAGATTTTTTTCCAATTTGGCATACCGGTTAATTCTAATAAGGTGCTTCCGTGATTAGATTTGAAGGTTCATTGTTTAAGTCTAAAGGGGGAATGGGGGACTAATACCCCCCCCCCTTAAATGAGTAGATGAGAGTTAGATAAATGAGTTTCTCTATCTGATTTGCTTCAAATTTGGTAAACAGTGTTATCCTGATAAGTCACTTCCCTGATTACATTTGGAAGTTCATTGGTTAAATATAAAAGGGGGGGGGGACGGAGGTCTAATATGCCCTTAATTTAGGTAAATGGGTTTTTATATCCGATTTGCTTTAAATTTGGTTACCAGTTTATTTTGATAAGGTGCTCCCCTGATGACATTTGGAGGCTCATTGATTAAGCATAAAGAGGAGAAACTGGAGGGGGGCTAATGCCCCCTTAATTTATTTTTCGAGGGGCATTATTCTTTGAAATAAGAGTATAATATGCAGTTAGTGTAAATAGCCTGTGTGCTCAATGCCATCAGTTTAACTCTGCACTTTTCTTTTTTATTTAATTAGATTTCCAGATGTGGCAGTGCAAGAAAGTAAATAATTGTCATCCTAAGACAACAATTGCTTATAAGTCAAGATGTAATTCATTTATCGAAACATGAAAAACCTGTTTGATTACAAATTATTTTGATAATCATATCTCCAAGTATCATGTTTTATTTTCAAAAATGAGTCAGAAAGCTTTCCGTTGTTAAGCGGGAAAAATAATCTTAAATGTGTAAAGAATATCTGTTTTAAATTAAATTCAGGTATTTAAAAGAAAAAATAAATAAAAGATTTGTATTTTAAATGAAATGAATGCATGTGATTGAAACATCAGAAAGCTTCCCGTTGCTGAGCGAGGAAAATATATGCTTGAGAATCCCCTTAACACATTGTGTGCAGGACACGCACATTTTCTGATGATTGATACTTGAGCGCGGGACACGTACTAGTATGGGTTAACTAAATTTGCGCGCAATACCCCCGCCCGGCACAATTCCGCCGCGAAATGTACCCGCACACAATGTGTGAAAGATATCTATTTTGAATGTAACCTGTACTATTTTAAATGAAAGGTATGTATTTAAAAGGAAATAAAATTAAAAAATTGTATTTTAAATGAAATGAGTGGAATGCAATTAAAAGATACTGGTGGTTGTCTAAGTTTAAACATTAGAGAGAAAATAAAAACCAGTTGATAGCAAAATATTGGAGTATTGGAAATTTCTATATCTGAAAGAAGGGCGAATAATAATTCATGCTCTATCGTAGTCCTTTTAATTAAAATATCTTGAGAGAGGAACCAGAATACATTATAATATTAGATAGCTAAATATTGTCATGTTTGAAATTTTGATAGTTGAAAGTTTACCTTCCCCTGATGTAATAGTGTGTTTGTATTACGGATGTGAGATAATAAGACCTCTAGGGAGTGCAGTTTCAAACATTTTCCGTACTCCTCATGTGATATATCATTGCAAAGGCCTTTGACCACTCTTTCATATTATAAGCCTCCCTTTCACCTCCTTCAAATTCCCCTCCCCCAGGGCTCTTTCTCAATTTTTCCGACATCCTTCATGTGATATATCATTGTAAGCCCTTTGACAACTCTTTCATATTCTGCACATCCCGTCCTTTTCCCCCCACTTTGTCCCCCTTGAGGGCACTTTTCTAACTTTCGCTGACAACCCTCATGTGATATATCATTGAAAAGCCTGTGACCACTTTTTCATATTATGTATCGCCCGTTTCCCCCTCCCCCGGAGGCATTTTCTCTATTTTTCCGACATCCTTCATGTGATATATCATTGTAATGTACAGCCCTTTGACCGTTGTTTCATATTCTGCACATCCTGTCCCCCTTCCCCCACTCTTCTAACTTTTACCAACACACCTCATGTGATATATCATTTAAAAGCCATGTGACCACTTTTTCATATTATGCACCTACCATCCAACATCCCCCCACACAATGCCTGACTGGGGAGGCACTTTTCTAACTTTTGCCGACACCCCTCATGTAATATGTCATTGGAAAGCCCTGTGACTAACTCTTTCATATTATGCACCTCTCGTTCCCCCTTCCCCTACTTGCGCTCCCGGAGGCACTCTCAATTTTTCTAACATCCTTCATGTGATATATCATTGGGCAGCCCTTTGACCACTCTTTCATATTATGCGAACATAACCTTGCATATTTTAGTTCCATTTTTTTCCACCAGGGTGTGCTTTCCTGTATCGATTTCTATGGACCCGATCGCAACGAGGTTTGGTTCATTCAATGTGGTTTTCGATAGTCTTCAATATTTCAGTTCTACTTTTTACCATCAAGGGGCGCTTTCCCATCTCGGGTTCTATGGGCCCGATGTCAACGGGGCTCGGTTCATTCAACTTAGTTTTCAATAGCCTTACATGTTTTATTTCCACTTTTTACCGCCAGAGGCACTTTCCTATCTCGAGTTCTATGGGCCCGGCTCGACTAATATATCTACGGATAGGTTGTATAACAGAGTTTTGCTAAGAATAGAGTGCGCAACCTGGTGGTCGAATGTGGAACTAACAATTTTGTAGCGCGTTCCACGCACGCCTGCTATACGGCTCGGCGTCGCAAGTAGCGGGGACCAGTGTTCAGTGATAGTATAAAAAATATTGAGCCCCCTGGCGAAGGAATGTGGAACTAAAGGATTTTTCAGCGCGTGCGCAGCATGCCTGCTATACGGTGCCGCAGACAGCGGAGGCACGTGCCAGCGTTTCGCTCTGTAAGTGGTTTCTTTAGAAAAGAGTGCGCCTCCTGGTGGTCGAATGTGGAACTAACAGATTTTTTAGCGCGTGCACGCACGCCTGCTATACGGCACCGCAAGTAGCGGGGACCAGTGTTCAGTGATCGTATAAAACATATTACTCCCCCTGGCGGTAGAAGATAAACTAATAGATTTTACGGAGTGTGCGTAGCACGCCTGCTATTTGGTGCCACAGGCAACGGCGACCCGTGTCGTATGTTCCTATAGAACACGAGCCGGGGTTTCGTTCAGTTCGAGGTATGTTTCCAAACCTCGATATTGTATAAATTAATCTTCAAAGTATAGTTTTCATCTGAAAAATATTCAGGACTTTCTTTGAAAAGGATTTTTATCCGGGTCAACCCGGAAGAGTCAAAATCCGACCTGAAACCTGGACAGATTCATGTAAAATTGGACTATCCTATCCGATGTAGAACTTATGTTTTGTCCAAGCTATACAACCCACATTCTTGAAATTGTTTAATAGGACGTCAACAAACATCAGAATCGAGATAAAGGCATACCCACCAAGTTTATGCCTTTTAACCAATTAAATTTTATTTAAAGCAACAGAACGGCTTTGTCCACGAATGGCAATAGCCACGCCTCTGCGGGTAGATGCCCTCCGAAAAAGACTGTTTATTGAACAAAGGAGAAGCAGTGTTAAAATATTCGTCGCGCCTATTTGTGTCTTTCTTCTGTTTACCCGCGGCTGACGTTACATGGGTGAAGTCCACTGCATTCTGAGCGCTGTCGGTACAGTTTCAATATCGTTAGTGTCAGAAACAACGATAGAGAAAAGTGTTGCTTTTTAAACAACGATAGAGAAAAGTGTTGCTTTTTAAACAACGACGTCATCAATATAGAGATGAATAATAACAAATTTTAGAATCGGGTTCATAGTCAACCATTTCTAACGGCACACGTTAACAAACACTATTTTGGTGATAATAACAGGCTTGTGAGGGTACTCAGAGATTTGTTTTCGTCCACCCTAGTCATTTTGTATGTATGTTCACAGCGTTTTCAGCAACCACTGAACGAATTTGAATATAACTTTTTACAGTTTTAGTACATTTGAGAAGGTTGTGATCTCAGAGTAGTCATCAAATGGTGTATAAATTCGTTTACAGGAACACGTCAACTATTTTAATTTAAGATTGCCTACTCCAATATCAAACTTTGTGTTACTGTAATTTCCAGTATCTCAAACGTTTGAGAACGCAGTGGACAATAAATACAATCTTCATTTATAAATATGACAGTGGCGGTGCGTATACGAGAACAAATATAGACCAGGATGCATTTATAAGAAAGTGGCGATATACGCAGACGGCGCATGCATAGACTGGAAGCTTTGTCCAAAGTATGGAAATCCACTTTTCAGAGCTGGCGATACTGATGTGAACAAGTTCGATATATGAAGTTCAACCACGTGACTACAGCGTCTAGAATACCTAGTGTGGAAATATGCTATCCTAAGCAGTGGTGTAGTCGTAAAAAACAAAGAGGGTATATGCTCAAAGCAGAGGGTATACGCTCAAGTCAAAGCGTATACCCTAGAGTGTATATACTGTAGCTTTCTTGAGAAACAGAGGGTATACGGTGTTCCTTAAAAAAATCCAGAAGGTATACGGCGTATACCCCCGTATACCCTCCACTACACCCCTGATCCTAAGGCGCGCCACACACCAAGGAGACATGCGACTCTGGCGCACGTCGCATGTATCATGAAACATCGAGCCACCACAGGAGGCAAGTTGCATTTCTACTTTTTTCATCCACACACCAAAGCGACATGAGACATATTCATGGCGTATGCGCGTAGCTTGCTTTTAATTCTTTGACAGAACAGAATAGTAGAATCATGGCGTCTGCAAACGAAGCGATTGTAAATATAGATATTTCATTCGAAGATGATGATTTATTTTTATTCACTCTACTAAAAAATAAAAGGAATCTTGAATCCCACCATCTTGAAACAAATAAACGAAAATTGTAGCAATATATAACGTAACTGCAGCACGAGACGAAAGCGCGAAACGAAGCATAAGACACGTGCAACATAGGTACTTCGTCGCATGAGTCTTTAGTGTGTGGGCACAGTGAAGAAACAGGTACGTTACAACAGTAAATTTGACGCACGAGTCAAGTGAGATGTCTCGTGTCTCCTTGGTGTGTGGCGCGCCAAACAGTGCTAAAATGTTTATCCCTTAAATGTGCGACGATACTGCTAAAATGCCAAGTGTCGATCGCAGCGACATCTGCGGGATTTTCGTATTACTAGTATTACATTGTATAGAATAACAATACCTTGCAGTTGTAGAAAATATCCCGCAGATGTCGCTGCGATCTGTATATTGCAGCAGCATCGTTGCATATTTAAGGGATACAATATTTTAGCGCTTTTTTAAGTATTACAGAGATAGCCGATTTCCACACTATGTATTCTAGTCGCTATAACGTGACCATAATCCTCCAATTTGTATACAACCAATCAAAATCAACAAAAAATAGTAGGCTAACAAAATGCCCACCTGGTTGCAAAATTTGTTACTACGGTATGACGTCAATTGCAACTGCTCCATTAGACGAATGGCACAAGCAAACAAATATTAGCTTGCCTATAATGGTAGGATCACCGAGATGCTTGATGATTCGTTTTTGTGAAAAATTATCTCAACCAATCAAATTTTGTTTCCCATATGTCGCCACTCCCATACGGAGGCACCTTACGAACTTGTTCTCTTCTCATCATGAAAGTTGCTTCCCGAGCGATCTGGTCATATTTAAATGTTTTATTAGAAAGAGGATCTTTTCATATCGACCAAGGCGTGTCTATGCCCTTTAAAAGAAACTCTCAGTACTCGCTAGTGATATTTTCTTTTCCATCCCTTGTTGAAGGGCAGGTGGTCGTCTCTTTACTCCTTTCATATCTTGATAGTTTTCGTGGCTGAGTGGTCAAGGCATCACACCGCTAATCGCTTGAGAGCGTAGGTAGGTGCGGGTTCGAATCCCGCTGGCTCCGTTGCACACTCTTTGTGGAGCTCCCGGATGTAATTATATTGCGTTGTAAATTTCCTTGTGCTATCTTGTCCCTGTATATTGACGATGACTTATAAGCGGGCACTTCACGCCAAGCACACAGGTCAGATATATGTATTCAATAAACCAATAAAACCAAACCAATTGTTTCGTAAAAATAAATAGACCAGGGAGCGGTCATCACCTCATTGGATTGACTGAAACTTCAAGATTAGACAGAACTCGATTTGCATATTAAAATGCAACTGGTCTCTCTAGTCATATCGGTGGGAAATACTTGCAAACTCGATTTTAGTGGTTGATCAATAGATTTATCATTGGATTTTCATGCACCTAAAGGTATGAAAACATGGAGGGCTGTCAGCAAGAAAACACAATGATAAACCTACCAGTCAACCACTAAAATCGGGTTCGCATGTGCTTACCACCAAGATATGACTTTGCAGATCAGTTGCATTTTAATGAGCTAATCGAGTTTTAACTAATCCTGGAATTTTAGCTGTCAACTGGATGAGGTGAAGGTTTGTGCAGCCGCCTTCCAGTCTAAAAGAGTTCACCGAGCCAGGATCGACTAAAATCAATATACAGTCCAAAAGCGAATCGCGTAGCGATCGACAATCTCTAAAAAAACAAAAAAAAACAGCCTGTAGTGCCTCTATATGAGAGTGGTGACATACGATTATCAAAGTGTGTTTAGACGCGACCAACGATCAGGGGAACACTAGATACCGGGCTTGCTCATTCATTATACCGTATATTCATTCATCCTGACGTCACAAATGGTGGCTGGCCGCTATCAACGACATACAGTGATTGGTACAAAGCGGCGCACCCATCGTTTTGTGTCAGTCGCCGTGTAAAGATGATCCACTCCGTATAACGTTTTAAAAGTCATGAACTGCCCTTGTATGTCGTTGGTCGCGGCTTAGACACACGCGTCCTTGAACATTGAAGTCCACCATAGTAGAGATTGCTTTGGGCCTATAGCAACTATGGCTTTCCGCCTCGAATGATCCTTATGATACACAAACACAAGCCACAACAATTTTTATTTTCATTTTCCATTACATACGAGGACGAGATACTCACAAGGAAAGTTGCAACACCAGAGACGATTACTTATTTATAAAGACATTAATAAAATATGGTATGAGATGTAAATTTCCAACTGGGCGAAAAAATGTCCGGACCAGGATTCGAACTCCTGGCTGAAGCCGCCAGTGTTCTGCCATCTGAGCTATCCCGGACGAATCTGGTGGAACTCTTTCACCCAGCTAACCTTAATGATTATAGCATCTGGTCTGAAACCTGGTTCAGCTCAACAGAATAAATCTTAAGTAATGGAACTCCAGAAATCGCTGGATACGAAACTACACTAGATTAATACCATTTTAATCTAAAAGATGGTATGCCCAAAAAAATTTAATAAAACTTAGCATTTTTCTTCAATCACAAAAAATAGATTTTGTTTGACCCAAAAATAGAGTAATTCTAAATAAAAACAACGATGTAAATATATAAATATTATTTTTAATACCATATTAACCCCCCGACATATTTAGCGAAAATCTTTTTTCTAATTGGCTGCGCTTGAGTTAGCCTGGCTTAGGATCGAATAGAGATCAAACCTTCAAAATCACGTTCTAACGACCTAAAATCTTGTGTTTATATCAAAAGTTGGGTTCGTTAGACCTTGGGTCGACCAGTGAAAACGCAGCTTTACAACCGGGAGCTCCACAAAGAGTGTGCAACAGAGCAGCGGGAGTCGAACCCGCAGCGACCTACGGACACACGCGTTTATCTCATCCATGACAAATCTACATCCCAGAACTTTATAGTACCAACGTCCCCTAGATGAGGGAGAGAGCCTTGACACACGTCGCGAAAACGTCACACAGAGTTATAAAGGGTGAAAAAACCGGGTTTAATCCAGCGAATAAACAGAGTTTTTGGGAGGGGCATTAAAAAAAATTCCTGGAGTTTTCGGAAAGTTTGAGCCATGAAATATTTTCAGAGGCGTCGCTATGGGGAGTTATGGGGAAGGGGGGGGGGGACTCTCTCCCTCCAATATTTGTGAACTTGGGAAATTTGAGCTTAGAGATGGGAAATTCTAGATTTTTGAGACTTTTTTTCTTTAAAAAAAAACAGTTAAATAAATATGAATTTTTTGTTGTTTTGGTGTTTTATTTTCTGAGAGCTGTAACTGTAAACAAGTTAAATAATCAAAATTAATACAAAAAGAAAGCACCCAGACTCAATCTGTCATTTTTTTTCTCTGTTCTATGAAAATATCATACATCCACCAGACCTTAATTTCTCTACTCCTGTCCATCAATAGTTGACTCTAATCCATGTCGTTTATTTTCTCCAAAACTTTGTTCCTTACTCAACAATTTCAAAATAACATTATTTTCATATCAAGAGCGATTATGATTCGTACACAATAGAAGACAAAGAATTCACAAACCTTAAACTAATGCTAGTTGGCTAAAAATAAAATGGTTATTTCACATTAGATCTCGAAAAATAAAATAAACGTTCCAATTAAAAAATATCCTACTATCACAAACGAAACTTCCTGGTCTCCTTGGCGCGATAGCAATATGTCGTCGCTAGAGCGGTTATAAGGAAAAGGCATGTTTACAAACAAACACTTCCATCAACCAATCTACCACTATATTTTTATCATAGCGATCATTGCAGAAATCAACTTGGCGACGTAGACCAATCATATCATAGATCTGTTAAGGGACCAAATTCCCGGAGTTCATATGGAGTCATAATGAATGAACGGGTTTTCTTACTGACCAACAGTGATGTCAGCTACCCTTTCCTTACACAAGGTTCTTAGTCGTTGTCGTCAGTGCCAGACATAAATCTGCAAATGTCACAAATTTTCTTTTAAAATAGCATCCTATTCTAATAACTAGAAAATAAAAAACATGATGTCTCTTTCCTCTTCATTTTGATCTCAAATAGCATTAAAATAAGTTGAAATGGAATAACTAATTTTAAGAAAAAAGAAACAAAAGTTTTTTTTTTCTTTCTAAGCATGAATAAACAAAATTTTCAGTTTCAGAAAGAATGAGCCCGAGCTTCCTTAACTATTCATTTTCCAAATTTTTCATCTTTATTTTCATGCCGAATTATTCCAAGATAGGAATATAGAAAGTAATGTAGTTTTGATTTGAATTATCTAAGTGATAGAGGTGTATTTAAACTTTTATTAAACGGCCTTAAGTTAGATAATAGTTAGATTTTTTATGTTTTTAGTTTCAGCATTTTTCTTTGGTAAAAGATTTTTTTTACATATAACTATCATTATCATACATACATTGCACATATCATTGAGTTGGAAATTAGAGTAGTTTGTTTCAAGTTGGGAAATTTTTGAATCCCCCCCCCCCTAATAAATATCTGTAGCTACGTCACTGAATGTTTTAAATTATTATTTTTAATAACTTAATTTTTTTCAATGTAAACAACATAAATGTAGAAAAATAGCTTCGGTTTACATGAAAACTAATGAAATACGTGTTTAAATTGCAGAAATATTAAGTAAGAGAAAATATCATAAATAATTTGATATTTCAATCGTCGATAAATAAAGCGTGACAGATTCATTTTGTCTGACACGAATGTAAACATCACCCCTATTCTACGAATCAGCCAATATAAACAAAAAGAAAATAAACCAAAGTAAAAGAAATTAATGTAAAATATGCAATGCAACTCTCTAAAAAATTAATGTAGAGTATGCCTGAATAGTGGATATAACAGCTAACAAACTTTAATCGCCAAATCATAAGTTTAGTAAATTCATAATGATAAATCTATCAACTTTTCAGAACAGTGCTGAAATTCTGAAAAATAAAAATTTTAAATGGAAAAATGAATGATTCTGTTTACCTTAAAAACTCCTGCAAAATTTCCTATATCCCCCAAAATTCCCTGGTTTACACCCATCCCTGATCTGCGGGGTTTTTTTGCAACTCTACACCCAAAACAGGGAAACAAGGAAAAAAAATTCGAACAACTTGCATGTTTCGTTTTCTTTGGCTCGTGGAATTATTAATTACTATTAGAAAATAAGAGTTAATAATTCCACGAGCCATCGAATTTCTTTCTGTGTTTTGCCTGGTTTGTGTAACGTGTATCAAGGCTTCCTTCCTTATCTAGGGGGCGTTGATAATACTCGCCTAGACGAGTGAGACAAGGGCGCCTCGATATGAGACTGTCGATAGATGGAATATAATATTTGATTGTTTTAGACAATTCTGGACTAAAGCTAATCGCCGAGCATCTTAGCGAGTCTGCCATTTTTGCCGCTTTTTAACTCATCTCATTCCCAAGCGGGTATCCTGCCATTTTTGCCGCTTTTTAACTCATCTCATTCCCAAGCGGGTATCACGAAGTCTGGAATGTACACTGTTAAAAATATCGTGAAAAATTACCTCTGTTTTTAAAGGCTATCTATTTGTTGACCAATGAGAACGCTCCATAGGTGTTTCTGTAGCGTTGTCATTGGTCAGAAAATAGATAGCCTTTAAAAACAGAAGTACTTTTTCAGGATTATTTTTAACAGTGTAGGTTCGCCATAGTTTGGACAAAAACATCCGTATAAAGAAAGGGCATGTTTACAAACAAACACTTCCGTCAACCAATCTACCAACTACATTTTTGTCATAACGATCATTGCAGGAATAGTCTTGGCGACGTAGGCCAATCATATCAGAAACCTGTTAAACTTAGACCAAACAAATTTCCCTAGCTCATGTATACAGTAGGAGTTATAAAGAACGGACAGGTTTTTCTTGCTGATCCACAGTAATTCGACCACGAGGCTAACGAAAAAGACAGGCTACCGCGGTGGGTCCGATTCTTCTTTTTTTACAGACCGCTGGAGTCACGTGATGCTCGAATGCACCAATGAAGGTGTGCGAAAAGAGCATCACGTGACTCCAGCGGTCTGTAAAAAAAGAAGAATAGGACCTACCGCGGTAGCCTGCCTTTCTCGTTAGCCTCGTTCGACCAACAGTGACGTCAGCTGCCCTTTCCTTATAAGCATGTCTGAGCATGCGCCCTGCGCGTGTAACGGAGCAATGCCGTCTGGAACAGACAATGAATTACATGGTAAACTGTCGAAGGAGCAACCATGATCGTTATGTTGCAGAAATTTTTGTCTCTTCAAATTATCCCAACTAATAGGAAATTAAATACAGCGTCCAGAATACCTAGTGTGGAAATATGCTATCCGAACAGTGCTAAAAATTTGTATCCCTTAAATGTGCGACGATGCTGCTAAAATTTCAAGTGTCAATTGCAGCGACATCTGCGGGATTTTCGTATTACTAGTATTACATTGTATAGATTAGCAATACATTGCAGTTGTAGAAAATATCCTGCAGATGTCGCTGCGATCTGCATATTGCAGCAGTATCATTGCACATTTAAGGGATACAATGTTTTAGCACTTTTTAAGTATTACAGGGATAGCCAATTTCCACACTATATATTCTAGGCACTATAACTTAAGGGTTCGTTGGAAGAATCGGAGATGATACCCAAATCAGCATGGTAACGCCTGTCCAGGGTGTTGCTGTCGGAGTGACCAGGCATCCAGATTAATTTAAAATACATAGAAAATTAAAATTGAAATCATTAAATAAAATTAAAAATAAATCGATGCTCAAGAATTTTCGAAAGCGGACTCCCGGGAATAAATCAGGATTTAAAGCCGGGATTAAACCCGTTGTTTTTCACCTTTTGCACGTTTCTGCTGATATAGGCAAAAGTGTTGCGCCAAATTCAGACTAATTCTAAAGGGTCTATTGGCAAGCCTGTCTTTATCGTCAAGCTAAACGGTTATTGTATTTGCGCACTTATCTAATCCCGCACGTTCAGGAAAATATTGCCACGTCCTAAAACTTCCAACATAAAGCTATGAAAAAAGAGGAGCAGACATATCAATATTTTACTGTGGAAAGCCTTGATTCGGAAAAACGAGTTCTTTCGCCCTCTTCTTGGTCCGCCATATTTGACTTTGACCGATAACAGTCCAATCTGCAGTGGGAAACGTGGCTAAATATGGCGGACGCAGGAGGGGGTAGGAATGCAACCAACGAAATATACTACCGGTTCACTGATTTTAAAGCGTCACACGGAGTGGATCATCTTTACACGGCGACTGACATATAACGATGGGAATGCCACTATGTACCAATCGCCGTGTAAAGATGATCCACTCCGTGTGACATTTTAAAAGTCATAAACTGGCCTTGTATGCCGTTGGTCCATTGGTCACGAAGATGCTTGGCAATTTACTTTTGTCCAAAATCATCTCAATCAATGGAGGATATTCCAAATATGGGTTCGAGGCTTTAAAAAGTCACGTGATACCGGTAATTTACCCAAGGAACTTCTAACTGATAAGAAGGGAAGATGCTACTGCTTTGCCTGATGAACTGTTTCATTGGCTAGCGGGAATTTACATTACACGTCTACGGAGCCTTCCCTTCTTTACGCTAATGTTTTTACCTTGATCACGTGATCAAAATGCAGATGGAATATCCTCCATTCCGGTATCTCACCACTTTCATATCGAGGCACTCTATTGCTAGTGTCTCTAAATGAGAGTTAGCGCATACAAGAAATAAAATGGACTATATTCCAAATCTGGGTTCGAGACTTAAAAGAGTCACGTGGTAACGGTAATTTACCCAAAGAATTTCTAACTGATAAGAAGGAAGGTTACTACTGCTTTCCTCATGAACTGTTTCACTGGCTGGTGGGGATTTATATTACGTCTACGGAGCCTTCCCTTCTTTACACTAGAAGTTTTTACCTTGACCACGTGATCATAACGTAGATGGAATATCCTCCATTGACTTATTTGAGATAATTTTGGACAAAAACGCATATGTGGTTGGTTGTGTTTATGACGGCCAATTATCAACACGAGGGATATAGGATATAGGCCCAAAGGGGGGGGGTGCCCTTCGTGGGGGTCTTTCTAAGGGAAACTAACCCGCATTAACGCTTGGAAATCCAAGGTTCAAAGAAAACTCCGAACGATTAGGCCGACAGGCGCGATTGGGTTCGAACCCAGCACTTCCCGTCTACCAGCTTCGAGAGCAGAACCTCTCGGCCACTGGTGGGGCAAACGCATATGTGCAACGTAGTGGGATAGCAAGAGCACGAAGGGAGGCTCTCTTAAATGCTGAGAGTTTGTTCTGGACATCCTTTTAAAGAATTTAGAAGTTGTAGCCTAAAACACACAACGTTGACGCGAGACCAACGACATACAATTCATGACTTTTAAAACGTCACACGGAGTGGATCACCTTTACACGGCAATGGAGGATATTCCATCTCCGTTTTGATCACGTGGTCAAGGTAAAAACTTCTAACGTAAAGAAGGGAAGGCTCCGTAGACGTGTAATGTAAATCCCCGCTAGCCAATGAAACAGTTCATGAGGCAAAGCAGTAGTATCTTCCCTTCTTATCAGTTAGATGTTCTTTGGGTAAATTACCGGTATCACGTGACTTTTTTCAGCCTCG
This sequence comes from Maratus speciosus, assembly GCA_963932465.1. Taxonomy (NCBI): domain Eukaryota; kingdom Metazoa; phylum Arthropoda; class Arachnida; order Araneae; family Salticidae; genus Maratus; species Maratus speciosus. Next base: position 39,393,695 of record OZ010799.1, read on the forward strand.
AACCCATATTTGGAATATCCTCCATTGGCAATAAACGATGGGATTTTTTGTATCAGCGGGCTTGCTCATTATCATGACGTCACAAACGGTAGCTGGCCGTTATCAATGACATAGAGCGATTGGTACAAAGAGGCGCGCCCATTGTTTTTTACCATTCACTGTAAGTCGTTGATAGCGGTCAGCCACCATTTGTGTCGTCATGATAATGAATGAGAAAGCCCGGTATCTAGTGTTGACCTAGTATCAGTTACCGTGTACAGATGATCCACTCAGTATGACGTTTTAAACGTCATGTACTGGCCTTGTATGTAATTGGTCGCGGTTGATGACTGATAAGCGGGCATTTGGTGACGAGGCAGACTGAAATATTCTTACTGTACCAATCGGAATCTTTAATATGCCAAAATTTCCTGCCACAACTCGATGAGCTAATAATACTGCCAAAATTAAGAACTGGCACCTCGCTCTGCTCATCTCCCACTAAGATATGACGAGGCAGACTGAAATATTTTTATTGTGCTAATCGGTATCTTTAATGTGTTACGTTTTCAGACCGTAACTCGATGGCTTGATAATCCGCCAAAATTAAGTTTTGGCGCCCCGCTTTTGACATCTCGAACCAAGATATCACGAGGTAGACTGAAATATTCTTATTGTACTAATCGGTTGTCTTTATAGTGTTAAATTTTAAGGCCGTAAATCGATGACGTGATATGACCAAAATTAAGAATTGGCACCCCGCTCTGCTCATATCGTACCAAGATATGACGAGGCAAAGTGAAATATTCTTATCGTATTAATCGATATCTATATTATGCCAAAATTTCATGCCGTAACTCGATGGCGTGATAATATCCTCAAAATTAAGAATTTGGCGCCCCGCTCTACTCATCTTGTACCAAGATATCACGAGGCAGAATGAAATATTCTTATTGTACTAATCAATATCTAAAAAAGACCAAAATTTCATGCAGTAACTCGATGCCGTGGTAATACTGCCGAAATTAGAATTGGCGCCCCCGCTCTACTCTTCTCGTACCAAGATATCACGAGGCAGACTGAAATATTCTTATTGTAGTAATCGATATCTGTAATATGCCATGCCAAAATTTCATGCCGTGATAATACCGCGAAAATTGAGAATTGGCGACACCGCTCTACTCTTCTCGTACCAAGATATCACGAGGCAGACAGAAATATTCTTATTGTAGTAATCGGAATCTTTAATGTAGGAAATTTTCAGACCGTAACTCGAAGACATGATAATATCGCCAAAATTAAGAGTTGGCGCCCCGCTCTGCTCAGGTCATACCAAGATATGACGAGACAAACTGAAATATTCTTATTGTATTAATAGATATCTATAATACGTCAAAATTTCATGCCTTAACTCGAATACCGTGATAAATCCGCCAAAATTGAGAGTTGGCGCCCCGTTCTGCTAATCTCGTACCAGGATATGACGAGACTGAAATATTCTTATTGTACTAATCGATATCTATAATATGCCATGCCAAAATTTCATGCCGTTACTCGATGCCGTGATAATACCGCCAAAATTGAGAGTTGGCGCCCCGTTCTGCTAGTCTCGTACCAGGATATGACGAGGCAGACTAAAAATATTCTTATTGTATTAATCGATATCTATAATATGTCAGAATTTCATACCGCAACTCCATGACATGATAGTACCGACAAAATGGGGAATTGGCGCCCCAAACTTCTCAGATTGTACCAAGTTATGCCGAATCAGTTATTTTTTCGCGTACTGTTAATAAGCTTTTTCTAAATCACTAATTCGTCTTAAAATTTGATGGTGAAGTAATATATAGTGCAATGTAATGTAAAATATTATGTTTATTGGGTTTGAATTGTACATTATGACGCCTGTTTTGTTATAAATTTTAGTTTGCCGGCGGTTTCTACCAGGATATTTGCAGGCAGACCAAAATATTTTTTAAACGCTTTTTTTACCTTTAATTTGACACCAATTTCATCATACGTGATATCGACGCCAAAATGACGAGTTGGCGCCCGCTGCTGCTCATATCGTACCAAGAAATGCCGAGGCACACCAGTCATTCCTTCATCTACTCCTAATAATCTTGTCATATACCATGATTTCATCTCGTAACTCGATGACGTAGTCATTTATGTTGCCGTCACCAGCTTGGGCTCTAATTAATGCAACATGACCAAATTTTATACATAGTGATAAGAGTTCTAATCTTCCAACTGAGTGAAAAAATAACCAGGCTTAGATGTGAACCCAGGGCCTAAGCTGCCAGTGTTCTACCAACTGAACTATCCTGGTCAAATCGGGTGGACACAATTCACTCAGATAAGTTTTTGATAATGGCATCTGGTCTTTATTGGAAAGAGTTCAACAAAATAAATCACAGGTAATGGGACTTCACATAAACATTGGATACATAATTACATTTCATTTAATTCAGCACAATTACACTAATTTGTAAATAAGTCATAATTTTCCGGCTGAGTGAAAAAATGTTCAGGTGATTTCAACCAGCTCATTCGCTCACAACGCTCTACAAACTTGAGCTATACTGGGCAAATCCGGTAGACACAATTCACTCAGACAAACTTTTGATAGTGATATCTGGTCTGTTGTCAGAAACAGTTCAAAAGAATAAATCGCTGGTAATATGGGACTCCAAATAAACGTTATTTTCGGACTATTATTCTATTTGATAAATAAATCATAAGAGTTGTAGCTTTATTCTGAATGAAAAAGTGTCTAGACCAGGATTTAAACTCAGGTCCTTGGCTTAAGTTGCCAATGCTATACCACATGGGCTATCTTGGACAAATACGTGGACACAATTCACCCCGACAACCTTTCAATAATAACATCTGGTATGTATCTGAGACAGTTAAACAGAATAAATAGCAGATAATGGAACCTCACATAAATGTTGGATATGTAATTATACTTTATTAATTCGATGCAATTTTTCTAATTGATAGAAATTTCTGCATAGACACTTTTCACTCATTGGGAAAATTACAACTCCAGTGATTTATTTATCAATTTGAATAATTGCATTGAATTAATAAAGTGTAATCAAGTATCAAACATTTACTTGGAGTTTCATTACCTACAATTTATTCTGTTGCACTGTGTCAGATAACAGACCAGGTGTTACTATCAAAAGGTTGCCTGAGTGAATTGTGTCCACCGTATTTGTCCAGCATAACTCAGTTGGTAGAGCACTGGCAGCTTAAGTCAAGGTCTTGGGTTTACATTTCAGCCTGGACACTTTTCCATTAAGCTAGAAAATTACAATTCCTATTATTTATTTACCAATTAGAATAACTGTGCTGAATTAGTAAAATGTACCTACATATCCAATATTTACTTGGAATTCCATTATTTGAAATTTATTCTGTTGAACTGTTTCAAATAGCAGATCAAATGTCATTATCAAAATATTGTCAACAAATTTGTCCAGAATAGCTCAGTTGGTAGAGTATTGGCAACTTTAAGGGACTCTTCAGTTGCAAAGACACTCCCAATCGAATGTTAAATGTATGGATGGGTTCTTTTCAAATTTCTCGTTTGAATGTGAATATTTTGAACTTATTTTTTTTTTCATACAATAGTTGAAGTTGATCTTTAATAGGGTCCTTTTTACTTCTTCGATTTTGGTTGCAGAATTTTTTAACAAAGGTACTTTCTCTGTTGGAACTGGTTTTGAAAATAACTTTATTAAAAAATATCTGCTAAGGGTAAGGCTGCAGTTTTTTCGAATGAAAATGTAAACATGGAAGAAACTAATAATTTTTTGTCAGAATCTGATATGCAAGGCAATTTTTAACATATTAGCATAAAAACAATGCAGAAATGTAGTAACACATATTAAAAATCTGAAAATAAACTTCTACTGGCTTTATTCAAAGAACTGATTTTTTTTTTTATCATTCTTCCAAATCCCCAGTTTAAGGTTGCCTTTAAACATAAAAGCATGTAAAAGAAATCAAAGTTAAAAGTTGTCTCCCATGGGGATTGGGATAATGAAAAATCCTTATACTTTGTCCAGATGGTGCAACTCACCAAGAGAGTTCCTCAAACTTTCTCAGTGTGTTTGAACTTTCTATGGCTACATACAGCCACTACCATTCACTCTGATTGGATTTGGAGCTGTGTTTTAAATGATTGGCTATTCAAACTGATTTTAATGCATGTGCATGCACACACTTTTCATTTATTCAGATCTCAGGCACAGTGGCATTCAATGAGTTATCTTAGATGAATTTTGCGATCTGAACAGGTGCTCCAATTCCGGGGGTGTACCACCTTCAAAATGGTGGCCTAAAATATTTTAAATAACTGTATGAATGGGGTATTAGTTCCTTTTTTAGGGTTTCATTCATCTGACGAAACCCTATTTGTCTCACTCCTTTGTCTGTCTGTCTGTCCGTCACAGAGCCCGTTCTCAGAAACTATACATGTTAGAGATTTGAAATTTTGGGTACTTATAGCTGAACACCTCACACCAAACAACAAATCATAAAATTTTGAAAAAGTTGGTAATTAACTGAATTACGGGCTAATTAACTTCTAAAATTAACCAATCCACCTTTTTAACGCAGATTCAAATGAACTTTCTCCAAATCATCAGTGTTTCTCGTAAGGGTTGCCAGTAAAAACAGACGATGCATGGTTACCACGGAGGAAATTAAGCCGAAAAATGAAGTGGGCATTTTAAATCGAAATCGCATATCAGAAAATATTGGTCCGAGAAATTTGTAAATGAAATAGACAGACGCAGAAAAAAATCTACTTTCATTTGGTATAAAGTTCACATTTCTGCGATGTGTATAAGTTAAAATATCCACTAAAAATCGATCGATAAAAATTTATTTTCTTTAATTGGACAGACAAGGAAAAAAGATTTCAATTCAAAAGATTTCAAAGCAGGTAGACATGACGACGCTGCGGTTTTTCTTAATAGCATATTTTAATACGGAATTTTAACTTTTTAAATATTAAATTTTTTGATTAAATTTTATGGCATCCCGATGTCAAATTTCTCGCTGATTTTATTGATACCTATTTCTAAGTCCTATCTTAATTACAAGCTGAAATATTAATTATTATTTAATTAATCGGTTTAACTCGCAGAAGAATAAATGTCGGTAACTCCCACATGTGTATTTTAAACAATTCTTTCTAAGTGAGCCCCTAATTATGTTGGAGACATGAAATTTCGGGTACTTATAGCTGGACACCTCACAGCAAACAACAAGTGATAAAATTTTGGAAAAAGTCGTACATTTAACCTTTTGGGCTCCCACATGTGTATTTTAAACAATTCTTTCTAAGTGAGCCCCTAATTATGTTGGAGACATGAAATTTTCGGTACTTATAGCTGAACACCTCACATCATACGACAAATCATAAAATTTTGAAAAAGTCGTACATTTAACCCTTTGGGGTCCCGCATGTGTATTTTAAACAATTCTTTCTAAGGTGAGCCTCTAATTAAGTTGGAAGCGTGAAATTTTGCATTTTTATAGCTGAACACCTCACATCAAACGACAAATCATAAAATTTTGAAAATGTTGTACGTTTAACCCTTTGGGCTCCCACATATGTATTTTAAACAATTCTTTCTAAGTGAGCCCCTATTTAGGTTGGAGGCGTGAAATTTTGCATACTTATAGCTCAACATCCCAGATTACACGTCAAATAATAAATTTTGAAAAAGTTTTATGTTTAACCCTTTCAACTCCAGCTCGTGTATTTTAAGCAATTCTTTCTAACTGAGCCCCTAATTAAATTGGATATTTTAAATTTTGCATACTTATAGCAGAACACCTGAGGCCAAGCGACAAATCATAAAATCTTGAAAATGTCTTACGTTTAACCCTTTGAGTTACCACATATGTATTTGAAGCAATTCTTTCTAAGAGAGCCCCTAATTAAGTTGGAGACATGAAATTTTGCATACGTATAGCTGAATACCTCAGACCACACGACAAATCATAAAATCTTCAAAAAGTCTTATATTATTTACCTCTCCGGGCTCTAGCTTGTGTATTTTAAGTAATTTTTCTAACATCCGCCCTTTTAACCAGGGGAGAAATTTTCCAACTTTTGCCGACACCCCTTTGACCCTTCTTTCATATTGTGCACTAGCCTTACATATTTTAGTTCCATTTTTTACCGCCAGGTGCGCCTACTGATCTCAGGTGCTATGGTCCCAATCCCCTCGACTAATATATCTGCAGATAGTATGTAAAACGGGATTTCGTTCGGATAGATGTTTGTTTAGAATCGAGTGCGCCCCCTGGTTGCGAAATGTGGAAGTAATAGATTTTTCAAAAAGATAAAGTGTTTTGAAAGGAATATTAAACGAAACCCTCTGTGCGATCTGTGATCACACTTACCCACTTGTTTAATATTAATGTACTTTAATGTTAATAAACTTAATCACCTGAGAAGAATAAATGCTACTCTCTTTTTAAAATCATGGAAAAAAAAGATAATCTGGTTGAAATTCAAAAGACGGGCAAATGTCCTTGATTGCGGGTATTCATGACCCAGCTAGTTAGCTAATAAATAAAATTAGAATGATAGTTAATCAACAACCCCCTTTGCTTGATGCAGCAAAGAACTGTTATCTCGACAAAGATAAAAGCAGTTTTGTCAACACCACAGCAATATTTTATAATGCATTATGAAAAAAGTTTTATTCAGTCCTTTACTGATCAATATGCATTACTCCAGATGCAGATTTATGTATGGCAATTTGCAGCAAAGAAAAATTTATTGGTGACCCCAACATTGCCAAAACTGCCTAAACTTTAAAAACCAAACTTTAAAAGCCAAAAAACTTTAAAAGCCAAAACTGCCAAAAACAAACACACAGGAGCCAAAAACACAACCTGCCCCCTGCGATCCTTTATCATAAAAGGCATATAATCAATTTTCTCTCAAAGTTATTCCCTGTGCATTCGGGAATTAATTTTTCTTCCTAAATTCATAGTTATTATTATTCAGCACTTTCCATTTATTGCTTTAAGGCAGTGGTTCCCAACGTGGGGCGTACACCCCACAGGGGGGCAATATGACTTTTCAGGGGGGCAATTTCAGATTTCTTATTAACAAATTTTCTGTCATTTTTTTCTAATGAAAGTAGTATCTTCGTCTAAAAATAGAAATAATAGATGAAAAAATTTTAAAATAACTGAATAAAAATAAATTTTCGAAATGATCACATTTAAAAGTTCAAAAACACACTGACACCGGAATAATTATGTGAGTTTTTTTGTATAATTTGACACCTTTTATATGTTCAAACATCATTTTAATTTCTCTGGTTTTAATATTATTTTAGTAAATTACACCTTTTTTTATTACTTATTTAAAAAAAAACTTGTACATCTATTCATAGTGTAATATACCCAGGGAGGAAAATTTTACATATGGAATTTTGTAGGATATATCTAAAATTGACTATTTGGACATGTTTAATCTAAAAAATATTTTGAATGATCTAAATGAGGTGCTACATTTATGAAATTAATAAAACCCTGTGTGCGTCACGGAAGGAAAGGGTTGGAAGTAAACTTCTTATGGCTCTACTGCAGACCACATACAGAATATTACATATGCATTTTAAAATTTTAAATTGGAGGAAACATGGTGCCCAAATAATTATAATGCAGAAAAAAGCCCGCTATCAAGGAGTATGTTATGAGAGGAAAGAAAAATAGTAACTTAAAATGGATAAAAGCGCAAATCTGGAAATGTTACTTGTGAATTGTGTTATCCATACAGTTGTGGCGATAATCAAATATCACTTAGTCTTAATGGAGTATTAAAATCCATTATAAAATGTACCAATTCTATCAGATGTAATACAAAATATGAAAGAGATTTCAAGAAATTTTACGAAAATAAAAATGTAGACTATTTTTCACTTTTAAATTTGAGGTAAGTTGCCAAAAAACAACAAAACTTTTGTAGACGTAAATGTGAAGACCCATGGCATCACTGCATTCATGAAGTTAGGTTAAAAGCATACTTGTAATATATATATATATATATATATATATGGTTTTGATAAATTAAAGAATGTGAAATCACTTATCAGAGTTAATGCTATTTTCAGACCCATCTGGGAAAATGGAAGTTTATTTTTTATGTGACAATTTTTATATGACATGGAAGGGAGGGGGGACATTATGATTTTAGAGATGCTTTGGTGGGGCCCGGCCAAAAAAAGGTTGAGAACCACTGGTTTAAGGGATCTTTCAGAAAATGCTGCAAAAGCATTTTGAGACAATTTTCATCATGCTTCAGGTCAGGATCAGTTATAAGTGAAGATATAATATATACATAATATATATATATATAATGTATATATTATATCTATATACATAATATATATATATTATTATTAATGAAAAATGCTATTCGATTCTAAATTACTTCAGAAGTCATGTCTACAAATTTCAGGATATTTACTTATACAAGTTAGTCTGCAAATGTGTCAGAGAGTTCGTGTTGGTGAGTGGAGAAACATATTTCTTTTAGGATAGCTTTAAGGGAAGAGTTTGACTTTTAAAGGTAGGGTTAGTGCAAGCATATGTATGAACTCATTTACTTCAGTGAAACTTACACAGGAATTCAAGTGTGCACCATGATAGAAATATTTTTTCTCTGATATTAATAAAATAGCTAAGTGTATAAACGGTGAAATCCTCTCCCGCTGAAAAGACTGAAAACATTTTTTGCATCCCGCTATGTCAAAGAAAGAGTTTAATCAAATTACTATTTCAAACATGAATAAGGACAGTGGGGGAAATTCATTCTAGAGGATGTTGGAAAATGTGTAGTTAGGAGATCATACTTGCAATATGCCGTGCTACATAAAAGATGGATTCATTTTATTAAAACATTCGTTAAGTACTTGTAAATAGGAAAAGCGCATTTTTAATGCCAGAAAGCACTGAAAATTCATAAAATTTAAAAACTACATTTGTCTGTCCATAAAAGAATTTCTTTTTATTGTCCTTAGGACTTTTTTATAATATCATTATTTTTATAAATATATGTTATACAAAAAGGAGCCATATAAAAATTAAATTTCGTATTTTAATGTTCATGCAGCCCCCTTTTTAAATAAATGCCAAATCTGAAAGGTGTACTTGATTTGTATACTTTTTGTATGTGGAAGGATCCTTTTATTATCAGCGGTTTGAGAAATGTCATCTATTTTTAGTCGCCCAGTACAGTTTAAGAAAATAGTAGTACTACTAATAAAAGCATTTAAGCTAGGGTGTCAACGATTTTAATCAGTTGGTTTAAATCAACGATTAAATCGTGATTTTAATCAACTGATTTTCTAAAAAAAAAATCATTGATTAAAATCAAATTTTTTTTTTAATGTTTAAAATGTCAAAAAAAGTTTTTAAATCTAAGATGAAAATAATTTGAAAGTTTCTACAGGTATTTCGACTTTTATCCAATATAAAATAGTTTTATTTAAAAATGATATTTAAATCTAATATAATTTGCAACGACATAATTTCCTTTGGGTAATCAATTTATGCATTATTTTATGTAAAATAAATATAGCAAGTGTATTGAATTTCTGCTAATAAAAGAATAAATAGTGTCTTAGTTTCCCATTCTATTTTTATAATAATAAATTAATAGCAATCCCGAGTCAAAGAAGAATGGAAGAGTGACATCTGCTCAACAGCTAAATTGTAAATGAATGCATAGGAGAAAAAGAACTAATTGGTATAAAAATGTTAAGCACAGCAAGATCTTCTTTGGTATAGTTTGAATAAATGTTTTTTTTTTTTTTTTTACTTTGTAACTTATATATACTAAATAAAAAAATTAATTAGGAATTGAAAAGGCAGCAAAACTTTTCTTAAAAGAAAAGAAAATGAACCATTGAAAGCTAATAATCCCCACTGAGATATAATAATGCTGCTATATTAAATATTTTTAGGATTTCAGATATAACTGGCTATTCTTATATATATTCTGTATGTGTGTATGAATGAGTTTAACTCATTTTCATATATATATATATATATATTTTTTTTTTGTCATCATACACATACAGGTGTGTAAGTTTAGATTTTGGTGATTAACAGTAATTTTTCTAAGTACAAATGCAAAACAAGCTGCAAATAATGTTTGTTAGTTTTGTTATTTATTTGTGCTACTAACTAATGAAATTACTTATTTGCAGTTTTTATTAATTCTGTAATTACTTTCTGTTTCTTCTAGGCAGAATCTTCTGTTTCTTCTAGGCCATTTTTAAGGGTGAAAAAAAATGTTATATTCACCGGTAGATGTAGTCAGAGATTTCTTGTAAAAAGCTTCCCATTCAACAGTATTTCTAAATTCATGTGCCCAAGATCTTGCAAAAATAATATAACTTTATTTCTTAAAAAAAAAAAAAAAAAACAACTGGATATTAAAACATGTTATTTATTTGTATTTTTCAATTTGTGATTAATAAAATTATTAAAAATTAAGGACACTTTATTTATCATACTAAAAATTATCCTTTTTTTTTTCTTATATCATTACTAATATATTTCCTCATGAAATAGTGCCTTTTTTCTTTCTAAAATGACCTACTACATTATTAACTATCATTTTAATAATTAAAGCTTAAAAATGTATATGTTCCTAATTAGAGAGGTTGTTTAATAATTATTAATTTGAAGTAGTGTTAACTAAATATTAAATTCAGTTATTAATAATATGTTAAATATCACTAGTATTTAATAAAGTTTTACATAATTATTACAATATTAATGTATATAGCATTATTGTATATGATACTAACTAATGAAATTACTAATTTGCAGTCTTTATAATTTCTGTAATTACTAACTAATAATTTTATTAATTAAAGTGTTAAAACATAGATTATGTTAGCAATTAGTGGTTTAGTTGTTTTGGAAATCTGAAACTCTTGTTAGCTATTCGGTATTTGAATGCTGGGAAAAAAAATCATAAAAATCTGATTTAAATAAAAAAAATCCAATAATAAAAAAAAAAAATCATGATTTTTTTACACCCCAATTTAAGTGTATTTGCATTAAATAACCGTTTTAATATTTTATAGTAAGTAATCTTAAATTATACTAAAATTCATGGCACAGTAGTTAATATTAGAGTTCATAAAATGAAGACCTCATAAGAATATAATTAAATAAATCGTAACTTTATATTCTACTCTAAAACATTCAAATGTATCATAACCTGAAATATCAATCTTTCGTAAACTTTCAAAGAAAGCATAACAGCAGCATCATTTTACCCTAAAATGGTTTTGACCCCACTCAGTATTTTTCAAAAGTAGGCACCACTGGATGTTGATGTCAACATCAACAAACTATCAAGTACAATAATTATCTTGTCTAAAAAAAGCAGAATTTGCTTCTAATTAAAGTTTGACATTTTAAAAAATAACTTACCAATTGTTATTGTTGGTGATTTAAACAAAATAATTTCTCAAACATTAAAGTTTTGTTTTAAAAACTCTAGACATGTTACGAGTTGGAACCCATCAAAATTTGATGAACTATAATGTTCAGAAAAGAATTATTAGATTGAATTTATAATAAATTTACAAAAATAATCATAATAAAAAATTCATCTTACATTGAATGTCTAACTTTTAAAACTAATAATATTTTAAACCTAAAATTACCAAAATACTATTTCCACAAACTTCAACGGAACAGATGTCATATTCGCCCCATATTGGCGCGATTTTTTTCTGTCGCCAATATCATATAGGCAATAGGTACTTAACTTGCGCCAAAGTGTCGTTATTTTGCTTCATGTGGTAACCCGGATTATGTTGTTTATGCTGTTGATGTTTTCACCAAATTGGCAACCGAAAAAAATCGCGCCAATATGGGGCGAATATGACATCTGTACCACTTCAACTGTTTAAATTATTGAAAAATTAATATGTATTAGAATATGTAATCGAGATGAGTAAATATGATGAAAATATTCAATTAGGCTCTTATGTTTGGTAATACAGAATGAAAAATCAGCAACAAGAATTTCGTTTTGTGTTTTGTCACATCATAGAATTTTTTCCCCATAACATTTAAGTCTTACATCATTTCCACATTCTCAAAATTTACATACACACCACTCAGATCTGTATTCACCATTTAATAACACATAATTATCAAAATTGGTTCAGTAGAAAGCCCAGGGCTGATGATTAAAAAAACAGCCAGGTCTTTTAAATATATAGATAATTACATAGTCTTCAACATTGGATGCCATTTTCATGGCACAATTTCATAAATTATCGATACTAGCAATTTGCTCTTTAAATATGGAGATTTTTCATCTCTGACAGCAGGAAGCATATACAATGCTATTTAAAAGCCTACTAAAATTCACCAGTGAATGTATCCTGCAAGAGAAAAATATAAATATATATATATTTATATATAAAGCAACAACAAACAATTATTTGTACAGTACAACGTCTAAAGTTCGGACTTTCAAGCGGCAGTATTCAAGAAAGAAGTGAAAAAACAAAATTGTTGAAACAAAAAAAAAAAGGGTCTAGAACAAAGAAGCTTTATTACTGAATCTTAACTCATGTCTATGTACAGAATAAAAGAAAAACGTCTTAATGATATACTTAAGTTAATAAAGCAGCCCACATTAACTAAAATGTTCCAATAGTTCAGAAAGTTGCAATTTCATCTCAATTGTTTGTTTCCTTAAGGCTGTTCTCAAGTGCTCTGCTCTCAACAAGCACAAAACGTTTTGACACATTTACAAATTCATTTTTTAATGGAAAGTCATAAAATTGGAAAGCCTGACTATGGAAGCAATTTGGAATCGAACTGTTTTCCATTTTTTTGATAAATAAATTACTTATTGAGCTATAAGTGATTTTGATCATGTGACAAAGACGTTTTTCACCCTTTCTTGTGTGATTATTTTTCTTCTGCGCAGAAAATCAGTTCAAAACGTCCACTTTGACACTACTTTCTGAAAAATCTATTGCATTTGCAAAAAAAAAAAAAAAAAACAGAAAACACAGTTCGATTACATAGTTTCTGAACAACACCTGCTAGTTTCATGCATCTCCGAACAAAAATAAATTAATATTTATGTCATAAAGTTGCCCTTTTGGATTTGAGAACAGCTTTAAATAAATGTTTTTGTTTTACTTTTTATTTTGTTATGATTTACTTAATGAAAATGTTTAATTTAGTATTGATAGTTGTTATATGCAATTTTTAATACATGAATATCATATTTTGCCTTTTTATGTAGTGAATTTTCTTTTCCTTATTGGAAAAGCAATATTTTTGATGACCAAAAGTTCGGGCTTGGTAATGTCCCGAGGATTCCGAACTTTAGACTTTGTACTGTACTTGCATATTATCTGTGCTATATCAAGTAAACATACAACTGATAACTGTCTCCAGCAATACTAATTACAGAATTTTTTTTTTCTTTCTACATGGTAAACAAGGTAACATTTTTATTTTATGCCATGTTAAAGGCTACTACAGAAATATTCTTGCCAGGAAAAAAAAAAAAAAAAAGTCAGAATAAATGCTTTTTTTTATCACCTAGTAATTATGTTAAAATTTCATACTAAATTACTGTTTCACATTATAGATTTGTATTACATTGATATACTTTACTGTTATAAGCTGCCAACCTAATACTATGTACTTAGTAAATTAGTACTAAATTAATGTTTTAGAATAAATTTTATATTATTTCCCATTTCTTATATTTATTATACTATCTTATTATTTAGCATTTGTTAACTTTATGTTATTTAGCATTGTTAACAATAATGTGTATTCAATAAACATGTGTCAAATTACTGTTTTGAACATATGTGGCTATAATAAATAAAATTGGCAATTGTCAACCATGTCTTAGCCTGGATAATACGTAAGTACTCAGTTATTTAAAAACTAAATTCTGAACAGTTTGATGTCACAATATTTCTTATGTTTAGCTAAGTTTTAATTCTAATTTCTAAATCTGAATAATTGTTTATTATTCTTTATTAAGAATATTGAGATATAAGTAAATATTACATTTAAAAATAGTCTGTATAAGCTTTTCATTTAAGAATAACTTGTTAATATTCATTATCCTTAAAAACTAAAGTTCATAAATCATAATAAAAGGAAAGCATGCTTTTGACAACTAACACATAAGTATTATCAAAAAGTCACAAGATATATAAATATAATATATATAAATTAGTTAATTAACAGTATCACGAAACAAATAAAACTAAGCATTAATAAAACTTATCTTACTTAAATGTAATTTAATTTTAGCAAAGCAATATGATTTTTGAATTGAATTCAGGTATCCATCTACAGTTTCCTGAATGTCGAATTTTCGAATCATTATCTCGTGCAGCATAATCGAAGAAATATTGCTAGTGTGTATGGTGTGAATTATAACACACACATCACAAGCAATATTCATTCATTTAAAGAGGACTCATCATTTCTTTAAAATCTTCAATTTTTAGTTTGGTATATATTCCAAGAGCATTGGTACGTTTCCTTTGCTTGATCGTCAGCTCTTAAGAACGTATATATACAAATTGTTTTCCTCAAGTCTTTTGCATACATTTATATTTAAAAATGCTACCGAACAAACATTGAAATATATTGTCCATTTGTTACGATGTATATGGACGTCGGACGTGATTCATTAAAATGGTGTCGAAGCGTGATCACCATCAAAAGAAAGGTAAACAAATATAAAATGAGCGGGACGCCGGACCTCATTGCAGAGCGTGTTCAGAGGTGCACTTTGCGCCGCGCGCGCGCTCAGAAGTTTATGCCATGGAGTAGGTCTTATCGAAGAAAGGAATTTTACCATAATTCAATTATTTCATTATTTTTATGGTTCAAAAAAGGTAAAACCAACGACTATATTTCTTCATCCTTCCAAAACATGGTTTTCGTAACAGGAATACATGCCTATGTTCACTCAGATAAAATCTAAAATAGTCGGGAAAAACATCACGTGACCTTCTTTATCTACTTTAGCCCATTTAGCATTTAAAATTAGTTAACCAACCGCACGCAAACTCCGCGCGAGCTGCTCAAAAAAATTGTGTGGGCGATTTGATCACGTGATTGTGCGTTTCCCATACAGCCAAAGACTGCCTCCGGACGTCCTATATGGTCCTATATAGAGCCGAGAGGTCCGATAACCGTCAGATCCTGTACAGAGCCTAATTTGGACGTTCGCAGGACGCCAGAATCCGGACGAACCATCCACGATCGTCCGGTGTTGTCCTGAGAACATCCGTCTCACCTGTACGCATGCGCAAGAAATTCTGACTTCAACTGCTCTCTCCGGTTGTTGTTTAAACGAAAGATTTTTTTTAAACAACTGTGTTCTATTACTTATTTCTTTTAATGAGGATTGAATTTATCCTAAAGGTAAGTAAACTTTCGAATCTTAACTTTTTAGAGTGAACTTTTGAGTTTTGCACTAAAATATAAGGCTTTTGTCCTAATCTATACCATGAGACAGGCAAACTTCCATAGAAAACATATAAACAGTTATAAGCATTTTTCATAAAAATACTCGAAATAATAATGTTGTATGATCGTAAAACAAACCTTTGTTCATTATATTTTTACTGAAATAGTATTATTTTTAAAGATAGATCATTTCGTGAGTCATCAAAACATTGTTTATGACCCATTGTTTGGGTGTTGTGTTAGATATAAAAATACATTAAACATTCATTTTGGTGATGATGAACAAGTAAAAATATTCATAAAGCTTTAAATTCACCTTTTAAATCTATTTAACCATTAAATTTATTTATCTTTAAAAAATCTAATAAAAATACTCGTAAAGTATATTTCATTCCAAGAATAACCTGCTTATAAAATTAATTTTGTATAAGATAAGGATTTTTAAATTTTCTAACTAAGCCTACATGTGGCCCAATAGCAAAGATCCAGTTGGGGACCCTGTGTGACACTTTAACAGCTTCAATTTGCCTTCATTATACATATATACTGTATTAAAAAAGTATTATATAGCTGGTTTTTAGCTTTCTTTTTTTTGGATGGGGGGAGTTCAGTGAGACAAACAGCACCCCTGAAAAAAAGATAAAGTACACTGTTTTAATTCTTCATTTTAAAAAATGTGTCACAGTTGCTTTCTATTGGGTTTTTATGTTGCATTTCTGTGTTGTTTGTTGTTTTGATGTGTTTAAAATCTGTCGTATTTTCAAAGAAAAGATTTTTAGAATAGCTTATTTCATCTGTTTTTCATTATAAATAACATTTTAGCCTTGTCTGTGTTCCCTCTAAGTCATTATTTAAAGACGCTGCACCTGTCTTTTTAAAATTGGCAAAATACACCTTGCTTTCTTTTTTTAATATAGTGAAATGTACCCCTATTTTTGTAAAAATATCTCATAAAACTCTTTGATGAATCATCGTAGTCTAATTGAATGTTCCAATTAAACGTGATTTTTAAATTTTTAATCCATAAAATCATTTAAGTTAATGTTTCTTTGTTTACCATACATAAAAATCACATTTTTTTTTTAACAATCACTACTATTTTAAACATGTTAATGCAATTTTTCTTGAAAAAATAGTTCAAAATATAAGAAACACTCTATATCTCAAATTGAAACATCATGTAGGTGCAAATATTGGCACCTGTTTAGTAATAAATGTTTTTGAATCATGTAATAATCACATTGTTTTATTTATTTTATTTAAAGTATTCTTCCCTGTATTTATTTTCTGTTTACAGTAGTAAACACTAGGCCTGGTAGCAAAATTTTTTCAAATTCTTGCTCCATCCCATATATTTTGTTCTGCAAGCCCAGTAGCAGAAACAGTGCAGCACGGCAGCGGGCATTGTAGATTATATTAAACTTTGCAGATTAATCCACCAAGTTAAAAAGAAATGCTGGGGTTAAAAAATAGCTGAAATTTGCTTAAGTTGCTAGATTTATTGTATTTATTGTGTCCTTATATTATATTTTCTTTATAAAGGGAAATTTTGATTACTTTAAGTGTTTTTGTCATTTCTTATGATAGTAGGCTTATTGAGTCGCAGATAAATTTTAGTTTGCTGCAGACTGACCCTGAAAATTCTGCTTCTGGGTCTGCAAGTGTACATGATCTTAAAACTGAAAGTAAATAATACCATTTTTATTGGTACTTTTTTAATAATTTTAACTGGATGTCTAAACTCATTATTAATTTCAGTACTTCTCTGTTATCCCATCAATCACTTTTCTTAAAAAAAAATTATTGCCAAAAAATTTCAACAACTAATAAATAAAAAGTAAGAATGTTATCATTGAAGTTAAAAAAAAAAAAAAAAAAAAAAAAAAAAAAATCAGAAAAGCTCTGCTTACTAATTTGCTAACTATCAATTTTAAATGATATATTTTATAATACACTATTATTGAAAACTGAAATAAAAATCTTGCATATTTAATACATTATTTTTCTTAACTGTCCCTCTCGTCTGGTGAATGTTTAAGCGATATCAATTTAAACAAATCTATTATATGAAACTATGCATCATAAAATTTGTTCAATAGTTTTTCCTCTTTTAATATCATTTTGTTGCTGTTTAAGAACATAATTGTTATTTTAATCAACAAAATATCTAATAAATCAGTAAAACATCATTAAAAACAGATATAAACACATTTGACATCAAGTAAATGTGCCGCTACGATCATGTAATTTTGGCATTCAATTTTATAGTTTGATGGTAGCTTTTTCGGTACTCCTCCATTATCTTGTCGACTGCTTTCAATAAAAATAACTTTGGCTAAAATAGGATTAAATGCCAAAGATATATGATTGTAGCGTTACATTCACTTGATGTCAGATGTTATTTTAATCCATAATATTATATATGATGTGTTTATGTCATCTTATATGTGATATCTTATATGTGTTTGTCATCAGGGAATTTTTAATTTGACCTTTTTCTGTATTTTTAATGGTGTTTTATTGGTTTACTAATTATTTCATTAATTAACATAAGAGTAAAGCTTTTAAATGGTGGCACTATGATATTAAATGAGAAAGAGCTTGAAAAATTTGTGATTCATAGTTACCTACAATAGATCCATTTCAAATGACCATTACAAACATTCACTAGCCGATAGAGATAATTAAGAAAATAATGTAAACAAATAAATATCCAAGATTTCTTTTTCTGTTTTAAGATATTGTTAATTTATTGTTTAACATTATTGATAGCTGAAACTTTAGTGAGTGAGTCTTTTCCAAATTTTTTGTTTTTGTTTTATTTTGGTTTTTTTTGTGCAGGGGAGGAGGGGGGGGGGGTGTCCAATGGCTTCATTCTTCCATTTGTTTACTGTGTATTACAAATTTTAAAATTGGAGTTTGTTACGATAGAATAGTTTTTTTTTTAATTTTAATGAAAAGGGTCAAATATCCAAGATTCCTTTTTCTGTTTTCATTAATTTTGTTGTTTAAAATTATTGATAGCTGACACTTTAAAAAGTGGGGCTTTTCCAATGCGCTAATTATTTCAACCCTGATCGTGAAAGGGATTTTTATTGAAAATAACCATGCGATATTTCTAAGATATTTGTAATTTTATGCCAGAAGTTTAATATGAGTTTTATTTTATTACTTTATTGAATAACAGTTATTTATTCACTTATTTTAAGTATATATTTGTGATTTAATAAAATAGTTTGAAAAAGTCTGTAATTTTCAAATGTTATATTTTTAAAATGCTCACTGTACTATGAATTATTTCTTTAATTTTTCAAATGTTTCAATTCACATGATTTTCATTTTGTGCCAATTATTATGCTTGGCGACAGTGGTGTCTGTATAACGGAAAAGTACCTCCATTTATTTATTAGGCATTACATACAGTTTGTTACGATACAATAGTTTTTATTATTATTATTATTTTTTTTTAATGAAAAGTTGTCAATGGGTAGAGCTTTTTATTTTATTTTTTAAACCTCGCACAATATTACTATTTTATGACTTTATTTATAAAATTATATACACAGACATGAAAATTAATGGTTCAAATTTTAATGTAATAGGTATCACTAAAGTCAAGAATTTCTTTTAAGCAAACAATAATGTTGATTATTTTCTCACAGCTTGTTAGTTTCTCTCCTGCATAGTGCAAAAGATGGGATAAATAATCTGTTAGTCACAATGCTTGTTTGTAATGAGCAAAGTCATATAATTTTATTTTACTTAAATTTGCAGAAGTTTTTCTAAATACTATATTAAGTAATCAAAATAAATATTCCTATATTTAATATATTCCTGCTTAGATTTCTTTACTGTTGCTAGTTTATTTTACAATTTGATTCAAATTAAATTTGAAACCATTTTTTCTATTACATTGTACTTTACTTGACAAAAATTTTAATCTTATAAAGCTTAAAAGCCTTATCTTTCTAAAAACTGATTCATTATCTGTATTATATAAAACTAAATATATTTATAAATATTAATATGTTTGTTTACATCTTGAATTTATTTAAACATAATTTAAAAAAAAATCCGTTGATTTAAATCATGATTAAAACTAAATTGATTTAAAAAAAATGAACCCTGCGATGGAATAATGGAGAAGTACTTTAATTTCTTTGAATTTGTTTAGATCGAATGTAAAGATAATAGAAGCTGCTTAATGCCACGTGTGATCATTTATATTAAATTTTATTTTGAATTGATTTGACTTTTGTATCTTCAGTTATTTTATTTATTTTTTGTAGGCACAAACTGTAGGATCCAAAAAGTCCCAGCATGGATAAATGAAGGTTAAAAAGATACTGCAAACATCCAGCATTCAAAGCTCAGTTCTACATAAAATGTTAAAGAAATTAAATTTCAAAATTGGTAAGTTTTTAAGTATTTCTGAATAAGGGTCCATAACAATAAAAATTCATATCAAGTCTATGCATATTTGTATCTCCCTGTTATATATTCTTTAATTATACTTTTCTGCAGCAAAATTATAATTGATATTTTTTATTGATTTTTTTAATTGATTATAATTAAATTACAATTGATTTTTTTTTATTGACATAACTGCAATTTTAATGTAATCAAATGATAATCATAAAAAAAATTTAACTATTTTTACTTCAAATGTATCTATATATTAATTAAATTAAAATTTACAAAGAAAATATAAACAATTTTTTGCAACAAATTTAGTCGAAAACAGCTTTTATAAGTAAGTGAAAATCCATGTTTTATAATTTTCATCAATAAATATATTGAGAAAATTAATTATTATTTATTAACATGTATATTGAGAATCTAAAACTTAAAAGTAAAATGTAGTTTTGGTTTGGGTTTAGACTTGGCAGTTATATCAAAACTAAATATGTGGGAATTGAAAATTATATATTATATGCGTTCAATTGTGGTGTCATTTTGGTGAGAAACCAGGTTTGCCGGCTTTTTTTTTTTGGGGGGGGGGGGGGGGTAACCACTTTTAAAAAGCTGGCTTTTATTGAAAAAAAGCCGGTTTTTATTTTTTAAAGTTGGTTTACAGCTAATTCGTTTTAAATTTGGATAAATTAATTTATAATACGTTTATAAATATTTTCTACTGAGTAAATTATACATTTCTATTAAATTTTCTCAAATAAATAAGTCTTTATAACTGCTAGAAAGCAACTGTGAAGGCATTATGTCTGAAAAAATATATACATAAATATTGAAAAGAATATAAGTTAGACTCAAAAAAAAAATAAATAAAATTTCTCTAAATAAAATTTTGAAAAGCTTGTTGCTAAGCATATTCATGCATATGCTATTCATAATATTTTTAATACTGAGAAAATGACGTTTTTATTATGACTATGCATAATTTTAAATGTTTACTAGAAATAAAATAAGACTTGTATATTAATAGTTCTTAAAATTAATTAAGTAATAAAGCATGTAACTAAGTAACCATTGTCCTCTTTAATTTTATAAAGCTGTAAAAATGAAAAAATTCGGGGGGTGTGGGGGGGGGGGTTAAGGGTCAGTCAGTGTAAACCAGATAAAGCAGTTGGTATGGCGCTTTTCAAATTTACCTAACATATTTGCAATTCTAACTACAAATCACTCGCAGAACCATCTAAGTTTTATTCCAGTATTAATGTCTTCATTATTGAGAAATTGGGTTACTTATTAAATTCTAAATCAATTAAATGTCATTAAAACTAATTAAAAGCACTTTAAAATGTGTAGTATATAATTACAATGTTTCATTGTATAAAAGCCAATTATGGCCAAAAAAAGCCGGTTAAAACCAGTAAAAGCCACCGGCGTGGCTTTTTTTAAATTTTAGCCGGCTTTTTTGCAGCCCTGTTAGTAACCTACTCTAAACAAACAATTGCTAGCTGTTGTATTTTCTATTTTGATATCTCACAGCTAAGTGTTTTAACATTATATGTGGGGGTAACATTTTCTATGATATATAAGAAAAAATGAAACACAACAAATGTTGTTTGAAGTCAGTTTCCAACCAAAATGTTAAATACTGAAATCATACTAAAGCGTCTTTTGAAAGAGGAGGGGGGGAGGGGTAATTTGCTAATTTTTATAGAATGAAAGATTTAAAAATAACATTTATAATAATGCCAAAACCACAATAATTTGTTCCTTTAAAATTGCATCATTTATATACTTAAAAAACAATATTATGTAGATGAGGGATCTATAACACAATCCAAATTTGTTTTTGAACTGCAGGGATATTGATTGAACTCTTTGTATTATTATTTTTTTTTTTTTTAACTAGTTCTCCTGTAAATTAGTCAAATGCAACTGAAAAATAATTTCAACAGAGACATGATATATTACAAAAATTGGTATTAAATTAAGTTGGAAAAGCTACTCTCAAAATTCTGAGACTGAAACGCTAAACTTTTAAAAGCTGGCTTTTTCTTCTTTTTTTAGAATACATTCATATAAAGTGAAAATCATTTTGTTTTTTGAGAAATTTAAAAAGTTTTTATTTTATATTTTTTTAATTAATTTTAATTATGATCATGACGACGCAACTTACAAATAAACTGTTTAAGATAAAAGTTCCAATCAAGGGTTGGGGGGGGGGGGGGCGAAGTGATAGAAAATGTACGTCAACTGGGAACCTTAAGGCTCCTGTCCCTGCCAGCGAAGGCACTCAAGAGCTAATGTGAATCATTTGGGGAGGGATTTTTCTAATATCTCGTTTGCATTTCGACATTTTAATATAATTTTTTTTGTATTGGATAGCCGAGTTTCCATCTCTACATCGCACCTTTTTTACTTTTTCAATTTGAGTTGCAGATATTTTTTAGAATGACACTTTCATTTTCAGAACCGGTTTAGAAAGTGAAAGTAACTTTATAAAAAATTTCTGAGTCCAAAAGCTATGATTTATATTTAAGAAAAAATGAAACAGAGCAAATGTTGTTTGGTCAGTTTCTAACCGAAATGTTAATACTGACATCATACAAAAGCGTCTTTTGTAAGCCAGGTGGGGTGGGGGGGTGGGGGGTTAATTTGCTAATTTTTTTATAAAAATTACCAATTTTTGTAGAATGAAAGATTTAAAAATAACATTTATAATAATGCCAGAACCACAATACTTTGTTCCTTTAAAATTGCATCCTTTATATACTTCACAAACAATACTATGTAGATGGGATCTATAACACAATCCAAATTTGTTTTTAAACTGCAGGGATTATTGATTAAAACTCTTTGTATTTTTTTTTCTTTTTTTTTTTTAAACTAGTTTTGGGAAATAGTCAAATGCAACTGAAAAATAATTTGAACAGAGACATGATATACTGCAAACATTGGTGTTAAATTAAATTGGAAAAGTTACTCTCAAAATTCTGAGACTGGAAGGCTAAACTTTTAAAAGCTGGCTTTTTCTTCTTTTTTACATTCATGTAAAGTGAAAATCACTTTGTTTAGATTAAAAAAGCTTTTAATATTTTATATTTTTTAAATTAATTTTAATTATGATCTTGATGACGTAACTTACAAATAAACTGTTTAAGATAAAAGTTCCAATCGAGGGGGAAATAGAAGATGCACGTTAACTGAGAGCCTTAATGAAGCATAATAAATTTGATTATGTGAATAACCTTAAATATGGCAAAGCAATTCAAATTTTCTTACATATGTTAATTCTCAAGTAATTTTTTATGCATACATTTTTTTTTTATTTAAGTAAAAAGATTGGGAACTTTTATGTTTGCCAGGTGCAAATCCTGCCAACCACAATTTTTTTCTCGTTAGTGACAGCTTTTATTTTTTGCTATGGAAATTAGAAATAATACTTTGATCATGAAATTAAATATTTTGCTTTGTGGTCTTCTTTATAAATTTTTGTTTTTATAAAACTTCTTTAAAAAGACAGTGTGAGAATTTTTTTATTTTTTCTGTATTTTAACTGATATTAGTAAAAGGCATGTATGTAATTTAATGAAAATTATGTATTTTAAATGAAATAAGTGAAGGGTTTATATTTAAAATTAAATGAATTCAACACAAAGTAGGGCTATAAAAGGAATTTTTGTCAATTTATCACCTGATATACTAACATAAAAGTAGTACCAATACCAAGTTAGAAATTAAAAATTCTCTTATTTTCTTTTACACAAAATTTTGTTTAACTCCTCTAGCCATAATGATATTTTACTCTGAATTTTTATGTTTTGAAAATTATTTGTTTCAGATGCTGTTGAGAAAGAAACTTATATCAAGGGCACACATTGAAAGAGTATTAAAGGCATAGTTACAACATGTATAAGAACGTAAATGTTATGTAAAAAAAAGTCTATAAATGTAAATTAAAGTACTTTAAATGTATTTGTTGGTGTTGTTATTTTACAGTATTTTTTTCTTTCTTAACAGTGATTTAAAACGTATGTACTTCAGCAATTGCATTGTTTAAAACTTAAAATTCATGCATTCTAAAGCAGCGAGTAAAATAATTGTATAATTATTTTAAAATATTACATCCATACTGGAATAGAAGATGTAAATAGATTTAGTTACAGGAGTTTATTAAGTATTTTGTAAAGAATATCATGATGTGAAGTGATTTTAATATATTTTTTATGTGTTTAATGGCAAGCTTTTCATTTATTTACTATAAAAAATAATAAGGAATTCAATGGATCTCAGACATAGAACAACTAGATTGAATGTACTATTTATTATTTCATTAAAACAAAAACTTGACAGAACAAGTTATCAGGTAAGAAGTTTTAGATATAATAGAATCTAATGGTATAAATATTATGAAACTTTTATGATCTTGTGTGTTTTTACTTCAAGCCAAAGGGAAGAGAAAATATACCTAATTCTACCCTACCTAAAAATAGAAGTTTTTATTGCACTTGAAAAGAATGCCTATTTAATTGCTTTCATATTTAAAATCTGACATCATAAAATGTTATTATTTTCTTTTGATTTATCCTAAAAATTAAATACTAAAAATTTTTGGTTTGTTTAAAGTAAATGTAATATATATAATTGATTATTAGCAGTAAATATTGAGCTAAATGCTTACATACTTTTAAAAAATGTAATGTATTTCTCTTGAATTTTAATTTAAAGAAATGTAATTAGTTCAGAAAAAATATATAACAAATACAAAACATATTTGTTACTTGAGAATGAAGTATTTTCATTCTGAGTTTTCATTATTTCTTCGCCATGGAGTAGGTAATGTTCTTTATCTGTTTTTATAAATCATGAAAAAAAAAAAAAAAAGAGTATGAGAAAATTGATGCTGCAGAAGAATCGATAAAAATTCTGAGAATTTTTTTGTTAAAATGTCATTTAGTGCATACTCAAATTTTTCATTTTAAATGAAAACTTCTTGCACATTCACAATTTCAATTTTGAAACTAAATACATGAAATTTTTAAACAAGTTTACTACATTTTTCAATTCTCTCAAATGAGACATGTCTTAAATTGTGATTTTCTAAATACACGTACACACATGAAGTTTGCAGACATTATTTTAATACGAAATTTTATTTCTTTTAAGTAGGGTCTGTATTGAGTTGTAACCGATGTTTTCGATGGTGGCCTTTCCCCTGTTGTATCTCAAAAATCTGATTAAAATAAAAATTTTGACAGTGTTAAAAAACAAAGATTTTACCCTCTTATTTATTTATTTTTTTAGAAATATTAAAATTGCTATTTAACTTTATTTTTACCTATATTAAATAAAAAAAACTGCAAATTTGATGTATTTATGAATTTAAATGACTGTGGAAAAGTATGAGGAATATCAAAAGAATGAAATTAAATTTATTTAATATATATATAACAATTGGTGTTGAATTCAGAGGGTGGCCCAGGAGGGAATCCTCTTCTTCCCCATATAGAAGGTTTGAGATTTATCCCTTTTAATGAACGAAAGTGCAATTTGACCCCCCAGATCTCTAAAATACACCCCCCTCCCCTGCCTGGAGCCACAGAAATCCCTCCCCGAGAGGTCTGAATTCTATACCGATAACAATATTTAACAATTTTTTAAACTGTTCTAAGAAAATGAGGAATTTTTTATGCATTCAGCTAGTACTGATAAAATTTGTTACTTTTTCAAAAATTTCAATTCGGTTACTTTTTCATCACTAATTTTAATGCAGATTTTGCTTAGGAGTAAAATTCATTTGTTAGAAAAGTATATTAAGTCTAGACCAATAGACCCTTGCAAGGCTTTCGCACTGTAATCTTTACTGTAAATTAAGTGCATTTTTCCTAAATTTATATTTGCAATTTTTTTTTAAACCAAACAAATTGTACTAATAGGAGCTATGTCAAAAGCTTTTCGTATAAAATCCAACTCAACTTTGTGTATTTACCTAAAAAGGGGTGTTGAAATCAGAAAAAAATGTGTATGATGATATTAATGTAAAAGTATAAAGAAAATTCAGTTTGTTATATTAGATATGGGCGAAGAATCCTATCCAGTGATACCCCATTCATCGTAGGCTACTTATTAGTTGAAAAAAAGAGATGTTGATAACAGAAATAATAAATAATTTTTCTCTTGAAATGAACTGATATTTTCTTCGTATTCATTTTTCATGCTTATTTTTAAATATTTTTAGTATAATTTATTTATATTGAAAGATTCCTATATTTGCGAAAAACAACCGGAAAAATAATCATACAAAAAGAAATCTATTAAAATATATTTTTCAATAATATAAATATAAGATTTTAAAAATCAAAAAATGAAGGGGGTTGCAATTGCCCCACCTGTCCTTTCTAAATGATGCTTCTGATTTTTATTAATTTTATTTTACACTGACATTTCTATCAAAAAATAGTGGTAACCTGGACAACAATTGTCCAGGCTACCACTATTTTTTAATAGAAATCTTTCAGTGTGCGCCGTCGCTCAGTTTAAGATAAAATTAATAGAAATCTGAAGCCTCATCTAGGAAAAACAGGGTGGGGCAATTGCCCTCCCTTCCTATTTATTTTATTTTTTTATATAAAGCGTCCGCTACTGATCCGAAGAGCATCCTATGAATGCCGCATGCCGGACGAGCAGAGGATGCAAATTCTATTTGTTTTATCTGGTCCTATGAGCGTCCTACTGTCATCCTATGAATGGCTGAAAATGACGTCCGAAGGACGTGATTAGGTGTCTCTTTCTGCTCCCCCGCGGACGTCCGCCGGATAACGATGGGATATTGTAGGACGTCCGACGGACGAGGCAATATACTGCATAGGACGTCTTTCGTATGTCCTGAGGACGTGTTTGTGTTGTATGGGTTTCTGCTTATGTGTTATTGGTTGTGCTTTGTTTGGTAGGTTGATTGATACAATTTAAGAATTCAACTGGTGATCTAAAAATTTTAACTTTTTAACAATTTTCTTTTTATTTATTTAAAAATGATTTATCAGTTGATTTATATCTTCTGTGATAAATAGAATGCTGTTAGTAAACCAAGATTCTGATATCAACATATGAGATTTGTTTGTAATCTACTATACTGGATGGATTTCAATGGAATTTGCACTGTTAGTTAGACAGTTTTTCAGAGTAGGTTTTAATATATATATTTCTTATTTTATGATTGCATATTTTAATACCGTGTGGATAACAGACCAAAATACATCATAAAACATGAGAAATAAATGGCATTCAAAATTCTGTTAGTATAAGCAAAATACTTACTTATACTTTCAGTAAAAAATTTATAAACATTCTAATCATACTTTATTCAATACAAACTAGGCAGCAGACCTATATATTTTATCTCTTTAAAAAATATATGTACAGATATTTTTAGTTAAAATAATTTACAACTATTACATTTTATTTTTATAATGTTCAAAGTAGAATATGATTTCTAGCCTAGTCTGGATAAAAATTCACTCGTAAAGTACTCAAAAAAAAAAAAAAAAAAAAAAAAAAAAGGAATTATTTTACGTGCAAAAGGATATTTTCGTACAATATATATCATTTTTTCATTTGGATTTGCTTAATGTTTATATCATTATACATATACATACTACATATATAATCACTTAGAAACAAAACTTTGAATATTTAAAAGGCGTTCAGATCTAAAACTTTCATCTCGAAATACCTCATTTTCTCACATTTAAATGAGTATTTTATTATTATAATAAAAATACACGTGCCTCTGTATAACAAAAATAAAAAATATATTTTCATCAAAAATATCTTATTCATTATGAAAAATATAAAACAACCAATAAACAAAACAAAAAAAAAAAAATTGTGACACAATGTGGGACTGGAGGGATTCGAACCCACAATCCCTAGTCTCGAGTTCACTGCCTTATCCATTCGGCCATCCAGCACACGTTCCTTTTGCAACAAAATATCTTTATAATTAGCACCTTAATTAATCAAATCCATGATCTGTTCCTGAACATACTACGTGTTATTCCATACATGATATGGACCCACTCCATGTTCCTGTCTCCTGAGCTCGCGCGCGTAACGTGCGTGCTTCTTGAACACACTCGCAGTTACCAGCTGGGCTTTCGCTTTTACAGATTATCGCTCTTGGCGAACTCTTGTTTGGCTACGAAATGAAAACTGTTCTCTGATTGGTAGTCTACCGTTGCATTTTTATCACGTCGTTATAACTTTTATCGTTGCGTGGTATAAATTTAATTAATCTTCTTCTACGAGTCTCCGGTATGTTCATGAATGTAATTACTCATTAACGATCTTTATAATTTTATATTTTCAAACCTTACTTAATAGCAACGGCTAGTAATACTTTGACTTGATTATGTACCTTCTTATCTCATCAAAACGAAACATATTTTCAAGGAATAAAATAAAGATTTTCCTTCAATATACAAAGGCGTTTTAGGTAGGTAAGTACAGCTTTGAATGTTATATATTCTTAAAATGGTTTATTTTCTATAATAAGGATAGCCCCCTCCAAGGTAGTTTGTTCGGGACAGGCTTAACAAGTGTACAACTTCGTACTCTCTGGCAACCTTTTAAACACTTTCCAACAATGTTGGAAAGTGTTTATGAATTCGGTTTGTCAGCCCGGCTGTCCACGCTCTAACACACGTAAATAGACTTGGATTTCCACCCAATTTAAATATGTTAATGATGCTCACCTTGGCATGTTCGATATTGCACATATGAAGTGGGTATCATTAATAGATCATTTACAGTGCCACTCAAAAGGATTTCATTGCAGTATGGTATATAGGGAAAAATGGTTTACCGAGTATTTTAATGACTACGCTATTTCAAATGTATTGAAATTGATATAAATTGCCGCACTTCACTACATAATTATTATGATAAAATAGGGCATTGATAGCATTTGTCGTTCATTTACATGGACACACAAAAGAAACTGGTTACAGTACTACTTTTGAGCAATAATTGTTGGAAGTGCGTTTTCAATTTCGGTATGCTCTTTTAAATTTAACTAACTTTTTGCATGTTACATATTTTGTATAAATTCTATACCTTGTAGCCATTCTCCTTATTAGCGGAAATTGCTGAAGGGGAATTTTCAACTGAGGTATGTATTTCCTAACTGAACTAAATTTTTGCATGCATCTGGAGTTAATAGATACAAATCTTTATATCATATCGAGGAATACAGGGCTGCTCAAAGAATTCAGATAATTTTCCGATTGTAGGTGGGAACAGCTAAAATTGGGTTTTCAAATGTGTTATGCTTTTCCGTATGGTTGAATTAGGCATAATATTTTATATTTTTAACCCTTTCAGTAAGAAGGAGCTGGCTGCGGTTATACATTCGTAGTACGAAGAAGTTTTCCACAAGAGTGGCTACATTGTACGGCAGCGTAAGCCGCAAAAACATGTTTTGCGGCATTCATAGAAATCTCCAGCATGATTGACACTAAACTGTTCATTCAGACTGCAACAATCATAGGTGACTGATATTTAACGTGTTTAAAAAACATTTCTAAAAAGTTAATGCAGCTTTGTCGTAGCCTTAACCAATCCTCAGCCAAAAGCCGATTTCGACGGAATCGTATCTCGCGGATCAGATGGCTTAACATTTTAAAATCATTCTATTTTTTCACAATTCATTAATTAAAATAAATGGCATTGATATAAATAATATGTTCCAATATCACAAAATTAAAATAAACTGCAAAACTAATAGTGTAACATAATAAATAACAAAACTAGGCATAGATGCCGTATCTTCCCTCAGCCGTTGTTGTTTTGAATTGTTTGGTGATTTTTTGTTGGCGTGTTGGCGGTGTTTATGAATATGACAAACTCGATATGGAAACCCCGTGTGACGTGTTGTGTTCTGGAAACCCCTGAGAAGCTTAGAATTTTGGGTACTTTTCGGTTAGCCGGGCGCCAGTGTTATATATACATATTTATATACATACATGTATGTATATATATATATATATTTACATATATATATGTGTGCATATATACAATATGTGTATATGTAAATACATACAATCGGACCTCGATATCTTGAACCTCCTTATCTCGAAAAATGAAATTTCCCCTGCATTTCCATCAAAATTCTTATGTATTTTCCATAGCTATCTCGAAATATATTCAAAAGAAAATATTAGAACTGAAGCATTTAGTACTATTGCTATGTTAGAGAAAACTGTGCAATTGCAAAAAGATTCTGCAAGACGGCAGACTTCAATTAAGTACTTTTTCTTTCGAAAAAACTGAATGCATTTCTTAATGCAAAATGGGTATTATTTAATCAAAACAAGAATGCGTGCCAAACAATTAAAACAATTTTGAAATTATTAAAACTCTGAGAAGTGTAATTTGTTAATTATTAGTAGATTATGTGTAGCTTTTGATGAATCTTATTTTTCACAGCAAAAAGCAGTTTGTGAGATTAGAATTTTTTAATTTTGTCAAAACCTTGATAACTCGAAAACTCTATATCTCGAAATTTTTTCTCTTCCCTACAGATTCGAGATATCGAGGTTCCACTGTATGCACCTATGCATACATGTATGTATATAAATATGTATATATAACACTGGCGCCTGGCTAACCGAAAATTACCGAATTTTGTGCATGTATTTTGATATCGTATATCGTGTTCTATCTCTGTCTTTTTATTTTTGTTAAATTTATTGGATGTATTTCATTGACTATAGTTTCTGTAGTCCGTTTAAACGCTCTTGCTGAAGTAATTAAGAAATATGAGGAAATTTTGACAAGAAAGGAGGTTTGTTTATAGCGTGTCAATGCGTATTTAGCCTATTTTGGAAAATGACGGCGGTGTTATGAGAGAGATTTTGTGCTGGAGGCTTTAAGAAAGCAGATGTCTGTTAAGGTATGTTGATAATTTTATGTAGGGTAGATGATCCAGTTTCGGCCACATTGGATCAATTTGTCTAATATTTAGCCTGTGAATTGATGCTAACAAATAATATGCATTCTTACACTTTAAGCAAACTCTCTTTTATCATTTACAATATCATTTGTTTATTTTTTGATAAAATGTGACTTGCAAAAAAAATAAATGCATGAAACTGTAGCGTGTGCTTACATTTATTAAGATTTTTGCTTAGCTGACAAGTTTTCAGAATCTTTCAACATTAGGCACTTGTAAGGTTCTATTTGTTCTGAAACAAATTTCTATTAGGTTTTATGAGGTAAGCTTTCTCTCTACTGCAATTTTACATTTAAATTAATTATTTTAACAGTTTAATGGAGGGTGGCCAAAACTGGTGCATTAAATTTGCTATATGTACCAGTTATGGCCATGGTGGCCAAAAAGGGTACAACATATGTATATATGTTGTACCCTTATATACTTTTACCCTTATATACCCTGTTATATACTTTTGGCCACATGATTCATTATCATTATAGAGGGAGTTTTAGCCATTTAATAAATTTAAGAACATCTGGATAAATCAAAATCGATTTAGTTTTGTTTTATATAGTAATGGCTTCAATAATAATAAAAAAAAAGCAAGACTAATGGCAGTTCTATAAAAGAGATTTTGTTATTCTCTGTCCAATAGATAATTCACTTTAGAAAGAAGGACATTGTGCTAGTCACTAAAGAAAATATAATATTGTGTTTATTTTTGATAAAACAAAAGGGGAGGTGATATGTAATTTTTAGATATGATAAATAAACTAAAACATAAATTTTTAAAGATTTTACAACTTATAAATTAAAACATTCAACAAAATTATAGCATGATTTAATTGCTTGTATTTTTCCTAAAGAAATGAAGACGTTCCATAATTTTTGCAATATTTCAGGCACACAGATTTAGAAATACTAAATATTGTGAAAATCTTTACTAGAGACATCTAAATACAAGTAAGAATGTATTTCACATTATTTAAAAAGAACAGGATTTATTTTACCAAGTTTAAAAGAGATTCTGTGCTCTTAAAAAATGGCCTAGAGGGAACACTGCTCTAAGATAGGTAGTAAAATTAAGGCCATTCAAAATGTAATGCCAGCACTACAAGCTAGCAAAGTTTTGGAGTAACCCGTTCTTGCCTTACATGACATCAGAAGTTTGTAGGACAGACACCACTTTTCTCTAATAATGTTGAATCTCAAGTAGTAAATCTGGGAATTAGGAATTGAAGTTAAAAATCAATTGGAAAAGTGGATTTTAGATATTGTCAGAATACCATTTCCTATAAAAATGGAACAATTTTTAAGATTCTGTCCAGAAAATTGTAGCCAGCAAGATAGAAACTCCATTTCAAGATGGAAGACCAGGCATGAAATGGTATGATTCGCTTCTGAAATTACACCCTAAAATAACTTGCAAAGAAGCAGGGTACATAAATAAGGCACAAGCTAATATAAATCAAAAGATGATTTCAAGAAGTATAACTTTTTGATGAAAATCAAACCAAAATCAGAAAATGCTTTCAAGAAATATAACTCTTTGATGAAGATTCAAGTGTTCTAAACAAGCCACAATCCATGAATAATTATAAAACTGATTAAATAGTTAATCTTTATGTCCTATAGGCACTGTTGTTCCTTTTATGAATCAAATTTAAATATATTTTTTGTTTTTTAATTGAAATTTTCTGTTAAAATCAACATAATTATATTTTACTTGATGTTTTTATCAATTCATAAAGAAATTTGCAAAATTCTATTAATACAGCAAACAAATATATGTGTGGTAAAATAGATGTTGCATAAAAATGCTTTATTTTTACTTATTATCAATTAAAATGTTTGTTAAACTACATGATATTGGAGTGGCCAAAACTGGTGCATAGAGATGGCCAAAACTGGTACAAATTGGAATAAATTACTTGATGAGTTATTACTCACAATCTAAAATATTCTATAGAAAGTCATTATAGCTAACAGAAAGACAATTAAATTTACTGAAGAATGATGTTATTATGATTTAATATGCTTCAATCGGTCAAGAACTGTAAAATTTCTATTTCAAATTTTCTCTAAAAGTGGCCAAAACTGGTGCATCTACCCTATATTTTGTTGCTTTAAGAGTTTTTTACATTTTGAGATTGCTACAAAATGAGAACTGCTGAATTTTGAGAATGCTATACCGCGAAAAATGCTGAATTCGGCGATGTTTTTTTTTTTTCAGTAAATGTGCGCAAAGTGCTCATACAACTATTGCTTATTGCCACTTTAGGGAGTTTCGTTTTTTATCTATATTTTGCTGCTTTAAGAATTTTTTACATTTTGAGATTGCTACAAAACGAGAACTGTTGAATTTTGAGAATGCTATCCCGCGAGAAATGCTGAATTCGGCAGTGTTTTTTTTCGGTAAATGTGCACGAAGCCCTCATATAAGGATTACTGATTGCCAGTTTAGCGAATTTTGTTTATTATTTGCATTTTATTTTCGTTAACACAAAACATGCGTATAAACTGGTGCTTGGCGACATTTACTACTTGGTGGAAAAGGGGTTTTCACGCCAAGAAGAATTCCAAGATGGCGGCCGGGGGGAACTTATGACATCTGTTCCCAAAACTAATAGTGTAACTTGTAAGAGAGTAATCACACCCACATAACACATAAGTTTCTGTGAACGCTGATTTTAGGTGGAGCGGTGGTAGTATACAGAAAATATTTCATGGTTGCCGCCAATGGGCGGCAAGAGTAAGAGATGTAAATTTTCCGGAAAAATTGGAGTGGCTGAAAAAAAAAGTTTTTTTTCCAGTTTTTTTCTGGAAAAATCGGAAATATTGGAAAAATTGATTTCCCATAAATGTTTCTCAAAAATAAGTTATATTTTCTTAAAAAGTATACAATAACAAACTTTTTTAACATTTAGGCACACAAAAAAAAATATTTTCCCATTACATGTGAATATGTTATTTAAAAAAAAAGAAAAAAAAGCCAGCTTTTAAAAGTTTATACTTTGTCTCAGAATTCTGACAGTCGCTTTTCTTGCTTAATTTAGCACCAGTGTTTGTAATAAATCATGTGTCTGTTGAAATCATTTTTCAGTAGCACTTGTTTAATTATATCAGTAGAGCTAATTAAAAAAAAAAAATCTTTATTTTCAACCACTATCACCGTAGTTTTAAACTGTATTGTTCATCTCATCTACATAGTAGGGTCAGGTGGGGTGGAATGGGTATAAAAATACAAATTTTTGAAATGATTATGGAATCATTCCTATTTGGAAAGGAATTTGTAGAAAGCAATGATTCAGTGTTTACATTGCATTTATAGACATCACATTTTCATTGTAATTGTTTTTTAAAAGATTATTTATTAATGTTAAAAAAAAGTTTTTCTGATGACTGTTTTTATACCCATTCCACCCCATGGGGTGGAATGGGTAACCAAGTTTAAAAAGCATTCAAAGCAACCAATAATACAAATTTCAGTGTATTATATATTTTGTTACATCAAATTATTTATTGACAATTATACTGACCAATTTTTTTCTCATTAAATACATAATGTCCCTGATTATTAAGTGTTGGTTGGCTGAGCTTTCTTAAAGTTGTTTGCTGTCTATTTCTACCTTGTCATCTTTGTTAGGAAAGGTATAGAAGTTTCCTACTGGTGATTTATGCAGGAATTTTACAATGTAAGTAAGGGGGCCTGGTGTTTCAATCACTTGGGCATTAAAATATTTTTTAGATTTTTTTTCCCAAGTATTTTTTTCTTAAGCCTAATCATATATCCATTTCACCCCGCTTTACATTTTTAATTATAACTTTAAAAAAATAAAGAATTTTTCTGACATGTTTGTTTCAGTCAATAAAGGATACTGCTGTGTACAAACTATGCAGTGAAAAAAATTATTTCTGCAATAAAATAAAAAAATACAATAAAGTTAATGTAGCACTAAGTGACGTTGACATTTAGGGTAGATGTACCAGTTTTGGCCACATTTAGAGAAAATTTGAAATAGAAATTTTACATTTCTTGATCGATTGAAGCATATTAAATCATAATAACATCATTCTTTAGTAAATTTAATTGTCTTTCTGTTAACTATAATGACTTTCTACAGAATATTTTAGGTTGTGAGTAATAAATCATCAAGTAATTTATTCCAATTTGTACCAGTTTTGGCCACCCCTGCACCAGTTTTGGCCATCTCTATGCACCAGTTTTGGCCACTCCAATATCATGTAGTTTAACAAACATTTTAATTAATAATATGTAAAAATAAAGCATTTTTATGCAACATCTATTTTACCACACATATATTTGTTTGCTGTATTAAGAGCATTTTGCAAATTTCTTTATGAATTGATAAAAACATCAAATAAAATAGACTTATGTTGATTTTAACTGAAAATTTCAATTAAAAAACAAAAAACATATTTAAATTTGATTAATAAAAGGGACAACAGTGCCTATAGGACATAAAGATTAACTATTTAATCAGTTTTATAATTATTCATGGATTGTGGCTTGTTTAGAACACTTGAATCTTCATCAAAGAGTTATATTTCTTGAAAGCATTTTCTGATTTTTGTTTGATTTTCATCAAAAAGTTATGAAATCATCTTTTGATTTATATTAGCTTGTGCCTTATTTAAATACCTTGCTTCTTTGCAAGTTATTTTAGGGTGTGATTTCAGAAGTAAATCATACCATTTCATACCTGGTTTTCCATCTTGAAATGGAGTTTCTATCTTGCCGGCTACAATTTTCTGGGCAGAATCTTAAAAGTTATTCCATTTTTATAGGAAATAGTATTCTGACAACATCTAAAATCCACTTTTCGAATTAATTTTTAACTTCAATTCCTAGTACCTAGATCTACTACTTGAGATTCAACATTATTAGAGAAAAGTGGTGTCCATCCTGCAAACTTGTGATGTAACGCAAGAACGGGTTACTCCAAAACTTTGCTAGCTTGTAGTGCTGGCATTACATTTTGAATGGCCTTAATTTTACTTCCTATCTTAGAGCAGTGTTCCCTCTAGGCCATTTTTAATAGCACAGAATCTCTTTTAAACTTGGTAAAAGGAATCCTGTTTTTTTTTTAAATAATGTGAAATACATTCTTACTTGTATTTAGATATCTCTAGTAAAGATTTTCACAATATTTAGTATTTCTAAATCCGTGTGCCTGAAATATTGCAAAAATTATAGAACTTCTTCATTTCTTTAGGAAAAATACAAGCAATTAAATCATGCTATAATTTTATTGAACTTTTTAATTTATAAGTTGTAAAATCTTTCAAAATTTATGTTTTAGTTTATCATATCTAAACATTACATATCGCCTCCCCTTTTGTTTTATCAATACTAAACACAATACACTATATTTTCTTTAGCAATATCATTCTTTAGTGACTAGCACAATGTCCTTCTTTCTAAAGTGAATTATCTATTGGACAGAGAATAACAAAATCTCTTTGATAAGAACTGCCATTAGCCTTGCTTTTATTATTATTATTGAAGCCATTACTATATAAAACAAAATTAAATTGATTTTTCTAGATGTTCTTAAATTTATTAAATGGCTAATATTCCCTCTATAATGAATCAAGTGGCCAAAAGTGGAACATAATGTTGTACCCTTTTTGGCCACCCCCATGGCCATAACTGGTACATATAGCAAATTTAATGCACCAGTTTTGGCCACCCCCCATTAAACTGTTAAAATAATTAAATTAAATGTAAAATTGCAGTAGAGAGAAAGCTTACCTCATAAAACCTAATAGCAATTTGTTTCAGAACAAATAGAACCCAATAAGTGCCTAATGTTGAAAGATTCTGAAAACTTGTCAGCTAAGCAAAAATCTTAATACATGTAAGCACACACTACAGTTTCACACATTTATTTTTTTTTGCAAGTCATATTTTATCAAAAAATAAACAAATAATATTGTAAATGATAAAAGAGAAAAATGTAAGAGCTGTAAGAGAAAAATGTAAGAGCTTAAAATGTAAGAATGCCTATTATTTGTTAGCATTAATTCACAGGCTAAATATCGGACAAATTGATCCAATGTGGCCAAAACTGGTGCATCTACCCTACCATGTGCCTTTCAAAACTGATTCTAAATGGGCTAAATGTTGCCAATATTTTTTTTCTAAATTTAAAATTTAAGTTGAATGGTTAATCAATTACATACTACATGATTTACAAATATTTTTTGCACATAGTATGATTTTAATTCAGGCACAAAACAGTATTACCCATTCCACCCCATTTACCCATTCCACCCCGCCTGACACTACTAGTTTTCAAACACATAAAGGATGGCAGTGTAAAAGAAACAAATTGTAGTAGTTCTGGTATTATTATAAATACTATTATCATTTTCAAATCTTCCGTTGTTTAAAAATTGGTATTATTTTACAATATTACCCCCCTCCCCCTTCCCTTACAGTTATAAGTTTCATTTCCTATATGTAGTTTTGGTACAGCTTTCTAGATTAAACCCAAACTATGTTTTAGTAAGATTTAGATCTTTAATATTGAAAGTGGTATATATGTCGTAGGCTAATTGAGAAATCCGGCTCTTTGCAAACAGCCTAGGCTTTTTGCAAACAGCCGGGCTAATTGGAGAATCCATCTCCCTTTTTCCAATTAGCCTGATATTTTTCAGGCTTATTGCAAAGAGCCTAGAAAGCGTTAGGCTAATTGAAAAATGACCACTTATTATCTGATCAGGGTGATATTTTTAGCTCACAGGCTATCAAAGCCTGAGAGCTTATGTTCCCGCCGATTCTGTATGTACGTGTGTACGTACCTACGTACGTAATGCGATAACTCTTGATAGAAATATCCGATTTGCTTCAATTTTTTTTCTAGGTTCATTCTGATGAGGTGCTTCCCTGATTAGGTTTTGTTGTTCATTGGTTAAGGATAAAGGGGGCTATCACACCCCCCCTTAATTTATATAAATGGGTTTTTCATGCAGAAATATTCGATTTGAGCCAAATTTGGTATACCGGTTTATTGTGTTAAGGAGCTTCCCTGATTAGATTTGGAAGCTCATTATTTAAGTATAAAGGCGGGAAAGGGGGGCTACCCCCTTAATTTAGATAAATCGGTTTTTCATGCAGAAATATTCGATTTGCTCCAAATTTGGTATATCGGTTTATTAAGTTAAGGAGCTGCATTGATTAGATTTGGAGGTTCATTAGTTACATATAAAGGGAGGAAAGGGGGGGGGGGGGCTATCTCCCCGTAATTTAGATAAATGGGTTTTTCATGCAGAAATATGCGATTTGCAATAAATTTGGTATACCGGTTAATTATGTTAAGCAGCTTCCCTGATTACATTTGGAAGATCATTATTATGTATAAAGGGGGGCAATTGCCTCTGCCCTTAATTTAGATAAAAGCGTTTTTCATGTAGAATTATTCGATTAGCTCAAATTTGGTATACTGGTTTATTATGTTAAGGAGATGGCTTGATTAGATTTGGAGGTTCATTAGTTAAGTATAAAGGGAGTAAAGGGGAGGGGTAGCCCCCCCCCCCTTAATTTAGATAAATGGGTTTTTAATGCAAAATTATTCGATTTGCTCCAAATTTGGTATACCGGTTTATTATGTTCAGGAGCTTCCCTGATTAGATTTGGAAGTTCATTAGTTAAGTATAAAGGGAGGAAAGGGGGGGGGGGGGGGGCTAGACCCTTCCCTTAATTTAGATAAATGGATTTTTCCTGCAGAGTTATTCGATTTGCTCCAAATTTCGTATACCGGTTTATTATGTTAAGGAGCTTCCCTGATTAGATTTGGAGGTTCATTAGTTAAGTATAAAGGGAGGAAAGGGGGCCTAGACCTCCCCCCTTAATTTAGATAAATGGGTTTTTCATGCAGAGTTATTCGATTTGCTCCAAATTTCGTATACCGGTTTATTATGTTAAGGAGCTGCCTAGATTTGGAGATTTATTGGTTAAGTATAAAGGAGAGACAGGGGCTAGTGTCCCCTTAATTTAGATAAATGGGTTTTTCATATAGAATTATTCGATTTGCTTCAAATTTGATATACCAGTTTATTACGATATGGCTTCCTTCATTTGATTTGGAGGTTCATTGGTTAAGTATAAAAGGGGGGAAAGAGGTGCAATTGCCCCTCCCCTTAATATAGATAAATGGGTTTTCATGCAGAATTATCTAATTTAGTTTAATTTTTTTTCAACCGGATCCGAACTTGAAGGTTCCATTTGAAGTCAACCCGAAAACCGACCACAACCAGGTTTCGGATTGAGTTCAATTAGAACTTTCAGGTTCGGATCGGGTTGCCGGTGGACGGAGATTATTTTGTCTGGCTTGCATAGGATTATAGTTCTTTGGAATATTTTTGTCGGTTAAGCTTTGGTTCGGGACGGCTTTCAGGTTGACTTCGAATGGAATTTTTAGGTTCTGGTAGCGTTGCGTGTCCACGGAAACTAATTTGTCTTGTTCGGATCCGGTTATAGATCTATGGAATATCTTTGTCGGTTATCAGATTTGGTTCGGTATTTCGGGTTTTTTCAAATGGAACTCTCAGATTTGGGTCGGGTTGCATGTAGACTGAAATTATTTTGCCTCGCTCTTATCGGTGTACGGTCTGTTGTAATTTATTTTTCGGGTTTGGGTAGGGTTATGCGTTAATAAACCTAATAAAAAGAAAATTGCCCAGTTAAACTGATGGCATTGAGCTCATAGGCTATTCACGCTAATTGTATATTATACTCTTATTTCAAAGAATAATGCCCCTCGAAAAATAAATAAAGGGATTAATCCCCGTTGCCCCCCTTTCTACTTAACCAAAGAACATCCAAATCTAATCAGGGAAGTTACTTAACATAATAAACTGGTATACCAAATTTGAAGCAAATCAAATAATTCTGCATGAAAAAAACATTTCACTAAATTAAGGGGGGGTGGTATTAGCTCCCCCATTTCTCCCTTTATGCTGAACCAATGAACTTTTAAATTTAATCAGAAAAGCTCCTTATTAGAATGAACCTAGAAAAAAAATTAAACCAAATTAGATAATTCTGCACTAAAACCCATTTATCTAAATTAAGGGAGGGGCAATTGTCCCCTTTCCGCCCTTTTATACTTAACCAATGAACCTCCAAATCAAATGAAGGAAGTCATATCGTAATAAACTGGTATATCAAATTTGAAGCAAATCGAATAATTCTGTATGAAAAACCCATTTATCTAAATTAAGGGGACACTAGCCCCTGTCCCTCCGTTATACTTAACCAATAAATCTCCAAATCTAATCAAGGCAGCTCCTTAACATAATAAACCGGTATACGAAATTTGGAGGAAATCGAATAATTCTGCATGAAAAACCCATTTATCTAAATTAAGGGAGGGGGGTCTAGCCCCCCTTTCCTCCATTTATACTAAACTAATGAACCTCCAAATCTAATCAGGGAAGCTCCTTAACATAATAAAACGGTATACGAAATTTGGAGCAGATCGAATAACTCTGCATGAAAAACCCATTTATCCAAATTAAGGGGGCGTCTAGCCCCCCTCTCCTCCCTTTATACGTAACTAATGAATCTCCAAATCTAATCAGGGAAGCTCCTTAACATAATAAACCGGTATACGAAATTCGGAGCAAATCGAATAATTTTGTATTAAAAACCCATTTACCTAAATTAAGGGGAGGGGTAGTCCCCCCTTTCCTCCCTTTATACTTAACTAATGAACCTCCAAATCTAATCAAGCCATCTCCTTAACATAATAAACCAGTATCCCAAATTTGAGCTAATCGAATAACTCTACATGAAAAACGCATTTATCTAAATTAAGGGGAGAGGCAATTGCACCCCTTTCCCCCCTTTATACATAATAATGATCTTCCAAATGTAATCAGGGAAGCTGCTTAACATAACTATCCGGTATACCAAATTTATAGCAAATCGCATATTCCTGTATGAAAAACCCATTTATCTAAATTACGGGGGGGGGGGGGGGTTGTTTAGCCCACATTTCCTCCCTTTATATGTAACTAATGAACCTCCAAATCTAATCAAGGCAGTTCCTTAACTTAATAAACCGGTATACCAAATTTGGAGCAAATCGAATAATTCATCATGAAAAACCGATTTATCTAAATTAAGGGGGGTTGCCCCCTTTCGCCCCTTTATACTTAAATAATGAGCTTCCAAATCTAATCAGGGAAGCTCCTTAA
Source organism: Maratus speciosus (assembly GCA_963932465.1). Lineage (NCBI taxonomy): Eukaryota > Metazoa > Arthropoda > Arachnida > Araneae > Salticidae > Maratus > Maratus speciosus. Next base: position 39,434,850 of record OZ010799.1, read on the forward strand.
CACAATAAACCGGTATACCAAATTTGGAGCAAATCGAATATTTCTGCATGAAAACCCCATTTATATAAATTAAGGGGGGGGACTAGCCCCCCTTTTCCTCCTTTATCCTTAACCAATGAACCCCCAAAACTAATCAGGGAAGCACCTTATCAGAATGAACCTAGAAAAAAAATTTTGAATTAAATCTGATATTTCTATCAAGAGTTATCGCGTTACGTACATACGTACGTACGTACGTACGTACACACACACGTACATACAGAATCGGCGGGCACATAAGCTCTCAGGCTTTGATGGCCTGTGAGCTAAAAATATCACCCTGATCGGATAATAAGTGGTCATTTTTCAATTAGCCTAACGCTTTCTAGGCTCTTTGCAGTAAGCCTGAAAAATATCAGGCTAATTGGAAAAGGGAGATGGATTCTCCAATTAGCCCGGCTGTTTGCAAAGAGCATAGGCTGTTTGCAAAGAGCCGGATTTCTCAATTAGCCTACGACATATATAATATATATATATATATTTTATGAACTTTTAAAACAGGTGGATTTTTCCATATGTTTAAAAATTATTTTCAACTAGATTTTCCACAGAGTTTGTTTACATTTTCTTTACAAAGTTTGTATGGATTTATATTTTTTGAAAATACATTTAGACAACTCTAAGAATCTATATTTCAAGAAAAGAAAAAAAAATGATACATAATTTCAACTGCATGTTATTATAAAAAAAAAAAAAAAAAAAAAAAAAAAAAATTCTAACAATAGTGAAAAATTACAGCCATGCAAATAAAAGTAAATGCATGTTTCAAATTTTACATTAAATTTTCCATCTTACCATTTTCATTTATTGGTATAAAATTGAAATACTTTTGCACATGAATTTTCATTTTTAACGAGAGAAGTTGCATTTAATTATCTTACCAGGGATTTGCTTGGATTTTTTTCACACGATTATGTTTTTGCGAAATTGTGAACTTTTATAAAAACTTGTGAACTTGTAAAAAATGTAAATGAAATGTAATCAAAATTTTGTAAATTAGAAATTATCATATTTAAGTTCTTATTTAGACATTATTGAGATGGTCCTTTGTACATATAAGCAGCTAGATAATAGATTCATTGGTTATTGCAGCTATTATACAACAGGTTTTGTATAATTCTGAAATCATTACGTTTGTGAAAGGATTTAATTTGGAGATTGTAAAAAAAATCTGAAATGTCTATTTTCAAGAGAAAGAATTTTGTTAAAGGTCATATCGCTCACCCGCAAGAAAAGTGACACATCTCGCAAAAATTCATTTTGTGTTTTATTCCACCAATAGGCAGGGTTCGCAAAAACACGGGTTTTTTTTTAAAAAACCCAACCCACTTGGGTTTTTTCATGAAAAACCCAATTTTCCCCGGGGAAAATCGGGTTTTTTTCAAAAGTACAATGTATGCGATATCACATTATTGTATTACTATATTATTTATATATTATATATACTATACATAGAAAAAGGCATTGTTCCCTTACATACAATATAATGGTAATTCTATTTTACAAGTTAAAGATTGTATAAATTATGTGAATTTAAATCAATTAAGTGTCAGTGTTTCTCACAAATTAGTTTTAAATATAATAGAAGATATAGAATTGTTAATTTGCTTTAAAATCAAATATAGAATACAAAATTAATATTTAAAATATATAAGTAGGAAGAAAAAAAGGGATAAACTAGTCGGATGTGCCAATCCCAAAACTTTCCTCTATCTCGTACATGTTAATAATTCAAAATTCGCTATCACAGTACAACATCAATGCCCATCACGAGGATTGTAAAATATAGGATCATTGAATTGAATGCATTTAACAAGGAGATGCAAGTGTCACATTGTTTCAAATAAATCATTGAATTTTGGAACCCACCCTATTAGATGTCCACAACCAAAATTTTCAACCCAAACAGTATAAAATCAACACCTGCTGTTCAGTTTACATCCAAGTCTAATAAGGATCTATTTACATGAAAATGAAACAGAATATTAAGTTTGATTAAATTACATGCATTAGTTTTTGATTTATAGATTTTGCAAAAATCGTGAAAAATTCAGCATTACACTACCTGTGGTGCAATTTACACCTAAACCTAATTAGTAACAGCTTACGTCAACGTCTAACTGAATCTGAAGTTTGATGAAAATCCATGCATCAATGCTTGAGATATTGCAGAAATCATACAAAATGCAGCACAACAGAGCCACTGTTGGGTGATATTCACCAAAAACTAATCAGCACCAGTTTATATCAAGGTCTAACTGAATCTAAATTTTTATTCAATTCCGTACATTAGTTCTTGAGTTAAGAGTTATTGCTGAAATCGTGAAATAATGCAGCATAACAGCGCTACCTGTTGGGCGATATACACCAGAACTTGATAAGCAACAACTTAACTTGTAACTGAATCTGAAGTTTGATGAAAATCCGTGCATTAGTTCTTGAGATAAAGCTGTTGCAAAAATTGAGATAAATGCAGCATAGCAGCACCACCTTTTGGGCAATATACACCAAAAACTAATCAGCATCAGTTTATAAATCCGTCGTAAACTGGAAGTCGAAATTTTTTACAAATTAAATACTTTCTTCTTGTAAAGATAGAAGAAAGTAAAAAAACATATCTTTTATTTTCATGAATATAGTTCATTTGAATTTTTTATATAAAGACATTCTTATGATATGCCTTTATCTATAATTATGTACTATGTATGTTGCCTACTATGTTCTATGTTAGTAAAGTATTTCAATGTGCTAAAATACATTTTTATTTTACCTCGGGTGTTTATGTAATGGCTTTTATATGTTATTTTTTTTTCAAAATTAATTGAAATGACTTAAATTCATTAAATGTATATGTTGTTCAAAATTTTAAATATTTCTGAAAATTGAAAAAACCCACATTATGGGTTTTTCAGTGGGCTTTTTCAAGTGGGCCCATTCTGAAAAAACCCACCGGGTTTTTTCGAACTGGGCCCAGCTTTGCAAACCCTGTTTTCATCTGAGTTTGCAAAATGTCTAAAAGTGCCCAAAAGGACAGTATGACCAAGAAAGTGAGAAATTTCCATATTCAACTTAAATCTTTTTCAATAAAATTTTTTGAGGATTTGTTGATTATTTACTTGTTTAAAGCTCTTAAATTTGTGATGGCGTTAATTTAGGTTAATGGTTATTAAATTGATGTTTTTAAGGAATTTGTAGTTTTAGATCCCTATTTTTGAACCTAAATTACTAAGCGCCTAAAGGATCCATTTCAGAAAAGTTACCTTTTCTGTCATGCACGATGTCATTTTGTTTAGAAAAACCCAATGAATAAGCATTTGTATTATTATTTTAGCTTCGGAACGGAAGAGGTTAACATATATAATTTTTGCAGAATGTTGTTGAGTCATTTAAAAATTTACGAAAATCGAACCAAAGCTTAAAAAGATTTTAATAAAAGGTTTCTTCATTCTAATCATATCATACATAATTAATTCAATGATATCCCATGATAAGTAATGATTCTAGGTTGCCATGGTAATGACGTCATATTTAAGATGGAGTCCTATTATTTTCATATGACTGAATTTAATCTATAGAATCGTAATAAATTTTGTATTCATGCATTTTTGCTCATACTACTCAGAAATGAATACTCAGATTTCACGAAATTTTCTTTGTTTTTGACGAAACCGTTTCCTGGAAAATGCTCCGAGCGAATATTTCATCAAATTAATGAAATTACTTTCTTCACTTGCTTGACGATATAAATTTCGCCAAAAAGGGCTAGTGGTGCCATCTATTGAACATTTTGGAAGCTCCTGTATTTACTTACAAGGGAAAAAAAATCACTTCTCATTTTCCTCGGGGTGATTCGAACCGGCGGGCTTTGGCGTGAGAGACCGTTGCTTTTCCGACCTCGCTATTGAGGACTTGTATAGATGCGCTTTTAGATTGATGTAATGAATTCTGCTGCTTGTTTATATTTTTATATGGTAGTTAGTAATTTTATCGGTGCTGCTATAATTTCTGAAAGTTTTAAGTAAGGCTAATTTATTATTATGGTTTTCTCATGGTCAATGAATAATTATAATATGGCTTGATTAAATAATTTATTAGTGAAATTTTCTTTGCTCAATGAATGGTTAGAATATGGTCCGGTTAATTTGTTCCTCACAAGTAACGAATTGTGATGTGCATATTGCGTGAGATTTTATCACTTTGAGTAGGTGGATAAGATTTTAACACATTGCTGTTTATAAAGGGGAGAGGGATCAATTATGTTTATTTTTAATTTGATTGAAAACAGAATATACTTCTTAAATAAATTTTTTTTAAAGATATCCTGGAAGTTTGAAATTTTATTGATCAAATTTTCTTTTTGAATGGTTTTGAAGAACACAGGAAATTTATTCTTTTTGAATTAAAGCACAACGAACAACATAATAAATAATAAAAAAAAAATAATAAGCATTCCTAAAAATTTTAACAGCTAAAAAAATAACTAATGAAGAAACAATAACTATCTATATTTCAGTATTTTCTGAAAAGCACTAAAAATTGCTGTTTTAAAATAAATTATTACAGGACTAACATAAGCAAGCAAATATCTGCTTGCTAAAATCGCAGGATTTGAGGAGGTACAGCATCTGTTTCCTTAAATTGCATTGAGTCTGACCGTGATTGAGGCAAAACTTTTCTCAAATATTTGAAAGTTTACCTTTCGTTAAAAGTCACGTGATGTTGATAGGAAATGATCGTCAAAAACGACGAAACACAGTTCAAGGATTGCTGAATCGTCAAAAGTGAGAGTTTTATTTCTGAGAGTGCATAAGAGTGCAACAGCTATTGTACCCAGATCTGAATATATATAAAACTAGTTATAGTACGAACGCATCTCATTTGCCACGTTTGACGTACAATTTTCAACTTGTTGTATGTAAAGATGGAATTTTGCAATCTTATTTTTAACCCACTTTCTACTATACTAGAATTATAAAAATTACTTTCGTAGGTGTGCCTTCGATGACAATACAGCATATTAATATTTGTAAAACTTTACTATAAAATAATACGTTATTTCTAAGATACTTTCCCGTTTGCCCGCCTTAGGTGATAAATCGCCAAATATTCTCTCTCAAATGTATACGAGGTGAAGCAACAGTGCATTTACTGATACAGCAATAAACGCTCGCCAAAATATGCCAAATGGCTGTGAAACTACACAGGAAAACATTTTGCTAAAAGTAGAAAATAAATTATAAATAAAACAAGTAAGAAAAATCATGCGTTACGCATAGATTATGAAACACTTTCCAACACTTCCTGAATGCTTTAACAAAACTTCGTTATTTAGGCAAATAAGGTATATAAGAGAATTAAGTGAACATTTTAGAAAACGCATAAAACATTTCAAAAACGTATTTCAGCAGTTACCGTCCATAGCAAATATGTATGCAATTCTTTTGAACAGCCCTGTATTTGATCAGTAGGTTGATATATATATACTATATGATGGGGAAATTTAGTTTAGCAAGAAAACGCATAACAAGTTGAAATTTCTCTTTCAGCAATTTATACTAATAGATGGAAACATAGTTGTATACTTTTGTACAACCCTGTAGTTAACCTAGTACCTTTATTACACGCCACTATTTAGCTAAAGTTTAATTCAAAGTAAAACACTCTTAAAACTACTGAAATCACATTTCCAGAAATTATCATTTAGACGGCCATATATCCAATCTTTTTGCGTGACCGTGTGTATCATTTTATCTATTTTAAAAATGCATAACTCATTTAAAAACCACCTTTAAGACTTGCAATCATACCCAGTAACCATTACGAATTCTTTTGTATAGCCCTGTATATAAATTATAGCATTTATACGCATAATATAATATGCATAAATATAGTATATAAGCATAAACATAAAAGCACATAACATAATTAAAAATGCATTTCCTTTCCAGCAATTATTGCTACTGTACAGTACTTCGGATACAATATAGTATCTGAAATCTTTTGTGTGTCCCTGTAAATACTATGCACCGTATTATACATGAAATAACTTATAGTAAACCTCAGCGATGTATATAAATTTCATTATATATGAAATACTTTATCATAATTAAAATACGCCGCAAACAATCGCCCCCCCCCCCCTATATCATTATGTAACGGAATTCTTTTGTGTGGTCCTGTAAATGAATAATAACTATTCTTTGCACCGCATATTCTACAGAATGCATATTTCAGTGCACTTCATTAATGCATATCAATTTTATTTTGTTTGAAAGCGTGTAACACCATAAAAAATCCTTTAAAACGATTTTTCCCCCACAGGCCGTAATTTAATGGAAAACTTTTGACTGTCCCTGTAAGTGAACTAAACATGCTAGAAACTTCATTTGAAATAGGGAACGTGCTATGGTAAACATTAATAACATCCCAAAATTTCAGGGCAATCCGAGTATATTTACAGGAGTTAGAGCGCGGACAGACGGCCAGACAAACGGAATATGCATAAACACTTTTGAACTTTGTTGGAAAGTGTTAATAAAAACGATGAATGTAACATTTAAAGAAAAACTTTTTTATCAATTAGTACTTTAATATTAATTTACGATTATGTGTTGAGAAATCAATTTAGAAAACCTAAAAATGATTGTTTACATAATGTTTCATTTTTTACTTTCTTCTATTTGTAATATCGAATTTTTTTCAACGGATTTACACGTTTTAGGGGTTAGCGATCCCCACAGAAAAAAAACGTGTTTATACAAAATGTCTCTCTGTCTGTGCGTGTGTCCGTATGTCGCCATTGTACCATCAAAAAGTGTATGAAGTTATGCATAAAATTGAATCCTTTTTTTTAAAAAGTTTTAAGCTACGGCAAGCAAGTCCTCCCTTCATTTGGAAAAAAAAAATCCGTAAGAATGGGGCGCTGTAACAGCGATTTTTGTGCCATTTTCAATATTGTACCATCGAAAAGTGTATGAAGTTGTGCATAAAATTAAACCAAATTTTTTGTGTATGGGTTTGTGCATATATAACGTTATCAACTTTTTGGTGATTTTGGACCCCTTCCCTCCCTTCCGATATCATACGTTATCATCTCTCGACCCCCCCCCCCCTGTAATGATATCGTTATCAATGTCTAAAAAATATCTTTGATTTTTAAAAAAAAAATTTCTTTTGTTTGGAATGATATACAAAAATGGTTACATTTATTTTTCGCATAGTTTATTGATTCAAATGAAGAGAAGCCAATAAAATATCACTTTATGTATGAAATAACTTTATATCAAATAACACTTAAAAGAAATAGTTACTATTTAAAAGTATTTTATAATAGATTTTTGTTACATAATGCATTTAACAGTAATAATGTCTTCTTGCACTTGCCCTTTCACGGGGGCGGGGGGACAGAAATTCTTATCTTCAAAACAGGCGGACAACACTATTAAAGAGTATGAACATGTGTATGCAATACTTACAAGGAAGGTCTCCATACGGGCATATTCTGAAAAATCTGAAAAAATTACAGAGTGTTCTTATGTGAATATATATGTTTATAAAATTTTTTTTGGCGGAACCTTGATAGAATGTTCGTAAAAAAATGATGAAGATTTCGTTTATTTGGCGATTTATCATCGGTTGGAGATGAAATGAAATTTCGAAAAATACTTTTTTATGTCGAGTGCTCTTTAAGATAAAAATGTTTCATATTGAACTTGTTTAAATAAATTTAATGTAAATAAATTTAGTTTTGTCAGTTTTAGTTTGGTTTAACTATATTTTTCTCATATATACATATATTTATAATGAAAGTTAAGTAATTTTATGAATTAAAACAAAATTAAAATAAATTAAACTTGTTTCATTATCTCAAAATTAAGTCCAACTGAGCACTGTCGATTCAATTTTGTTGCTATGGAAACGACGAATTCTTTGAGATTGAAATGAATAACTGATAAATGAACCTTGCCTTTATTTTGGAATACGCTTAAATGTATGAAAGTATTTTTTATGTATGAAATTGTTTTTAAAGTAATAAAATTAAATAACAAGCAACATAAAGATGTAATATGAAAAAATGTATTTATTAAACTCTGTTATTGTTTATGTTTAAATTCATTAAATACTTTTTTCACGAATTCTAAAAATCAATTAACAAACAGTTTTCATGTGCATTAAAATCGTTTGCTTTTGGCGAGGAAAAGTACTGCTCGCCAAATCGCGTGACGCTTTCGTCTTTTCGCGCCAAATACTCGAAAGTATTTTATCTGTTTTGCAGTCTTTCTACTGTAATTCCGCCGCTAAATTTGACTGATCCTTTATTACATACATAAGTAGTTTAATTGGTATTTTTTTCAAAATATTCTGAGTATGCCCAGCATGGAGACCTTCCTTATTACTATAAAATCCCCGCTTATATGATTGCATACTTTAAACAAATGTGAATGGGCTAAAACTGAAGAGTAAGAAAAACTGCTTTTATTTTTAATTTATTATTAAAAAAAAAAAAAGATTTGAATCATATACCCGAAATTTTTTGTCTAAGGACATTTTTAGGGTTTCGTTCATTTGATGAAACCCTATTCGTCTCATTCCTCTGTCTGTCAGTCACAGAGCCTGTCTGTCTGTCACAGAGCCCGTTCTCAGAAACTATACATGTTGGAAACTTGAAATTTTGGATTCTTATAGCTGAACACCTCACATCAAACGGCAAATCATAAAATTTTGAAAAAGTCTTATATTTACCCCTCTAGGTTCTATCTTGTGTATTTTAAGCAATGTTTCTGACTCAGCCCTTAATTAAGTTGGAGATGTGAAATTTTGCATACTTATAGCAGAACACTTGCGATCACACGAAAAATCATAAAATTTTCAAAAAGTCTTATGTTATTTACACCTCCGTGCTCTAACTTCTGTATTTTTAGCAACTTTTCTAACCTCCACCCTTTTCACCAGTGTGCACTTTTCTAACTTTTGCCGACACTCTTGACCACTCTTCCATATTATGCACCATAGCCGTACATATTCTGGTTCCAATTTTTACTTCCAGGGGGCGTCTAGTTATCTCGGATGCTATGGGCCCGATCCCCTCGACTAATATATCTACGGGTAGTTTGTAAAACGGAATTTCGATCGGATAGAGGTTTGTTTAGAATAGAGTGCGCCTCCTGGTTACGAAATGTGGAATTAACAGATTTTGCTAAAGGATAAAGTGTTGTGAAAGGAATATTAAACGAAACCCTCTGTGCGATCTGTGATCACACTTTCCCACTTGTTTCTATTTGCATTTGGTAGATGGCTCTACCAAATACCGAAATTGATCAGTAGAACTAAAGCCTTGAGCACTGTAGAGAATTTTGAAAGAAATAAATCCTTCTTGATATTTTTCTTAATTATTAGAACTGTCACACACACACACACAAAAAAAAAAAAAAACAGATCTTGACATTTACAAACACTTCACATACAATGAAACTTACAGTTGCAAAAGTTCTGGTTTCAGAATATAACTTCTTCACTAGTTAAAAATAACATTCTAATTAATATACCGGGTGTCCTAAAAAGGACTGACTGATTTTAAAATTCAATAACTTGCAAACGGCGACAGATATTTAAAAAATTCTTGCAGGAGGGTTATGCATAAGGCATACCTGCCAACTGCTACGAAAAAATCGTAGTTGATACGATTTGGACCTATGAACTACGATGCTACGAAAATCGGTCTTAAACTACGATTTTTTGCAAAAAACACAAAAGCATTTTTTGTTTCTAGTTACGATTTTTATCCCGCGCAGCATATTTTTCAGGAGTGATTCTGTTCCGAAATTTCCAAGTATTCATTTCCGAAAGTTTTAAAAAATTGGCCATTAGTCTGAAAATTCGGACATTAAAAAATGCACATGAGAAAAAAAAAAATTCTGGGCTGAAAAAAAAAAAAAACTTCTTAACATAAAACACTAATCGTGTTTTTGTAAATATTTATACAGGAATTCCGTTCCTTAGAAACAGGGGTGCCATTTTAAGAATTCTGGAGATGATTCCTTGAGGGGCAATGTTTGAAATAGTGTGCAAAATAGCACGATTTGCGATGAACTATCGCGAATTTCGACAAATGACCGTGTGAAAAAATCAATTTCGTCAATTGGTCGCAGAAGAAAATAAATTTCGTTAAAGGATCGTGGTAAAAACGGGAATTTTGTCAAAATATCGCAGAAAAACAACGCGAATTTCGTCAAAAGATCAGTAAGATAATGCAAATTTCATCGAAAGATTTGTAAGAATTCGCAAATTTCACCGAAAGAAAACACTAATTTAGTCAAATGATCGTGGTTAAAAAAATCACAAAATTCGTCAAAGGATCACGTAAAAAATGCGAATTTCGTCAAAAGTTCATGGTAAAAAGTGCGAATTTCAACAAAGAATCGTGATAGGAAAATGTTAATTACGATTGTGGGAAAAAAATTGTGAATATACTGAAATGATGGCGGGAAAAAATTGCAAATTTCGTCAAAATTTACTGCACTGGGCTAAAAAATTGGAGCTAGGTTCCTTTTACAAACGTTAAAAGAAAGCGAAGCGAAAATAAACGCTAAAAATTGTTTAAAAATGTTCAGAGGAAAAAAGTTAGTATATTGAGTTGAAAGACTGAAACCTTATTCCTTTTACGAATGTCAAAAGATGGCTATGAAACACGAAACACCAACCAACCAACCAAAAATTTTGTGTGCTACGATTTCTCATTTTCAAAGGTTGGCAGGTCTGATAAGGTCAAAAGTTTTTTTTACAGTGATTTTCAATTTTAGTTCGAATTACAAACAATAGATGGCGCTGTAAGCAATATGCGCTAAATACAGGCTCGATTTTTTGCCCGATCTCTTCTTCCATGCGGAAAAAGAAGATTTAAATGTATTGAGTGGGTCCCGAAGGCCCAAAAATCGAGCCTGAATTTAGCGTCTATTGATCGCAGCGCCATCTATTGTTTGTAATTCGAACTAAAATCGAAAATCACGGTAAAAAAACTTTTGACCTCATGCATAACGCTCCTGCAAGAATTTTTTAAATATCTGTCACCGTTTGCAAGTTATTGAATTTTAAAATCAGTCAGTCCTTTTTAGGACACCCGGTACTTTCATCACAGGAAAGCATTAAATTACATTATAAAATCTATCCACTGCCTATACTGGGTGCAGATAAATTAAACAGAATAAAAACAAAAATGCAACAGGAGCACCATGCCCCATGCAGCACTCTCAGAAACCAAAAGCCAACTAACTAATGATGTCGTAATTATCACTACAACACAGCACAGAATGCATGGTGTTGCCATCTGTTAACAAACAGAACAACTAAATCATAAATTTGATTCCTAATAAATTTGGATGCACTGAACAAACACAAATTAACATAATTTTTGTTTATAGAGCTTAAATATAAAGCGCCATAAAATAACAAGGAACACATTGTTTCAAATTAACATCTTTTATAATTGACATTTCCTTTAATTACTGAATTACAAACAGCTTTGTCTAGAAAAAAGTGTCACAATGCAATTTAAAACGAACGCCATCTTTACTTCAACTGGACATGCGCAGTTGACTAAACAACGTTTGTAACTAGGTTGAGTAACAGGACTCTAGTACCGTTTTTTCTTCCCATTTCGGCAGGTTGAGTTAACGGTGAATTGGATTTTTCAGGTTCAGCAGAGAGTTCAAGCTGTAACTCGAGGTTGACATTGACGGTGAATTACCGGGTAAGTGATATTCATTGTATTATTACATCGTATTCCATGGGTTGCGAATATACAGGGTGTTACAAAACATTATGTGGCACCGATATATCTGTGTTTGAACAGGGACTAACACCGTCATTTTGGTACTATTACGTTTGAAATCGGTTCGGTAGTTCCAGAATTACCTCCTACAAAGAAACAAACTTCACTACTTTATAATAACTAGGGGATCGTACCCGGGCTTCCCGGGTTAAAGAATATAGGTGAAATCATTTTTTTAAATTGAAAACTAATAATTTTTTTATATTCCATAATATTTTTAGATTGACAACTTACATTAAAAAAGCATTTTTCATATGGAAAATACGAATTATACAATCAAATAAATTTTTTAAATTTATCAAAAGCGATATTTTCTTATTAGCCGCAATGCTAAGAGTTATTTGCCAAGATTTTGCTACTTATGGCATCCTTTTATATTCTCATAATTTCAGAGCTTATACATGTCTGGTAAATTTGTGTTTTATTTATATTATTTTATTTATTTATTCATAGGAAATTTTTTTAATGGATATTAGCCGTAACAAAATGATGAAGTCTGTATTGTGTTTTAAGGGCAAACGGATTAATCTTTCGTAATCGAGCTCCGCGCGATATAGATAAATTAAAAAATATTTCATGCTTAAAAATTGTTTTTAAAACTATAGACAATCAGTAAACTGAGATGGACTTTGCAAAGTTATTCCATTAAAAAAAAATCCTATTTGGTGATCTAAAAATTTAAATTGTACGATTATAAATATGTTAGATTTGTTGTTTTTTTCAATATTAATCTTTTATTTGTTTATAAAAGAAGTATTAATTTCGTTAATTTGTCTTTCACAAATATGTTAGATCGGTGGTTTTTTTAATATTATTCTTTTATTTGTTTATAAAGGAAGTATTAATTTCGTTATGCAAAAATAGTCAGAAACAAATGCTGAAAAATGTTTGTTGCTTTATGTGAAAAATGTTTATTATTATTATGTATTGAAACCGGCACGTGATAAGATAAACTTAAAAAAAATCATGCTTAAAAATTATTTTAGAAAATATAATACATCAGTCAATTAAGATAAAGTTTTTAAACAAATTGCATTTGAAAGTAATTTTTTTCTCTATGCGACGAAAATTGAAAATGTAACGATGGTCAGAAGATTGAAAAATATACTTTATAAAGATATTCTAAATTTTTTTAAAACATTGCGTTTTATCAGTGTGTGATTTCGATTACATTATTTTTAAATGTGAAGCCTTTTCACCTGTGAAGAATTTCAAAACAGCTGGGCTGTAAAAATGACGCACTTCTACAAAACATAATTCAGGTTTAAGAAATAAAATACACGTTTTTTTATAAAATGACGTCATTTGCATCCGCTAAAGCAATCCGCTAAAGAATTTCAAGTAATTCCGCTAAAGAATTAAATTTTTGCATGCATATAGTTAATAGATACAAATCTATATATTCTATACAGGGTTGCTCAAAAAATTAAGATAATTTTCCGATTGTAAATGGGAACAGCTAAAATTGGGTTTTCAAGTGTGTTATGCGTTTCTAGTTGAATTAGACATAATATTTTAATTTTTTAAACGGTGCAGTTTTGTTACATTATTCTGAATGTGTTGGAAAGTGTTCCATAATCTATACTTGAAGCACGATTTTTTTTCCTTGTTACTTTCTTCTATCTTTACAAGAAGAAAGTATTGGATTCGTGAAAATTTTCGGTTTTCGACGGATTTACACGTTTTAGGGGTCAGAGAAGCCGAAAAACATGTTTTTACAAAATGTCTGTCTGTGAATCTGTGAGTCTGTCTGTCTGTATGTGACACAAATTTTGTGGGCGCTCTATCTCAAGAACTAGAGCACGGAATTTAATAAAAATTTATATTCAGTTAGTCCCTAATATAAATTGGTGCTGATTAGTTTTTGGTGTAAATCGCTCAACAGGTGGCGCTGCTATGCAGCCTTTTTCACGATTTCCGCAATAGCTCAATCTCCAGAACTAATGCACGGATTTTCATCAAACTTCAGATTCAGTTAGTCCTTGACATGAATTGAAGTTTTGTACATTTTGGTGTAAATCGCTCAAAAGGTGGCGCTGCTATACTGCATTTTTTACAATTTCCGCAATAGCTCTATCTCAGCAACTAATGCTTGGATTTTCAACAAACTTCAGATTCAAGTATTACTTTGATATGAATTAGTGCTGTTTGTGGTTTGGTGCAAATCGCTCAACAGGTGGCGCTGCTATGCTGCACTTTTCAGAATTTCCATTATAGCTGTATCTCAAGAACTAATGCAACAATTTTCACCAAACTTCAGAATCAGTTAATCCTTGATATGAATTGACATTTTGTACATTTTGGTGTAAATCGCTCAACAGGTGGCGCTTCTATACAGCTTTTTTCATGATTTCTGCAATAGCTCTATCTCAGTAACTAATTGACACATTTTCATCAAACTTCAGATTCAGTTACTTTTTGATATGAAATGATACTGACTACGTGTTGGTGAATATCGCCCAATAGGTGGCGCTGCTGTGCTGCATTTTGCACTATTTCCTCAATAGCTCTATCTCAAGAACTAATGCACGAATTTTCATCAAACTTCAGATTCAAGTACACCTTGATAAATGTTGATGCTGAATATGTGGTTATATAAATCGCTCAACAGGTGGCGCTGTTATGCTGCATTTGTCATGATTTGCGCAATAGCTCTATCTCAAGAACTAATGCACGGATTTTCCCCAAACTTCATATTCAGTTAGACATTGACATAAGTTGATGATAATTAGGTTCTGGTGTAAATCACCCAATAGGTGGCGCTGCTATGCTGCATATTGATGGATTTACACGATTTCAGGGACAGTAATATCTCAAGAACTAATGCACGGAATTTCATCTTTTTAGAATCCTCATGATGAGCATAGATGCACTGTGATAATGAATTTTGAAGTATTGACAAGTATGAGATAGAAGAAAGTTTTGTGATGGCCACAACATACTAGTTTAAATTATGAATAGGAAATTTCTGAGTTAATAAAGTAGGTGGGGGAAAGTGGGCCCATGGGGTAAAGTGGGGGTATATTGGAAAACACCAATTTTCTCTTTTTAAATTAAGATATTTAGTTAATTCTTTTTTAGAGACATATGTTGAGATTATGGCAAATATTTTTACTTCAGTTTTAGAAACTGGCAACAAGTTTAATGTTTACAAGTTATCTTGTTTATGCTTGTTGCATATGGTATGTTAGTTTAAGCTTCTGATGAACTTGCTTCTAAAATCATTTTTAAGTGATAAAAACTGTTAATTTTATTTCAAACTTGTTGAGAAACATCTAAGGAACAGATCTACATTGAAAGTTAAGAATAAATTTTATAATTCTATTTATTATAAGTTGTTTTCTAAGGTGTGGTAATTTGGGGGTATAGTTAGGCTTAGTTAACTGTTGTATGATAGGGATATTTTTTATCTCTGTTAACTTAGTGAATGTCTGATGCTCTATATTTTATAATAAATGACTACAGACATATAATAAATAAAATAATTACAGAGCAAGAGTGGTGAGGTTTTAACCAATGAAACTGTTTTGGAAAGATAGGCTGTTGAAGAAAGCGAGTGTAAGAAAAAAATTCACTCAAGCAAATATAGAAAAGAACGTAAAAAATGATGAAGGAACTGGCCATAAGAAAAAAATCTATCAAGAAAAGGAAAGGAAAAACATAAAAAATCCAAAAAGCAGAGTTCTTATAAAAAGCAAAAGAAATGAAACGGATAATACAAATGTAGGTTTTAATGAAATAAAAGAAGCTTCATGGGTAAAAGTTGTATACTGATCAAAAAACCAATCAGTTAAATTCATCAACTAAGTTATAGAAATTAATGCATTCTATCACATAAAGTATTAGATTAAGTCACCATTGGGGGACTATTACACTTGTCAAGCTATTGATGATGAAGATTGTGAATATTTCAGCAACATATGACACATACTAAATGAACCTAGTGGGCATTATTTCTTTAATTAAACAATATGTAAAAAGTATTTTTTTGTGCATTTGTACCTTTAAATATAATTAAGATACATTTATTTCAGTGTATTCTTATTTCAAAAATAATATTTACACATTTTTATTTAAATTTACACTGATTTTGAAACTACCCCCACTTTCCCCCACCATGGGGTAAAGTGGGGTATCAAAACATGCTCTTTTAAATATATAACTGTGAAAAAACAATCAAACAAAATTTAATGGTTAAGCCTCATATTTAATCTATATGAATCCAGTGTATATAAAATGCATCAAAAGTTTCATTAAAATAAATTTAATAGTTTGGTTTTAGGGGCTTCTCTAAAAAAAGCTTGATTTTACCCCCACCTGACCCTAATTACTTTTTAAATTATTTAGGTAAAATTTTGGTAATTAAGAAAATAAAATGCTAAAACTGTAATTAAATGAAGATTTTGGGAAATTTTTGTGATTGTTGTTACTTACCCATCTTACGTAGTACAGTAAAACTCGGATATAACGCTCTTCCAGGGGACCGGGCTAGAAGAGCGTTAAAAGCAGGAAAGCGTTAAATGCGGGAGAAAGTTTTCGACATTTTAAAATTGGGAATATTAGATTATCTGCTTTAAATAATGCGGGGAATCATTTTCGTGTATTATTTAAAATAGAAACTCCACAGCATAGGTACAAAAACGTTTCCTTCATTTTAAATACCACAAATTTACATAGTGTTTACAAAGTGTATTATTATTTCAAATCAGAATAAGTAAAAGAATTGTTAACATTAAAAGCTACAAAATATATTTAACATTTCTAATAGGAACCTTTATCCTTATATTAAACATAAAATAAAATTATGAAAGAAACTAATAATAATATTTTGTTAAAAAAAAAAGTAACATTTGTATTCTTGAGCACCACTATGAGGACTATAAACTTTCACTTACTGTTTATTCTGTTTTAGAGAAAAACTCATCGAGTTTCGTCTGACGGGTGGACAAACGGCCACACAAAAGAGCGTTTTCTGCTTTGTTTATATGTCTTAATGTATTTTCATATGAAGCGGCGGTATCTACTGAAGCAGTGTATAGGCGGATAGTGCTAAAAGCTTCCATTACTTCAGCTATCGTTGGGATGCGCTCTTGAACATCGCCATCAGCAACTTCATCAGGGTCCTCTTCTTCTGCGGCATCCTGTACAGTGTCCCCTATAATGTCGTCAATGCTCCTAACGTTGCTTGTGA
The DNA here is from genome assembly GCA_963932465.1 of Maratus speciosus. Taxonomy (NCBI): domain Eukaryota; kingdom Metazoa; phylum Arthropoda; class Arachnida; order Araneae; family Salticidae; genus Maratus; species Maratus speciosus. The sequence goes on from OZ010799.1 coordinate 39,451,907, forward strand.
TAACGTCTTTATCAATGTTAAGATAGCTCTGAAGGCTGTGTGCGTTTTCTGCAAGATGCTCGCAAACAGCTTGCCAGTCCTCGTCGTCTATAGGATCCGACCACTCTTCAGCTGCATCCATATTATAGTTGGCGTCTGTTATGAAGCCTGCCTTTTTAAAGCAATTTGGAATTATTTTAGGTTCGATTGCATCCCAAGCAGCGCTGAGGTAGTTCGTGGCGTCGAGGAGAGTTACAGAAGATCGACTACTTTTATTTTCCATTTCATGTAGAAATCGTTTCACTATACGTTTGCGATAATGTTGTTTTAAAACCTTTATGATCCCTTGATCCATCGGTTGAAGTACGCTTGTGGTGTTTGCAGGTAAAAATTCCAGAGAGACGTTTGTAATATCTGGTATTTCTTGGGGATGCGCTGCGCAATTGTCTACGAATAGTATGACATGCCTATTTTGCTTCCGCATCTCGACATCAAAATCAGAAACATATTTAATGAACTGGGGACCCGTCATCCAAGCCTTACGTTGATGTGCATAGTCACAGGGCAGTCGTTTGATGTTCTTGAAACAGCGAGGTTTGGCCGATTTTCCAATCACTAGAAGCTTGCGTTTGTCGCTCCCATCGGCGTTGGAACAAACAAGCACAGTAACACGTTCTTTACTGAGCTTCCCTTCATGGCACTGCTCATCTTTTAACGTTAAGGATTTATCAGGCATCGCTTTAAAAAATAAGCCAAATTCGTCGGCGTTATAAATATCACAACTGGCATAGTTTTTGATAAGCCTTGGAAGATTGTTCTTTTTCCAAAATTCTGCATTTTCTGTGTTCACGGCAGCGGATTCTCCGTAAATCTTCCTGTACACAATGCCGTGGCGGGTTCGAAATCGGTCTAACCACCCATTAGATGGAGTAAAATCTTCAATTCTTAGCTTTTGAGCTACCTCTGCAGCTTTTTCTTTAACTATGGATCCGCTGACAGGTATGTTACAGTGTCTAGATTCAAGAAACCATTCGTACATAACTTTTTCTAAATCTTCATATTTTCCCGTTTTCACTCTCTTTTTCTTTGAGCCACCAATAGCAGCATTTTTCAATTCCTACTATTAGCTCACACTCTCCCTATATTTATTTATATATTTATCTTGTACAAATTTTCAATCGTTAATAAAATACTCATTATTCATCCTATCAGGTTGAAATAAATTTTTTTAAACTTGTACTGGATGACAATTGATGTTAATAAAGTTTTTTCAAATATTAATTAATTAATTAAATTTTAATTAATTAATTTTAGTTTTGCATGGGAAACAAAATGGCCGCCATTGGTTATTGAATTTCAATGAAAGTATTTTCAATAAGGGTTACCATAGGGGGGGGGGACCCTGTTCTGTCGCCAAATACCGCCAAGTTTGTCGCCAACTTGGCGATATATCGCCAAATTTGGCGGCCAAAATGAGTCGCCAAAAGTGACGCCAACTTGGCGATATCTGTAATATTTCGCCAAATTCCCATAGAGTTCCGTTGTAAACCTACTTGCTTATAGAAAATCAACAAATTGAGATATTTTAATGCAACAAAAACTCATATTAGCTTGATTATATTAAATTTTTCTTTGATGGCCTAAGTAGGAATTGACTTTAAAAACAAAATTTTTATATTACTTGTTTTCAATATCTTTTCTGTTTTGAAGAAGTGTCCGAAGAGACGACGGTGCGATATTCATAGATAACGCAAAATCCTTTTGGCTCACAATAGGGGATTTTTTGTCATAATTTTTTAGAATTTCTAATTTTTTTGAAATTGTCAGCGTCTTTCTTTTCATACTCTTAGATTCCATATTGCCTCTAATTGGAGTCGGCAGCGATACTGCTTACTTATGTGTAAATGAAAAAGCAGGAACAATTTGTATGAAGTAAGAGACAGACAGGTGCTACTGTGATTGACGGAATAAATTCTTTTAATATCTGATCTAATGAGAAAAAAACCGCAGGGCTGGCTGATTTTTTTTTTTTTTTTTTTTTTTTAAACATAGTCTTTGGGCGTTGGCTGGCTGCCAATTCCACGTATCCCCACTTTCTTTGAGCGTGTTCAGAGGTGCAATTTGCGCCGCGCGCGCGCTCAGAAGTTTATGCCATGGAGTAGGTCTTATCGAAGAAAGGAATTTTAACATAATTCAATTATTTCATTATTTTTATGGTTCAAAAAAGGTAAAACCAACGACTATATTTCTTCATCCTTCCAAAACATGGTTTTCGTAACAGGAATACATGCCTATGTTCACTCAGATAAAATCTAAAATAGTCGGGAAAAACATCACGTGACCTTCTTTATCTACTTTAGCCCATTTAGCATTTAAAACTAGTTAACCAACCGCACGCAAACTCCGCGCGAGCTGCTCAAAAAAATTGTGTGGGCGATTTGATCACGTGATTGTGCGTTTTCTGCTTATGTGTTATTGGTTGTGCTTTGTTTGGTAGGTTGATTGATACAATTTAAGAATTCAACTGGTGATCTAAAAATTTTAACTTTTTAACAATTTTCTTTTTATTTATTTAAAAATGATTTATCAGTTGATTTATATCTTCTGTGATAAATAGAATGCTGTTAGCAAACCAAGATTCTGATATCAACATATGAGATTTGTTTGTAATCTACTATACTGGATGGATTTCAATGGAATTTGCACTGTTAGTTAGACAGTTTTTCAGAGTAGGTTTTAATATATATATTTCTTATTTTATGATTGCATATTTTAATACCGTGTGGATAACAGGCCAAAATACATCATAAAACATGAGAAATAAATGGCATTCAAAATTCTGTTAGTATAAGCAAAATACTTACTTATACTTTCAGTAAAAAATTTATAAACATTCTAATCATACTTTATTCATTACAAACTAGGCAGCAGACCTATATATTTTATCTCTTTAAAAAATATATGTACAGATATTTTTAGTTAAAATAATTTACAACTATTACATTTTATTTTTATAATGTTCAAAGTAGAATATGATTTCTAGCCTAGTCTGGATAAAAATTCACTCGTAAAGTACTCAAAAAAAAAAAAAAAAAAAAAAAAAAGGAATTATTCTACGTGCAAAAGGATATTTTCGCACAATATATATTATTTTTTCATTTGGATTTGCTTAATGTTTATATCATTATACATATACATACTACATATATAATCACTTAGAAACAAAACTTTGAATATTTAAAAGGCGTTCAGATCTAAAACTTTCATCTCGAAATACCTCATTTTCTCACATTTAAATGAGTATTTTATTATTATAATAAAAATACACGTGCCTCTGTATAACAAAAATAAAAAATATATCTTCATCAAAAATATCTTATTCATTATGAAAAATATAAAACAACCAATAAACAAAACAAAAAAAAAATTGTGACACAATGTGGGACTGCAGGGATTCGAACCCACAATCCCTAGTCTCGAGTTCACTGCCTTATCCATTCGGCCATCCAGCACACGTTCCTTCTGCAACAAAATATCTTTATAATTAGCACCTTAATTAATCAAATCCATGATCTGTTCCTGAACATACTACGTGTTATTCCATACATGATATGGACCCACTCCATGTTCCTGTCTCCTGAGCTCGCGCGCGTAACGCGCGTGCTTCTTGAACACACTCTTTCTCTCTGTGTGTACGGTAGAGATGGGCAACATCGTTCCTTTTAAGGAATCGTTCCAGCCGGAATCGTTCACCGAAAGGAACGAGTTCATTGGAGTCGTTCCTTTCGGAATCGTTCCGAAAAAAGGAACGAATCCGAGAAAAAGGTACGATTCCGAGAAAAAAGGAACGATTCCGAGAAAAAAAGAACGATTTTGAAAAATAAAGGATTCCAAGGGGAAAAAAACACTTCCGAGATAAAGAGAACCACATGCAATCCATAATATTTTTTACTAATTTATTTTCTTATGTACCCATGCATTTTCTTAGGCATCCAGTCGCTTTAATTTTGTAATGTTTTGGACAGATGATTTTGTTTTTAAGAGTTCATTTCATTGATCAGTGTGTGCAATTAATTTGCAGTTATTTCTAACTTTATGATTTATGGTATAAAGCATAATTCTTCTTGGAAATTTAAGGGCGGTGCAAGGTCTATTCGATTTTCAGTGTAATCATTGGTTTCTCTTGAAAATATGTCGTCAAATGACCGTCCATTTATATTATTATTTTATATAGTGTGTCTTTACTCTCAACGATGTTCAGTGGCTAAGTCCTAAACCGTTAGTCATAGACCTATAGTTCCAATTACAAAAATTTTTGAAATAAGGTAAAAAATTATTCTGAAAGTCGTTTGGATCAATAAAAATATTTCTAAAAAAGTTACGAAATTAATTTTTTTATACGGTCCTCCGCCCTATAAGAGATATTTATTAAAAATTTCCTGTTCTCTTAAAAGAAAGACAAAAAAAGTCCCATTCATCTAACACTAAAATTCATGAAGTTATACGAAACTTTGAAATGCAAGACTTATGCCACTTTTCTGCATCCGAATACACATGAGTTTAGCCATGCTTCTAGGGGTCGTAAACAAAGTGCTTAAAGTATTTGAAGGATTTATTTCATGTGTAGCTGCGCTTTGAAAGAAATCGTATTACGACAGATTTTTGTAAGGATTTGAAGCTGTTTCTTTTCATGATTTTTTTAACAAAAACTATGCTATTTTTATAAGCTTTTATTTAACCTATTAATCGCCAAAACTATAAGTAGGAATTTTCAAATTTCTTGTTGAAAGTCGCTTGTCACCACAAATTCAGAAAGGTAATTTCCGCTTTATTAAAATGTCAAAATTTCTGCCAATAAATAAGGCAATTTTTTTAATTGTAAAATAGTGGTGACAAAGTAATTAATGTAAGCATGAGCAATTATTTTGACCGTTGCGTGAACGCAACACCAGCGGGTAACGGGTTAACTTGAAACGATCGTATGTATGTCTTTCCAGTTCAAAATTTGTACTCGAAATTCAACTCACTTTAAAATATGCGATCGAGGTTAAATTTTACATATTGGCGTAAATCAGATGACAATGTAATATTATTATGATTTTCAGTGCTTACCATTATGTACTTATTTTACAGGGTAACAAAAAATTTCGGATAGATTACTGCCAACAAGTTTTCTAAAAAGTTTTAGATTAGATAACACAAGACTGCGATGGTTGTGTTTTTTTATTTTTAAAATTATGTATTTTTAAAATTATGATTTTTATGTATTTTTTAGCATTGAATCCGAAAATTATCTTCATTTTTAACCATCATGTCAGAATTTTTCGCAACTAGTAAATTTCAAAATTGAAAAAATAGCTAATACTATAAAATAGAGTCGATGGTTGTATTTTTTAACTTTTACGACTGATTTGTATGTGTTTTTTAGCACTGAATGTAAAAATTGCCTTCATATTTAACCATCATGTTAGCCTTTTTTTGTAAATGGCAAATTTCAAAGTTAAACTAGTATGTTGTGGCCATCACAAAACTTTCTTCTAAATAAATCACGTCAATTAAATCATTTAAATAGTAAAAGCAATTACATCAATTTAGAACCAATTCGTATCAAAGTATACCTGAATTTGAAGTTTGATGAAAATTCGTGCATTACTTGTTGAGATAGAGCTGTAGGGGAAATTCTGAAAAATGCAGCATAGCAGCGCCACCTGTTGAGCGATTTGCACCAAAGCACAAACAGCACTAATTCATATTAAGGTATACCGGAATCTGAAGTTTGATGAAAATTGGTGCATTAGTTCTGGAGCTAGAGCTATTGTGGAAATCACAAAAATGCAGCACAGCAGCGCCACATGTTGAGCGATTTACACGAAAAGGTACAAAACATCAATTCATGTCCAGGACTAACAGAATCTGAAGTTTGATGAAAATCCTTGCATTAGTTCTGGAAATTGAGCTATTGTGGAAATCGTGAAAAATGCTGCATACCAGCGCCACCTGTTGAGCGATTTACACCACAAGGGGCAAAACGTCAATTCATGTCAAGCACTAACTAAATCTGAAGTTTGATGAAAATCCGTGCATTATTTCTTGAGATTGAGCTATTACGAAAATCGTGTAAATGCTGCAAAATGCAGCATAGCAGCGCCATCTGTTGGGCGATTTGCACCAAAACTTTACCAGCACTAATTCATATCAAGGATTAACTGAATCTGAAGTTTTATAAAAATCCGTGCATTAGTTCTTGAGATAGAGCTTTTGCGGAAATCCTGCAAAATGCTACATAGCAGCGCCACCTGCAGGGCGATTTACACCAAAAACTAATGAAGGTCATTTTCGGATTCAATAGTAAAAAATACATAAAAATCAATTATCAAAAGTTAAAGAAATAACAATCACATCTATTTTATACTATCAGAATCAGATTTCCGAAAATTTTTCACTTTTTAGCTTTCAAATTTACGATTTGCAAAAAATCTGTACTTTGTGATAAAACATGAAGGCCATTTTTGGATTCAGTGTGTAAAGAATCGAGGCTGTTGCTTTTCAACATTTTATTTAACGAAAATTCTATTATTTTTTTTCCTGTTATATGTTTAGTACAAGCTGTATATTTTGCATTAATATTTCAGAATGATTATAGATTTCAAATTTATAATGCAATGTTAATTTTACTATCAACTATATTTTTTATATATCTGAAGATTATTTATATTTCTAGTAAATTTGTAAATGACCCCTATTTCGCAGCAAAAAATATGCTCCAAGTTGAAACAGCCATTACTTCGGTCAGTTTTAGTCGTAGAATAATAGGACTTTTATTTGTCTTACTTGTAAGTATGTAATAGGAAAGTTTTACTAACTATAAATTGAAGGACCGGGGGATCGTATAAAAAATTAAATTTCATAATTTTTCAAGAAATGATTCTATTGACCCAACTCACTTTTTAAATACTTCTTTACCCCCATTTAAAACATTTTTGTAATTGGAACTATATGGCTATGACTAACGGTTTAGGAATTAGCTATTGGACATCGTTGAGAGTGGACATCCTGTATAGGAAATTTTATTATTGCTCTGATATTTGTCACCAGGGTCTAGGAATTTTTAGTCTCATAGATTCGTCTTCAAAATCTACCTCTAGGTAATCTTAATTTCATTTTTCATTTTGAATCTCATTTTTCATTTGGATGGCCCTACTGGTTTGGATATGTAACTAGTTAAAGCAGATTACATTTTTGTTCCAGTGTCCGTACTTTCAATAACTTTATGCCCTTTATCGTCTTTCTCCTTAGCTCCCTAACTTTACGCACACAGGATATTTCGCATAATTCATCAACATTATTATCACCGCCTTCAGGATTTGGTTCAGAAGTGAAACACCCTGTTCTATAGCAATCATCTTGTAGTGCAATTCAGTGATATATATCAATTTTAATGCATTTGAAATAGCTTAATGTCATTAAAATGCGCTGCAAACGATTTTTTCCCGTTGACCATAATGTAACGAAATACTTTTGAGTGCCCCTGTAAATAAACTATTAATACTACACTCTTCATATTGAATATCAAACATCCCATGGTAAACATCATTAACATATATCAATTGCATGGGAATCCGAGTATATTTACGGGAGTTAGGTATATTACACACTGAGACCACACAACGACACAAAGCGCAACATGAAGTGCAAAAACCGGTCGAAACAAAGAACGAAGTTGTTGCAAACTTGTTTTAAACCAGTTTTTCTAGCGAATTCAAGCGACATGTCTTATGTGTCGCCTTAATGTGTGACTTGCCTTAGAGTGTGAACAGACAATCTGACGGACAGACAAACCGCATTCATAAACACTAACTTTATTGGAAAGAGTTAAAAAGTAAAGCACGTTTTTGCACACTGTCTTTCCTGAGTGACTGATGTATGTCTTGTCTTTTACCCTAACATCGCTATTTGTGAACTGCTGTTAACTACGTAGAATTTCAATAAACTTACAACTCTTTTTGAATCTCCAATTTCACGAGAACCTACCGGAATTTCTCTAATTTCACACCCTCATCCGCCGTCACCCTCTCTCCACTTATATGATACAGAACCTCAGTTCGGTGTGAGTGAATTGCAATGCTAATATGTTTGTTTGGATTGGGATCTTTGGAGCTTCATAACTCATGAAGTCATGGAACACTTGTGTTACACGAAAGGGTAGAAGTTCCTTCAGATGATTTGTAAACAGATTCATTAGCAGGGCTATGGCTAGTGATATTTGTAAGATAATATTATATGCATTAATATTATAATATATATATATATATAGTAATATATATGATTTTATTCATATATAGTACATATTATCTCCGCCAAAAGATATAGTGATTCACTAAACTTCAAAGTTCTATTTCTTTAAATTTGAAATTTGCTAACATTTTAACTGAAAAACGGTTTATTGGTTTAATTAAATTAAACAAATTAAAAGTATGTCCATTATTATTACAGAGTGTAGTACTATATAAAGAACTATCCTTTTGACGATGTTTCGGCCGTTGAATGACAGATATCTGTTGTAAACGTACACTATGACGCAAAAGTTTAGACAATGACGTCATTCAGCTTTAAAATGTAGAATTATGACGTCAGAATTACAAAAACCTGTAAATATATTCAAAAACTGATTTAAAATGCTATGTACAAAAGACAGTCGTTTTATTTGCTATAATACTAATTTTTTTCATAAAAATTCAAATGTGCTTGTCGCAAAAGTTTAGACACTATTCTAAATTTCTTTGAATATTCCCTGGCATATGCAAATTTAGAATCGATGATGTCACAAATTTGGAGTACTTAAGTTCTGCAAACGATTGCGCTTCATAGTCGACATGCCGAGAGCTAAAGAAATTCAAGTGAATGAAGTTTCAAGGATTTGGCAGTTGAAAGGTGAAGGGAAGAGCGTTTCTGAAATTTCTGCTATTATTAATAGGTCAAAAAAATCTATTTATCGAGTTTTATCGAGTGGTTCCGAATATAAAGAAAAATGTCGGTCTGGGAGGCCACGTGTGACAAATGTACGAGAGGATCGCTTGATACAAAGACTAGCGAGTACTCAACAAATGAGCGTACGTGGAGTTCAGAGCTCATCGGGACTCTCTGTATCAAAGGATACGATTCGTAGACGAATTTTGGAAAAAGGAACAATCGTTTATAGCAAAATGCAGAAGAAACCAGCTCTGAAACCATATCATAAGTTACAAAGACTTATGTGGGCTCGAAAGCATATGTCATATGGAGAGAAATGACAGTCAGTCATATTTCGCGATGAAAAAAAGTTGAATCTGGATGGTCCAGATGGTTGTTTATCGTATTGGCATGACTTGCGGAAGGAACCTCGACGTTTTTTTAGTCGCAGACAAGGAGGGGGCTCGGTGATGGTTTGGGCAGCCTTTTGCTATAATGGACAAGTATCTCTGACCTTCACCATTGGTCGTCAAACTTCACAGCATTATACACAGACATTAGAAGAAAACCTACTGCCATTTGCTGAGCTTCTAGGGGGTCCTCAGTGGGAATTTCAGCAAGACAATGCTTCAATTCACACTGCAAAACATTCAAAATCTTGGTTTAATTCCCATAATATAAGAGTTCTCGACTGGCCAGCATGTAGCCCAGATCTTAACCCTATAGAAAACCTTTGGAGCATCATGTGTCGCAAAGTTTATAGCAACGCTAGACAATACTCTTCTGAAAAGGAACTTAAGACATCTATTGAGAATGCATGGTACGATATCGATTCACAAACTATGCAAGATTTAGTTTCTTCCATGCAATCTCGTGTATATGACGTAATACATAAGCATGGATGCGCAACCAGGTTTTAAAAATTGTTTATTTCGATTTTATTTAATTTGTGTCTAAACTTTTGAGACAGCAGTTTATTTTTGTTACCATTTAATTTATTGCAATATGCACAATTCCACTTTTCTTTGTTATAAATATTGTTTATATGTACAGCACATTAATTTCAAGCAGTGATTTGAAAATTGAATAAATATTTTTCAAAGTATGTAAGAATTTCTTCATTGTCTAAACTTTTGCGTCATAGTGTATTATAGATAATACCAACCTTAATTTTTTGAGAATTTAACTATTTTTTATTCGGAGTTAAACTTTTTATTGTCAAAACTATTTAAAATAGATAAAACATTTTGTTAAATTCGAACTTTTCAGAAAACTTTATGTAATTTAAGAAAAAAAAGAAAATAAATAAATAAATCTTCTAAGTGAAAAGAATAACAATAAGAAAGGAAAATACATAAAATTTAGTATCGTATTTGCAGTAAGTTTTACCTCAATAAAAACGGAAATTTGGTATTAGGCTTGAAACATTAAATTTAGTTTAGCATGAAGGGAGCCTTGATTTGCTCGAAATTAAACTCAGATATGTATTATCCATCACCACAGTAACAGGCATTAATCGTGGCATTGATTTCGGGATTTACGAGTATCAATAACGATCAAGAAATCTGAATTATTATAAGAAATTATTACGATAAACGATTTTTTTTCTTTTATTTTACGTTGAATTAAAACAAAGTCACAGTTATTTAAATTCTAATTATTTAGCAAGAAATAGAAGTAAAATAACAATTGAAAAAACTGTACAAAATCGCAACGTGCATTCTTTGGAAACCAATAATTAAATTCGTATATTGTAAAACTTTTTAAATGCAATATTAACCTTCCGCATACCAGACCGGTGCAACAGACCCGATAGATACATTCAAATTGATTTTTCACATTTTAAAAAATGAAAATTTTGTAAATATGTGACTTTTTCTGGAATGTTCTACTCAAAAGAATAGAACATCCCAGAAAAAACCCATATTTACAGAAATTTCAGTTTTTAAAATAAATTAGAAATATCATTGTAAATGTACCTGTCGGGGCCATTGAACCCCTCTGGTAGGCGGAGGGTTAACATAAATCTATTAAACCGAAACAAGCATAAAATATGCAGCTTTATATATGTCGCAGTGTTGGAGAAAGTCCGATAATCTATATGTAGCACGTGATTTTTCTTTCCCGTTTTTATACTCAAAACGGCCATTAAGAGAGCGAACCGCGTTTAAATTATTTCAATCCCACCCACCACTATTACTGTTATCTTATTATTATTATTAGACATTATGCTTTTTGAAATATTCATTATCTTAAGAAAGAAAGAAACGTTTTACAAAAATTCCTTGTTCTAACAGATTTTACTCTATGTAATAAACCTCAATGTAAGTTGATTAAAACAACAATCTTAGGGAGTTTCGAGATTTTTTTAATCATCTTCTTCAGGAGAGAAAAACAAGACGCCAAACTGTGGAAATAAAGTGGTACTCGAGCGCTCGTAGCTGGTCATATATTTATTTTGACAAAGAGGATTCTCAAATTGAAATTATGTTTGAGGAAAAAACATGAAATAGTGAAATATGCATGAAAGTGCGTAACTCTACAATTATTAAAATAATTGAAAATCAGTTATTATTATCCTATTAAAATGCAATTTTTATGGCCTAGTGATATATTTCTTATATTATTCAAAACTGTTTCTAGTCAGATTTAAAAAAATATTTTTCACTAGTAATTAAACAAGCATTTTCTTTGTTTTTCTTAAGGCTGTTCTTAAGTGATCTGCTCAACAAGCGTAAAACGTTTTGACACATTTACAAATTCATTTTTTAACGGAAAGATATAAAATTGGAATGTTTGACCATGGAAGCGATTTGGAATCGAACTGTGTTTTCCATCTTTTGATCAGTAAATTACCTATTGAGTTATAATCGATTTTGATCACGTGACAAACATGTTTTTCACCCATTTTTGAGAAATTATGCCTCTTTCGCGCGGAAATTCGGTTCAAAACGCCCACTTTGACACTATTTTCTGAAAGGCCTATTGCATTTGCAAAAAAACGGAAAAAACAGCTCGATTACATAGTTTCTAAACAACAACACCTGTTCGTTTCATGCATTTCCGAATAAAAATAAATTAAAACTTTTGTCACAAATTTATCCTTTTGGATTTGAGAACAGCCTTAAGAATTCATTTAGAAAAAATTCATTTCGTATGATACATTTACCAATTAGAAAATGTATTAGTGTATTAAAGTACACATGTTGTTCCATTACCCTCGGGGTCCAGGTACTCAATCGGTAAAGAACGTAAAGTTTCTGGGTTCGAATCCCATCTCGGGCACTTTTTCTCTCAGGTGTAAAAAATCCAATTCGTATAAAATATCTTTTTTAAATATTTCTTTCAGATTAATTTAGCACAAGAAGATGAAATAGTAATGTTTATTAAACGCCCTACTCCGCCCCGCCCTTCAATTTCTTTTTTCTTTCTTTCTTTACTTTTCTTTTTTTTTGAGGAGGGGGGGGGGGGGAGTGGCACACACATTAGAAGGATATTTTGGCAATAAAGTCAGCTTTAATAGAATCAAAATCTGTTATTTTGAAATAAAATAGCGTATTTTAATTTATTAAAACTGGCCAGTCTACAAGAAAAGAACCGATTCCCGAGGAATCGGTCCTTTTCGGAACGGTTCCTCGGATTCGGTCCTTTTCGGAACGGTTCCTCGGATTCGGTCCTTTTTGGAACGGTTCCTCGGATTCGGTCCTTTTTGGAACGATTCCGAAATGGACCGACTCCGAGGAATCTGTCCTTTTCGGAACGACTCCGAGGAATCGGTCCTTTTCGGAGTCGGTACATTTTGGACCGATTCCGAGGAATCGTTCCGAAAAGGACCGATTCCGTGGAGTCGTTCCTTTTCGGAATCGTTCCAAAAAGGACCGAATCCGAGGAATCGTTCCAAAAAGGACCGAATCCGAGGAACCGTTCCAAAAAGGACCGAATCCGAGGAACCGTTCCAAAAAGGACCGAATCCGAGGAACCGTTCCAAAAAGGACCGAATCCGAGGAACCGTTCCAAAAAGGACCGAATCCGAAAAGGACCGATTCCTTTTTACAGAATGGAATCGTTCCTTCAGTTTCACTGCCGGAATCGTTCCTTTGGAGTCGTTCCTCAACAAATGACACATCTCTAGTGTACGGGCGAGAAAATGAAAACTTCGGATGCAAACCAAAGCACCAAAGCGTAATATCCGGGATTTTTTTGTTCAAAGGACCAATAAAAAGCGCGTTAAAAGCGGAGAGCGTTAAAAGCAATGAATTTTTACATTGCTCTTATGGGTATGGTTCAAGGGATCGGGACAAATGAGCGTAAAAAGCGGGAAAGCGTTTTAAGCGGTGAGCGTTATATCCGAGTTTTACTGTATATCTATCTATCTGTCTATCTATCTATATATATATCACTTTCTTCTGAACACGATAACTTTCGTAATTCTGCACCAATCTCTTCCAAACTGATACATAAAATGAAAGGTCGTAAAATCTTGGTCAAGTTCGTTAATGGGCAAAATCGGACCAAGGGGATGGAAATAGGTAGGGGTTTTGTGAAAACCGAAAACCCCCCATAACTTCTTAATTTTTATACATATCAAATCAGTTTAAAGTTTTTATTACTTCTAAAAATAGGGCCAAAATTTTATGTATCACAGATTTTTGATAAAGTTAAAAATGGGCTCAAGGGGCGCAAAAATAAGGTTTTTGGGAGAAAAAAATTCATAACTTCGCCAATTCTCAAGATATCAATCAATTCCAATTAATTTTATTTTAAATCTCCTTAATATTATCTACAACTTTTATATTCACAAGTTTTTGATAGGACCAATTCGTACCGCAAAAAACAAACAAACAAAAAAAACAAAAACAAAAAGGGGGTTTGAAGAAGTAAAAAATCCATAACTCCGTCAATTCAAAAGATATAAAATCCCCATGAATTTATCATATATCTTCTTAATATTGTATACAACATCTATATAGACAAGTTTTGGATAGGACCAATTCTTACAGCAAAAATAAATTAAAAATACATAGCGGTTGAAGAAAAAAATCATTTAAGTAAGGGTGTATTCAAATCCAAACTGCGTATTTTTTGACTCATTCTACAATTCATTTTTGCTCTCAAAGGCTTCCAATTGGTACGTTATCTTACTCAGAAACTATATAATGTACTGTAATGGTCGATTTTTTGATAGAGGCAGAATATATTTTTAAAAAATGATGTTAAAGTGAGCATTTTGAACCGAATTTCCCAAAGCGGACTGTGTTGGAAAAATCATTGCATTAAGGATGCACTCAAATCCAAACTGCTTATTTTCTGACTCATTTTTAAATTAATTTTTGCTCTCAAGTGCATTTAATTGGTAGATTCGCTTATGCAGAAACTATATAATGTACCGCAATGATCGATTTTTTGATAGAGGCAGAATATATTTCAAAAAATGATGTCAAAATGGGCATTTTGAACAGAATTTCCCGAAGCAATTGTGTTATCATTTTCATCTGGACACGATAACTTCCGCAATTCTGCACAAATCTCTTCCAAACTGATACATAAAATCAAGGGACATAAATTCTCGGCCAAGTTCGTTAATGGGCAAAAGCGGACAAAGGGGATGGAAATAGGGAGGGGTTTTGTGAAAACCGAAAAAACCCCATAACTTCTTAATTTTTGTACATATGAAATCAGTTTAAAGTTTTTATTACTTCTAAAAATAGCGCCAAAAATTCATGCATCACAGACTTTTGATAAAATTTAAAATATGCTCAAGGGGCGCAAAAAATAAGGTTTTTGGGAGAAAAAAATTCATAACTTCGTCAATTCTCAAGATATCAATTCCAATTAATTTTATTTTAAATCTCCTTAATATTATCTACAACTTTTATACTCACAAGTTTTTGATAGGACCAATTCGTACCGCAAAAAAAAAAAAAAAAAAAAATATTAAAAACGAAAACAAAAAGGGGGTTTGAAGAAGTAAAAAATCCATAACTCCGTCAATTCAAAAGATATAAAATCTCCATGAATTTATCATATATCTTCTTAATATTGTCTTCAACATTTATACAGACAAGTTTTTGATAGGGCCAATTCTTACAGCAAAAACAAATTAAAAATACATAGCGGTTGAAGAAAAAATTCATCTTATTAAGAGTGCATTCAAGTCCAAACTGTCTATTTTCTTACTCATTTTTAAATTCATTTTTGCTCTCAAACGCATCCAATTGCTAGATTCTCTTATTTAGAAACTATATAATGAACAGTAATGATCGATTTTTTTATAGAGGCAGAATATATTTCAAAAAATGATGTCAAAGTGGGTATTTTGAACAGAATTTCCCGAAGCGATTGTGTTAGAAACGAAAAATATTGCCCTACTGAGAAAATAATTGTTTATTAATCAAGTTTTAATTAATTGAAAGAAAAATAAAAACACAGGTCGCTTATAAATCAGGGTTGCCACGCCACCGGGAAAACACAGGGAATTTTAAATTACCCTCCAAAAGCAGGGAAAATGCAGGGAATTTTGAAAAATTCCAAAAAAATCTGGAAAACACAGGGAAATTTTTTCTGTTTCTGGTAATTTCAAATATAAATTATTTTTTCTCGGCTTTCAAAAAAAATTCTCTCCACAGAAGAAAAAAAAAATTGAAAAAGCGGCCCGAAAATTCATTTTCAACGAAACTTCTTAAAAGCACGTTTTACATACACCCCCTTTTTTACAATGGATGAATCCAAAAACGCGACCGCTTCAACCCAATTCCCATCCATCTGCGACTGCGCGTGACGTTCTATCTCTTCGTTTTCTCCGTTCAGCCCGTCCGTGCACCTTGTACCGCCAAAACAGAACGCTGATGCAACCAGCGTGCGCTTTTTCACGAATGTTCGAGTTGGGTTTTGTTTTAGTTTGTGTTTTGTTTGACTTAATAAGAGGTGCTATTTAATCCTTTAAATTTCTTATAATGAGTTGTTCAAAGTCCGTATTTAATACGGATTGGATAGATTCGCATATATTAAATCCTGATTTTTCCGGATGGATTGCGGCGGTTCCAAAAAATCCATTTGCTACATACTGTAAACTTTGCAAGAGGATTATCAGCCTAAGCAACATGGGAGAGCAAACTGTTACAAGTCATGCAAGGAATAAAAAACATAAACTAACTTCGCAATCAACTTCAATGCTTGATTTTGTATCTGTTGCGAAATCAAGCAACTCCTCTTACCACTTACCCTTTGAAACAAGAACAAAAAAACGCACCTGCAGAGTGTTACGTCAGACCTACTGCGCAAGAGCGGACAGAACTTGTTTTCCTTTTTTTCTGTGAGAATTGACTCAGATTTAGATTAGAACAGAAAGTAGATATGAACGTAGAGAAAAGAAAATAACTTTTAAAAAAGAAAACTTTAATACTCGAATTGTAATATAATGTAAATAATTTTTGTTTTGTGAGTGTCTAAGCAAGTTGTGTACGTTTTCAATAATGTTTAATGTAATACAGTTTTATTTACTTCGAAGATTCAAGACTTATTATTTGGATGTCGTCTTATTTATTGCATAGAATCCCCGGATATTTCTTCTTATGCGAAGGAAAGAACAGGTAGGACATTTAACTTTTATTTTATGATTGTATAAGTTGAAAGCTTTTATTAGATAATAAGATTAATGAGAATATTAGAAACAGAGAATAAGATCAGTAGTAACATTTTGGCATCCCTTCCGGCGATATAACCTAATTATGAGATAAATAGAATAAGATATTAAGATATTAGAATAATTAGAAATTATTTATCAAGCTATTTAATTTGAAGAACTGAAAAAATATTGAGAACTGTTGAACATATAGAGAATTGTACTTTTTAATAGAATTTAGTTGTTGTTGTTATTAGTTCGCAATGGCTGAAAGTTTAGTTATCGCCAAAAAAGAAAGAGCTGTGCTACGTGAAAGCATAAATAAGTTTATAAATAAAGTAGAAGCTATTTTGAAAGAGGGAGAACCAGACATTTTTGATTTGGAAGAGGTAGTGGAACAGTTAAGTGTGACAGAAATGGAACTGACACGAGCAGACGGGGAAATTAAAAAATTGGTGCAAGAAGCACAATTAGATACAGAATTACAGGGCGCTCGCGAATTTAAATAGAAAATTACGTCATGGCGCTTTAGAGCAAACAGAAAAATAAAAGAGTTAGATAAAAAGAAAACACAGGATGATTCGTTTTCTAAACGAGAAAATCCCTTAAAGCAAAATGTAAGCATTAAATTACCGAAACTAAATATCGCAAAATTTTCAGGGGATTTTGTTGAATGGCTTTCGTTTTGGTCAGCTTTTGAAACAACCATTCACAACAATGACACATTAGATCCAGTAGATAAATTTAACTATTTAAAAAGTTTTCTAGCCCCCATTCCATTAAAAAGTATAGATGGATTTTGTGTCACTGCAGAGAATTATTTAAAGGCCGTCAATATTTTGAAAGAAAGGTACGGGAATAAGGATATGTTAATTTCGGTACATACAAATAAACTTCTTAATTTAACTCCACTCAGACACTCGAATGACACCAAATCATTTCGAAAACTTTTTGATGAGATACAAACGAACATTAGAAGTCTAGAGTCACTTAACATTTCATTAGACTCTTATGGAAGTTTATTATCCCTCATTTTATTTAAATTATTACCGAGAGACCTCGTTTTGGAATTTAATAAAACACATGAAGACTCAATTAATGTCCAAGATTTAATATTGTTCTTACATAAGCAATTAATATCCAGAGAGAAAATGTATACGTCATCACTGAATGAAATAAATGAAAAATCAACACAAAATAATTATGTTGCGCAGTCATTTAGGAAAAATCCTTCCTTTCCCCCCCGAGTCAATAAATTTAATACGCAGAGTAATAAATTTGATTCTCCGAATAGAAAATTACCGTCAGCGAGTGATTTATTGGTTCAGAGCGAAAATGAGACTACTTGTGGATTTTGCTTTGGCAGGCACCAGACAAATAAATGTTTTAGCACTTGCAATTTACCGTTTGAAAAAAGACTTGATTTACTGAGAAAGAGAGGCCTTTGTTATATTTGTTTATCCCGCGGACATATTGGGAAATACTGTGTATCGAAGGATTTATGCGGTATTTGTAATTCGAGACACGCCCAGATAATGTGTAATAAAGAAATAAATTCAAAAGGGAAATCTACTAATTCAGAGAGTAGCGATGTTACGAGACCAATGCTGTCAAATCAGGATATAATTTCTAATGTCTATTTACAAACTTTGATAGTTGAGATCTGTAATGATAATCAATCTCCCGAATTTATTCGTATCATTATAGATACGGGGAGTCACAATAGCTATATAACTAGATATGCTGCAAATAAATTGAAATTAAGGAAAATTCGATCAGAAACAATTAGAAACGGACTATTCGGAGGGGTAGAAAAAACGAGTAAACATAGTCGCTATGAATTTACTATCAGTAATTTAGATCATAGTTTCCGTATTAAAATACAAGCTTTAGATGAAGGAAAAATTTGTTCAGGTGTAAATTTATGCCGCGATAGCGAAATGATAAAAATCTTAGAAAAAAAAGGGAGTTCATCTGACCGATGTTCGAGAAAATAATCGACTATGTTTATATGAGAATAATCCGGAAGAAGTACACATTTTAATCGGCGCTGACATGGCGGCGAAATTATTCACAGATAATATAAAATATTTTCCTGATTTGGGTATAACAGCTTTTGAAACAAAGTTAGGCTGGACAATTATGGGGAAAACAGAGGGTAATGGAAATGATTCAGAAAGTTCGTTGTCAGTTCTATCGCTGTCATTATTTACTTCAAATGCCAGTTTATCACAACTGTGGAACTTAGATACCTTGGGTATCACTAGTGAAGATTATAAAAATAAAGACGATTTAGCAAGAGAGACTTATAACCATTTTCTTGAAACAGTCCTACGTGATGAAAGTGGCCGCTACGAAGTGACACTACCCTGGATTGTTGATAATTCAATTTTAGCGAGCAATCACGTATTAGCAGAGAAACATTTGCGCAAGACAGAACAAAAACTTATCAAAACAAATAAGAAAACAGAATATGAAGAAATTTTTAATTTGTGGAAGGATAATATTATAGAAGAAATTTCAGACGATAAGGAGAATAAAGTACATTTCTTACCCCACAGACCAGTAATTAAAGAAAATAGTGAAACGACGAAAATGCGTCCGGTTTTTAATGCCTCCGCACATAATGCAAACTCTCCTTCTTTAAACGACTGTCTCACAAAGGGACCTAATTTGATTGAAATAATTCCGAGTATTTTGAATCGTTTTCGTAAATACAAAATAGGTATTTCTTCAGATATTGAAAAGGCATTTCTCCAGATAAAAATCACAGAAAAAGATCGCGATTTTTTACGCTTTCTCTGGTTCGACTCCAAACATAATTTGAAAGTTTATAGACATTGTCGCGTAGTCTTCGGACTCACTTCAAGCCCGTTTTTATTAATGGGTACACTAAACCATCTTTTAAGTCAAGTACCCGAACAGTGGGAAAATACAGCACGAATTTTGAAAGATTCATTTTACATTGACAATTCCATTACTAGTTTAAAATCGATTGAAGATACTGGAAAATTTATAACAGAATCGCGATGTATTTTATCATCAGCTCATTTTAATTTAAGATGTTGGCGGTCAAATTTGCCTCAGGCCATGATCGATGTTTCTGAAGAAAATACAAAGTTAGCACCAGTTTTGGGATTGGTCTGGGACTTAGAGCAAGATAGATTAATGTGTAAAATAGAAGAAAAAATTGAAACGAAAGAACCACTCACAAAGAGAAAAATTTTATCGGTTACCCAAAAGATATTCGACCCCATAGGATTCTCCGCCCCGAGCACTCTTATTCCAAAATTAATTCTTCAGGAAACCTGGAAACAGAAATTGAAATGGGATGAAGAACTTCCTGAAAATTTAAGAAAACAGTTTGAGACCTGGTTAAAACAAATTAAGTTTTTACAAGAAATTCAAGTTCCACGTTGGTTGAATGTATCGCCCGAAAATGAAAATAACATTTCCTTGCATACCTTTTCCGATGCGAGTAGACACGCCTATGCCACTTGCGTGTATCTTAGATGTCAAACACAAGAAGGAGTTAAAGTTCAGTTAGTCAATGCTAGAAGTAGAGTAGCGCCCATTAAAGTACTCACAATTCCTCGACTGGAGCTACTCTCGTGCCTCATTGGAGCTAGACTCGCTAAAACTATCATGAGTAATCTTCAGTTAAAACCAGAGAAGACAATCTTTTGGAGCGATTCCTCAGCAGCTTTAGGGTGGATAAGAAGAGAACAATCTTGGGGTACATTTTTCCACAATAGAGTTTTAGAAATCAGAAGCCTTACCCAAGTTGAAGATTGGCGACATATACCAGGAAATTTAAATCCGGCAGACCTCCCATCCAGAGGATGTTCCTTTGAGCAATTGGAGAAATCACGATGGTGGGAGGGACCAGCTTGGCTGTATTTACCGGAAGATCAGTGGCCACAACCGGAAGAACACCCTGACGAGGATATAATAAATAAAGAAAGGAAAAAGACAATCCTAACACTTTTAGACAATGAAGACACTGATTTACACCGTTTTTATCGATATTTTTCCTCTTATAGAAAAAACATAAGAATGATTGCATTTATATATCGTTTTTATAACAACACAAGAAAGAAAGAAAGAATTTCATCCCCTAACATCTCCGTTGATGAATTTGAAAAAAGCAGAAAAAATACTACACAGATTAGTACAAAAGGAATCATTTTCAGGAAACACAGATCCCAAATTAAGAGCCTTAAGACCATTAGAAGATAAAAACGGACTTTTGAGAGCAAAAACAAATATAATCTGTAGACAAGACAAAGAAGATTTTCGTTATCCAATAATTTTGCCCTCAAAACATCCTGTGGTACAGAAGTTAATTTTTGAAAAACATTTAGAAAATTATCACGCTGGAGTTAGCATACTAATGGCTCAACTTCGAGAAAATTTTTGGATTTTGAAATCAAGAAAGTATATCAGAAACGTCATTAGACAATGTGTTAAGTGTCAAAGATTCCAAACACCCAGAACAGAGGTCGAACCAGGAATCCCACCTGAAGACAGAATCAGAGATGCAGCTATATTTGAAGTGGTGGGAGTCGATTTAGCCGGTCCTCTATACCTTGCCGATGGTTCAAAGGTGTGGATAGCTTTATTCACCTGTGCTGTCTATCGAGCAGTACATTTGGAGTTGATAACATCTTTATCAGCTGAATGCTTTATGCAGTCCCTAAGTAGATTTATAGCACGGCGAGGCAGACCATATATAATTTACTCAGATAACGGAAAGAATTTTGTTGGCACTAACAGAGCCCTTTCTAGTGTGGATTGGCAAGCTATAAGTACATTGGCCTCCATTCAGAAGATCAGATGGAAATTCAGCCCCCTGGTGGGGAGGGTGGTGGGAACGCCTCGTGCGAACAGTGAAAGATATTTTAAGAAAAGTTTTGGGTCGCGCCTCATTAAATTACGAAGAACTGAGCACAATACTCTGCGACTGTGAAAATGTTGTCAATTCGAGACCGATAACATACATCTCCGAAGATAATCGCGATCCCGAACCTTTAACTCCACTGATGTTCCTTCAAGAACTGCCTACATCCGGTGTCCCAGATATAGATGCATTAGACTCCCAAGATCTTAACAGACGAGCAAGATATCGTCAAAGAATAAGAAATGATCTGCGAAACCGATTTAGAACGGAGTACTTAGGACAGCTGCGGCAACAGTCTATGAAGAATTCCAAACCTTTGCAAATAGGAGACATCGTTCTTCTGGAAGATACCAACAAAAGACGTCTTCACTGGCCTTTAGCCAAAATAATTGATATATTTCCCCGAAAAGACAAAATAGCAAGATTGGCCAAAGTCCAAACAGAAAATGGCATTTTCCTCCGTCCTTTCCAACGCCTGTTTCCTTTGGAAATTGATGCGAAAAAAAAAGGCCATATATTTTTTTTTTCCCATTCTGACCAGAAAATCAGAGTTCTAACTTTTTACGGCTGCTCTTTCATCTTCACCTAACGCTTCATTTATAATGGCTGTTTCATAATAATAGAAGCCACCAGTCCACCAAAGAAAAAACTCGTTTAAGCGGGACTCGGATAATGGGGACTCTACTGCAAAACATATTTCAATTTTAAGACTTAAAGCACACGCTTTTATTTTATGTAAAATGACGTCATTTGCATTAATATAGATTCTTAAAATTAAATATAGTTTATATTAGTTCCATGTTTTATCATGAATCAATCATTTATATTTTTCTCAAAATAGCACGTATTTTAATTTTTATGAGAAAATAGCAACAAAAAGATATAATTGCTATTTTTCAACAATTTTTTCTTTACTTTCTACGGAAATGGAGAACTTGAGTTGCCAAAATGAAACAAATGTCGCTAAAAACTACAAAAATATTAATATTTAAAAACAAATGGAGATGCAGTTTTCAAACAAATTGCATTAAAAAGTACTTTTTCCCCCAATACAATGGTATAAACATTGAAAATGTGCGATGCTTAGAAGTTTTAAAAAATGCTGTAGAGTATTTAATCGCACAATGAAACATCGGCTTTTGCTTTACGGCTAGCGTACACAAGGTAACGTTATTTATTGGAGATAAAATAAGCTGGGAAAAAGAAATAGCATTCCGGGGGCTAATAATTATTTAGGTATCAAATAATAATATTAATAACACAGCTGTTTTTTATGCATAAACCGAACATAATCTGAAGTGTTAAAGAATGGGATTTTTTACTTCTGCAAAACAATGTTAACTGAGAACATTTTTCATTGTAAAATGCAAAAATTACATAATTTAAATATATTAAAGTTCGTTTATTTCAAATAATAAATTTTGCTAAATGGGAATATTTTTCTCTTTAAAATTCAAAAATATTTCCCTTTCGTGGGTGTAACAATTAAAATATAAGAAATTTAATATTAAAAAAACTTTATAATATACTTATAACTACTTAAAAGGTGACAAAAACATATATAAATACCATTTAATGCAACCCGAGATCTGTCGAACACACACTTTCGAACGATGTCCTTTCCTATAATATTCCCGCAATTTGGTACAATATCCTAAATATTTCCAGACCTCCTGATAATATGAGCTGATTTTTTCACCCCTCTGCAGAAATGGACTGTACTCCGCTTGCGTACTATTTTGTTTTTAAAATTTATTTCTATTCAGTCAATCATCTTTTTTCCTTTTGAAAATGAAAGCGTGTGTGTTCGAAAGATCTTGGGTTGCATTAAATAATATTTATATATGTTTTTGTCACCTTTTAAGTAGTTATAAGTATATTATAAAGTTTATTAATAACAAGGTGAAAATTCCTTCACGACACTAGTGTTTAAAACAGTGTTTTGACTCTATTGAAATTTAATATTGTTTAAAATCTAAAGATTGCTGTTAAATGATTTTACAATCAAACTTAATTACAATTTAATCTACACTTAATATTTCTTTGTAAGATGCAAAAACATTTATATTTCAAAATTATAAGTAACAAATAAGAACGTAAAAAGATACCTTAAAAGATATTTAATTTGCATCTTACAATATGAAATTAATTGCAATTTTAATTGTACTTATTTCTAATTTGTATTGCAAATGCATTTAACGCAACATTTAGACTTTAAACAATATTAAATTTCTTACATTTTAATTACATCCGCGATAAGTAAATATTTTTGCATTCTGTAGTTGAAAATTTTCCCTTTTAGCAAAATTTATTTTCTGAAACGAGCTCTCTTAACTTTTTAATAATATCTTTGCATCTTAAAATTTTTTCTGTATTATATATCACTAACTAATCGGGAAAATGTATGATATCGAACTGTACTCGGCAAAAGTTTACCAAGTGGCTAAATGATCTTAAACTAATCGGCAAAAGCTTTAAAATTTATTCAGTAATAATTGGGATGTGGTGGTCCATGTGTGGTTTGCCCGGCGGACAAAAAGCCTCCCCCCCCCCCGACCTTATTAGGAGATTCGGGGGATGTTCGGCCAGGGATTATTTGCTGATTGGGATTGACGTTGATGTGTTTAATTTATTTAGCATGTATGCATTTTACGGAACAACGTCACTGTTGTTCAAGAACTTTCTATGAACTCTGATTTGGTAAATCATGTATATCGGCTCCCATTAAGAATTTCTGGAAAATTCCTTCAGATTCTATGTGTCAACTTTTTCGCCAAATGTCGTCAAAATTTGGCAAAAACTCACAAACTTTGTGCTTATCTTTCATTTGGCGTCAAGCATGTATTTTGGCATTGGTTTAATAAAATCAATTATCCCGTTCAAATCGCGCCAATATTTTGTCCAACATTGCTAAATTTGGCGAAATAATGCCAACTTCGTGATTTCGTTTACTGCCCACTGTTTAAAAAATTTAATATCAGTTTCAACCTTTTTTCCCATTGCAATCCACTGACCCATAATTGACTGTCAAATGACTCACAAATCAAAAATTTTCGAACATGTGACCCCAATGTGTACTCAATGATTGTATCATAACCTAAAGCGTTCACTACAAAATTTCGTCAAAATCGTTAAAGCCGTTTTTAGATTTAAAAAAAAACCTGACCCTGACTCGTAGTGACCCAAATCCACCCACTAATCAAAGTTTCTAGAACGTGGGACCCAGCATGGTATCTCAAAATGGTAGGATACAAAATTTAATCAAAATAGTTTCAGCTGTTTTTTAGATAAATTAGCTTGGATTTGACCATAGGGACCCAAAATGACCCACTAATCGAATCCTCTCTGACCTGTGACCCAGCTCATTGGTCTTCTAGTACATTAAAATGGTAGTATACAAACTAACTTCTATAAAATAAGTTCACTTGTAAGAAGTTGAAATAACGCAAATCCGTTATAAGAGCAACATCTACACAAAAATTAATAAATCTACTAAAAATTAATAAGTAAATAAATAAATTTAAAGGAAAATTTTGACACAGCGGAGTGAATCTCCCCTTATGTAGTATGCACGTTATTGCGTTTTTTAATACCAGATTTTTAATAGCGCTAAGTAGTATTAATTTCCTTTCACTTATTAAATAAAATTCTTATTTTAAATTAGGGATGCACCAAATATTCGCTATGCCCAATATTCGGCTTGGCCGAATAGCAAACTATTCGGCCTGTCGAATATCGAAATATTTTAAAATATCGAAATATTTTAAGTATTCGATTAGAATACTTAAAAAAACTTTTAAAACATTTTTAAAAACCTTATACAGATTCTACGTTTAACAGTCAACTTATAAAGATATTCAGAATAATTAGAAACAGAATCATATTTAAATAAAAGAGAATGGTTTTACATTATTTATTTGCTGTTTGTTAAGTATTATTTAAAAAAAAAATAACCAATCACGAGGATTTTCATAGGAGTTAATTTTATACAAATGCTAGTTCCTGAACATAGTCCAGTAAATAATCTGTTTCTTGCTAAGATTTTAAGAACAACATTTACAATATCTGAAAATGATTGTCCACTCCAGTTGCTACCATATAAAATTTGAATAGATTGTATTTATTTACTTTTACTTTAGTCTCTTCCTGATAAACAAATAATATATGATCCTGTACAATTTTTTCACAATTTCTCTTTGATTTTAAAGTGTTTGTTTTAAGAAAATTTTATTCATTTGTTTTAATTCTCAGATGAAGCCATGGAATTTAAAATTTTATTAATTAAATTTTTTTTAAGGCTATCCTCTTCTTAAATAACTCAAAGCAGATTTTTTTTCAGCATACAGTTTACTTGAAAAGAACTCTCGTTTATTAGAATAAAAGTTTGTTTTAAATATTATGTAAAATTGTTTTAAATTTAGCATTTTAATGCCTTTAAACTTTTAAATAGAAAAGTATTTGGCTGAATAGTTACTATTTGGTCTAGCAGTTTCTATTTGGCTAGCCGAATATTCGGTATTCGGTTCGCCTGTTGGTCGAATATTCGGTATTCAGTATTCGGCCAAAATCGCTATTCGGTGCATCCCTAACTTAAATAAAAGAAAATAAAGTTGACAACTGTTCTATTAAAAAATAAAGTGACCGAAAGTTGTCCCCACATTAAGTGGACTGTACTTCTTTTTAAGAAATCAATATGCATGGCAAGATAGCTGATTTAAATAAGATGATCATCTGGTCAGCTTTTCCTTATTTCAATCAATGTATTCTCGTTTCAATTTTGTAAAATTAAATAAATTGCTTTCAAAATAAGCAAAAGTTCAACATATCGAGGACGTTTGCTATTATAAAACAAAACAAATCCAAAAATTTAATACGGAAAGTTTGTGGCAGGTATATGAGTCGAGAGGCACTTATAAATATCAAGTCTAAGCTAAGATTATGAAATAAAAAAAATATTTCCTTAATGATCAGACCAGGCGCTTCTCTCTGAAATTGAAAAAACAAAATTGGTAACATACTCATGAAGCTTTTTTCTGACTGCTTTATATATATATAATCTTAAAGATCCTTTAACGTTGTACAGAAATAAAATATGAGGTTTCATAATGAGTTTTATTTCTTGTTGTTGCAGGTGGTTGTCAATGGATACTGCTCCTGCAGACATAAAATCTTGCTCAAGTGGGGAAAGTAGAATGGAAAGCACCTTGAATGAGCATCAGCATTCTTATACAGAGAAGGAGCACGTCTTATGTAAAACAAGCTCGGAAACACTTTCTAGTTCAATTTTGGAGGTAAATAAAAGTACTCATGCCAGTAAGAAAGCTCATGCATGTGAAATATGTAACAAGCCGTTTCCCAATAAAAGCAGATTAATGAAACACTTGCGCATTCACATTCACACTAAAGAAAAACCTATTTGTGATATATGCAACAAGCCGTTTCCCAATAAAAGCAGATTAATGAGACACTTGCGCATTCACACAAAAGAAAAACCTATTTGTGATACATGTGGAGAAGAATTTAGCAATACTTTTAAACTGAAGGTCCACCTTCGATCTCATACGAAAAAAAAGCCTTTTACTTGTGAAATATGTGGAAAAGAATTTACTTTTAATTCTAAGCTAAGGCGCCACCATCGGATGCATACAAAAGATAACAAATGTGAAAGAAATTTCACATTTATTTGTGAAATATGCGGAATAGCATTTTTGTATAATTCAACTCTGGAACGTCACCTTCTAACTCATACGAAAGAAAAAACTTTTTTATGTGAAATATGCGGAA
This sequence comes from Maratus speciosus, assembly GCA_963932465.1. NCBI lineage: Eukaryota > Metazoa > Arthropoda > Arachnida > Araneae > Salticidae > Maratus > Maratus speciosus. The sequence goes on from OZ010799.1 coordinate 39,479,140, forward strand.
AAGCATTTGGGCGCAGTTCAACTTTGAAGCTACACCTTCAGACTCATTCAAAAGAAAAACCTTTTACATGTGAAATATGTAAAAAAGCATTCGCAAGTAATTATGTTTTGCAGATACACCTTCGTACTCATACGAAAGAAAAACCTTTTACTTGTCAAGTATGTTTTAAAGGATTTGCTGATAGGTCTACTTTGACGCGCCATGTTCGATCTCATACGAATGAAAAACCTTATACTTGTGAGATATGTTTTAAAAAATTTTCTCGAAATTATCGTTTGAAGAGACATTTTTTATCTCATACCAAAGAAAATCTTTATTCATGTGAAATTTGTAATAAAGAGTTTTCTGGAAAAAAGATGCTCAAAATACACAACCTAACTCATACAGAAGAAAGTCGTGTGACACACGTGGACAGGGTTACTCCCGATTAGTCTTTTAATATAAATTTTCGACTTCATACTAAAAAAGTTGTTCATACTTGTGAGATTCTCTCTCATACAAAGGAATAACCTTAATTTTGAGATCCCTGCAAAAAAATAGTTTTAATTTTTATGTTTTTCCTCATAAAGAATGAGGTAATGTTATTTAAGGAAAACTTGCTAATCTATAGGATTTGCATCAAAAGGTATTCTAAAAAAGGAAGACTTTAAGAAGACATCCAGACCATTCGCACGCACGCACACACACACTAAGTAAAACAAGAAAGAAAAATCATGCGTCCAGCGTAGATTCTGAAACACTTTCCAGTACATTCAGAAAATTGTAACAAAACCTTACAGTTTATTTAAGTGAAATATGTTGTTTAAATAAACAATTTGAAAAACATATAAAGTGTTTGAAAGCCAAATATCTGCAATTATCATCTATAATTACAAAATATTCAAATTTTTTGTGTAGCCTGTATGTAATCTATAGATTAATGTATACTACAAAGTACTTTAGAAGTTAGTTCAATTAAACGTTTAGCACAGTTGAAAATTCCCATTCAGCAATTTCTGTTAACCCTTTAAGACCCAACCCGCACGATCGTGCGGGTTAGATATTCATTTAAATTTTTCCTTCTGAGTCGTATGTAATAAAAACTCGAATCGAACGATCGTTCTGGTTGTATAATTTTTTACCAACAGGTAGCGGTTGCAGTCCATGTTTTCCATTTGCAGGCATGACTAGCTTTGTTTACAAATACACCGGGTCTTAAAGGGTTAATAAATGGAAATATACTTGAGATTATTGTGAATATCTGTATATCATCTATTAAATTTATACACAAAAAGTAATATGCAAAAAAATAGTTTTCTAAAACGCCCAGAACTGAAAGCACACTTCTAGCATTTGTTATCCATACGCAGCCAAGTTATTTTGTAATTACATGTAAAGCAACGATAAATTATATGCCACCAATTTCTACTGTAAGCGTCTTCTAATACATATAAGTGATATGTAAATTTAATATACGGTGAAACCTCCCTGTGCGACCACCTCCCTGAACGACTATTTTTTCATGGAACGAAATTTATTCCCATACGCTTAATACTAATTTTACCTCCATTCAGAGACCATCCCAGTTGAACTCCCTCCATGAGCGAACAATTTCTTTGAAGAAAACAAAACAAATTCCGTTTTTTCCTAGTCTCTTAAAGAAGGTTTTATTTGAAAAATAATTCCAGAGAGCGCATTATTCATCAAACTTCTACACTAAGTTTAGAATTTTTTTTTTTATTCCGGTAACTTTTAAGTGTTAAACACTTAAAAGTTAAACACATCCCTTTGTGCCTTTTTAGGCAATGAATTTAACTCTGTTGACAGATTAAGAATGAAGGTCAGTAAACTGCCCTGCTTTATTCTGTCAGAAAACTCTAAAGAAATAGATAAATTAATGAAATCGTCATTATTTGTTCCCGTCCAAAAAATAATTGCATTTACTTAGTGAACTTCGAAACGACTTGAAAATAAAAGTTATAAAAGATAAAACCATAAAATCAAAGCAAACGTCAATGTATTCATTTTTTTAACTCTGCAGTAATTAACTTATGTTTTGATACTTAAATTTTCATATTTTTTTTCTAATGTGAAAAATAAATTTTAGTAACATTAATTGTTACCGTTTTTCAACAATTAAAATCTAGATTTAAACATGACCTCCATTAAGAGGCCACCTCTCGGAGCGACCAATTTTTATTAGAACGGAACGTGGTCACTTTACAGAGATTTTACTGTATTAAAAAATTATCTGTATTTGCGAGGTACCTGTAAGAAATATTTTGTTAATACTTCTTTCAAGATCTATCTTCGATATCGCACGAATGGAAAACCTTGCGATTGTGTAAAGTTTAAAGGATTTTTTCGTAATAAATAGTTGGAATTACCATACTCCAATACATATCTCTATTCTAAAAAAAAAGTAACTACCGCTGTCACCGCCGCCGGTTTTGAATTTTTTGTGACCGGAGGTCTTTCTTCTTTAATATTAAAAAATATTGCATACAAAAATATGAAAATCGGTGGTATTATAGAGAAATGTTTGATAAACACGCTCGCTGATGCAGACAGTTTTCAGATCGAAGAATTATTTTAAGAGATATTTAATGCTAAAGTTGGACAAAATCGTTCCACTAAAAAAGTTTTATAGCAGCAAAAACTATACATGGGAATTTTATCATTTTTAGATCATTTTATACGTTTGAAGTTCTCGGTGTGCAGACTGTATTTCTTTTTTTAATCTGACTCATTTTTGAGGTTTTATTTCGATTTTAAATTCAAATTTTCAGCATTTCGAGAGATATTTTTTACATATTTTAGAAAATGGTATTTAAACTGTTGCCAACTGTATAAACAGAGCAAACAATAATGTTTGCTTCAAATAAAAAAATTATTTACACGTGACTATTATAAACAGAAAAAAAAAAACATTTGGAATTAGAATTAAATAATTATATATAAAAAGCAGGAACTTATTAAAAATTACGTCATAAAAACTATATTTACACGCGAATTTTAAAAGAGAAAGGATATTGTAAAATAATAAATTCATTAACATGCGTTAGAAGTCTTAAATAGGAGAAATTACGTCACATTACAGTTATTACATAAATTCAACACAAAATAATATTGTAAAACAGTTTAAATTTAGAAATCGTGCTAGACATTTATTTGATATTTTGAGAGGATCTTTTCAACTATTTTTGTTAGGACACGCAAATAATATTTCATTTCTAACAAAAGTATTTTCATGTGAATATTAAAAAGAGAAAGAACAGTTTGGTCAAAATTACGTCAGATTAAAAACGATTAATTTAAAATGTCTTATTTAAAAGAATTTTATTTTCACTTTGTTAAAAAATACCGGGAGACAAAGACTCTGTTTACTTTATTCCTTTTATGTTAGCTTATTTTGAAATGTTTAACTGATTTTACTTAATCAAAGACGAAAACAGCGATTGTATCTTTGGTACTACTTAGTTATCCCGTCGACCAAAAATTTTATCGCCAAACTATAAGATTAAATGCCAATAATGGTTGATCGTAAATGTCACATTAACTTGACTTTAAGCAATTTACACGTGTCTACGTCATCAAGTTATTTTTATTTCGACGTTTTATTTGTATTTTTATTAATGTTATGCTAATTTATTTGTTCTTTCGTTATTTAAAATAAAAAATATGTCAATTTGTATAATTTGGCGATTTATATAATTTGGCGAAATTTGTCGACGGGATAATCAAGTAGTACCGCAGCGGATTTGGCCTTAAAATTCCCCAATCAAAGAGGTATGAATAGAAATACGTTTATAGGGAGATCGCCCTGTTTTTAAATTATAATTCAATCTTCTTAAATCTTTTTAAAGCCGAAAAAAATAGCGTGCTTTTAGAGTCTGCGGAGTATGAACCAGGGTTGACGAGCGTAGCTCGTAGGGGGCAGATCCCCCTAGTGATATATATAAAAAAAATTCTTTTCTACTATTTGCGATAGAAGATTTCTTTAAATCTTGTTTTGAAATTTGTGGTCATCTGACAAAATGATTTCTCTCGATTAGACAATTTAAGTAAGCATTTTATCTCACATTCTAAAAAGCTTGTTGATTTACAAAACATTCTGTACAGTGGTGAATTTCGCAATAAAGTATTTTCTAAAAAAGTGCAGGGGCGGACTGGCACAGTTTGGCCCACCCCGCTAGACATATGCATTGGCCCCCCCAATTAACAACCCCATTGTTAAAACGTTTGAATACTGACTTTCGACACGACCCTTTGCTCTAGCTCTATGAAGATGATTTAACTCCTATTCGAGACATATTAGCATCTTTGTAATCATTTATTTTCAATTGGTGGTAAATTCATCGTGAAAATAACTTCAAGCGTATAACAGAGGTTGGAGGGGTGCACAGCTATGTGTGTAATTCTTCGTACTAGTACACTGGTATATATTATTTCTGTTGTCAACATCTGTTTTTCTCAAGTAATATGTAGCGTACCAGGGGCGGACATTATTGAAAATAAATTAGTCAGCATTTATTTTCCATTGGTAGTAATTTCATCATGAAAAAAAAATCTTGTGGAGGAGGGGAAGTTACCTTGCTTAATTTTTATTTATTTTTTGAATATGTAAACTGTAAACAATTAAAAGGTATACACGTAATACATAAAAACGTTTGTAAATTTCCTATGGGAATTCTGTTCCGATATTTTTATTCTTTGTATTTAAAAAAAATGTTTGATCCAATGGCGTGTCAGTTGCGCTGTCATCATTAGACAACGATATCGTTAGAATTGATGATGGCTACTTGTGAAGCCCCCTCCCCCCAATGGGAATAGGGCATCGCTGACCCTAATTTATGCACATTGACAACACCTAGGAACATCCATCCCTCACCCGGAATTTGGATACAGGCCCCTTTGCATGGAAGGCTAACATGCAAACCACTATGGCGTCAAAATACCTTAGACTTGTCTGTACGCTACATTGTAAATTTTATACTGGAAAGTATTAGTATTGACCGGAAAGAGTTAGTACTATTAAAATTGGCACTCATAGATGATTAATTTGTTATTTGAAACATTATTATATTAATTTAAAAATGAATTAAAATGATGTTTCAATTATTTATCATGATATTGATAATCTATACTTAATAATAATATAATAATAATAATAATCTTCTATGCTCATGTTATAAAGAGGTAAAAATTGTTTATTTGTAGGAGGTAAGCTCTGGAACTACCGAACTGATTCCAAAAGTAATGGTATCAAAATGATGGTGTTATTCCAACTTAGAACATAGGCTATATCTTATGTCCGTGCCACTGTACAAAAGGGGATGCAGGAGCAAAAAACGTTCTAAAAATGCGATTTTTCTGTTACTGAAGGGCCTATAAACATGAAATTTGGAATGGAAATTACTTATAAGATACTAATGATTTCCAAGGGCATTTCTTAAAATAATCTAAAGTTTTAAAATAATCCAAAAAAAAAAGTCGGTGAAAATGCGCGAAAAGCGTTCTAAAAACGTTCTGGGTTGCCACGCCACCGGGAAAACACAGGGAATTTTAAATTACCCTCCAAAAACAGGGAAAATGCAGGGAATTCTGAAAAATTCCAAAAAAATCTGGAAAACACTGGGAAATTTTTTCTGCTTCTGGTAATTTCAAATATAAATTATTTTTTCTCGGCTTTCAAAAAAAATTCTCTCCACAGAAGAAAAAAAAAACTGAAAAAGCGGCGCGAAAATTCATTTTCAACGAAACTTCTTAAAAGCACTTTTCACCTACACCCCTTTTTTTTTTGCAATGGCTGAATCCAAAAACGCGGCCGCTTCAACCCAATTCCCATCCACCTGCGACTGCGCGTGACGTTCTATCTCTTCGTTTTCTCCGTTCAGCCCGTCCTTGCACCTTGTACCGCCAAAACAAAACATTGTTGATGCAACCAACGTGCGTTTTTTCACGAATGTTCGAGTTGCGTTTTGTTTTAGTTTGTGTTTTGTTTGACTTAATAAGAGGTGCTATTTAATCGTTTAATTTTTTTATAATGAGTTGTTCAAAGTCCGTATTTAATACGGATTGGATAGATTCGCATATATTAAATCCTGATTTTTCCGGATGGATTGCGGCGGTTCCAAAAAATCCATTTGCTACATATTGTAAACTTTGCAAGAGGATTATCAGCCTCAGCAACATGGGAGAGCAAGCTGTTACAAGTCATGCAAAGAATAAAAAACTAACTTCACAATCAACTTCAATGTTTGATTTTGTACCCAAAGAAAGTGTTAAGAAAGAAGATAATACTTTGGTTTCTTCAGAAACGTCGGCGGTACCCAAAGAAAGTGTTAAGAAAGTAGATAACAGTTTGATTTCTTCAGAAACGTTGGCGTGTGTTACTAATGAAAATAAAAATTTCGTGATGCAGGAAAATACATTCAAAGTCGAAGTTTTGTGGGCGATGAAGCTTGTTGCTTCACATTCTTCATTTAATTCGTTCAATGATGTATTTGAGATATTTTGTCACATGTTTCCAGACAGTGATATTGCTAAAAAATGTACTTTAGGACGCTCCAACTTGCTCTTCAAAAGTCTGTGAAGAACAAAAAATATGTCATGTGCTTTGATGAAGCATTAAATCGTATTTCTCACTAATACAATTATCTTGTAATATTTTTTAAAGTAAAAAATAAACCAGTGTTGTGTATCAAAGCTGACTTATATTTTATGTGTCCTGGGTCCATATTTCAATTTGAACGCATAAAGTAAGTAGCCTTTTCTTTTTTTTCCCTCCAATTTTTGTGATATTATGTTTGAAATAATTGGTTTTTAGGTAAGATTCTTTAAAATTTTATATTCTTTAAATTATTAGATAGAAAGTTTTTACATATTCTAAGATTCATTTACAAATATTCCAAAGCATTTTTTAGCAGAATGTATGAGTATTGCTTTACTGTTTTTATTATTATTAATGTAAAATGTGGGATTTAATAAATGTAACAACTTTTAAAGAGTTTTTTTATTTGCTCATATTATATTATATTTTATTTGGTCAATTAGTTGGGTAATGGTAAATTATAAGAAGACTAACTAGTATACATACACGCGTATATTTTGCACACTCAGTATAGTAATAAAAACGTTGTAGTACAGGGAAAATACAGGGAATTTTTTTTTTCAAAGTTAGAGTGCAACCCTGACGTTCTAAATGGCGATTTTATCGCAATTTCAGGAAGTACCGAACCGATTTCAAAAGTAATGGTGTCAAAATGATGGTGACAACCCTTGCTCCAACATAGGTTACATTTTATGTCGGTGCCACCACCCCTAAAGGTGGTGCAGGAGCAAAAAACGTTCGAAATTGCGATTTTTGTGTTACTGAAGGGTCTAGATACATGGAATTTGGCATGATAGTTACGTATTAGATATAATTTATCTCTAAGAAGATTTCTTAAAAAATTCGAAATTTTAAAGGGGTGAAAATGCGCGAAAAGCGTTCTAAAAAGGGTTATAAATTGCGATTTCTACGCAACCTAAGGAAATAAAAACCGGTTTCAGAAGTAATGGTTTCAAATTGATGGTGACAGGCCCCGCTCTAACATAGCCTATATTTTACGTCTTTGTCACTACCACCTGGGGGTTACAGGATCGAAAAATGTTCTAAATTGCGTTTTTTGTGTTACTGGGCGGGGGAGGGGGGGGGTCTAACATTTAAAATTGGAATGGTAATTACTTATGAGATGTAAATATTCTGTGAGAAGAGTTCCTTAAAAATTTAAAAGGGGTGAAAATTAACGAAAAGCGTTCTAAATAACGATTTCTACGCAATCTCAGGAAATAATAACTGGTTTCAGAAGTAATGGTTTCAAATTGATGGTGACAGGGCCCGCTCTAACATAGCCTATATTTTACATCGTTGTCACTACCACCTGGGGGTTACAGGATCGAAAAATGTTCTAAATTGCGTTTTTTGTGTTACTGAGGGAGTCTAACATTTTAAATTTGGAATGGTAATTACTTCAAAGATGCAAATGCTTTCTAAGAATTGTCGAAAGACAATTCCAAATTTAAAAGATGAAGTGAGCGAAAAGCGTTCTAAATTACGATTTTTATGCAATCGTATGAAATACGAAACAGATTTCAAACATAAGGTATATTTTATGTCGAGGGTTGCAGGAGCAAAAAACTTTTTAAAGTGAGATTTCTGCGGTACTGAAGAGGCTAGAAACTTTAAATATAAAGTTACTTATAAAATATAAATGTCCTCTAAGAACAGTCGAAAATAAATTCGAAATTAAAAAGGGGCGAAGCGAAAAGCATTCTAAAAGAGTCCTAAATTACGATTTTTATGGAATCTCAGGAAATAATTAACCGATTACAGACGTTATTGGTTGCGAATCAAGAGTGATAGTCCGTGATCCTATACGGGCTATATTTTATGCCGGTTTCATTACCACCTGGTTGGCAGGAACAACAAGAAAGCCTTTCAAAACATCAAAATTACGTTTTCTATAGAATATTAGGAAATGCCAGCCGATTTCAAGGTTAATATTGGCAAATTAATGGTGACAGTCTCTATTTCAACATTTTTCGAGACATTCTATTTCAACTCTGTTTCGGCATTTTATGTTGGTGCCACTAACACCAGAGAGGTGGTAGACTGTTAGACAAGAAGCTCGGAATTTGACATGATGGTTAATTTTAAGATGTAAATGTGTTAAGATGCTTTCTAAAAAATTCAAAAATTCAAATGAATACTGAAATGAGCATAAAACTCACAATATACTTTCTAAATTATCATTTAATTGGAATTAGTTTTAGTTCTTATTAATTAAAATCTCATATCTGTCTATTGCACTTTTATAATGGAGTTTAGTCAAACTGTTGCTTAATCTGTAATTTTTGAATTATTTCAAAAAGTGTTCTTCTAATAAAAAGTAGTCATGCAAATATCACTTGGCATATTTCATCTATTACGCGAGCAAAGCCGCGGGGTTTGCTAGTATTATTTATTTATTTATCTATACTAATATTATAAAGAGGTAAAAATTGTTTATTTGTAGGAAGTAAGCTCTGGAACTACCGAACCGATTCCAAAAGTAATGGTATCAAAATGGTGGTGTTAGTCCAACTTAGAACATAGGCTATATCTTATGTCCGTGCCACTGGCCAAAAGGGGGAGCAGGAGCAAAAAACGTTCTAAAAATGCGATTTTTGTGTTACTGAAGGGCCTAGAAATATGAAATTTGGAATAGTAGTTACGTATAAGATACTAATGTTCTCTAAGGACATTTCTTAAAAAAGTCGGAATTAAAAAGGGGTGAAAATGCGCGAAAAGCGTGCTAAAAAACGTTCTAAATGGCGATTTTTACGCAATTTCAGAAAGTACTAAACCGATTTCAAAAATAATTGTGTCAAAAGGATGGTGACAACCCTTGCTCCAACATAGGCTACATTTTATGTCGGTGCCACTATCCCTAAAGAGGATCAGGAGCAAAAAATATTCAAAATTGCGATTTGTGTGTTACTGAAGGGTCCAGATACATGGAATTTGGCATGGTAGTTACTTATTAGATATAAACGATCTCTAAGAACATTTCTTAAAAAATTCGAAATTTAAAAGGGGTGAAAATGCGCAAAAAACGTTCTAAATGGCGATTTTTACGCAATCTCAAGAAGTACCAAACCGATTTAAAAAATAATGGTGTCAAAATGATGGTGACAACTCTTGCTCCAATGTAGGCTACATTTTATGTCGGTGCCACTACGCCTAAAGGCGGTGCCGGAGCAATAAAAAAACGTTCGAAATTGAGATTTTTGTGTTACTGAAGGGCCCAGATACATGGAATTTGGAATGGTAGTTACTTATAAGATATAAATGATCTCTAAGAACATTTCTTAATTCGAAATTTTAAAGAGGTGAAAATGCGAGAAAAGAGTTCTAAAAAACTTTCTAAATGGCCATTTCTACGCAATCTCTGAAAGTACCCAATCGATTTCAAAAGTAATGGTTGGAAATTGATGATGACAGCCCTTGTTCCAATATAGGGTCTATATCATGTCGGCGTCACTAACACCTTGCGCTTGCATTTTAAAAAAACGTTCTAAATTGTGATATTTGTGATACTGAAGGGACTAGAACTTGCGATTTGGCATGGTAATTACTTATGAGATGTAAATACCCTCTGAGAAGAAGAGTTCCTTAAAATTTTGAAATTTAAAAGGGGTGAAAATGAACGAAAAGCATTCTAAAAACGTTCTAAATAATGATTTCTACGCAATCTCAGGAAATAGAAACAGATTTCAGAAGTAATGGTTTCAAATTGATGGTGACAGTCCCCGCTCCTACATAGCCTATAATTTACGCTGCTGTCACTACCATCTGGGGGTTACAGGAGCAAAAAATGTTCTAAATTGCGTTTCTTATGTTACTGAAGTGGGTATAACATTTTAAATTTGGAATGGTAATTACTTCAAAGATGCAAATGCTTTCTAAGAATTGTCGAAAGACAATTCCAAATTTAAAAGGATGAAGTGAGCGAAAAGGGTTCTATAAGCATTCTAAATTACGATTTTTATGCAATCGTATGAAATACGAAACCGATTTCAAACATAATGGTTGCAAATTGTTGGTGATAGAACCTGCTCAAACATAAGCTATATTTTAATTCGAGGGTTGCAGGAGCAAAAAACTTTCTAAATTGAGATTTCTGCGGTACTGAAGAGGTTAAAAACTTTAAATCTAGCACGGTAGTTACTTATAAAATATAAATGTCCTCTAAGAACAGTCGAAATTAAATTCGAAATTAAAAAGGGGGAATCGAAGGGAAGGAGCGAAAAGTATTCTAAAAGAGTCCTAAATTACGATTTCTATGGAATCTCAGGAAATATTAAACCGATTACAGAAGTTATTGGTTGCGAATCAAGAGTGATAGTCCCTGATGCTATACTGGCTATATTTTATGCCGCTGTCACTACCACCTGGTTTGCATTAACAACAAGAAAGCCTTTAAAAACGTCTAAATTCCGTTTTCTATAGAATATTAGAAATACCAACCGATTTCAAGGTTAATGTTGGCAAATTAATGCACTGTTAAAAATTTGCAGCATTCTGGCAGGTCATTTGACGGTTTTTCCGAAAACGGTTACACAACTGTAAATTTAACACTATTCTGACCATTTTATGGTCAGAATATAGTTAAATTATGGTTATGAAACCGTTTTTTCAAAAAACGGTCGAATGACCTGCCAGACTGCTGCAAAAATTTTAACAGTGTGGTGACGGTCTCTGTTTCAACATTTTTCGAGTCATTCTATTTCAACTCTGTTTCGGTATTGTACGTTGATGCCACCAACCAACATCAGAGAGGTTGTGGACTGTTAGACAAGAAGCTAGGAATTTGACATGATGGTTTTAAGATGTAAATGTGTTAAGATGGTTTCTGAAAAATTCAAAACTTCAAATGAATACTGAAATAAGCGTATGAAATGAGCATAAAAGTCTCAAAATACTTTCTAAATTATCATTTAATTGGAATTAGTTTTAGTTCTTCTTATTAATTAAAATCTCATTTCTGTCTATTGCACTTTTATAATGAAGTTTAGTCAAACTGTGGCTTAATTTGTAATTTTTGAATTATTCCAAAAAGTGTTCTTCTAATAAAAAATAGTCATGCAAATATCACTTGGCATATTTCAACTATTACGCGACCAAAGCCGCGGGGTTTGCTAGTAATCTATATCTATACTCATCTATACTTCTATACTCCTATTATAAAGAGTAAAAAATTGTTTATTTGTCGGAGGTAAGCTCTGGAACTACCGAACCGATTCCAAAAGTAATGGTATCAAAATGATGGTGTGAGTCCAACTTAGAACATAGGCTATATCTTATGTCGGTGCCACTACCCCAAAGGGGGTGTAGGAGCAAAAAACTTTCTAAAAATGTGATTTTAGCGTTACTGAAGGGCCTAGAAATATGAAATTTGGAATATTAGTTACTTATAAGATATAAATGATGTCTAAGAACAGTTCTTAAAAAATTCGAAATTTAAAAGGGGTGAAAATGCACAAAAAGCGTTCTAAAAAACGTTCTAAATGGTAGTTTCCACACAATCTCAGGAAATACCAAACCGATTTAAAAAATATTGGTGTCAAAATGATGGTGACAACGCTTGCTCCAAGATAGGCTATGTTTTATGTCGGTGTCACTACCCCAAAGGGTGTGCAGGAACAAAAAACGTTCTAAAAATGCGATTTATGTGTTACTGAAGGGCTTAGAAATATGAAATTTGAAATATTAGCTACTTATTAGATATAAAGGATTTCTAAGAACAGTTCTTAAACAATTCGAAATTTGAAAGGGGTGAAAATGCGCGAAAATCGTTCTAAAAAACGTACTAAATGGTGGTTTCTACACAATCTCAGGAAATACCAAACCGATTTAAAAAATAATGGTGTCAAAATGACGGTGATAACACTTGCTCCAACATAGGCTATGTTTTATGTCGGTGCCACTACCCGAAAGGGGGTGCAGGAGCAAAAAACGTTCTAAAATGCGATTTCTGCGTTACCGAAGGGCCTAGAAATATGAAATTTGAAATATTAGCTACTTATTAGATAGAAAGGATTTCTAAGAACACTTCTTAAACAATTCGAAATTTAAAAGGGGTGAAAATGCGCGAAAAGCGTTCTAAAAACGTTCTAATGGTGGTTTCTACACAATCTCAGGAAATACCAAACCGATCTAAAAAATAATTGCGCAAAATGATGGTGACAACCTTTGCTCCAACATAGGCGATGTTTTATGTCGGTGCCACTACCCCAAAGGGGTGCAGGAGAAAAACGTTCTAAATTGCGGCTTTTGCGTTACGGAAGGGCCTAGAATCGTGAAATTTGGAATGGTAGTTAGTTATAAGATATCAATGATCTCTAAGGGCATTTCCTAAAAAAATCGAAATTTAAAAGGGTGTCAAAATGCGCAAAAAGCGTTGTAAAAAAACTTTCTAAATTGCGATTTCTATGCAATCTCAGGAAGTACTAAACCGATTTCAAATATAATGGTGTAAAAATGATGGTGACAGATCTTGCTCCCAGATAGGCTATATTTTATTTCTGTTTCCACTACCCCAGAGGAGATGCAGGAGCAAAATGCACGAAAAGCGTTCTAAAAACGTTCTAAATGCCGATTTGTCGGGAATATCCCAGGAAGAATGAATCTGATTTCAAACGTAATAGTAGGAAATTGATGCTGACAGCCTCTGCTCTAACATAGACACTATTTTATGTCGTTATCACTATCACCAAGACGTTGCAGGAGCAAAAAAGCGTTCTAAATTTCGATTTTTGTGATCGGTAGGTGTTAGCAACTTAAAATTAGGCAAGGTACATATTTATTAGATATAAATGATCTTTAAGAACAGTTTCGAAAAAATTGAAAATTTAAAAAGGGGTGAAAATGCGCGAAAAGCGTCCTAAAAACGTTCTAAATTGCGATTTCTACTCAATCTAAGGAAATACCAAAGCTATTTCAAAAGTAATGGTTGCAAATAAATGGTGACAGTCCCTGCTATAACATAGGTTATATTTTATGTTGCTGTCACTACCATCTGAGGCTGAGGGTTGCAAAAGCAAAACATGTTCTAATTTGCGTTTTTTGCACAACTGAGGGGTCTAACACTTTGAAGTATGGCATGGTATTTACTTACAAGATGCAACTGCTTTCTAAGAACAGTCTAAAGAAAATTCCAAATAAAAAAAAATGAAGTGAGTGAAAAGCGCTATAAATTACAATTTTTAAGCAAACTTATAAATTACCAAACCGATTAAAAATATAATGATGACAAATTTTGGTGATAGAATCTGCTCAAACATAAGCTATATATTATGTCTGTTCCACTACCACCAGAGGGTTGCAGGAGCTAAAAACTTTGTAAATTGCGATTTCTGTGATACTGAAAAGGCTAGAAACTTTAAATATGACATGGTAGCTACTTATAAAATATAAATGCCCTCGAAAGAACGTCGAAAATAAATTCGAATTAAAAAGGGGTGAAGCGAAGGGGAAGTGCGAAAAGCATTCTAAAAAGTTCTAAATTACGATTCTATACAATTTCAGGGAATATAAACCGATTATAAAAGTAATAGTTGCGAATCAATGGTAACAGTCTCTGATCCTACACAGGCTATATTTTATGCCGGTGATTCTACCACCTGAGGTTCACAGGAACAACAAACGTTCTAAAAATGGGCTTTAAAAGCTTTTTAAATTACGTTTCTGTGGAATATTAGGAAATAACAAACCGATTTAAAAATTAATGTTGGCAAATTAATGGTGACAGCTCCTGTTTCAACATAGCCCTTTATGTTGAGAGAGGTGGTAGGACTTGGAATTTGACATGATGGTTAATTTTAAGATGTAAGAAGATGGTTTCTAAAAAATTCAAAACTTCAAATGAATACTGAAATAAGCGTATTAATTGAGCATAAAAGTTTCAAAATATTTTTTAAATTATCATTTATTTAGTTTTACTCCATTTTATTAATTTAAGTCTCATTTCTGCCTAATGCAGTGTAATAATCATGTTTAATCAAACTGTGTTTTAAATAGTAATTTTTGAATTATTCCTAAAAGTAATAAGTACCTTTTAATAAAAAAAAAACTTTTAATAAAATAAAATATTACCTTTTAATAAAATAAAAATTTAGTTAGTACCTTTTAATAAAAATTAGACATATAAATATCACTTGGCATATTTCAAATATTACGCGAGCAAAGCCGCGGGGTTTGCTAGTCATATTATAAAGAGGTAAAAATTGTTTATTTGTAGGAGGTAAGCTCTGGAACTACCGAACCGATTCCAAAAGTAATGGTATCAAAATGATGGTGTTAATCCAACTTAGAACATAGGCTATATTTTATGTTGGTGCCACTGGCCAAAGGGGGGTGCAGGAGCAAAAAACGTTCTAAAAATGCATTTTTTGTGTTATGGAAGGGCCTAGAATCATGAAATTTGGAATGGTAGTTACTTATAAGATATAAATAATATCTAAGAACATTTTCGAAACAATTCGAAATTTAAAAGGGGTGAAAATGCACAAAAAGTGTTCTAAAAAACGTTCTAAATGGTGATTTCTACACAATGTCAGGAAACACCAAACCGATTTAAAAAATAATGGTGGCAACCCTTGCTCCAAGAAAGGCCATATTTTATGTCGGTGTCACTACCCCAAAGGGGGTGCAGGAGAAAAAAAAACGTTCTAAATTACGGTTTTGCGTTACTGAAGGGCCTAGAAATATGAAATTTGAAGCATTAGTTATTAGATATAAAGGATTTCTAAGAACAGTTCTTAAAAAATTCGAAATTGAAAAGGGATGAAAATGCGCGAAAAGCGTTCTAAAAACGTTCTAACTGGGGGTTTCTATACAATCTCAGGAAATACCAAACCAATTTAAAAAATAATGGTGTCAAAATGATGGTGTTGTCCAACTTAGGACATATGCTATATTTTATGTTGGTGCCACTACCCCAAAGGGGGTACAGGAGAAAAAAACGTTCTAAAAATGCAATTTTTGTGTTATGGAAGGGCCTAGAATCATGAAACTTGGAATGGTAGTTACTTATAAGATATAAATGATATCTAAGAACATTTTCTAAACAATTCGAAATTTAAAAGGGGTGAAAATGCACAAAAAGCGTTCTAAAAAACGTTCGAAATTGTGATTTCTAGACAATCTCAGGAATTACCAAACCGATTTAAAAATTAATGCTGCGAAAATGATGGTGACAACCCTTGCTCCAAGATAGGCTATATTTTATGTCGGTGCCACTATCCCAAAGGGGGTGCAGGAGCAAAAAACGTTCTAAATTACGGGTTTTGCGTTTCTCAAGGGCCTAGAAATATGTAATTAGAAATATTAGTTACTTATTAGATATAAAGGATTTCTAAGAACAGTTCTTAAAAAATTCGAAATTTAAAAGGTATGAAAATGCACGAAAAGCGTTCTAAAAACGTTCTAAATGGAGGTTTCTACACAATCTCAGGAAATACCGAACCGATTAAAAAAAATGGTGTCAAAATGATGGTGACAACCCTTGCTCCAAGATAGGCTATATTTCATGTCGGTGCCACTACCCCAAAGGGGGTGCAGGAGCAGAAAACGTTCTAAAAATGCAATTTTTGCGTTACTGAAGGGCCTAGAAATATGAAATTTGAAACATTAGTTAATTATTAGATGTAAAGGATTTCAAAGAACTGTTCTTAAAAAATTCGAAATTTAAAAGGGGTGATAATGCATGAAGAGGGTTCTAAAGAACATTCTAAATGGTGATTTCTACTCAATTTTGGGAAGTATCACATCGATTTCAAAAGTAAAGGTTGTAAATTCATGGTGACAGACCTTGCTCTAACATGGCCCTGTTTTATGTTTGTATCACTACCACCTTGGGGTTGCAGGAGAGAAAAAAGTTCTAAATTGCAATTTTGTGTTATGGAAAAACCTAGAACCATGAAATTTGGAATGGTAGTTACTTATAAGATATCAATGATCTCTAAGAGCATTTCCTAAAAAAATTCGAAATTTAAAAAGGGTGAAAATGCGCGAAAAGCGTTGTAAAAAACATTCTAAATTGCGATTTGTATGCAACCTCTGGAAGTACTGAACCGATTTCAAATATAACGGTGTAAAATGATGGCGACAGCTCTTGCTCCAAGATAGGCTATATTTTATGTCTGTTTCAACTACCCCAGAGGAGATGCAGGAACTAAAAACATTCTAAAAATGCGATTTTTGAACAATGGAAGGACCTAGATTCATGAAATTTTGCATGGTGTATATTTATTAGATATCATAAATCTATCGTGTAAAAAGCGTTCTAAAAACGTTCTAAATGCCAATTTGTGAGCAATCTCAGGAAGAATCAAACTGATTTCAAAAGTAATGGTAGGCAAATTAATGCTTACAGCCTCTGCTCTAACATAGACGCTATTTCATGTCGGTGTCATTATCACCTGGAGGTTACAGAAGCAAAAAACTTTCTAAATTTCGATTTTTGTGATCGGTAGAGGCTAGCAACTTGAAATTAGCCAAGGTACATATTTATTAGATGTAAATGATCTTTAAGAACAGTTTCGAAAAAATTGGAAAATTAAAAGGGGTGAAAATGCGCGAAAAACGTTCTAAAATCCTTGTAAAAACGTTCTAAGTTGCGATTTCTACTCAATCTCAAGAAATACCAAACCTATTTCAAAAGTAATGATTGCAAATTGATGGTGACAGTCCCTGCTCCAACATAGGCTATATTTTATGTTACTCTCACTACCATCTGGCGGTGCAAGAGCAAAATATGTTCTATTTGCGTTTTTTGCACAACTGAGGGGTCTAACATTTTGAAATATGGCATGGTATTTACTTACAAGATGCACTGCTTTCTACGAACAGTCGAAAGAAAATTCCAAATTTAAAAGGATGAAGTAAGCGAGAAGTGTTCTAAAAACGTTCTAAATTACAATTTTTATGCTATCTTATCAAATACCAAGCCGATTTAAATAATAATGGTGTAAAATTGTTGGTGATAGAACCTGCTCAAACATAACCTATATTTTATGTCTGTGCCACTACCACCAGAGTCTTTCGGGAGCAAAAAACTTTCTAAATTGCGATTTCTGTGATACTGAAGAGGCTAGAAACTTTAGATATGGCATGGTAGTTACTTATAAAATATAAATGCCCTCGAAAGACTCGAAAATACATTCGCATTAAAAAGAGGTGAAGCAAAGTCGAGGTGCGAAAAGCGTTCTAAAAAAGTCCTAAATTACGATTTCTATGCAATTTCAGGGGATATAAACCGATTATAAAAGTAATAATTGCGATTCAATGGTAACAGTCTCTGATCCTACACAGGCTATATTTTATGCGGATGATTCTACCACCTGGGGTTTACAGAAACAACAAATGCTCTAAAAAAGGCGTTTCTAAATTACGTTTCTGTGGAATATTAGGAAATAATAAACCGATTTCAAAATTATTGTTGGCAAATTAATGGTGACAGTTCGTATCTCAACATAGCCCTTTATGTTGAGAGAGGTGGTAGGACTTGGAATTTGACATGATGGTTAATTTTAAGACGTAAGAAGATGGGTTCAAAAAAATTCAAAACTTCAAATGAATACTGAAATAAGCGTATTATTTGAGCATAAAAGTTTCAAAATATTTTCTAAATTATCAATTATTGCCGAAACGTCAGTGAAGGCTTACTGTGGAGACACGAAAAGTTTTGGTTTCTGTTAGTCTGTCTGTCTGTTAGTCTGTCTGTCTGTTCCGCGATAACTGCCGCAAAAAGCATCCGATCGGCTTGAAATTCACTGGGAATGTTGATGAGATACCCGGATTTAGCTGTATAGTTTTTGGTTAAATTTGGTTCATTCGTTCGGGAAATATGGAACATTTTATTTTGCTCTATAATGCTTTTCAATGGCAAGTCAGACGATTTTCAGATTTTCATTTGTTGAAAGAAATGGCTCATATGAAAAATGGATTTAAATGGTAAATTTTTGATGCTGAAATTTTTAAATAATATTAAATTATTCCAATAAATTATGTCAATATATTTGCGAGATTTTTTTAATTAGGTTTATAATATTGGGGGGAATTTTATGCATGTTTTCCAATAATATAAAGGATTTTGTTTTATCAAATTGACATAATGCATATTTCATTTTTTTCCTTTTCTTTCTCTGTTGCCTAGCAACGAATTTGGTCCTAATAATATTAGTATAATTGCGTGTATAATGCTTGAGTAAAGCCAACGTCAAAAAAGATGAATTAATGCATTTGTATCTTTGCATATAGAAGGATTTTAGCCCAGAAATAAGAATAGGCAATATTTCATATATTTTATTGAAATATTTTGTTAAAAAATACAAAAGTTCATTATTTTCATAGAGAATAACGTACCATTTTCCCATAACATTTACCAATATTTCTTTAATTGTTGCAAAGAAAATCAAAACCCGGAATAATATTTTCTTTTAAACAATTTTCAATTGAAATGTTTTGTCGTGAAACAGGAAAATGAAAAATAAAATTAAGTTTAGAAAAATTAATATGGCGGCATATTAAAAATAAAAAGAAAACTCTCGAGTATTTCTTAATATAATAAGATGAAAAGTTTTGAGTAAGTACGCATAGCAGGTGAATTAGACGTAATTTATCGAAAACAAAGATGCTGGAATAAAAAGATCTTGGGTAAAATAAAATTAACTATTATTCACGGAGGAAAGAGATAGATGGAGATGCAGTATGCCGTAAAAACAGTTTGCAATACGATGTGCGTTATCGCCCAGATTTAAATGCCCTCATTCGGCCCAAACAAAACAAGCACGTGGAACAGGGACCAAATTCTTTGACTTCATCCGTTTAAGCACATCGTTGTGTTGTGCCGAATGTAGCGGATTTTAGGGTTACATTTTTGGCGTCACTTCAAGATTTATTGTCTGTGTACGGTTAACATGAATATTTTATTTTAAATTTAAATTTTATTAATTTATAAAAAAAAACTTATGCTTATCCTTATAAATCACAGCGTAAAAAAAATCTAAGATATACTATAACCATCCGCACAATCAATAAAAAATTACGAATGTAAATTTCAATAGACTACGGGGGATTCAGGAGGGCAGACCCCCCTGAAGAAATGCAATTTTTGATTTTAAAAGTTACCAGAATAAGTAGCTCATCAGAATTTCAGAACATCAATGTACAACCACTTGTTTAGCACTTTTAATTTCTGAAACTTTACGAAGTATCTTGTATGCTCATAAATATTTATGTAATTTGAAAACTTTAAAAAGCGATTTGTAGGAAGTTGAATATTATGCAATGAGTGTTAAAAAACAATGACTTGCAAAGATGACGTTGAGGCTCCAGATCTGCAGATTTACTAGTTTAGTTTTATTTCTTTTATTAATTTAAATTTAATTTCTGCATAATGCAGTGTAATAATGAAGTTTAGTCAAACTATGTTTTAAATAGTAATTTTTCAATTATTCCCAAAAGTATAATTTCTTTTAATAAAAATTAGACATAAATTAGATATAAATATCACTTGGCATATTTTAAATATTACGCGAGCAAAGCCGCGGGGTTTGCTAGTCTATATCTATACTTCTATACTACTATTATAAAGAGGTAAAAATTGTTTATTTGTAGGAGGTAAGCTCTGGAACTACCGAACCGATTCTAAAAGTTATGGTATCAAAATGATGGTGTTAGTCCAACTTAGAACATAGGCTATATCTTATGTCCGTGCCATTGGCCAAAAAAGGGTGCAGGAGCAAAAAACGTTCTAAAAATGCAATTTTTGTGTTACTGAAGGGCCGAGAAACATGAAATTTGGAATGGTAGTTACTTATAAGATACTAATGTTCTCTAAGGACATTTCTTTAAAAAATCGAAATTAAAAAGGGGTGAAAATGCGAAAAAGCGTTCTAAAAACGTTCTAAATGGCGATTTTTACGTAATCTCAAGAAGTACCAAACCGATATAAAAAATAATGGTGTCAAAATGATGGTGACAATCCTTCCTCCCAAATAGGCAACATTTTATGTCGCTGCCACTACCCCTAAAGGAGGTGCAGGAACAAAAAGACGTTCGAAATTGCGACTTTTTTTATTACTGAAGTGCCCAGATACATGGAATTTGGAATGGTAGTTATTTATTACGTATAAATGATATCCAAGAACATTTCTTAAAAAATTCGAAATTTAAAAGGGGTGAAAATGAGCAAAAAGCGTTCTAAAAAACGTTCTAAATCGCGATTTTTACGCAATCAAGAGAAGTACCAAACCGATTTAAAAAATAATGGTGTCAAAATGATGGTGACAACCCTCTCTACAACATAGGCTACATTTTATGTCGGTGCCATTACCCCTAAAGGGGGTGCAAGAGCTAAAAAACGTTCGAAATTGCGATTTTTGTGTTACTGAAGGGCCCACATACATGGAATTTGGCATGGTAGTTACTTATTAGATATAAATTATCTCTAAGAACATTTCTTAAAAAATTCGAAATTAATAAGGGGTAAAAATGCGCAAAAAGCGTTCTAAAAACTTTCTAAATGGCGATTTTTACGCAATCTCAAGAAGTACCAAACCGATATAAAAAATAATGGTGTCAAAATGATGGTGACAACCCTTGCTTCAACATAGGCTACATTTTATGTCAGTGCCACTACCCCAAAAGGGGGTGCAGGAAAAAAATCGTTCGAAATTGGGATTTTTGTGTTACTGAAGGGCCCAGATACATGGAATTTGGCATGGTAGTTACTTATTAGCTATAAACTATTTCCAAGAACATTTCTTAAAATATTTGAAATTTAAAAGGGGGGTGAAAATGAGCCAATAGCGTTCTAAAAAATGTTCTAAATGCCGATTTTAACGCAATCTAGAAAATTACCTAACCGATTTAAAAAATAATGGTGTCAAAATGATGGTGACAACCCTTGCTCCAACATAGGCTATGTTTCACGTCGGTGTCATTGCCCCCCAAAGGGGGTGCAGGAGCAAAAAAACGTTCGAGAATTCGATTTTTGTGTTACTGAAGGGCCTAGAAACATGAAATTTGGAATGGTAGTTACTTATAAGATATAAATGATCTCTAAGAACATTTCTTAAGAAATTCGAAATTTAAAAAAGGTGAAAATACGCTAAAAGAGTTCTAAAAACGTTCTAAATGGCTATTTTTACGCAATCTCAGAAAGTACCCAACATATTTCAAAAGTAAAGGTAGGAAATTGATGATGGCAGCCCTTGCTCAAACATAGGTTTTATTTCATGCCGGTGTCATTACCACCTAGGAGTTGCAGAAGCAAAAAGCGTTCTAAATTGCGATTTTTGTGTTACTGAAGGGCATAGAATCCTGAAATTAGACAGGGCAGTTATTTATAAGATACAAATGATCTCTAAGGACATTTCCTAAAAAATCGAAATTTTAAAGGGGTAAATGAGCGAAAAGCGTTCTAAAAAACTTTCTGAATTGCGATTTCTACGGAATATCAGGAAGTACCGAACCGATTTAAAAAATAATGGTGTGGAAACGAAGGTGACAGCCCTCGCTCCAACATAGGCTGTATTTCATGTCGGTGCCACTACCCCAAAAGGGGTGAAGGAGCAAATAACGATCTAAATTGTGTTTTTTGTAATACTGTAGGTGCTAGCAACTTGAAACTAGGCATGGTAATTACTTATAAGATATAAATTATCTCTAAAGAACATTTCTTAAATAATTCGAAACTTAAAAGGGGTGAAAAGGGACGAAAAACGTTCTAAAAATCGTTCTAAATTGCGATTTCTATGCAGTCTCAGAAAGTACCCAACCAATTTCAAAAGTAATGGTTGGAAATTGATGATGATATATTACTCCAGTATAGGATCTATTTCATGTCGGCGTCACTACCACCTTGCGGATGCATTTTAAAAAACATTGTAAATTGTGATTTTTGGAATACTGAAGAGGCTAGCAACTTGAAATTTGGCATGGTAATTACTTATGAGATGTAAATGCTCTCTGAGAAGAGTTCCGTAAAAATTTGAAATTTAAAAGGGGTGAAAATGAACGAAAAGCGTTCTAAAAATGTTCTAAATAGCGATTTCTACGCAGTCTCAGTGAATATAAACCGATTTCAGAAGTAATGGTTTCTAATTATGTTGACAGTCCTTGCTGCAACATAGCCTATATTTTACTTTGTTGTCACTACCACCTGGGGGTTTCAGGAGCAAAAAATGTTCTAAATTGCATTTTTTGTGTTATTGAGGGGGTCTAACATTTTAAATTTGGAATGGTAATTACTTCAAAGATGCAAATGCTTTCTAAGAATTGTCGAAAGAAAATTCCAAATTTAAAATGAAGAAGTGAGCGAAAAGCGTTCTATAAGCGTTCTAAATTCCGATTTTTAGGCAATCGTAAGAAATACGAAACCGACTTCAAGTATAATGGTTACAAATTGATGGTGATAGAACCTGCTCAAACATAAGCTGTATTTTATGTTGGTACCACAACCCCTCGAGGATTGCAGCAGCAAAAAAATTTCTAAATTGCGATTGCTGCGGTACTGAAGAGGCTAGAAACTTTAAATATAGCACGGTAGTTACTTATAAAATATAAATGTCCTCTAAGAGCAGCCGAAAATAAATTCGAAATTAAAAAGGGGTGAAGCGAAGGGAAGGAGCGAAAAGCATTCTAAAAGAGTCCTAAATTACGATTTCTGTGGAATCTCTGGAAATAATAAACCGATTACAAAAGTTACTGGTTGCGAATCAAGTGTGATAGTCCTTGATCCTATACAGGCTATATTTTATGCCGGTTTTACTACCATCTGGTTGGCAGGAACAGCAAGAAAGCCTTTAAAAACATCTAAATTCTGTTTTCTATAGAATATTAGGAAATGCCAACCGATTTGAAGGTTAATGTTGGCAAATTAATGGTGACAGTCTCTGTTTCAACATTTTTCGAGACATTCTATTTCGACTCTATTTCGGCATTTTATGTTGGTGCCATTAACACCAGAGAGGTGGTAGACTGTTAGACAAGAAACTTGGAATTTGTCATGATGGTTATTTTTAAGATGTAAATGTGTTGAGATGGTTTCTAAAAAATTCAAAACTTCAAATGAATACTGAAATGAGCGTATGAAATGAGCAAAAAAGTCTCAAAATATTTTCTAAATTACCATTTATTTGGAATTAGTTTTAGTTCTTCTTATTCATTAAAATCTCATTTCTGTCTATCGCACTTTTATAATAAAGTTTAGTCAAATTGTGACTTAATTTGTAATTTTTGAATTATTCCAAAAAGTGGTCTTTTAATAAAAAATAGTCATGCAAATATCACTTGGCATATTTCAACTATTACGCGAGCAAAGCCGCGGGGTTTGCTAGTCATCATACTCCTATTATAAAGAGGAAAAAATTGTTTATTTGTAGGAAGTAAGCTCAGGAACTACCGAACGGATTCCAAAAGTAATGGTATCAAAATGATGGTGTTATTCCAACTTAGAACATAGGCTATATCTTATGTCGGTGCCACTGCCCCAAAGGGGGTGCAGGAGCAAAAACCGTTCTAAAAATGCGATTTTTGCGTTACTGAAGGGCCTAGAAATATGAAATTTGGAATATTAGTTACTTATAAGATATAAATGATGCCTAAGAACAATTCTTAAACAATTCGAAATTTAAAAGGGGTGAAAATGCACAAAAAGCATTCTAAAAAACGTTCTAAATGGTAGTTTCTACATAATCTCGGGAAATACCAAACCGATTTAAAAAATATTGGTGTCAAAATGATAGTGACAACGTTTGCTCCAAGTTAGGTTATGTTTTATGTCGGTGCCACTACCGCAAAGGGGGTGTAGGAGCAAAAAACGTTCTAAAAATGCGATTTTTGCGTTACTGAAGGGCCTAGAAATATGAAATTTGGAATATTGGTTACTTATAAGATATAAATGATGTCTAAGAACAGTTCTTAAACAATTCGAAATTTAAAATGGGTGAAAATGCACAAAAATCTAAAAAACGTTCTAAATGGTAGTTTCTACATAATCTCAGGAAATACTAAACCGACTTAAAAAATATTGGTGTCAAAATGATAGTGACAACGTTTGCTCTAAGATAGGCTATGTTTTATGTCGGTGCCACTACCCCAAAGGAGATGTAGGAGCAAGAAAAATTCTAAAAATGCGATTTTTGCGTTACTGAAGGGCCTAGAAATATGAAATTTGAAGTATCAGCTACTTATTAGATATAAAGGATTTCTAAAAACAGTTCTTAAACAATTCGAAATTTAAAAGGGGTGAAAATGCGCGAAAAGCGTTCTAAAAAACGTTCTAAATGGTGATTTCTACACAATCTCAGGAAATACCAAACCGATTAAAAAAATAATGGCGTCAAAATGATGGTGATAACCCTTGCTCCAACATAGGCTATGTTTTATGTCGTTGCCACTACCCCAAAGGGGGTGCAGGAGAAAAAACGTTCTAAATTGCGGTTTTTGCGTGACGGAAGGGCCTTGAATCGTGAAATTTAGAATGGTAGTTAGTTATAAGATATCAATGATCTCTAAGGACATTTCCTAAAAAAGTCGAAATTTAAAAGGGGGTCAAAATGCGCAAAAAGCGTTGTAAAAAACGTTCTAAATTGCGATTTCTAGCAATCTCAGGAAATACTGAACCGATTTCAAATATAATGGTGTAAAAATGATGGGGGGGGGGGGGGGGTACAGATCTTGCTCCAAGATAGGCATATTTTATATCTGTTTCCATTACCCCAGACGAGATGCAGGAGCAAAATGAGCGAAAAGCGTTCTGAAAACGTTCTAAATGCCGATTTGTCACCAATATCTCAGGAAGAATCAAACTGATTTCAAAAGTAATGGTAAGAAATTTATGCTGACAGCCTCTGCTCTAACATAGACGCTATTTTAAGTTGGTATCACTATCACATAGACGTTCCAGGAGCAAAAAAGCATTCCAAATTTCGATTTTTGTGATCGGTAGGGGCTAGCAACTTAAAATTAGCCAAGGTACATATTTATTACATATAAATGATTTTTAAGAACAGTTTCGAAAAAATTAGAAATTTCAAAAGGGGTGAAAATGCGCGAAAAGCGTTCTAAAAATGTTCTAAATTGCGATTTCTACTCAATCTCAGGAATTTCCAAAGCTATTTCAAAAGTTGCAAATCAATGGTGACAGTCCCTCCTATAACATAGGTTATATTTTATGTTGCTGTCACTAATATCTGAGGGTTGCAAAAGCAAAATATGTTCTAATTTGCGTTTTTTGCATAACTGAAGGGTCTAACACTTTGAAGTATGTCATGGTATTTACTTACAAGATGCAACTGCTTTCTATGAACTGTCGAAAGAAATTTTCAAATTTAAGAAGATTTAATTTGAGCGAAAAGCGTTATAAATTACAATTTTTATGTAATCTTATCAAATACCAAACCAATTAAAAAAATAATGATAACAAATTGTTGGTGATAGAAGCTGCTCAAACATAAGCTATATTTTATGTCTGTGCCACTACCACCAGAGGGTTGCAGTAGCTAAAAACTTTCTAAATTGCGATTTCTGTGATACTGAAAAGGCTAGAAACTTTAAATATGGCATGGTAGTTACTTATAAAATATAAATGCCCTCGAAGGACTGTCGAAAATAAATTCGAATTAAAAAGGGGTGAAGTGAAGGGGAGGTGCGAAAAGCATTCTAAAAAAGTCCTAAATTACGATTTCTACGCAATTTCAGGGAATATAAACCAAATATAAAAGTAATAGTTGCGAGTCAATGGTAACAGTCTCTGATCCTACACAGGCTATAATTTATGCCGATGATTCTACCACCTGGGGTTCACAGGAACAACAAACGCTCTAAAAAAGGCCTTTAAAAGCTTTCTAAATTACGTTTCTGTGGAATATTAGGAAATAACAAACCAATTTCAAAATTAATGTTGGCAAATTAATGGTGACAGTTCCTATCTCAACATATCCCTTTATGTTGAGAGAGGTGGTAGGACTTGGAATTTGACATGATGGTTAATTTTAAGATGTAAGAAGATGGTTTCTAAAAAATTCAAAACTTCAAATGAATACTGAAATGAGCGTATTAATTGAGCATAAAAGTTTCAAAATATTTTCTAAATTATTATTTATTTAGTTTTATTTCGTTTTATTAATTTAAATCTCATTTCTGCCTTATGCAGTGTAACAATGATGTTTAATCAAACTGTGTTTTAAACAGTAATTTTTTTAATTATTCCTAAAAGTAATAAGTACCTTTTAATAAAATAAAAAGTTAGTTAGTACCTTTTAATAAAAATTATACATATAACTATCACTTGGCATATTTCAAATATTACGCGAGCAAAGCCGCGGGGTTTGCTAGTAATATTATAAAGAGCTAAAAATTGTTTATTTGTAGGACGCAAGCTCTGAAACTACCGAACCGATTCCAAAAGTAATGGTATCAAAACGATGGTGTTAGTCCAACTTAGAACATAGGCTATATCTTTAGTCTGTGCCACTGGCCAAAAGGGGGGTGCAGGAGCAAAAAACGTTCTAAAAATGCGATTTTTGTGTTATTGAAGGGCCTAGAAACATGAAATTTGGAATGGTAGTTACTTGTAAGATACTAATGATCTCTTAGGACATTTCTTAAAAAAATCGAAATTAAAAAGGGGTGAAAATGCGCGAAAAGCGTTCTAAAGAGCGTTCTAAATGGCGATTTTTACCCAATTTCAGGAAGTACCAAACCGATTTCAAAAATAATGCTGTCAAAATGATGGTGACAACCCTTGCTCCAACATAGGCTACATTTTATGTCGGTGCCACTACCCCTAAAGGGGGTACAGGAGGAAAAAAACATTCAAAAATGCGATTTTTGTGTTACTGAAGGTCCTAGAAACACGAAATTTGGAATGGTAGTTACTTATAAGATATAAATGATCTCTAAGAACTTTTCTTAAAAAATTCGAAATTTAAAAGGGGTGAAAATGTGCGAAAAGAGTTCTAAAAAACGTTCTATATGGCGATTTCTACGCAATCTCAAAAAATACCCAACCTATTTCAAAAGTAATGGTTGGAAATTGATGATGACAGCCCTTGCTTCAACGTAGGCTCTATTTCATATCGGTGTCATTACCACCTAGGGGTTGCAGAAGCAAAAAATGTTCTAAATTGCTATATTTGTGTTACTGAAGGGCCTAGAATCCTGAAATTAGGCAGGGCAGTTATCTATAAGATACAAATGATCTCTAAGAACATTTCCTAAAAAATCGAAATTTAACAGGGGTGAAAATGAACGAAAGGCTTTCTAAAAAACTTTCTAAATTGCGATTTCTACGCAGTCTCAAGAAGTACCGAGCGGATTTAAAAAAATAATGGTGTGAAAACGATGGTGACAGCCCTCTCTCCAACGTAGGCTGTATTTCATGTCGTTACCACTACTCCAAAGGGGGGGGGGGAAGGAGCAAAAAGCGGTCTAAATTGCGTTTTTTGTAATGCTGCAGGGGCTAGAAACTTGAAACTAGGCAAGGTAGTTACTTATAAGATATAAATGATCTCTAAGAACATTTCTTAAAAAATTCGAAATTAAAAAGGGGTGAAAATGCGGAAAAGAGTTCTAAAAACGCTCTAAATGGCGATTTCTACGCAATCGTATAAAGTATCCAACCGATTTCAAAAGTAATGGTTAGAAATTGATGATGACAGCCCTTGCTCCAATATAATATCTATTTCATGTCGGCGTCACTACCACCTTGCGGTTGCATTTTGAAAAACGTTCTAAATTGTGATTTTTGTGATACTGAAGGGGCTAGCAACTTGAAATTTGGCATGGTAATTACTTATGAGACGTAAATACTCTCTGAGAAGAGTTTCTTAAAAATTTGAAATTAAAAAGGGGTAAAAATATACGAAAATCGTTCTAAAAAAGTTCTAAATAGCGATTTCTACGCGATCTCAGAAAATACTAACCGATTTCAGAAGTAATGGTTTCAAACTGATGGTGACAGTCCCCGCTCTAACATAGCCTATATTTTACGTTGTTGTTACTACCCCCTGAGGATTACAGGAGCAAAAAATGTTCTAAATTGCGTTTTAGGTAGATTTCGTATGAAATACTACCTATTACATTCTCCCCTATGTTGGAATTTCTGAAAATTTTTTGCAGATCTACACCGATCATGGCCCGTAGAACCCAAAATCACCATCAGTAAAAAACTTTATATATGTATATATATATATATATATATATATATATATATATCACTTTCTTCTGGATACGATAACTCCCCTAATTCTGCACAAATCTATTCCAAACTGATACATAAAATCAAGGGGCATAAAATCTCGGTCAAGTTCGTTAATTGGCAAAATCTGACCAAGGGCTTGGAAATAGGGAGGGGATTTGTGAAAACCGAAAAACCCCCATAACTTCTTAATTTTTGTACATATCAAATCAGTTTAAAGTTTTTATTACTTCTAAAAATTGGGCCAAAAATTTATGTATCACAGATTTTTGATAAAATTAAAAATGGGTTCAAGGGGCGCGAAAAATAGGGTTTTTGGGAGGAAAATATTCCTAACTTCATCAAATCTCAAGATATCAAATGCAATTAAATTTATTATAAATCTTCTTAATATTTTCTACATCTTTTATATTGACAAGTTTTTGATAGGACCAAATCGTACCGCAAAAAAAAAAAAAATTAAAAACCAAAACAAAAAGGGGGAGTTGAAGAAGAAAAAATCCATAACTTCGTCAATTCACAAGATATAAAATCTGCATGAATTTATTATATATCTTAATATTATCTACAACATTTACATTGACAAGTTTTTGATAGGACCAATTCTTACAGCAAAAACAAATTAAAAATGCATAACTGTGGAAGAAAAAAATCATCGTATTAAGAGTGTATTCAAATACAAACTTTTTATTTTCTGACTCATTTATTAATTGATTTTTGTTCTCAAACGCATCCAATTGGTAGATTTTCTTATTCAAAAACTATATAATGCACGGTAATGATCGATTTTTTGATAGAGGCAGAATATATTTAAAAAAATAATGTCAAAATGGGCATTTTGAACCGAATTTCCCGAAGCAATTGTTTTAGAAACGAAAATATTGTCCTACTGAGAAAATAACTGTTTATAAATCAAGTTTTAATTAATTGAACGAAAAATAACAACACAGGTCGCTTATAAATTTCTTCAAAAATCACGTCAGCAAGTTTCATATTTTTTCTATTAAAAATGAATCCGAAAATGTGCCAGAAAATTTCGAGTTGTTTAGCGCGGAAAAGCAATTTCTTTAATACCGCCTTAACATGATTCCGGTAAAACCAGCTCTTATTTAAAAATGAAATAAAAATTCGTCAAAAGCTGCCAGATAAAATTGTTAAATTGGGTTTATCTCTAATCATGATTTAGATTTTGTTGGTGAAATTAGTATACTTATCTTCGAAATCTACCTCCGCCTGTGGGCTGAGCCGGCAGGGATTTTTTTGTGTTACTGAAGGGGTCTAACATTTTAAATTTAGAATAGTAGTTACTTCAAAGATGCAAATGCTTTCTAAGAATTGTTGAAAGAAAATTCCAAATTTAAAAGGATGAAGTAAGCGAAAAGCGTTCTAAATTACGATTTCTATGCAATCGTATGAAATACGAAACAGATTTCGAACATAATGGTTGCAAATTGGTGGTGATAGAACCTTCTCAAACATACGCTATATTTTGTGCCGGTGCCACAACCCCTAGAAGGTTGCAGGAGCAAAAAACTTTCTAAATTGCGATTTCTGCGGTACTGAAGAGGCTAGAAACTTTAAATATAGCACGGTAGTTACTTATAAAATATAAATGTCCTCTAAGAACAGTCGAAATAAATTCGAAATTAAAAAAGGGGTGGAGCGAAAAGCTTTCTAAAAGAGTCCTAAATTACGATTTCTATGGAACCTCAGGAAATAATAAACCGATTACAGAAGTAATTGGTTGCGAATCAAAAGTGATAGTCTCTGATCCTATACGGTTTATATTTTATGCCGGTGTCGCTACCACCTGGTTGGCAGGAACAACAAGAAAGCCTTTAAAAACATCTAAATTCCGTTTTCTATACAATATTAGATAATACCAACCGATTTCAAGGTTAATGTTGGAAAATTATTGGTGAAAGTCTCTAATTCAACATTTTTCGAGACATTCTATTTCAACTCTGTTTCGGCATTTTATGTTGGTACCACTAACACCAGAGAAGTGGTAGACTGTTAGACAAGAAGCTTGGAATTTGACATGATCGTTAATTTTAAGATGTAAATGTGTTAAGATGGTTTCTAAAAAATTCAAATGAATACTGAAATGAGCATAAAAGTCTGAAAATATTTTCTAAATTATCATTTATTTGGAATTAGTTTTAGTTCTTCTTATTATTTAAAATCTCATTTCTGTCTATTGCACTTTTATAATGAAATTTAGTCAAACTGTGGCTTAATTTGTAATTTTTGAATTATTCAAAAAAGTGTTCTAATAAAAAATAGTCATGCAAATATCACTTAGCATATTTCAACTATTACGCGTGCAAAGCCGCGGGGTTTGCTAGTGATTTATATAGCATATTTCAACTATTACGCGTGCAAAGCCGCGGAGTTTGCTAGTGATTTATATAGCATATATCAACTATTACGCGTGCAAAGCCGCGGGGTTTGCTAGTGATTTATATTTACAATGATGTTGCATGATAGCATTATAATAATGTTTCAAATAACGATTTCAAAATAAAATGCACAAGTGCATTTTATTTTGTAATTTGATATTATCAACACACTGTACTAATAAACACGCTGCACATTGATTAATGTGTGTTTAAAATATCAATATAGAACCAGAAAATTGAATAGTTTGTTTTATACTCTCATTATTAATTACAATGTCATCATGGGCAGTGCTTTTGAACTTGAGGCAACTCCATTTATTATCCTTAGGAGGATAATCGTATTTAAATGACCATTCAACACTGAATAGGATAAAATCGTCTAACAGTTCTTGTCCTATAGAAGAACACAAGCAGTTCTTTACAATTTTAAGTGTTGAGAACACTCGTTCACAAGACACTCGAGTGCATGATAAAGTCAATATGTGTAAGGAACCAGTAACTTTGTTACAAAGGCTCTCTAGTGGTTTGAAGGTGAGCATGGTGTAAGACGTAACTCTAATATAGAGGCACTCTTAATTGTCCGCTGTGCATTTTTAATTAGGAGTTCACTGTTCCGCGAGTTATCGGTAACCGTATGCAAATTTATTTGCTCATGTTAAGCAGTTAGTTGGTTAGTCAGTGCAGTAAGACGTTGAAGAGTGTGTGAGTTGGCGTAAATAGTTTTGGTGTGGAGAAACGGCCATGTACGGCTGGATCTTAGCCTGGGAACAAGAACAGATTTAGAATGAGATGAAATCTAGATGTGGATTTGAAATGAACCCCGTCGTCGCAGCTCAAGCACGCTCCGGAAAAATGAAGTTACGTGAGTTAACTTTTAAGCTTTATATTTAATTAAAATTGTTTTATTGCTATCACGGAGTGAGGGCGAAATTTATTAGATCTTGTCTGCCAACCCTTTGCCCGTTGTTGAATAAAATATCTATATTTAAAGCTTATAAGACTCCTCATGAACTCCCACCACCATGAATATGGCGCCCAACTCGGTTTCGAACCCCGACCACGAACATTTTATGCTAACGGCACAAATAGCACTCAGTGAGATTTCAGACCGCGTCCATATTATATTGAAGATACAGATAGCCATGTTTTTGAACAAAATGACACTTTCTATGACCAGTTTGCTAAGTCTGTTGAGATTGTGTCTCGTGTATATTTTACAGGTGAAGAAAATGTTCGGGACTTTGTAGAGCCGCTAGAGGATTATATAAGTTATAATAATATACCTAGTAAAAACAAATATCTAGTACTGAAAAGTTCACTTAAGAATGAAGCTCTTCTATGGTTAGAAAATATAGGTAGATTTTTAGTGAAAGATGATACCAGACGATATGAGGAAACTGTATTTGAGCTCCAAAAAGCGTTTCGGGAGGTAAACGACAAAAGTGCGTTACAAGCTGAGTTTTATTGTCACTAGCAAGATAATTTTGAAAGTGCATCTAAATTCTATTTGCATAAACTAGATTTAAAGAATAAATTAGGAATAGATTTATGATTTGATGAACTGTTAGATATTATCGTGCCCCTTTTTACTGTGCAGATTCAAGACTGTATTGAGTTGCGAACTCCTAACTGTTCAGCAGAATTATATCAACTTTTATTGAAATATGAATCTCGTCACGGTAACCCTCGACCGAGAACCTATCGCAATAACACATTTCAGAATGAGAATATTAGTCGTAAATTCAGAGGGGGAGAGCGTGAAATACATAATACTTATAGAAGTGGTGGTGTTCAGAATCAGGCAAGTAACAGTTATGGTCGTAATATGTCTAATGTAGGTAATAGAGCGAATGTAAATTATAGAAATAATGGTTGGAATAGGAATTTAGGGAGGAATAATAGTTTTGTTCAAACAGGGGGAGTTTGTGAAAGGGATGTTCCTGCTCCACGAGTAAGGCAAGTGACGAGGAATGAAAACGATTTGGATAGCGCAAAGTCAAATTAGTGAGAATTTAGAAGGTATACAGTCACGAGTTAAGTATGAAAAACCTTCGGTTAGTCTAAGTAGTGTTATAGTTAATCCGACAGATTTACCCGAGTTATTAATTCAATTAAATGGTATTATGGTAAAAGGTTTATTTAATACAGGAGCAGAGAGCTGTTTCATCTCTTATGATCTCTATAAAAGGTATTTTCGATCTAGAAAATTAAGATTTTCGAACTTAGTTATCCGTTCTGCTCAAGGATCAGTTTGTGTGAATAAAGGTACAGTAGAATTGGAAGTAGAGGTTGTGCAGTAAAAACGCGTTGGCAGTTTTGTGTTATTAATGGTTTAGAATCGCATTGCATAATGGGAATAGATTATATAAGGGATAGAGAAATTCGTTTAGATTTCTTTAAGCAATCTTTGGTTACAAATAATGACGAAAATGAATGCAAGGAAAAGTCGATACCAGTAGCGGTTGATTCAGAGGAGTCTGGTGTGGGCGAAGTTGTAAAGAAGGCGTCTGAAGATAATATAGTTATTGAACATAGAACAGGCAAGGAAAACGTGGTAGCAGATGCGTTGTCGCAAAACGCCCAGAAGTGTGTTGAAGTAGTGCTGTAGTAATGAAATAATGTAGAACTTTGTGGTTTATCGTCTTTGGTATAGAAAGTCCGAGAGAACATTTAATAAAAGAGCAAAAGGAGGAGTTTAAGCAATTTTTTGGGGAGTTTGGTGAAGTATTGTCAGTTAATCCAGGGTTATTGAGAGAGCAGTTAATAAAAGAGAAAAAGGAGGAATTTAAGCAATTTTTGAGGGAGTTTGGTGAAGTATTTTCAGATAAACCAGGGTTAACACAGGTAGCTAACATGACGCAACGTGTTAATAGAACTTTAATGCAAATGATATCGTATGTTGGTTCTCACCATTCAAATTGGTACAGATTTCTGCAACACTTCGCTTATGCACTACGCACAGCAGTTCATGAATCAACTGGGAAAACGCCTGCTGAGTTATTTTTAGGCAGAAAAATTATAACTCCGTTTCAAAGATTAGTAATGGTGTCTGGTGCTGAAAGTCAGTTCATGTGTAAGGACATTGATAAGTTGGTGAAGGAGGCACAAATTCAGATGGGAAAAGCTCAGAAAAAACAAGCACTATATTATAATATGCGTAGGAGGTTGTTAGAAGTTAAAGTTGGTGATTTTGTTTTGTTGAAAAGCATTGGTTGAGTTCTAGGCGACAAAAAAGTGTAGCTAAATTTGGTCCTAAGTTTGTTGGTCCGTTTGAAGTATTGGAAGTGCGAAACAATAATCTGGTGATAAGGATGGATGGAAAAAGGATGACGGTAAACCTCGATAAGTTTAGGGAAAATGGTAGTGATGGTTCTCACTTGACGAGTGGTGTTTCGCAAAGCTCCCAGTCAGTCGAGTCCAGTGATTCTCAGTTATCTGTGCCTAACAAAAAGTCAAAGCCTCATGGTAAATTACATGGAAATAGAGCTAAGAACCAAAGCGCTCATAATACAGCGTCAAGGCAATACGGACAAAAAATCAAACGACGAGATCGTAAATCATTAGGTTCAGAATCGGACCATTTATGTGTAAAGAAGCACAGAATTACAAGTAAAGGTTCTAAGAGCTATGAGAGCTCGGACAATTCGACAGCGATACTATCCAAACCCATAAATAATTCAAGAAGAGAAAATAAGAACCAAAGTGCTCATAATACAACTACAAGACAATATGGACAAGTCAAACGATGAGATCGTAAGTCATTAGCTTCAGAATCGGACCATTTATGTGAAAAGAAACCTAGAATTACAATTGAACGCTCGCCTAGGAGCCATAAACGCTCAGACAATTCGACTTTGATACTATCGAATACCACAAATAACAAATCTTTTCACAACCCACGCTTTCAGTATAAATGTGCAAAAACTAATGGAGGATATTCCATCTACGTTTTGATCACGTGGTCAAGGTAAAAACTTCTAGCGTAAAGAAGGGAAGGCTTCGTAGACGTGTAATGCAAATACCCGCTAGCCAATGAAACAGTTCATGAAGCAAAGCAGTAGTATCTTCCCTTCTTATCAGTTAGAAGTTACCTTGGGTAAATTACCGGTATCACGTGACTTTTTCAGTCTCGAACCCATATTTGGAATATCCTCCATTATAATAGTGACTCTCTCACAGCTAAGAAAAGGCGAAGAGCAGGAAAGAAACGTGGCTTGCCCTAGTCTACGACATCAGGAGCCCCTAGGAAACAGAGAAATCATGCGACACACATGAGTCAGGAGCTCACTCACCGATACGATACTTCTAACCAGTCTAGATCTAGTCGTCGAGTGGACTCTACAGTGGTTCCCCGACATCGATACCGAACGCGTCTTCAGGTCAAGCAACCGACAGTGACTTCACTTTTCAGCTCCGACGAGGAACGAGCATTTGTCCAAGGATTCTGGAATAAAGATAGAAAGCCTTCATTCAGCATGAAGCCAGCAAGTTCGGAGTCAAGCCTATAAATCAGGTGATGACGTTCTTTTTTGACTTTATTGTTTTTTAAATGAAAGTGCATTTATGATGTAAGAATGCGAAGGAACCAGGTGGACTTTTGCTATTTTGTTTAAACCTAATTTTAGAACTTTTGACACAGATTTTTATTTTTTCTTAACAAGTTCGCAGGTGCTGATGGTTATAGTTGAATATGCAGTTATTTTGAACTTTTGATGTTTCCTGATTTTTCATTCCAGGGAAACATACCATTTATGTTAACTGATACGGCATACAGATGAAGAATTTTTGTGTTGTACATTTTTTACATTTATTTATTGAACGAAGCACAGCAAAAATTCTGTTCGTATGTGCCCCAATTATTGTACTGGCTGAAAGGTCTTAGGTAGTTTTGGGGGAGCGTTAATTTATTTGGCCTATTTCAGATTGAGATACTCTTTATGTCAAGAAGTTTTTTTTTCGGAAAGTTAAGAATGGGGAAGGAAAATTCGTAAAGTTATATATTTTTTCGGCAGTGGTGCGAATTCTTTGTTAGGAAAATTTTGCGTACGGGGAATTTTGACATTGGAGAGTTTTTTTTTTTAGATTTCTTTTGGCAGGTAAATTAATAGTATATAGGTATTATATATGTTTGGAGTTTATTTTTTTGACCACGTATATGTGAGTTAAAAGTTTAAGTAGATTGTAAATTATTTTTTGGACATGGAAATTTTATAGTAATCCAGCATTTGTTTTTTCGGCTCTAAATTTATTCCAAGAAAAATGTTAAGACATGCATGTAGTCCAACCCTTTTTCTTCGTAGTTTACCGGGGGGAGGGGGTTGTAAGGAACCAGTAACTTTGTTACAAAGGCTCTCTAGTGGTTTGAAGGTGAACATGGTGTAAGACGTAACTCTAATATAGAGGCACTCTAATTGTCCGCTGGGCATTTTTAATTAGGAGTTCACTTTTCCACGAGTTATTGGTAACCGTATGCAAATTTATTTGCTCAGTCTGCCAGAGTTTAAATAGGGGAGCGAAAATATGTTAAGCAATTAGTTAGTCAGTACAGTTAGACGTTGGAGAGAGTGTGAGTTGGCGTAAATAGTTTTGGTGTGGAGAAACGGCCATGTACGGCTGGATCTTAGCCTGGGAACAAGAACAGATTTAGAATGAGATGAAATCTAGACGTGGATTTGAAATGAACCCCGCCGTCGCAGCTCAAGCATGCTCCGGAGAAATGAAGTTACGTGAGTTAACTTTTAAGTTTTATATTTAATTAAGAATGTTTTATTGCTATCACCGAGTGAGGGCGAAATTTATTAGATCTTATCTGCCAACCCTTTGCCCGTTGTTGAATAAAATATCTATATTTAAAGTTTATAAGACACCTCATGAACTCCCACCATCATAAATACGCTACATATGTACTTATAAGCTGTGTACAAGATTGGATAAATCAACCCTAGCATTCAACTCATACAATAATTCTGATGCAAAAGCTAAGCATTTTTACATTTCTTTTTAACTTTACAGCGATTCTCATCATCTTTAATGAGTCCTTCTGAATTGCTAGTTTCTTTGCTGTAAGCGGCTGGTAGCTCGCCACATCGAGATTTTTGCTGAAATAGCGAAAAATTATAATCAGCATAGTGCCGGGGAAATTGCAGAAACTCTTTTCTGACAATCTGACACAGTCTTTCTTGACTTTCGCCAAGCCAGATAGAGTACTAAGAACTTCGTTAGCAAGTTCATTTAGCAATTCAACCCACTGAAGCGGCGAGGATCGAACCAGATGTCTTTCATGAGCAAGTAATTTCCATAAAATCGTGTATTCAACTGCTGAATAGCCGTGTCTAAGATGACATTATAAACGTATACCTTAAATACTTGT
Organism: Maratus speciosus; assembly: GCA_963932465.1. Classification (NCBI taxonomy): domain Eukaryota; kingdom Metazoa; phylum Arthropoda; class Arachnida; order Araneae; family Salticidae; genus Maratus; species Maratus speciosus. The sequence goes on from OZ010799.1 coordinate 39,516,687, forward strand.
GATGGTGAACCGATAATACTTCTTGCCTCATCGTGAGAATAATCACCACATCGACGTTTCGCTATAGATATTCTTTTTTCTAGTAGGAAACTCTCAATTTCAATGGTGTACTTCTTTTCTATTAGTTGCTTCTGAAGATGTTCCGCAAATTTAGAAGCATTTTTCAGAACCATATCAAAATTATTTCTTTTCTGTAGGAGATTGGATTTCAGAGTTTAGATTTTGTTAGCAGCAGTTAAGTGGTCCAGGCCGCTTACCTGCTGATACTCCGATGTGAGCGTAGAGGTATCGAATAGGTCGCTGAAGATTGTTGCTATTAATTATATACTGAAACTTGCACCAATTGTCAATCGGTGATCTTGCCGAAAAAGATACATGTAACGGTAAATCGTCCATTTCGGTGATAACCTGTTGGCACTTACGCAATGTTAAAAACTCATATCGATCTTTAAAAGGTTTTGAAGACACGTCAAGCATGCTATTAAGGCTGTTCTTAACTGCTCTGCTCAACAAGCGCAAAACGTTTTGACACATTTACAAATTCATTTTTTAACGGAAATATATAAAATTGGAAAGCCTGGCCATGGAAACGATTTATAATAGAACTGAGTTTTCTATTTTTTATCAATAAATTACCTATTGAGTTACAAGCTATTTTGATCACGTGACAAACACGTTTTTCAACCTTTCTTGAGTGCTTATTCTCGTTTCGCGCGGAAATTCGGTTCAAAATGCCCACTTTGACACTATTTTCTGAAAGATCTATTGCGTTTGAAAAACAACAGAAAAAACAGCTCTATGACATAGTTTCTGAACAACAATACTTGCTAGTTTCATGCATTTCCAAAAAAAAATAAATTATGTCAGAAAGTTGCCTTTTTGGATTTGAGAACAGCCTTAAGTGCTCCATCCTTACTCCATCACCTAGTAGCGTTTACTTTTTGTAATCTGCGAAAAAGTTTATTTCCACCAACAGACTCCTTATTCATAGAAGGCCATATTTTCATTCGCTTATATGACTCTGACCTAAACACTGTTATAGCTTGCATTATGTCAAGGAAGTCCGTTGACAATTTGCAATATTCTGTTGCATCTGTCCGTACCAAATTTAGCACATGTGCATATAAGTGCACATTAGGGTGGTCACAAGCAACATGGGAAAATTTTTTTTTAACGTTTTCTTTGGGGGGACCCTCCTAAAAGTTGCCAATTAGTTAGAAAAGGAGATTGGCAAAGTTTCAACTGAAATGAATAACATTAACCCGTGCCTCATCGAGGTTGAAGTCTTGAAAATTTGCAATTTTTGGCAAAAAATTGTCGTTTTTCTTTCTTTACGTGAAAACTATTTGTCTTAGAAACCTGATTCTTGTTTTATTTCATAGAAACAGTTGTTGCCTTAAACTTTTACTCTCCTCAAAACTTATATTTAATGAATATTAGTATTTTTCAGGTCAGCTCGTGAACCATACCCTTAAACTCTGCATTTTTGAAACATAAGTGAAAAATGACAAATTAATAATTTTATTACTTTTGATAATTTTTTTTGCATTATTTTCATTAATAGGCAAAAATAAATGAACAATTTTTGCAACTTTAAAAATATTTCGCGAATTATAATAGATTATTAGTTATCTAGTTCTGCGTCTAGTAAGAAAGAGCTTCTCGATTTCTATTACAGTTGAACCTCTGAATTTCTATTTTTATTGCAAGGCTGTTTTTGTTACCGGTTATCGTTATCTATTTTCAGAATTGACGAAACATTCCGTAAAGTCCCCTCCCCCTTTTGATATGATGGCAGAAATGTAAGATTTTTTATATTAGCCACTTGTCTCATCAACTCATCGACAATAAGCTACCAAGTAGTCGTCAAGTTTTATATATTTTATTTTATAATATTCGCAAAATGAAATTGAACGCCAGAGAAGCTGCTAGATTTAGAGTACATCCACCAGTTAACCACAGACTTTAATTTTAAGTAGAAGTGGAATCGACTCCGTAAATAACTATTTCGTAAACAAAGAACTGAGATCATCAAAAACAGATTTAAAAATTCCGGTTTAGGGAGAGCTGTTATTCACTGGGATGGAAAACTGATTCACCATTTTTTGAATAAAGAAAATGTAGAGAGGGTAGAAGTTTTAATTAGTTGTGGGGATGAAGAACAGTTACTACGAGTTCCGCAGCTTGAAAATAGTATCGGAATAATTCAGGCAAAAGCTTTATTTTCAGCAGTTGAAGAGTGGAGGAAGTTGGTAAAATCCAGGCAATATGTTTTGATACAACTGCAGTAAACAACGGTCACCTCAGAGGAACCTGTATTTTTCTATAGCAATTGTTAAAGGAAAAGTATTCTGTATTTACCATGTCGCCACCATAATCTAGAAATTATCCTAAAAGCTGGTTTTGATTGTAAAGTGGGAATAATCACTGCCCCTCAGCCAGATATTTAAAAAAAAAAAACAATTCTGATTGGATGGTCTAAATTAAACCAGAGTAAATATAAAAAAGCTATTGAAGATGAAATACTAGTTATAAATAGTTAATTCAGAAGAAAGTTCAAGTTTTCTTACAGGACCTTTTAAAAATTAACAGATCAGGGATGATTATAAAGAGTTTATTCAACTTTATTTAATTTTTATCGGACTCCTTCCTACAAAAGACTTTTTTCACAGCACCTGGTACTTTTAATCATGTCAGATGGATAGCACAGGCAATTTATTCTCTCAAAATATATTGTCATAGATAATCTCTCAATAACAAATTTAGAAAAAGAAGGTATTAGAGACCTTTGCTTATTTCTAATCAATATTTATGTAAAATTATGCTTAAATATTTCCACTCCCACTTTGGACCCCAATCCAAGACCTCCAAATAATAAAATCACTTGTTCACTACAGACAATTTCATAAATAGGTTGTAGACAAAGCACTCGTTAAAATGATAAACCGTCTTTGTTATCTTAACTCGGATCAAGTTGCATTTTCATTTTTAGATGATACTTTGGGAAAAAAAGCCAACATAAGCATGGCTGTAAAATTAATGTTATTTGAAGAAGAAATGGTGATGATGATAAGAATTTAAAAGCAACAAAAGTTTTCAACGAAGTGGATTATTTATTGAACAAAGAAGCTAATGTTTTTGTTTCATCTCAAACTATAAAAAAATGTAACAGATTTTATATTAATAAGCATTTTTTAAATACTGATCCCAATGTATGGTGTGAAAATAAACCTTATTTTAAAGCAAGAAAATAGTGAATGGTTTTAAAGTTGTCAATGACACAGCTGAAAGGGGAAGAAAATTAACAAGAGATTTCAATTCCTGTTTAACAAAAATGAAAAATAAAAACGGTATATGCTAAAATTTGAATGTGAATGTAGAAGAACTTTTCAAGATTCTTCAAAAACCACCTTATCTAAGCCATTTACCACCTTAATCCTTTCTGACGCAGTAGTCCCATGTCGAGACTACCTAATTTTAATTACAAACTTACTTGTTTGTAAATTTAGGTGTAGTCAATCATTTCTTTATTTTACGAACAGAATTTTTCTGTACTGGAAAGGGTTAATGTGACAATTGTAAGGGATAATAATTTATTTTCTTTATTATGCTTCCTTTCTTGCAGTTTATCTTTAATAATAAAATGCATTTGAGCATTATTTGATCTCATTTTTATACTTTCTTTTCCCCCCTTTTTAAAATTCTTTCAGTTTAAAATACGATTTTTTTCATTTTCTTTGGATATTTTTAAAATTAAACCCTTTATTATGTACAAAATGAAAAAAAAAAAAGAAAAACAAAAGGTGGAAAGCAGATGAAATAGAATGTTACAATTTTTCTTTGCATTTTCCTAAAAAGTAAATTTTTAGGATTCGGGTGAAGTCTGGTCCTGAAAAATGCACATATTTTTAAATCTATACATTTTTAGGGAAAAAATTGGTGTGTGGTTCTTCAAAACGAAGCTTTTTTTTATAAGATGAGACCTGAATTATGTTTCTAGGTTCAATTGTATTTATTTCATGAAGAAAAAACAGCATTTTTTTGCGAAAAATCACGTTTTTTTCAAACTGTAACCTCAATGAGGCACGGGTTAATATTATCCAAATGAGCTAAAACTTTACTAACCTCATTTTCTAGTCTATTGGCAACTTTTTGGGGGGTCCCCCGGAAAAAATTCGAAAATTGATTTCTTGTGACCACCCTAGCGCACATGCTGTATGTTTAGATTGTCCTTTTTCAGTTGCGCCTGCAGACCTTTATATCTACTACTCATATTTGCTGCACTATCAAAAGAAGTACCAACTTTTTGTGAAGAAGGAAGTTTACATATTTTTAAATTATTCTTTTACTTGGAGATAGAGGGCTTCCCCTGTTGTTTTGGGTGCATCAACCAATTTTAAAAACTGACCTTCACTTTACCATGCTGCACATAACGAACACAAAGTACCAACTGTTCCATTACCGATATATCTTGTATGAAATCTACTTGAATACTGAATGAACCTGCTGTTTTACTTCATCGACAATGTTTATTTGGATCTGAATGGAGAGGTGAGCAATTAGCTTATTTATAATGGCTCGGACAGGAATGTAATCAACGAACCTCTTCCATGCCGTTTAGAATTTTCGGTACTTTTCCGTTATACGGACAGCACTATCGCCAAGCACAATAGCTGGCGCAAAATGAAAATCACGTGAATTGAAACATTTGAAAAAGTAAAAGAAAAAACATTGTCGATAGTAAAGTGAGCATTTAAAAAATACAACATTTGAAAATTACAGACTTTTACGAACTATTTTATTAAATCACAAATATATATTTAAAATAAGTCAACAAATAACTGTTATACAATAAAGTAATAAAATAAAAAATCATACTAAACTGCTGCCATCAAATATCTTTTAGCATTGCAGTAAACATTTCATTTTTTGAATGAAGACGTCGCCACATAAACTCTATGAGATACAACTCTAAATGATGATGAACTGTTCCCCGATGTCTTTTGTTGCGCCATTTTGCGATGCCCCATAATCTCTCAACATTTTGAGTATGACATCCAGTATTAGGGTCGGCAAAATTGTATTTGTGATTTACTGTGAAATGATCATAACCAGCACTTCGCAGTTCATCTGTTTTATATCCTTTCCAGCAATCTGTATAAATAATACTTCCATCAGCTCAATTGTTTTCTGTTGCCGCCATTAAAGTTTCAGCTGTACGATCGGGAATAGGAGTAAGAAAACATCCCCGTGTTTCACGGCATAAACCACCTAACACCCATTGAGGAGGAAGAACACGCCCTACGTTGCTTTTTCTTCTGGTAAAAAGACTTTCATCTATTTCTATAATTTTATTAGGTCCACCGATTTTTCTATTTGGTCGTGAACATAAAGCATTTGCACAAACTTCTCTAAAATAACTATTCCAGTCCACTGTTGTGTTGTGGTTCATATCAAGTTGCAGCTCACAAAACTTGTCACTCGTCAAACTCGATGTCAACTCTTGGCACCATAAATATATAAACCTCAAAGCATTAAGAAAAGACAAACGCGAACCTTCAAACCATGTTTTTTGTCGTATTCCTACGTTTTCTTCGCTTGATCGTAAGCTACATCTCCATTTCGGATTTCCAGAACTCATCCATGATTTCATTTCATGGTTTTTTGAACACAACCTTTTATTATGCAGAATTCCAAATTCCTGAAACAGTTTTATCGCAACTTTCTCATCATCTGATAATTGCCAAATGGTAAAATCCATCTCAACGTCAGCAGTAAAAGTAAATTATAACTTTATTAAAAAAAAGCATTTTTAATTCGGATAATAGCAAATTAAAAATCTTTCAAAGCTTTAAGGTTAAATAATAATAATTCACGTGATTCACGTTTCATAAATAACAAATCACAATGTTTCGCATGGTTTACAATAAAAATTCTTTTCACGATCAGGGTTGAAATAATTGGCGCATTAGCATACATTTTGGCATGCTGTCCATATAACGGAAAAGTACCGAATTTTCATTTTGCTCTTCTTTCTGCTCTATTATAGCCTTCTATATACTTTCTGAAGGTCTTCTTTCTTGGCTTCTCTTGATGTCTTTGCTACTTAAGCGTGAAAATTTTTATCATATTTACATAGCAGCATTACCAATCCTAAAAATCTGACGTGTTTAATGTCTCTATTATTCAAGTCTGCCGTTGCCTCCTCTCGTTTTTCTCTATAAGCTAATACTTGCCTCCCAAGATCCTTTATCTGTAGGTAGATCTGTAGATCATCCCTAGATATGTAAGCTAATCCTTGCCTATCTTTTGTTACTACGCAAATGTCCACAGGTAAACACATCCCACCGAACAACTTCCCACCCTTCACTGACTACATGTGCTTTTCACTTTATCCCCTACCTCTCGGCTTCTATACAAAGCGAGTAATTTGCACAGATCTTCCAAAAATTGCTGGAAGACGGAAAGAAGAAATTAGAACTTACCCGATCAAAAGAAAATAAAAAAAGCTTCACGAAAAACAAGGAAAAGGAAAATTGAGTTTCATAACTTTTTTTTTTAGTTTTATTGAAAAAAAAACTAAAAGAATATTTTTGTTGGCCCACTACACCCGTTTGGCCCACTCCGCGATCGCGGGGTAGCGGGGTGGGACAGTCTACCCCTAAAAAAGTGTGTTGAAAACTCATCTTAATATTCGTGCAAAAAAAACTTTTGTGCGTGAAAATTGCAAGAGAAAAAAGTTTTTCTTTGTGAAGTATATGGAAAATCGTTTTCTCAAAAGACTGTCTTCATACGAACTAACAGATTTATACTTGCGAAATATATAAAGGACTTTTCCATAGTTGTTGGAATTTCCACATTGAAATTCTTATGAATAAAAGACCTTCGCTTGTGCAATTTGTGTTGAGAGTTTTTTTTAAATCTACGTTTTGAAACGACACCTTTGAAATCAAGAAAATGAAAACACTTGTTTGTGAAATTTGCGAAAATTTATTTTCTAGAAAGGTCATTCAAATAATTTTCCCCGAGAGAACTGTTTCATTTGTTTTCGCCTTTGGAAATTATTTCTCTCTAGACAATTTAAATAAGCATTTCATCTCACATTCTAAAAAAATTGTTGATCTATAAAACTTTCTGTACAGTGGTGAATTTTACAACAGTTTTTTTAATAGAAAGGTGTTGAAAGCTCATCTTAATATTCATGCTCAACTTTTGCGCGAGGAATGTGCAGGAGAAAAAAAGAAAAAAAAGTTTTATTTGTGAAGTATATGGAAAAGCATTTTCTCAAGACTTTTCATAAAAGGGCGATTCCGTGGAGGGTGTCACACACGTAACGCAGTCTTTAACTTGCATTTATTCAATTATTTATTAAATTTTAATGTTAATTCTGATTTTAAGTGGTATGGTAAATAAGTTATTAGCATATTTTTAAATTTAAATGTGTGGCAATAAAACTCACAGAAGTATATCATTTAATTTCATTACTCAAAATGTGCTTTTTTTTCTAATTCAGAAAAAAAGCACATTTTGAGTATGAAATTAAATTATATATGTCTGTGAGTTTTACTTACACACATTTAAACTAAAAAATATGTTAATAACTTATTTACCATACCACCTAAAATCAGAATTAACATTAAAATATAATAAATAATTGAATAAATGCAATTTAAAGCCTGCGTTACGTGTGTGACTTTCCGCATGGAATCGCCCAAGAGCTAAAAGATTTATACTTGCGAAATATATAAAGGATTTTTCCTTAGTTAGTAGTTGGAATTTCCACACTGGAATTATTATGAATGAAAGACCTTAGCTGCTTGAATAATTTGTGGTAAGAGATTTCTTTAAATCTTATATTTTGAAATTACACCTTCGAAATCAAGAAAATGAAAACTCTTATTTATGAAATTTGCAATAATTTTTTTTCCAGAGAGGTCATTCAGATAATTTCTCACAAGCGAACCCTTTCATTTGTGTTCAGCTTCTGTCGAAATTATTTCTCTCGATTAGACAATTTAAATAAGCATTTTATCTCACATTTTAAAAAGTTTGTTGATTTGCAAAACAGTCTGTAGAGTGGCGAATTTCGCAATAAAAAAGAACGGCGTGTTGAAAACTCATCTTAACACTAGAAAGACTGAAACTTAGTATATACCTATATTGCTCAAAAGCAGTCAAAATGATTGCATTGTGAAAGAATATCTAATGTGTAAATAAATTTATTTAAAATTAATTTTTAATATTTTTTTATATTAATTCCAGTTATATAACAAGTTATTAGTAAGTATTAACAATAAAAAATCTATGCATTATTATTTGTACATTTTATGCAAATGAAAGTGAAAATCTTTTTATGTGTACATCTTCCACAAACATAATTTTGACATTTTTCACATATATTATTTGTTTTATTGTTGTGGCAAAGTCGTACTTAACAAATTTTGCATTTGATGATGTTGCAGTTGATCTTTGTGGGTCTTCATGTTCTGATGAATTTTTCTGTTTTGCAGCTCTGTATTCGGTGGAGAGCCCTTCTGCTAATTGAAACAGGAACTCTTTTCGTTGTATTTGTATTACTGTCGTTTCTTTGTAAAGGATCCAAGCATTTATAGCAGCCAAATCTAAAATACTGAAAAATATTTGGAGGGGCCATCTACGAGAACTAGCTTTTACTGTATATTTTCCGGACAGTTGATCCGCCATATCAACTCTAAATTTTGTGCTGTTATAAAATGGAATAGATTCCGGTAACGTTTTTTTTATTACTTTTATCAATTTTCACAAATTTATGCTTAGAATTTAGAACAGCTGCTCTTTAATTTGTTTTGCTTTTATCTATTGTAAGAACACAATTCTATGATTTATGTAGCAGAGTGGAAAAACGAAGCATGTTATCCTTCCTGCATTATTTGTTTGGCTGCTTTGGGTAGTTCTCTTTTGTTTCCCCTAATAGTTCCAACTAGAGTTGTTTGTTTGGCCAATAATTTTGTCGCGAGTGACATGCTAGTGAAAAAAATATCAGTCGTGATATTTCTTCCACAGCTTGTATAAAGCTCGACAAGATTCAGAACAACGTGTTCATTGGGAAGCATTGACGATGGAGGTTTTTCATCTTTTCTCAAGTAAGGAAAACTATTCAAAACATATTTGCTACTAACATCTGATGCAAGCCAGAATTTGATGCCAAATTTGTTGGGTTTATAAGGCATATACTGTGTAAACCTGCATCTGGTTTTTGACGGAAATAATTGCTCGTCAACTGTTATATTTTGCCCTGTTGGTAGCAAGCTTGACTATTTTCAATGAACTTGTCCCATATTTCCGAAACAAAGGCAAATTAATTTTTTTGTAGGCACCTACTTCTTTCGGTTCTTTTGTCAAAACGAATAAACCGTAGGATTTGCTTGAACTTTTCTCTGGCCACAGTTTTTCTAAAAAAATCGAGACTCCACTTTGCAGATCATAAATGTCTCAGTTTTAAATTTTTTGCCTCGTAGGCTCCACGAGCATATAAAATCCCAATAAATGCACGTATTTCCGGTAATGCTGTTATCCAATCGTTCCTCAAAATTTGGCGCCTTCTTCTTCTGTGCACTTTTTTATATGTTTGATAATATAGTTATCTATTATCAACGAGAATGCACTGATGGAATTATCTACCATAATGATCCTTTTTTGCATAACCTGTTAGCTCTTTCACACCCTTGAAAATACAAGTAGATGGTAACCTTCAACGAATACCACCTTTGTCAAATTTTGACCATACAGTACCATCGGCCGCTGTTTCGGTCTCCGAAAAGGTGTTTTCAGTTTCTCCATTAGAGTCTGAACTAGTTACGACCCTATGCCTTTTCCTGGGTATATTGATGACACTTGCATTTTCATCATTGGTGATCGACTCTTCATCGCTATATTCAGTGTCAGATGTTTCACTCTGAATATAATCCGCTTCATCTTCAGATGATAGTTCAGAATTTGTTGCATCTGATTCTATATCGGAGCACTCTTCACTTATGTTCGTTAGCTTTTCCAATAACTCACTGCTATTCGACATTTCTTTTATGAATTTAGGGTGCAAAAGAAAAAATAAACAACTTATTAGCACAAGTATCACTGCATAAAGACATAAATAACAAGTACTACTTTACCTTATTTTGAGCAACTGTAACTTATCAAGTATACGCCCAGATCGATAATTTATCATGTGATGGTAATCGAAAAAATGAAAACTGTTATTTCAATACAGAGCCGAACTGGACATATAAGAAATTTACCCAATTCAATAATAAGAGTCATTTGATTATTAAAAATTTCCCAAGCAGTCAAAATGACTGCTTTTGGGCTATATAGGTATAACACATACATATATAACGTAAATGTAGGAGGAGGAGGAAGTAACTACAGGTATTAATAAACGCATTTATACGTTGTACAAAAAGTCACAGAATTCTAAGAAATTGTGTCATTATATACATAATTGTTTTTCTAATTGAAATTAAAAAGCAGCCAAAATGACTTCATTGGGCAATTAAGTGTTAATAAAGTATACGGAAAAACATTTTCTAAAAAGACTAATTTGATACAAATTAAAAGATTTAAACTTGCGAAATATATAAAGGACTTTTCCGTAGTTAGTATTTAGAATTTTCACGCTGGAATTATTATGAATGAAAGACCTTTACTTGCAAAATTTGTGATAAGAGGTTTCTTTAAATCTTATATTTTGAAATGACGCCTTCGAAATCAAGAAAATAAAAACTGTTATTTGTGAAATTTGCAATAATTGATTTTCTAGAAAGGTCATTCAGATAATTTCTCACAAGAGAACCCTTTCATTTGTGTTTCTCTCGATTACACAATTTAAATAAGCATTTTATCTCGCATTTTAAAAATTTTGTTGATTTACAAAACATTCTCTACAATGGTGAATTTCGCAATAAAGTATTTTCTGGAAAGGTGTATTGAAAACTCGCCTTAATTTTTCATAATAATAAAAAAAAACTTTTGCGCGTGAAATGTGCAAGAGAAACTGGAATTCTTATGAATGAAAGACCTTTGCTTTCACAAATTATGTTGGTAGGTTTTTTTAATCTATGTTTTGAAATGAGGCTTACGAAATCAAGAAACTGAAAAACCTATTTACAGTCCTGCCGCATCTGGCGGATTTTTTACTTAGAAATTTTGAATTCACACCATAAAAATTTAATTAGTAACATTCTATTGTTTTATTTGCAGAAAATGTATGAACATATAAACAAAAAATAACTGTTAAAACTTTCCGATGAGAATTTTGTATTTCTAATTAAAAAATCAGCCAGATATGGCAACACTGTCCATTTGTGCAATTTGCAATAATCTATTTTCTAGGCAGATCATATGGAGAACACATTCAGATAATTTTTCACCAGAACCCTTTCATTTGTGTTCACCAGAGTCATATAATATAGACGAACACGCGAACGCCGTTCGCAGAAAATTTTCAAAGTTTGCAGACAGTTTTGATGGGGGTTTTTTACAAGTTTCTTTATTTAAAAAAAGAAATTAACAAGACCCCAGGCGGAGAATCGGTGTAACACACGTTGCAGACTATTGACAAGGTCTGTAGACAATTTTTCAACTAAGGAAAAAAAAGTTTTCTAGAAAGTATTTGCCATGTACCATAGTACAGTATTTTTTGGAAGAAGCGCGGCGGCTCATACGAGTTAAAAACTTAAAAATATTGTAAGTGCGGTGCTTATGCCGGAACGGCGGGTACAATTCCCTTTTTTCCCCCTCCTGCCAGGGCCGGTAGCAGAAACAGTGCAGCACCGACGCGGGTGCTGCAGATTATGTTAGGCTTTGCAGATTAATTTAACAGATTAAAAATAAATTTTGTGTTAAAAAATAAAAGTTAAATGTTGATCTCTTTTTAAATAAAGTTTATTTGGTTGGAAATTTTAGCGAATGTTTATGTGCTTGTATATAACTTTTCATTTTTGCTGTTGGCGGCAATATAGGACTCGGGAGGAACGCTGTGTTTTTTTGCTGAAAATTTTAAAGAAATTATTTGCGTTCGTAAGACAGTTTTACATTTTATCTAAGTCTGGTGTTCACCTGGCGAAATGGTTTCTCTCGAACAGACAATCTAAGTAAGCTCTTTATGTCACATTAAAAAAAAATTGCTGATTTACAAAACATTCTGTACAGTGGTGAATTTCACAATAAAGTATTTTATAGAACGGTGTGTTGAAAACTCCTCTTAATATTCATGCTAAAAAAAACATTGCGTGTGATAAACGCAAGAGAAAAAAAACAACTCTTATTTGTGAAGTATATGCAAAAGTATTTTCTAAAAAGACTTTTCATACAAGACTGTTTTCATACGAACTGGAAGATTTATACTCGCGAAATATATAAAAGATTTTTCTGTAGTTAGTAGTTGGAATTTCTACCATAGAATTCTTATGAATAAAGACCTTTGCTTTTATTATTTGTGTTTAATTTTTTTGAAATCTATGTTTTTGTTTTGAAATGACACCTTCGAAATGAAGATAACGAGAACTCCTATTTGTGAAATTTCAATAATTAATTTTCTAAAATGGACGTACTGAGGAGACATTCAATTAGTCTCTCACAAAAAACCTCTTATTTGTTATATTATTCAGCTAACTATGAGCTCGATTTCGGCGTCACGGCAGATCGGGCATTAGCTAATCATTCATTGGACCCTATTCTTGTGACATCACAGTCACAAGAATAGAGTCCAATAGATCAGCTAATGTCCGATCTGCGGTGACATCGAAATCAATTTCGTAGGCATTGTCTATATATGGTGTTGATTCAGCTGTCGAATTGTTCCTTTCGATTAGAAATGTTAATTAACACATTCACGCCGGAGCGGTGGGTCACACTCGACAGTCTCAGAGCTGCCAAGTCTCCGACTTTTTGGATACCAGTATTTTAATACGGAAAATGTTGTTTTATTTAATTAGAACAATTGGGCTATTTAAAGGAACAACATTTTCTCTAAAATAACAGTGGTGTACAAAAAGCCGGAGACTTGGCAACTCTTACACTCGTATTCACCAACTACCTCGACCCCGATTTATGCCGATAACCTCCGTCGAACGCTCAAACGGTATGCACCTTTAATCCTGATTGGATGTCTCCTTGATAATATCCAATCAAATGTTATCGGGAATTTCATTTGAGCGTTCGACCGAGGTTTTCTAGGTCGAGGTAGATGGTGAATACGAGCATGATCAGTCAAGTGTGACCCACCGCGCCGGCGTGAACGTGTTAAGTACTTTATTCCATATACAGTAAACTCCCGACTATCCGGCCTAGTAAAAAAAATTGAGGAATGCAATAATTTTCCGAGGAAAGCTCCTCTAATTCTTTACAACGCACTTTCGCATCCGTTCATTGATGAACTCGCAGATGGAGACATCAAAGCTGAATTTTTACCACCCTATGTGACGGCTATTTGTCAGCGGATGGACCAGGGCGTCCTTGAAATAATAAAAAAATATCGCCGGCGTCTTCTCCGTTCGTTGATATTAGCGATCGATAATAATGAAGACTACATAACCACTCTGAAAAAGATTGCCATGCTAGATGTCATAACTATAAAGGTGGCCATAAACCCATGTGGGAAACTGAAGTGGAAGATAAGAACGATAAGCTTCTTTGTTTGCTGAAAAATATACCAGGCTCTGACGATGTCAATGCACAGGACATTACAGAATGGATGGCAAACAACGAAGTTAATGAATTAGCTGTCAACGGTATTGTAGAAATGATGACTCTGGGAGTAACAGAAGAAAAAGATGAGGAAGATGGAAGGAAAATCTCATCCCATATTCTGAAGGATTCAAGACGATTGAGGCAGCACTGAAGTACATTAGTCAGCAGGAGGAAGAAGTGATAGCATCTGCTTGCGTTAACGGAGGAACATTGCGTCGCGGAAGAGTGTTTACAGAAAGAAGCAGTCATTTATCAAGGACGTTTTCAAAAACTAAAAACTGCAAGTTTTGACTGTTTTATCTTATTCCTAACTTTTCATATTTGTGAAACCATTTATAAATAAATAGTAAAATATGATTTTTTTTTTTTTTTTTTTTACGAATTAGGCTTACGTTTTACGTTAATGTTTTACCTATTTTGAAACTACATGTAGTGTATGTATAAAATTTATCTTAAAATGTGTAACATGTGTTTTTAATATCATAGCGGAGGGGGGGGGGAAGAAGTGACTAAATACTTATAGAACTCCGGACTATCCGGCTTTTTTGTTATCCGGCCTAACCTTCCGCCACATCAGGCCGGATAGTCTGAAGTTTACTGTACTAAAAATTCTGTTAATTTATAAAACACTTTATACAGTAGTGAATTTTACAATAAATTTCTAATAAAAAGATGGCTTAACATTCATGCTTAAAAATAACTTCCTATGTATGAAATGTGCAACAGGCGAATTATGCTTGAAAATGTGTCAGGTATGCCCTGTTTTAGGTAATAGGCGTTTTCAACATCTTGTTAACCAAATTTTTCATATGAGCAAAAAGATAGAAAACACGTAAGGACTTGAGTTTCAAAACTCGCATTATCCAAAATTTAAAAAATCGAGATTTCTCTGTCAAAATATTCTATTGGTGAAACTGCATCAAAAAACACTACAATCTGCAAAATATCTAGTTTTATCATTACATCTGACATTGTAAAATCTTGGTTTACAATATAAACCAATAGACGCTGTTTGAGGTTTTTCGCGATTTCCCAAATTTGATTTTCTATATAAGCTTTTACATGGATTGATATCTGGTATAAAAGAAAACACCAGGAATTAATAACATATGTGTTATTAATATTATTAACTAGAACAGGGATGACGAACCTTTCACATGCGCGTGCCAAAAATTTAAAAACAATATCTATCAACATTGCAACGTGCACAAAAAAAAAATATTGCTACATATGCCGTTTATACTGAACACTGGTTAATAGAATCAGTCATTTTTATGCATTAAATAAATAAAAGCAAAAATCAAAATGCGATTATTCTGTATATTGGAATTAGCCAATAATTTTATGAAATTTTGGCTCGAAAAGGTTCATGTGGAGCGTACAGAAGGAAAGAAATTTTGGAAATTTTTATTCCAGTAATTTTTAATTTATCATTAATGCAACATCTAACGTAAAATAATTTTAGTTGCATTAAAAAGGTATTAATGATTTATTAACAAGGTTTCTGCTGCTAGACATTTGATAGGAAATGTTTTATACCCGACTCCTGCATTGTTATTCTAGTAATATATAGAGCAAAATTGGCTCCATTTGTCATTTTATTGCAGTTCATTTGGTGAAGTAAAGCCTTTTAAAAATTTTACAGAAAGGACAAGTAGTTACTTGTCAAAAATGCTACATAGAATCACAGAAAAAGAAAATTTTCTACTGTGTTATTTCATGAAAAATGATTATACTGTATGTGTAGTCTGTACATGCTAAGCAAAATTTTGTTTGTTATAACAAAAACAAAAATTAATTTTATCTAAAAAATAATTATGAAATTTAAATTTTTCGTGTGCCGGAGAAATTGTCGTACGTGCCACCTCGGGCACGTGTGCTATAGGTTCGCCAACCCTGAACTGGAAGATAGACCCTCAGAATGACGTGTTTGCACTATAGGTGCAGATTCCGAAAATTTTTAAGGAGCCAATGGCGCCTAAACTCCAAAAAATCCAGTCGCCACTTTGGTTCCTAACCAAAATCTAGTGGCCACATTGTGAAACAAACTCATAAAACAATAGTGTTTATATGAAAAAAACTTAAAAAAAAAAAAAAAAAACTCAGGAATTCAAAAGGAAGAATAGTTTAATTAATAAATACATATGTGTAACAAAACACAGACTAGATACAACAAATGTGTATATTTAATTTAATCCTAAAATTCTTGAAACATTGATATTAAAAACGTATAATATAAAACGAACAAATGCAGCGCGAACCCGACCCGATGCAGGACTCTGCACTCTAGATCTAGATGGAATAAGATAGTGATAAGGGAATTTACAGAGGAGCTAAATTAACAAATCTCGTGATAAAAATTCCTTCTGTGAAAACCTCGTACTTAAAGAAAACAGTTACATAGCAAGGATATACCTCGCGTTAAGTATTTTTTCGTGCGAATTTCTTTTTCTTTCTGTTCTTTTTTCTTCAGAGTTAGGAATCCTCTATCCTCGCGACTCCATGATCCAAAGCCCTTAATATAAATAATTTCCATCGCATCGGAAACTTTGGACTGTCTCGTGAGCCGATCTGCAGTAAAGGAGTATTTATTTCAACTCTGGAATTCGGACGAAACCTTCGAAGAAATGTTTGTTTTCACTGGTGTCCAAAGGAGAAGCTTTACCGTTAGCGCGCTCATGTGTCGAGCTTCGCAGCTGCTAAGCTTTGTAGTGGAGCAGACATGCACAGAATTATATTCGAATATAATGTCCGGTAAGAAAGCAGTACATCACAGGGGCAGCGTTCCGGTAACTGAGAAAACAAAAATTCCCTGACTTTTTATCAAGTGATACTTGATCTCGGCCAGTGAAAAGAGCAGGTGCTTTTCTATTTGCAAAAGCAAAAAAAAACTATCGAAATTCCGCGATGAAGTTTGGGAACACTGAAAATTGATCTCTGGCGACTAAGACACTGAAAGTTAGTCGCCACGTGGCGACTGGCGACCGTAAATCTGCACCTATAGTCTGCACACAGATTTGTCAAATAAGTTTAATCAATCCGCAATAGCGTTCATTGACTTCAACATTTACACAGTTTTGAAGCTCTGGAGAACGATGGACTTCTGCATTTCTTTCTCGTCGTATCTGTTGATTTGAAGCATTTGCCGCCTGGATTCTATCCCGCGACTCCTGGCTTTGCCTCGCTTGCCATCTTGCTTTCCGCTCATTATTCCTTTGCCGTCTTCTTGCAATGGGATTTTCGTCTTCGTTCATTGCATTTTTAAACTAGTATGTTGTGGCCATCACAAAACTTTCTTCTATATAAATCGCGTCAATTAAATTATTTAAATAGCACAAGAAATTACATCAATTTAGCACCAATTCATATCAAAGTATATCTGAATTTGAAGCTTGACGAAAATTCGCGCATTAGTTCTTGAGATAGAGCTATACTGGAAATTCTAAAAAATGCAGCATAGCAGTGCCACTTGCTGAGAGATTTGCACCAAAACATAAACAGCACTAATTCATATCAAGGTATATCTGAATCTGAAGTTTGTTGACAATCCAAGCGTTAGTTCTTCAGATAGAGCTATTGCAGAAATCGCAAAAAATGCAGCATAGAAGCTCCACCTGTTGAGTGATTTACACAAAAATGTATAAACCGTCAATTCATGTCAAGAACTAACTAAATCTGAAATTTGATGAAAATCCGTGCATTAGTTCTGGAGATTGAACTATTGTGGCAATCGTGAAAAATGCTGCAAAGCAACGCCACCTGTTGAGCGATTTACACCAAAAACTAATCAGCACTAATTTATATCAGGGACTAACTGAATAGGAATTTTTATTAAATTCCGTGTATTAGCTCTTGAGATAGCGCCCGCAAAATTTGTGTTACACACATACATACAGATTCACAGACAGACATTTTGTAAAAACATGTTTTTCGGAATCTCTGACCCCTAAAACGTGTAAATCCATCGAAAACCGAAAGTCGAAAATTTCCACGAATCTAATACTTTCTTCTTCGAAAGATTCTTCTAAAGAAAGTCAAATATATAACTTTCAATTTCTTATAAATAAAAAAAAAACTGCAAGACTTCAATTCCTAATAAATTTGTTAGCTAATACTAATAATATATAAACTTTTTTACCAAAAATAAAACCGACTTCAAAAACTACTGCAAAGTAAAAAGCGCACTTTTTGCTTTTATCGTGCAATCTGATTAAAATTTACATGTTCTCATTTCTTGATACAATTCAGATGTTTTCATGTATTAATTTAGTTTGCTTCTGTATTATTTAGCACTTTAAATAATGGTTGGCAATTGAGAATTGTAAATATGACGGCCGATTAGAAATTGTGAAGAAACATATTGGAGAAGATCCATTAGTGAATTTGAATGGGAATATCGCCAAATTAGTCAGTTACAGCCAAGTTGGCTTCATTTATGACAACTTATTTTGGTCGCCAAATTTGGCGATATTTCACCAAATGGCGCCAAGTCTGGCGACAACTTGGCGATAACGCATATGAATACATAGCTTTATGCTTATGAATGAAAAACCGGTTACAACAATGAAAGATAATTTGCGAAAAATCCTTTATTTTATTGGTTTTTGTTGAATTACTAAAAAACTACTCAACCAATTTCGATGAAACAGAAGTGGTACCAATTCGAGAGTATCCTCTTTCAATTAAAACCAAAATCACATAAATCGGACAAAAAGTTCCGGAGCAATCGGTGAACATACATAAAAAAAAAAAACATACATACGCGTCGAATTGATAACCTCCTCCTTTTTTCGAAGTCGGTAATAACCTCCTCCTTTTTTCGAAGTCGGTAATAACCGCCTCCTTTTTTCGAAGTCGGTAAAAAGGAACACACATTATAAGATTGAAAAAAACAAATCTAAACAGTAAACATTCTCTTGTGATGCCACTTGAAAGAATATATTTTTGGGGTGTCATTCACGGCTGTGAAATAAAAAATAAAACAACCCCAATATAAAAAATTCTCTTGCATTTAATACACACCTTAGCTTGCCTTAAATTGGTTTTTCTAAAGAAAATTTTAATGCATGGATTTCGTTCAGATAGCTATATTGCCAATGAGCCCCATGGTCTATATTTTAATCTGAAACATTCATAATTAAACACTGTTTTTGAAATCTTGAAATGATTGCAAAAAGCAGTAAAATGTTTTTAGTTTTATATGTTTTATATTGCCATTGAGCAAAATTATTGCATCCATTTTAATGAATCTCGTATTGTTTACCATCGCTGATTGCTGGGTGATACGATTTTCAACGGAAGATATACGGAAAAACGTGCATTTTTCGATGTAGCTCATAACTCAAGCTGTTTTTTTTTCACAATCTTTCAAAAAAGGTTCATCTTTTGAAGTAAGTAGAACCTCTTTTATTCGAAACTCTTTTAACCGAAACTCTCGATTAACAGAAATCCATTTTTAAAGCTTTTTTTTTTTAATTTTTTTAATATCACATTCCTTGTGGGCAAAATTCATTTTTATAGCTTTTCTTTTTACTATAAAAGACTGTACAGTCGTGGAAAAAAAAAGTAAACACCCCCTACTAACTTCTCAACAAATTATCGTAGAAGAAAGTTATTGGTACCGAACGATTGGAAATAAAGTAAACTTTTAAATGATGTGTATAAAATTTGCTTAGGGGGTCATATACATATTAAAACGAACCATAACTTTGTTTTTTTCAATAGCAGTACACAATTCTGACAGCATAAATGAACTCTACACCCTCCAATTAGCCCCAAAACAATTTTTTATGCAATTCATACCATAAGTTTCCGAGAAATTAATTATTTTAAAACGAGCGTATTTTATGGGCTGTATCCAAATTAAAGTTCCGTATTCGATTTTTAACCGAGAGAGCCCCCTTCTTGATCAATGCACCTTCAGCGCGGCTCAAGGAGTCAATGAAGCCTGTTAGATTACAGAACAGCAGAGTAAATTTCTAAATATCTACTCACTTCTATCATAGACGGCTCCTTAAACCATCATTTTGCCGTTTTTTAAGCATAATTTGAAAACTACTTGGTAGAAAAACGTGAAATTTCGGATTTCCATAAAACAGGACTTAATAAATCTAAATCCATCAAAAAATTTGTAGGTTGCAATTCATAATTTTTTCGAATATTAATTTCATAATTCATATCATAAAATTATAAAAATTGCAAATTCAGCGTATTTATGTTTGGGTATATTAGTATTATTGCTACAAAAAAATTAGCACATTAGGAGCATAATTTCAGGAGATATAAATAAAAATATGAAAATGTAATTTAACATTAGAAGCACTAAATTTTGAATGTTTATAATTCAAAAACTTATTCAAATTACTTGAAATTTGGTGTCTAGGCATAGTTTGAACCGAAGATTTGAAATATCTCGTTAAAATTGGGTATTGCCATTTAAAAAAATGAAGTTTGGATTCGTTTTAATATGTAGATGGTCCCCTAAGAAAATGTTATACACATCCTTCTATATATAAAAAAAAAGTTTTGATTTGGAAATGGACCAATAAAAAATCTGCGTAGATACCGTGAAATGCATCTGATTGGTCAGAGCTTTATGACGCTATAAGGGAGGTTACCAATGGGGGGCCCGTCTCTCTGTCACCAATTTGGCACTATTTCCAGTATTTCGCCAAAATTAAGGGTACTTTTCCGTTATACGGACAGCATGCCAAAATGTATGCTAATGCGCCAATTATTTCAGCCCTCATCGTGAAAAGGATTTTTCTTGTAAACCATGCGAAACATTGTGATTTGTTATTTATGAAACGTGAATTACGTGAATGATTATTATTTAACATTAACTTTGGAAAGCTTTTTAATTTGCTGTTATTCGAAATAAAAATGCTTTTCTTTTTATAAAATTATAATTTACTTTTACTGCTGACGCTGAGATGGATTTTACTATTTGTCAATTACCAGATGATGAGAAAGTTGCGATAAAACTGTTTCAGGAATTTGGAATTCTGCATAATAAAAGGTTGTGTTCAAACAACCATGAAATGAAATTATGGATGAGTTCTGGAAATCCGAAATGGAGATGTAGCTTACGATCATGCGAAGAAAGCGTAGGAATACGACAAAAAACATGGTTTGAAGGATTGCGGCTGTCTTTTCTTAATGCTTTGAGGTTTATATATTTATGGTGCCAAGAGTTGACATCGATTGAGCTTTGTGAGCTGCAACTTGATATGAACCACAACACGACAGTGGACTGGAATAGCTATTTCAGAGAAGTTTGTGCAAATGCTTTATGTTCACGACCAAATAGAAAAATCGGAACACATGTTATATATTCCCGCAGCCGCCATCTTAGATTTTGTTGGCGTGAAAACCCTTTTTCAGCCAAGTAAATGTCACCAAACAGATTTATGCACATGTTAGGCTTAATGGGATTGCCAGAACACGTTGCTCGTCGGGGTTGTCTTATCGATAAACGCCAACAAAACATCGCCGAGAAATCCAAGATGGCGGCCGTGGGAATATATAACATCTAAGCCGAAAAATCGGTGGACCTAATAAAATTATAGAAGTAGATGAAAGTCTTTTTACCAGAAGAAAAGCAACGTAGGGCGTGTTCTTCCTCCTCAATGGGTGTTAGATGGTTTATGCCGTGAAACACGGGGATGTTTCCTTACTCCTATTCCCGATCGTACAGCTGAAATTTTAATGGCGGCAACAGAAAACAATGTAGCTGATGGAAGTATTATTTATACAGATTGCTGGAAAGGATATAAAACAGATGAACTGCGAAGTGCTGGTTATAATCATTTCACAGTAAATCACAAATACAATTTTGTCGACCCTAATACTGGATGTCATACTCAAAATGTTGAGAGATTATGGGGCATCGCAAAATGGCGCAACAAAAGACATCAAGGAACAGTTCGTCATCATTTAGAGTCGTATCTCATAGAGTTTATGTGGCGACGTCTTTATTCAAAAAATGAAATGTTTACTGCAATGCTAAAAGATATGGCACAGATGTCATATTCGCCCCACATTGGCGCGATTTTTTCCTGACGCCAATGTCATGTACGAAACGGGTATTTAACTGGCGCCAAAGTGTCGTTATTTTGCTTGATGTGGTAACCCGGATTGTGTTGTGGCACAGATGTCATATACTGGCGCGATTTTTTTCCGATGCCAATTTGGCGAAAATATCAACAGCATAAACAGCAACATCCGGGTTACCATATCATGCAAAATAACGACACTTTGGCGCCAGTTAAATACCCGTTGCGTATATGACATTGGCGTCAGAAAAAAATCGCGCCAATATGACATCTGTACCTATGTTGTTTATGCTGTTGATGTTTTCGCCAAATTGGCAACCGAAAAAAAATCGCGCCAATATGGGGCGAATATGACATCTGTGCCTAAGAGATTTGTAATTTTATGGCAGCAGTTTAATATGATTTTTTTAGATAAAGTTAAAAAATGCTATAAAAAGTGATAGAAAATCTTTATTAAGATTGACGATCGTTTCGTTGCACAAACGGCAACATTTTCAAAATCATTCAACGATAGAAAATATTTTCACATAATTTAAAAACAATAAACATAGTCAATTAAATCTCTGAAAATGAAAATAAAATGGCTGATTTTAACGAAAGGTTATCGGGATCCGAATGAGTTCACTCCGCAGGTGTTATACACTAAGGCTAATGTCAGACGAACGTCTATTTGTACACTTTTTGTTTCAACATGAAAAAGAAACACATGCTAGCGAAGGTGTAGGAAGGAAAAAAGCGTGCAGATAGTCGTCGTCTGACATTAGCCGACGGCTAGCATGTGTATTTACTTAAAGTGATAAAATAATTTTAACAAGGCAAAAAAATGCCTTTATTCATTCATATTAGATATGTTTCATTTCTCTGACGGCAACATCCTCAATCTCTATAATAATAGCCTAAGTCATGTGACTGTCATCAATAGTTCTGGGCTGACCGCTTCGCTTTTTATATGCCAGGTGACCATTTTTTAAATTTTTTATTTTTCGCGCGGTAAATTAAAACAATGCTTTGATATTGAAATTAAAAGTCATGGTTTTTGGTATTATTTATTATTTTTCTTTTCTTTTTCTTAAAAAAGGGAAAGAAAAAGTGAAAGTCATGAATTTCAAATTAAAATTATGTATTTTAAATAAAATGAGTGAAATTATTACATTTTAGATGAATTTAATGAAATATGAAAAAATACGATTGAAAAGCCAATGTTTGATGATTTATAACTTGCGCCTGGCTAGCATAAAAAGGTACTACTTAGTTATACCTTCGACCCATTTCGCCAAATTATATAAATCGCCAAACCACTCGCCAAATTATAAAAATTGACATAATTTTTATTTTAAATAGCGAAAGAACAAATAAATTAGTATAAAATTAATAAAAATACAAATAAAACGTCGAAATAAAAATAACTTGATGACATAAACACGTGTAACTTGCTTAAAAACAAGCGAATATGACATTTACGATGAACCTTTATTGATATTTAATCTTATAGTTTGGAGATATATTTTTGGTCGATGGGATAACCAAGTAGTACCCATAAAAATACGGAGTTCTTGATTTCTCTACTAGAAACTTCTGATTTGGCGAAGTATTGAGAAAGTAAATTAAATTTTGGATAAAAGTAACATGGTACAATGCTTAGCACACATCTAACGGAGACCAAACTGGTCGCCAAGGGCGGCTAGTACTAAATATGATACAAATATTTTCGCAGAAATTTTTAAATTGAAAACTGGTAAACAAAAATCACGCGAACTCAAGCATAATGGAATTAACTCAATTCTAAAATTGGATATTGAACGTGAATTATTTAATACAGTAGAACTCCAATTATCCGATCTCCGATTATTCGAATCGCTGATTATCCGAATCGCTATCAGAATAAAAAAAAATTAAGATGGAAACGCACTGCGATTCGCAAAATAATGATTCTGTCTACGTGCGCTATTGCCCCACCTGTCATTGTTCGCTTTGATTAGTCAGTCAGTGGGACGTGACCTGCTGGTTGATTACTTGACCTTTCGCGTCGGTGCGTTGTTTTGTTTGCGAGTGCGTTCAGTGTTGCAGTTGGAAAAAAATATTTGTGGGAACTCATCTTTTCATAGAGTAGATGTTGATGCTACCGGATTTTTGCTAGGCCAAAATCCAATTTAAAGCATTTAGCCAAAAGCCAACTTTTTTCAATTAACATAATTATTACAGTAAACTCCCGATTATCCGAGTTAATATGGACCAAGTTCACCTCGGATAAACCGGATTTACACAAATCGTCACAAACTAAGGAGATGAAATATAAATTTTCACTTTATTGATTAATTTTTATTGTACTAGTAATATTTCTTTGATGTACATTTCCGTTACTTTTAAGAAAAACGGGGAATGAAATTGTTTATTTGAAAAAGCCCTTGATAATGTTTTGATTGTTCAATGTCAATTTTGCTGCGGTATTACGCTACTGCATAGCTACCAGTTTCTAAGATATTTTTCTTACCACTAAAATTTACCAGTAAATTTTGCCTAATTCAATCGCCGAAATCTAGCAGTGATCAATCTTTAAATAGGGCAAAAATTTGTATTCAATTTTAGAGGTAACGAAACCGTATACAAATTGGCAGCTATGGGATTCTATTAGCGTCATGAAAATTGCAGGTGTAGCCTGTTCTTTCTGATCAAAGTATTAAATAGTTTTTTCCAATCGAACTTATACCTTTGGAATGGATCATTTTCTTCTGATGAAACAGTCATTATAAATGAAGTGTTAGGTGAAGATGAAATAGCAGCCGTAAAAAGTTAGAACTCTGATTTTCATCTTCACCTAACACTTCATTTATAATGACTGTTTCATAATAATAGAAGCCATCAGCCCATCAAAAGAAAATAACACGGTTAAAGCGGCTTATGAATATAAATGAAACGGATCTTCTTAAAACTAGTATAAATTATCGTTTCGCTTTAAAGAAAAAAAATCCCTGCCGGCTCGGGCCTACAGGCGGAGGTAGATTTCGAAGTTAAGTACTAAATTCACCAACAAAACTTAAATCAAGATTAGAGATAAACCCAGTTCCTTCTCTAAGAATGAGCTCTAGGGAGCTAAACATTTTGTGAAAATTCTAATATACACGAATACATACACGCATGTATATGGAATAGGTTTAAAAAAATAGCTAAAGCAAATTCAGAGAACCTCAAAGTGTTAAAATAAGTTAATATTTCCATAGTCGGGTTTTTATCATGTTTTAATAAGTTTCTTCAGACTCATATGACGTTACATATTCATCTTCTGAGGTCCATTTTGTTTCCAATATGACGCAATATATATATATATATATATTAAATTCGTCAAACTATTTATTTCTTTTTGAGTTTTCATGCGGAAACTTGCTCTAGAAAACTTATGACGTAATATTCAATTTGTTTTCAATTCGTCAAACTATCTATATATATATTTCTCTTACGTAAAAAAGGGCTGTATTTGTAGCTTGCTACTTGGCAACAGCCAAAGCGATGATTCTCAATGGTAAGTTAAGGTCACATGTCCCAACCCACTCAGCAAATCAAAGTCCAGACAAAATCTCTCTTTTAACGCAAACCGTTTGAGCAATACATGAATGACAATTGCTATTGGTCCATTTTACGGTGACGTGAGGAATTCAGCGAATCAGCTTTTTTATCCAAGGTTGTATTTAGGCACAGGCGAAAACAATTTGTTTACAGTTCGTTAGCATGATGCGTAGCATATTTTATAGCATCTTATTATAGTTTTAAATTAATTTATTTTCAATACTATAGGCAAAATGAAAGGAGAAGCGCCCCATCTGACACTAACATGCCATTTAAATTTAAACGGCGTCAATTTCCTGTTCGCTTAGCTTTCTCAATGATGATCAACAAGTCACAGCGCCAAACTTTTGATTAAATCTCAGAGTAAAGATAAGAAGAAGTAAAGATAATTATATGAGAAGTCTATGGATTAAATGCATTTTTATTTATATTTTCAACAAAATTTTAAATTACTGTTTTATGAATTAAAATATTTGTAAATTTTATATGTTGCTTGCTCGGATCGCATAGCGACCAAACTAAAAATATTTTTTATTGTGTTTTCACTAAGGTTTTAAATTAATTCTGTTTCCAAGGTACATTTTTATTTACATTTTCAACAAAGTTTTCCATTGCTTTTTTATACATTAAAAATATTTGTAAATTTAATGCGTTGTAATGATTTATGATAGCATTCATTCTGGCTAGAGTTGATATAAATAGTGGCGAGCGAGCGAAGCGAGCTGGGATCGCGTAGCGATCCCAATATGAATTGCGTAGCAATTCATGGGGGTTGGGGAGCGTTAGCGAGCAGGGGGCCGAGCCCCCTAGTTTATTTAATTTATTTTCCCGTGAAAATCTTGCAACAGGAAAGCAATTGTTGTGGTGAGAATTTTATTGTTTTTTTTCAATTGTTGGCAACTGCTATAACGAAAAATATTTATTTTTTCCTGTCATTGTTGTGTAAGAGCTGGTTTTATCAGAATCATGTTAAGATGGTATTCAAAATTTTGAACCCTCCCCATTTCCATTCCCTTGGTCCGATTTTGCCCATTTTCAATCCCCGCCGAGATATTAGCCATCTCAAAGTTGTTGGCGAGTTTGAAGACGATCCGTGTATAATTGCGAGTTTTATCGTGCGGACAAAATTTAGTACATACATACATACATACATATATATATATATATATATAACTTTTTAGGGGGGGTGGTTTTGGGTTCCTGGGGTCCTATAATAAAATGTTATGAAGGAATTTTTCAAAAGTCGCACCATGGTAACGACTGCGATGGGTAGGATTTCTTACAAAATCTACTTTAAAAAAAAAAAAAAAACAGTGGTACTCCGGCAATCGCGGATCTAAGGGGGGGGGGGGCGAAGGGGCGATCGCCCCCCCCCTTGGGCTAATAAAGGGTTTGTAAAACGACATTATGCATCCTTACGGAAAATGACTTGGGGCGGAGCTCGAGCCCGGCACGACCCGACCCGGGTCACGCCACTTTAAATCCACGAGACTCAGTCTGGGTCAGGTCTTTTCTCTGTTAGAGTCGGGTTGTGCCCTGGTCTTAATTTTTTCTGCAGATTCGGGTCGGACCAGACTTCTTTTTCCTCCAGATTGAACCTGGCCTGGACTTGATTTTTCCTAAAGGTCTGCAATGGCCAAAAGTTACAGGTCGGGGCTCGGCCCGGAATAAAAGTTAAACATTCGGTCCGTGTCAGCTCGTATGATAAGCATTCTGGCAAACTGGCCCGACCCGGGTCGCGCCAGTT
The DNA here is from genome assembly GCA_963932465.1 of Maratus speciosus. Lineage (NCBI taxonomy): Eukaryota > Metazoa > Arthropoda > Arachnida > Araneae > Salticidae > Maratus > Maratus speciosus. The sequence continues at coordinate 39,543,774 of OZ010799.1, forward strand.
TAAATTCACGAGATTCGGGCTGGATCAGGTCTTTTCTCTTTTAGAGTCGGGTCGTGTCGTGCCCTGATCTTAATTTTTTCTGCAGATCCGTGTCGGGCCAGACTTCTTTTTCCTCGAGATCGAGACTGACCTGGACTTCCTTTCTCCTAGAGGTCTGCACTAGCCAAAAGTTACAGGTCGGGGCTCGGCCCGGAATAAAAGTTAAACATTCGGTCCGTGTCAGCTCGTATGATAAGCATTCTGGCAAACTGGCCCGACCCGGGTCGCGCCAGTTTAAATTCACGAGATTCGGGCTGGATCAGGTCTTTTATCTTTTAGAGTCGGGTCGTGCCCTGATCTTAATTTTTTCTGCAGATCCGTGTCAGGCCAGACTTCTTTTTCCTCGAGATCGAGACTGGCCTGGACTTCATTTTTCCTAGAGGTCTGCACTAGCCAAAAGTTACAGGTCGGGGCTCGACCCGGAATAAAAGCTAAACATTCGGTCCGTGTCAGCCCGTATGATAAGCTTTCTGGCAAACTGGCCCGACCCGGGTCGCGCCAGTTTAAATTCACGAGATTCGGGCTGGATCAGGTCTTTTCTCTTTTAGAGTCGGGTCGTGCCCTGATCTTAATTTTTTCTGCAGATCCGTGTCGGGCCAGACTTCTTTTTCCTCGAGATCGAGCCTGGCCTGGACTTCATTTTTCCTAGAGGTCTGCACTGGCCAAAAGTTACAGGTCGTGGCTCGACCCGAATAAAAGCTAAACATTCGGTCCGTGTCAGTCAGTATGATAAGCATTATTGGCCCGACCACGACCCGTGCACTCCTCTAAATTCTTCCTCCCGAGCCCAAGTTGGTCCGACCCGACTGGATCGCATTAGTTTAAATCCATGAGACTCGGGCTGGGTCAGGTCTTTTCTCTTTTAGAACCGGGTCATGCCCTGATCTTAATTTTTTTCTGCAGATTCGGGTCGGGCCAGACTTCTTTTTCCTCTAGATCGAGCCTGGCCTGGATTTCATTTTTCCTAGAGCACTGGCCAAAATTTCCAGGTCGGGTCTTGGCCCGGAATAAAAGCTAAACATTCGGTCCGTGTCAGCCCGTATGATAAGCATTATTGGCCCGACCACGACCCGTGAACTCCTCTAAATTCTTCCTCCCGAGCCCAAGTTGGTCCGACCCGACCGGGTCGCGCCAGTTTAAATCCATGAGACTCAGGCTGGGTCAGGTCTTTTCTCTTTTAGAGATGGGTCGTGCCAGGAACTTAATTTTTCCTGCAGATTCGGGTCGGGCCAGACTTCTTTTTCCTCCAGATCGAACCTGGCCTGGACTCCATTTTTCCGAGAAGCCTGCACTGGCCAAAATTTTCAGGTCGGGGCTCGGCCCGGAATAAAAGCTAAACATTTGGCCTGTTTCAGCCCGTATGATAAGCATTATTGGCCCGACCACGACCCGTGCACTCCTCTAAATTCTTCCTCCCGAGCCCAAGTTGGTCTGCAATCTTACTTACTTGTCATTCGTAAAAAATATATTTGTTTTGTACATTTGTTTAGCAAAATCTTTAGAAATTTAATTTGATTTGATAAGTTACAGAGATGCATTTTTTAAAATTTACTTTTTTACTTTGTAGAGCTTTTAAATTATGATTTTCTTTTATCAACCGTTTCTTTCATTCTAAACTGATTATCTTACTGGATTTTTATTTGAATGTAATTGTCTAAGTCATATTTTTTCAATTCGTAGTGTTTACGTACGTAATTGCCTAAATAGTCATTGTTATAGTCATTAATATTGTTGTTTTTCTGTATTCATGAATTTCGAACATAATCTGAAAATAAAATATAAGCATAAGCAAGTGTACTTTATGAATAATTTTAATTGCAAAATGCAGGCAGGGCTGGAGTTGATTTTTTAGCTTTTATACCGGACGGGGGCAATAGTTTTATTTTTTTTATGTGGGTTGGACCTGGGCTTGGGCCTGATAACTTCAGCCCAGGTAAACCTCTAACTGACATATCGAAGCCAGCTTAACTTTTTTTTAAATGCTTAATTTCAGCCATCATCCCATAACTACTGAATATACCGGGTGTCCTAAAATGGACTGACTGATTTTAAAATTCAATAAATTGCAAATGGTGACAGATATTAAAAAAATACTTGCAGGAGGGTTATAGATGTCCGGAACAGGGGTGATTATGTTCCAAATTTTCCGAAAAGTTAACCCTCTCGCTGCGCAACCCGCGATTTCCACGGCCAACGTAAAAGTGGCAAAATTTGCGCAACCCGCAATTTCCGCAGCAAATCTTTTTTTTTATGATCTAATTCTATTTAAAAAAAAAACCTGTTTCACAAAGATTTTGGGACATATTTTACTCTAAAATGTGTGCAGATTTGAAATGTGTAATAAAAAATATGCGCAATCTTTTAACCTATTTTGATTTAAAAAAAAAAAATAATAATAATAATAATAATCAGAGTTGGGTTTTTGACGTCAAAAACTGGTTTTTGACGTCAAAAACTGGTTTTTGACATGACAAGCGTCAAAAACTGGTTTAAACTGTCACAAACTGGTTTAAACCGTCGAAAACTGGTTTAAACCGTCGAAAACTGCCAAATACATGTAACACGCTAAAAATTTTAACAATAGATAAACATTAAATAAGTCAATGATCTATGTGATCTTTTATTGAAATTTAATAATTTAAAAATATATTATTTGCAATAAAATTTTTTTTTGATTTTTCAACCAGAAGAAAATAATTTTGTACAATTAAATAATCCGGATCAATTTTACACCGCAGCATGCTGCAGCACACCAAGTGTTTAGCACATTTATTTACACCCAAAAGATTTTTGAGTTTAGAGTGTATGAAGCGTTAGAAAACAGTCTCTCTCTTAATTGATGCTGATCTAGTAGGACTGGATAGCAAAAGCATTGCTAGATGAGCAAGTTTTGAAGCAGGCTCAAAAAGCTGTTGCATTTAGTGATACCTTTCCACCAAACAATGGAGTCCTCCCTATAGTACTGAAATAGGAAGACTGGAAAGGGGATTCTTTAGCTTCATACACAATCAGTATGGGTAAGCATCCATAAACTCTCTCTGTAGCTCAAGCGCGAGCTGAATCAACTGATACAGCAGTCAACCCTTGCCCCTGATGGTTGGGATGCAAAGTATAAGCCAAACAATGGTATGGTTTCATGATTTGATCCCTTTTATTATGCACTTTTTCAATATGGACTTACAGGAATTTTCTTTTAGATGACTGAGCCCATTTTGTTCAGTTTTAAAATCGAAAACATTTTTATATATTGAAAGAAAGCATGTTTTAAAAAGATTTTGACTTTAAGCTTTTTTTTTTTAAATTACTTCTGTTATTTTGTAAATGTTTGAAATCAATAATCCAATTTCAATTTTGAATGGAATGGTTATTGCCTAGACTAGAATAACATTGTTGCACATTATCTTGTTATATATACAAAACAATCTACACTTTTCTAAGTTTGTTTTCCCCATAAATAAAGCTAGCTAATGCTTTAAGCTCTCAAAAGTAAGCGAAATTAAAACAATTTTAAGTAAGAGAAAAAATGTACAGCTTAGGTGAGCTTAATGTCTACTTTTTAGAAAAACACAATTTTACAATAAATAAATAAATAAATAAATAAATAAAAATTTTACCCTGTTAAAAAGTTGTACTTAACAATAATACTTTACTATGTACTAATTACTGATATACAGTAAGAGTGAATTTAAAATATTACATGAAATGTTGTCATGTGTGACATTTAATTTGAATTTTTACAGATCAATTTAGTATTTGAGGTTTTTGGCATGACGGTTTAAACTATGGTTTAAACCCGACATAAACTGACACATGTCAAAAACCTGCCAACCCTGTAATTATTACTAATTGTACAATATAAGTAATAGTGAATTTTAAATATTACATCTAATGTGTGACGTTTAATGTGAAATTTTACAGATCACTGTAAGTATTTGAGGTTTTTGACGAGGTTTTTGACAAGGGGTTTTTGACATGACGGTTTAAACCGCAGTTTAAACTGTCAAAAACTGACATGCGTCAAAAACCTGCCAACCCTGATAATAATAATACGCAGCTCCAGGGTTAAGGCATTTGGTTCCAAAAATTTAGAAAATTCACCTATCCGAAAATTCGGACATACAAATAATCGCAAATTTTGATAAATGGTCTCCATAAAAAGTCTATTTCGTCAATCGTTCGCAGAAAATAACTTCAATTTCGCCGAATGATCACAGAAAAAAACGCGAATTTGATCAGGGAGCCACGGAAAACATGCGAAATTCTTCAAATGATCACAGAAAACGCGAATTTCTTCAAAAGGCAGCGGAAAAGAACTCGAATTTCGTTAAAGGATCACGGAGAAAATGTGTATTTTGTCAAATAACCGCGAAAAAAAACTCCGCGAATTTCATCAAAGGATCGTGGAGAAAACACGAATTCCTTCATAGAATCGTCGGTAAAAAAAACGAATTTTGTCAAAGAATCGCTTTAAAAACGCAAATTTAGCCAAAGGATCGCTGAAAAAACGCGAATTTTGTAGAAGTGTCACGGAAAAAAACGCGAATTTTACCAAAGGTCTGCAAAATTACACTAATTTCGTCAAAGGGTTGCAGAAGAAACGTAAATTTCATCAAAGGATCGAAGACGAGCGAATTTCATCAAAGAGTCGTTGGAAAAAAGCAGCAGTCTCTTTAGAAAACAGCACACTTACATACGTTTATTATTATATGTATAATTTTTAACTTGAAATAATATACTGAACTAATTTTTGAAAACAAAAAAACAAAAAACAAGTTAACCCAAATCCAGCTTGCAGGAATCTACACTCAGACTGAAATCGATCCGAATCCAAAACAGCTAACCCGACCTGCAACAAAAATAATTAGTGCCAGAAGGGAATCCCCCCACCTGCTGTAACCTTTCAGAAAATTTTCTTTGAATTTCAGAATTTTTTTTTTCTTTTTTACTCTACCCCTGATAATTTTTTTAACTGCGATTCTTGATTTTAGTGTAAAATAGCAACGAAGATGGTGCTAGAAGCAAGAGGCGCTAAATCGGTTCCCGGAGGAGGTAGGCTTAACGACCATTGTTTACAGCGCCATCTATCGCTGCTATTATACAGTAAAATCAAGAATCACAATAAAAAATCTCATGACATCTTACATAACCCTCCTGCAAGATTTTTTTAAATAGCTGCCACCATTCGAAAAGTACTAAATTTTAAAATCTATTTAAGGGCACCCGGTGTGTTTTTTAATAAGTTTCAAAACATTCTTTACTGAATTACAACTCACCTTAGATATACAGAGACAAGCAGTCTTATAACAAATTAGTATTTTTTTACAAAACTAGGGGGCTCGGCCCCCTACGAGCTACGCTCGCCAACCCCCGTCCAGACACCGCAGACTCTAAATGCACGCTAATTTGATCGGCTTTAAAAAGATTTCGAAAGATTGAATTATAATATAAAAAACAGTGGCGATCTCCCTATAAACGAATTTCTATTCATTTCTCTTTGATTGGGGAATTTTAACGCCAAATCCGCTGCGGTACTACTTGATTATCCTGCCGACCCATTTCGCCAAATTATATAAATCGCCAAACCACTCGCCAAATTATACAAACTGACATAATTTTTATTTTAAATAACGAAAGAACAAATAAATTCGTACAACATTAATAAAAACACAAATAAAACGTCAAAATAAAAATAACTTGATGACGTATACACGTGTAACAATATTTCAAAATAAGCTAATATAAAAGGAATTAAGTAAAGAGAGTCTTTGCCTCCTGGTATTTTTTAACAAAGCGAAAAGAAAGTTCTTTTAAATGAGACATTTTAAATTAATTCTCAAAATATCAAATAAATGTCTACCGCAATTTCTAAATTTAAACTTTTTTGCAATATTATTTTGTGTTCATTTTATGTAATAACTATAATGTGACGTAAATATGACGTAATTTCTCCTAAGACTTCTAACGCATGTTAATGAATTTATTATTTTACAATATCCTTTCTCTTTTAAAATTCACGTGTATACTTTTTATGACGTAATTTTTAATAAGTTCCTGCTTTTTATACGTAATTATTTAATTCTAATTTGAAAGTTTTTTACCTGTTTATAATAGTCACGTGTAAATAAATTTTTAATTTGAAGCAAACATTATTGCTTGCGCTTTTTATACAGTTGGCAACAGTTTAAATTAGTACAATTTTCTGAAATCTGTAAAAAATATCTCTAGAAATGCTGAAAATTTGAATTTAAAATAGAAATAAAACCTCGAAAAATGAGTCAAAATAAAAAAATTAATGCAATCTGCACTCCGGCAAATTCTAACGCATAAAATGATCTAAAAATGATTACACTGCCATGTATAGTTTTTGCTGCTATAAAACTTTTTTAGTGGAACGATTTTGTCCAACTTTAGCATTAAATATCTCTTAAAATAATTCTTCGATTTGAAAACTGTCTGCATCAGCGTGTTTATCGAACATTTCTGTATAAAACCACCGATTTTCATATTTTTGTATGCATTATTTTTGTTAATATTAACGAAGAAAGTCCACCGGTCACAAAAAAATCAAAACCGGCGGCGGCGGTGACAGCGGTAGTTACTTTTTTTTAGAATAGAGAGACTCTGGAGATTAAAAAGTATTCCTAAATAATTATTTGGACGGGTCTGTTATGAAGATTTTACTGCATATAGTTTTTATCTTCAAAAATACTTAGACTTTCTTTTAAAAAAAACGGGTCAACCCGAACCCTTCTCGCAAGTCGCAGTAGTGAAAACCCAATCCGAAACTGACCCAAACTGGATACAATGTATATCAATCTGCCCCAAACCCAACGCGCTAGGCGCAGCTAAAAAGTAAAAGTCAACAGCAGAAAAGTAGAAGTCAACCGGGCACAAACCCGACCCGCATCGAAAAAGTAGAAGTTAACCCGGCCCATAGCAAAAAAGTAGAAATTAACCCGATCCACAGCAAAAAATAGAAATCAACCAGACCCAAACGCGACCCACAGCAAAAAAGCATAAGTTAATCCAACCAGCAGCAAAAAATAGAAGTCAACCGGACACAAACCCGACCCACAGCAAAAAGTAGAAGTAACACGACCCGCAGTGAAAAAATTAGCCCCGACCCGCGCATCAGATTGGAGTTTCCAAATTTCTAAAATCGCCCCCCCCCCCCCCCTTGAGGACTCTCCAGATCCGCCCTTGCACTCCGGGAGTGCCAATAGAAGTGAAAACTTCAACAATTACGTGTGTGTTTTTTTAATCGTCAGGAAATGTTTTATTGTGCAGGAAATACTTTAAATGTAGTGTTTTTTTATTCATTATTATACAATAACATACACCATAGACATACAACATAACGCAAAAATAACACAAATTTTAAAAACAAGAGAGTTTTTCTGCTAAACTTACCCGATATTTGATCGAATAGTTCACTTTTGCCGCCAACTATTGACATAAATAACAACTGTTGAATAAAGATAATTTTATTTTGCTAGAGCAATGTAGTTTTATTTTAGCAAGAGTCACGAGACTTGGCTAATTTTTACATGAGATGTTTTTGATGAGATTTCCTTTTTCTAACTCTTGTACGTGTATTTCGGGAACCAATAGCGCACAGGCAAGCATGCGGCGCGCTTGCCTGTAAATTGTTGTTATTGATTAAGCAACCAATAACAATTAATTGTCCGCCCTCCTCATACCGAACTGTGCACAATACATGTACATACTTATATAGAGAGGTGTCGGTTACAATAACAGTATCACGAGTTCAATGGTTTTTCCCATCTCAAAAAATGCCAAACGCGCCCTAAGAAGCTTTCACTTCAATAATGAAAGTATCAAGTATTTGTCTTTAACAATAAACACAACAGCGTACTGCAACGAAAATGTAAATTTTGTGTGTGTTCCTGTGTGAACGCCGGGAGAAAAAGTGAGTTTTAACTTCGTTCTTCTTTTGCTGATTGAGCTGAAGAGGGAAAAGTTCCTGTCATTCACCGCTTGGGGCGCTAGTGTCTATGTGCCAAAATGCTAGCATGTCGGTTTAGTAACAGTGTCTCCAAATAATTGTTTTTACTCCATCTCAAAAAAAGCTCAACGCGCCTAAAGAAGTTTTCACTTCAAAAAAATGTGCTCGTTTGCGATATATATATATATATATATATTTACGGTAACAAACCACATATTTCTGGGAAAGGCGTTCCCACCCAACTACAGCACTGAGTGCGTTTTGTCGTTCACCATGGCTTCTGAAAGAGAACGTGTTGTTTTATCGTCAACCCGAGTGTGACAACATACAACTTCTCACTGTCAAGCGGATGCGCGACTTGACTACCCGAAAACGGATGAAGCATAGGCGTAACCAGCCTTTTGAACGGGGGGGTGCCCAGATTTTTTAACCTGAACATGTTGGATACAAACAACATCTTATATAGTATAACCTGCTAAAACGAATCCCATAAAACCGATCAAGTGTCCGTTTTAGACAGTTTTTCATCTTAGAAGGTATAATTGTGTCGTGTTTCTTTTAAAAAGGGCCCAAACGCAATTTTTGTTTGCGTGAGGAGGGTTGCGAAGGGGTTCAAAACATTAAAACTAAATCTAATGGTAAAAAAAAAAGATATGTAAATGTCCTTGCAGCAGTGATATAAGACAGTGACTAAGTCTGGTCACAACTGTAAAACCTTTTGGCACCCTAACTTCTTATAAAGATTAAAAAAGGCCTTTAATCATGCTGGAAACTTCTATAGGTACAGGGGAACACTGCATGAGAACTAAAATTATCTCAGTCAAAGTCTTGTAGATGAACTTTTGCCGGATGATAAATCTCAGATAATACATGCGGTACATCAGTACCTGCGCGCGAAATCTTTTCAGAATATGACTCCATGACTTCTTAGGGATCACCGGAAGGACCCAAGAAATTTTGGAGGAAAGTCTATATAAATAATTATTATAATATTATAAATAATTATAATATTCATTAATAACGTAATTTCCTGCCTATAATCTACGGCTCAAACAATCATGTTTCGACCCAGAAATTTTATTTCATTATTTAAGTTAAATATTTATCGCGATTTAATAAGTTACATTTTATGAAACAAGATTTCTGGGTCTGAACCTAATTATTTGATCCGCAGATTATAGGCAGGAAATTACGGTAATTCAGGTTTTTACCTCAGAGTCGAATATATTAGGTAAAGCAGGTCATGCTAATATACACTAAATTTTACCAAAATGATAAAAATTATACTATCATGATGTGACTGTAATAATAAAGATAGGCGCTTGTCTGTCTCTGTGTGTGTACGCGCGCACGCGCTGAGCTCTGAAAAAACAATGCAGCTTGCACCCGTAAGATTTGACAGGACCTGTATGCCTGAACTCATGCATATGGAAGACAATTTCTGCAATTTTTCAATTAATTTTTTCGCATTTTGCGGCAATTTTCTCAAATAAGTAAAAAAGAATCAGATTTCAATATTTTACCCAGTAAACTTTGTCTTCTTTTCAATAAAGTGTTTTCGAGATTCTTACAGCGATTTTTCAATTTTTAACAATTTTTTAATGTTATCTTTAGGGGTTTTTTTTCGCATTTCGTAGTGATTTTACATTCCTAAAACGAATCCGGTTTAAATCTTTTACCCAATTAGTTAATTTCGTTCCCTGTGGTTTTTTAATCTTTTCGGAATTTTTAATGCGCTTTCTAGCGGGGGTTTTTGTGCTTTGAGGTGATTTTTTGACATTTTTTGAAACAGAAAAAACTCTCTGGTAATTTTTGCAATTGCCGTGATTAAATTCGAATTGGAATAATGTCAAATCAGCTCTTATAAGAAAGCTGAAAATTTAATTTTGCTCGAAATAAAAAACGCAATAATTCAAGATTCGCTTGTTTCAAGACAGAAGAGGTCGTAGCTTGCTGGGAAGTACGTTGAAGGCAGTCCCCCCACCCCACCCCAATCCTAGATTTGTTTAATTCTATGTTCGTTTAAAAAGAAACCAACCACTTCTCCAATGAAGTTTTCTTTCACGGACAGGGTTTGAAATAACGCGCGGGATCGCGCGATTTGTGCACAAAAGAGGAAAGCCTCTCATAATAAAAAAAATGCTGTGCAGTATTTCCCCTTCAAATTCTTTCACAGACCTGTGATTCTTCAGTGAGTATTTAAAAAAAAAATTATGTCCGCGATTTTTATTTCTTTTATGGAATTTCTCAAAATCAATTCGTGAATCAGTCCCGGAAAAAAATTAGAATTTCTTCAAACGATCGTGGAAAAATATCGGGAATTTCTATAAAAGAGTGCAGAAAGTAATCGCCAATTTCGTTTAAAGATTGCGCAAAAAAATTACGAATTTCGATAAAGGATTGACGAAATTTTTTTTCAAATTTCGCCAAAATGTTGCGGAAAAGAGTAGAGAATTTTGTTAATTGGTACGGAAAGATATCGAGAATTTTTCCGCACGGTCGCGCAATACTATCCCGAATTTCGACAAATGTAAATGTAAATCCCTGTAAAAATATCAGTTTCGTCAATCGGTCGCAACAGAAAATAAATTTCATCAAAGGAACGCGGTAAAACGAGAATTTCGTCAAAGGATCGCAGAAAGAAAGCGCGAATTTCGTTAAAAGATTACGGAAAGAAAAAGTTTATTTCATCAAAAGATAGTGGAAAGAAAACGCGAATTTCATCGAAGGATCGCGTGCTAAAGAAATGCCAGTTGCGTCAAAATATTGTGGTAAAAAATGCGAATTTTGTCAAAGGATAGCGGTAAAAAACACGAATTTTGTCAAAGGTAAGTGGTGAAAAGTGCGGATTTTGACAAAAAATCGCATAGAAAGACGTGAATTTCGTCACACGATTTTGGGGGGAAATTGTAAATATCATGAAATGATCACAGAATAAAATCGCGAATTTGTCAAAATTTACTGCACTGGGCTAGGTGGAAACGGGGTTCCTTTTCCTACTTTCAGAAGAACACCGCGAAACGAGAAAAAACTCTAAAAATCGTATACAAATTTTCAGAGAAAAAAAATTACCATATTGACTTGAAAGACTGCAACCATATTCCTTTCAAGAATGTCAAAAAATGGCCACGAAACACTAAATTCAACCAACCAATCAACCTGCAGATTAATTTGAATTTTCTGTGCTATTATTTCTCATTTACAAAGGAGGCAGGGTATGTGTCGTCCCCCCCCCCCCCCATTTACCTCGGCTAATCGAATTTTGGAATTATCGTTTCATATTTGCATCCCCTTTCACTTTTTTTTTTTTTTTTTTTTTTTTGCTTTTTTTTGCTTTTTTCTAGACTTTAAACTACCAAAGCAAAGAAACAAATAGTTTCTATCCTCGTCAAGGACTTGCGTTAATTTCTCATGAAATTGCAGAAACATGCAATATTAATAACGGCGTTAAAAACATCTCCCACAGACAAAGGACGTCAAAGTGGGATTATAAAGCCACCTTTTTGAATTACTATGACTAATACAGATTCTTGCAAATATTCTAGTTTTAAAAAAGATAAACAACATAATTTTCTTTAAAAAAAGAAAGAAAGAAAAAAAGAACGTGGGTTTCTTTTTTTATCACATTTCAAAACTTAGCCGTTTAGTTTTCTGAACTAAACTAATTGAACTCTGCTTTCACTTCTTTTTTCTTTTGTAGATTTCGATTTTTTTAAATAATTGTGCTTGAGCCTGCGGAAACGGGGGGGTGCCCGGGCACCCAGGGCACCCCCCCTGGTTACGCCTATGTGAAGGCTGTCAAACAGCTTACTTTGACAGAGATCTTCATCAAGCAGTGACTTTCATTTACAGTATGGTACGTACATACTGTACGTACATCACTTGTAAGTACGCTTAACATGTAAAAGTGTTACCTTTTCATTTAATTAATTAAAAGCTCTTTTTCTTTAATAATAGTTTTTTTTCTCCGATTTTCAACATACATACAGTAATTAATTAAAATAGACCTTTTTTTCGGAAAAAATTCAGTTATCCGAATTTTTTATTATCCGAATGGGGTTCGGTCCCAATTGATTCGGATAATTGAAGTTTACTGCACTATTGTTACATTTTTCTGTCGAGCATCTCTTTCCAAATTTTAGGAAGCTCCATGGATTCTGAATCATTGCATAAATTTTTATTGCGTAAGAAGATTTCTATTGATTCTCGGATAATGGATGGCAATTAAAATCTTGATGGATAAATTAATATACTATTTATCCATCATTCATCCATTATTATTTATTCATCAAGATTTTACTTGCCATCCATCATCCGAGAATCAATAAAAATCTTCTTACGCAGTAAGAATATATGGGGCATTCTCACAATCTTTTGACTTTTATGTCCCTGAATAATAAATTTTATTTTAATACATTTTTCTGTGTTTTTTTAATTTCATATACTGGGGAACATCCCATTATATGATTGCATAACAATATTAACGAGATAAATAAGTTTTGGACGATGTTGGAGGGTCCAAATACCAGGAAAACTCCTATACCGTCCCGTGTCCCTGATGCTGATTTTTAAGTTTAGAGCTGTCTGTATAAAATTGTTTCAATAAAAGTAATTCGATGTAATTTTTTTTCGAAACTGGGACAATTGTTTTATATAAATACGTATCAAAAAATTAACCTGCATACATTTTTACGGTTGATATTATTTTTTGAACTCTGTCCCTGAGTTTTTCATCCTTACCGTCCCTCTTGCTAAACTTATACAGAAAATCACTTCAGATGCAGCCACAGAATTTTTTTCAAGTTTTTTCTCATGCAGAAGTATGCTAGAGAAAGAATGTCTAAAATTCTTTGACAGGAAATTTACTGCAGAATTTAAATCAGCATTTAAATATCAATTTCAAGATCGTGGCTTTATTGGTAGTCTTACCATCTCTAAGGTTTATTCCTGCACTTTTCGAGGTAAATTAAAAAAAAAGATAATTTAATCCAATGTTAACAACTGCTTCTAAAAATCAATGAACATTGTGGTTAAAACTTAGTCTTAAGATGATTTGCCTAAAAATAGGTGGTAATTTTCCTTACCGTCCCTTTTTTCCTATACCGCGCCCTTTTTTTACCTTACCGTCCCTTCTTTAACACCCCTTTAAGACAATGTTATACAAAAATTCTGTATTAAAAGTACTACATTGTTATTATTTCTTATTTGAATGCCCTGTGGGTACTATGCAAATTCATTATAAGTAAACATTTAGAAGACAATAAAAAGTTATAGGGGTAAAATGGTAAGGAAAATTAAACTCGCAAGTTTAACTTAAACCTCGGTTAAATAAAAAAATTTTCGCTGCTGACCATTTTTTCTTTATTTTGAATCATTAAGGCATTCGTCTATCATTTTAAAATGTTATTTTAGCAAGTTTAATTTCACCAGGTTTTTATTCCCGAAAGTCAAAAGATTGTGAGAATGCCCCATATGCAATGATTCAGCATCCATGGAACTTCCTAAAATTTGGAAAGAGATGCTCTACAGAAAAATGAAACAATAGTGTTAAATAATTCACGTTCACAAATATCCATCCTTAATATTGCAGTTAATTTCATTATGCTTGAGTTCGCGTGATTTTTGCTTACCAGTATTCAATTTAAAAATTTTTGCGAAAATATTTGTATCATATTTTTTATTGGTAATGTTGCCGTCGGAGCAGTAAAACGTGTCTAATATAAATAAATAAAGGTATTTTTTTGCCTTGTTAAACGTATTTTATCACTTTAAGTATAAATATTACTTTCGTTTGATGTATTCAAGTGATTTTTCATATAGTTTTTTAACATTGTTTAACAGATTCGAAATTAACAGCTAAAACTTTATGATCGGAAGCCATTAAAAGCATATACATGGTGGCTACTAAATACTGTTACAAATATTCAGTCATTTTATTTTACAAATATAAAATGATAACTACACTAACATGATGAACATCAGAGATGAAAGTTTAACCGGAAATAATTTTAATCAAATTGACCGCCATCTTTATCGATTATTACCAAAGATAATCTCTTATGCCATTGTTCAACTGCGGCACGAATCATTTTAAGAGGTAGTCTGTACCATTCACGCAACATGGAAGCTTTGAGAGAGTCTAAACTTCTGTGTTTGTTGCTATTTACTTTAGCCTCTAAAATCCCCAGACGCAATAATCTAAAGGATTTAGATCCGGTGAAGAAGGTGGCCAATCTTCTTGCATGATAAAGTTCGGACAGGTGACTGGGAGCCAAGCCTGTGTTGATTTATCTCGGTGCGAAGATGTAAAATCTTGCAGAAATATCCAATTCCTTTGGGATATAACCTGTCAGCATGTGGTAATAAATGTGTAGCCAATATGTCCTGTTTGTAATATTAGCATTGATTTTTATCCCTTTATCGATGAACTCCAAAGGCAATTTTCCATTGTTTGACACTGCAGCCCAAACCATAACAGAATTCTTGTTCTGAAAGCGTTTAACAATTCGAAAGGTTTCAGGTATATCCCCGAGGGTTGCTAAATATACGATACCATTTTTAGCATTATAACACTGTTAAGTGCAAAATAGCTTCCCATCAGAAAATATTATTCTGTCAACACTTTTCCTACCATACCGCTTCATCAATTTCTTCCTTCTTTGTAATTTTTTTATACTTTGTGCAGCAGTCAATCCTGGAATTTTTCTTTTGCGATAAGGGCAATTACCCAGATCTTCATGCATAATAACTTGCATAGTTCTGCAATTCACGTTTTCTTCTGCAGCCATTTTATTTGCAGAACGTTGTGGATTTCTTCACACCTTTTCGCGAATTCTTTTGATGCGCTCTTTTGTGAGAACTGAGCGTGGACGACCAGACCTAGATCGATATTTACAGCTATTAGTATCCAATAATCGATTTATAGTTTTATATATAAATGTTCCATAAAAACCAGGGCATTGTAATTGCTTAAAGGTTTTACCTGAGGAAAACCTGCGATCAAAGAGCTGTTTAATCATCATTCTTTTGGCTTCCCTCTTTAAAATAATTTTAAATATTCGCTTTATAACCAAATTCGTCTGCACTAATAGAAGCTTGCCAAACCCTTTTAAGATATTAAATGTTGAAAATGGTATTTTTTTAAAAATTGTTTTCCAATTTTAAGAATCCTGAGACTCTTTAAGACCGGGAGTTTTTTTGGTAGAAATTGAAAGTTTGGGTGGTTTCTCCTTATCGATAGGATCGTATTTGATTGAAAAAAAATATTTTAAAAAATACCCGATGTCAGGTTATGCCAAGGGAGGACCCATGTGGTGACGAACTGGCACCTCCATACAAGGTCGTGAAATAATCTAGTGGTTAGTACAAAGTATAGACAAATACCACCCCGTTCCGCGCTGTGATGAAACATAAGGGATGATATTAACTACAAAAATAAAATAAAAAATAAAAAAAAAAGGTTTTGGAATAAGACTGAAGTTTGCGATAGTGCAAGAACGCCTTATTTAACGTGGAAATTGGAATTTAGGATTATAGGGTCGGTAAAGACAAGTAAATTTCTCCAATTATTTAATTTAGAATTTTTACTTATCATAAATTTAATTTATATCTGAAAAGGAAAATAAAGAAAAGAATCACGAAAGACATAGGTACAGTCGTGGAAAAAAAGTAAACATCCCTACTAACTCTTCACAAATTATCGTAGAAGAAAATTACTGGTACCGAACGATTGGAAATGAAGTCTACTTTTAAATTATGTATATGAAATTTGCTTAGGGGGGCATCTACATATTAAAACGAACCATAACTTTGTTTCTTTCAATAGTAATACACAATTCTGACAGCATAAATGAAATCTACACCCTTCAATTAGCCTAAAAACAAATTTTTATGCAATTCGTGCCATAAGTTTTCGAGAAATTAATTATTTTAAAACGAGCGTATTTTAAAGACTGTATCCAAATTGAAGTTCGGTACTCGATTGTTAACCGAGAGAGCCCCCTTCTTGATCAAGGTACCTTAAGCACCACTCAAGCAGTCAATGAAGCCTGTTAGATAACAGGACAGCAAAAGAAATTTCAAAATATCTACTCACTCCTGTCATAGATGGCCCCTTAAACCATCATTTTGCCGTTTTTTAAACATAATTTGAAAACTATTTGGAAGAAAAATGTAAAATTTTGGATTTTCATAAAGCAGGACTTGATAAATCTAAATCCATCAAAAAAATTGTAGGTTGCAATTCATAATTTTTTCGAATATTAATTTCATAATTCATATCGTAAAATTATAAAAAATGCAAATTCAGCGTATTTATGTTTGGGCACATTAGTAATATTGCTACATAAAAAATTAGCACATTAGGAGCATCATTTCAGGAGATATAAATAAAAATATGAAAATGTAATTTAACATTAGAGGCACTAAAATTTGAATGTTTATAATTCAAAAACTTATCATTTAAATAACTTGAAATTTGGTGTCTAGGCATAGTTTGAATCGGAGATTTGAAATATCTCGTTAAAATTGGGTATTGCCATTGAAAAAATGAGGTTTGGGTTCGTTTTAATATGTAGATGCCCCCCTAAGCAAATTTTATATACATCATTTAAAAGTAGACTTTATTTCCAATCGTTCGGTACCAGTAACTTCCGTCTACGATAATTTGTTGAAGAGTTAGTAGGGGTGTTTACTTTTTTTTTTTTCCACGACTGTACTTATGTGCAATTGAATTTTATTTACAAAAGATAATATTCATGATCAAAATATTCACTCATTTGTTGTAACAATTTTTTTTCAAATATAATCAATCATGGTAAGTGTCATGACCTATTTCTTGATTTTTGTCAGGTTGTAACGAAAGTTTCCCGCCACAGCTAATATCGTCTTTTCAAACAGTTCGCGTTGACATGTTTGTGCATATTTTGTCAAACGATTTTTAGCATTTGAAAGAAAGAGACTTGCTTTATAACACTGTGTTGTGAAATTTGTAAAAAAAATATCATTATCATTAAGTACACGGTGTCTGAAATGGAACTATCTCACTACTAGATTAGGACCAGCATTTGCTTCCAGTTGTGTTGCAAAAATTCAGCTACAGAATGTCACCGAATTATGTGTATAGCTTTAGGTACTACTGTTGTATCATATGACACTGTGAAGGTTTGGTACCGAAAGTTCAAAAAGAAGGACTATGGCATTCAAGAAGCAGAGCGCTCTGGCCGGCCTACTGATGTTGATGAAGACCGCCTGCGAGAACTTGTGGAAGAATATCAGTATTCAACCACTCAAGAGGTAGGCAAGGAGTTAGACGTTAGTGCCATTTCCATTAGTCACGCTATGCATCGCATAAACTTGACGTACAATTTCAATCGCTGGGTGCCGCATGAGATGAATCAAGCAGATAAGGGCAGACGTGTTCAGGCCTGCACTAATCTGCTCGAATATCAACGCAAGGACAAAATTCTGCACCGGATCGTCACTTGTGACGAAAAGGGAATTTACTTCAAAAACACAATCCGAAAAGGGGGTTGGTCTGCGCTCGGCGAACCGGTCGGCAGCATCGCAAAGCGCAATTTGACTAACAAAAAGATAATGCTTTGTATCTGGTGGGATTGCCGTGGTATTATCCACAAAGAGTATCTGGAAAAAGGTAAAATCATGGACAGTAAGGTGTACAGCAAGATGCTAATCCGTGTTGACGCTGCTATCAAGGCAAAACGTCAAAATGAGTCCGGCGCAAGAAGGTAATGTTTCATCAAGATAATGCTAGATCACATGTGTCTGCAGCATTCACCGATTTGACTCTGTATGGATTCGAATGAGATCTTTTGCCACACGCACCATTTAGCCCCGACATCTCTTCTTCGGGCTTCTACCTTTTTTCACACCTGCAGCTATATCTTGCTGGTGCTATCTTTAATTCTGAATGGGACGTCCGAAATGAGGTTGATCTGTTTTTGGACTCGCGGCCCCCAAGTTTTTGGGCCGAAGGCTTCAAAAACTACCAAAATGTTGGCAGAAAACAATAGATTCGGGTGGTGTTTACTACCCGCACTAAAGATATCACTTTCATGCTTTTTTTCTAACTTTATTAAGAACTTTTTTTGGCGGAAAACTTTCGTTACAACCTATATATCATATTTATGCAACTTTTAATTTTAATTCTCATTTCTAATTAAAACATTCACAGCACAAATTTTCTAAAATTCTCCAGGCTACTCGGCCAAATATTAATAAAAACAAAATTTTCTCATCATTATCATTATTACCTTGTACTAATCTGCAAAATCATTAAAGCAGTTTTTTTATAAAGTTTTATCTATAAGATTCAACACATTAAATATATAAGATAGACATTATGAAATACAACTTTGGCCATTTTATTAAGAGTAATTAAATATTCAACTCACCCGATACTACTAGACAGATGTAAGGGTCGGATATATTTTCTTTTTTAACCATTTGGAAAAATGGTTATTGTCCTCTGTCAGGGTAGGAAATCAAAAACATATCTGAAGCGTTTTATTGGTTGAATCCGCATTTTATTCGTTTTCTGATTGGTCTGTACAGTAATCTGCATTTCCCTTTACTTTCAACAGAGATGGGTACTTCTGTTGCCACTATGACAAAAAAGTAATAAAAACTACAAAAAAAATTAGTAATTCAGAAAGAAATTGATATTCAGCTTTCAACAAATTGCATTTGCAAGTACATTTTTTTTTCTCTATACGACGGCTTAAAAAGTAATATTGTGGGATGTTTAGAAGTTTAAGAATGAGATTTCATTTAAAATTGGTCCAGGAATATTAATGTTTAATCCATGGCGTACGTGATGTATGACCAGCTCCGTCGAAATTTAAAAATTTACTGTACCGAAAAATGTAATCCATGGCGTACGTAATGTATGGAATTTCATTTAAAATTGGTCCAGGAATATTAATGTTTAATACATGGCGTACATAATGCAGTACGTAACCAGCTCCGTAGAAGTTTAAAAATTTACAATACCGAAAATTGTAAAACTGAAATTTCTTTTAAAATTTGTTCATGATGGGTCCAGGAATGTTAATGTTTAATCCATGGCGTACGTAATGTATGATCAACTCCGTAGAAGTTTAAAAATTTACTGTACCGAAAAATGTAATCCATGGCGTACGTAATGTATGAAATTTCATTTAAAATTGTTCCAGGAATATTAATGTTTAATCCATAGCGTACGTAATATATGACCAGCTCCGTAGAAGTTAAAAAATTTACATTACCGAAAATGTAATCCATGGCGTACGTAATGTATGATCAACTCCGTGCGATTTTTTATGTCTTAAATTTTAGTCTTTAAAAAATCATTTTCCAAATGGTCGTTGTAATTTGTTAAATTGCATTTTTTTTATATTGTCCTTTATCACTGGAAAGTTCACTACACAGGAGAGTTTGTTTTTTTCTTTTGCACAAAAGTCTTATAATAGTTTCTCACTGAGGTGATGGGTAATTGTCCTCCGTTTCTTGACGGATTTTATCACATGGACACATTCCGTTCGGTGATTGGGTTAAGGCTAATTGTCCGAGTATTATTCCTTCTGAGACATCTTTCGGTCCGTGGTTCGGAAGTTGCGGATGCTCTGGTTCGTCAGGGATTCTCCGGGACGCTTCGTCACGCGCAAATGTGTCTTTCATGGATTCGGTTGAAAACAGTCGCAGGTGTATACCACGCAAATGCCGATGAAAGTTCTCCTCATCCCTGCAGCGATCTTTCCCAGAGAGTTTTTTTTTTACCCTCCTGAAAAGCAGGGTTATGTGTTTCACGCGTATCTGGGTATGTGGATTTCTTTATACCCTCGAAACATCCCAACGGCTGGATGGATTTTAATGAGTGAGGTCTCTATCGTTTTGTCTTAACGGCCCGATGGTTATAGGCTAGGTTTTGTTTTTATAAATTCAAAATGGCGGTAGTGACGAAAAAAAAATTTACGCAGCCTATTGAGTGGCATATCATTGGATAGGTCTTTTAAAATGAAGACAATGTTTCACCGACTATTTTACAGTCAGAAGCTCCGTTAAAATATTATACAACCTGGAAGTTGTGTAGGTAGGATCTCTAGCTTTACTGCAACTCTAACCATCATAGACATCTATAGACTCAGCAAAACAGTGTTTATAGATAGGAACTAACAATTAAACACAACTTAAAAGTCGTCAATACAAGTAAATAAAAAAAAAATAGGTAAGTAATATAAACAAGTAATATAAAAAAAATTTAAACAATTCCTACTTCGGTCAATAAGAGAATTCCTTTTCTCCCATTCTTCTTTCTTCTTGAATGGTGCTTAAAATGCCTTGATAAAGAAGAGGGCTCTCTCGATTATTGAAAATTAATTTAATTTAATTAATGAATTAATATTTAAAAAAAAACTGGATTAACATCGTGTCATCCACTACAAGTTTAAAAAAAAATATTTGAGCTTGATTGGATGAATAATAAGTATTTTATTAACGATTGAAAATTTGAACAAGATATATATAGCGAGAGTGTGAGCTAATAGTAGGAATTGAACAAGTAATATAAAAATTTTGTTTTTAAAGTCAATTCCTACTTAGGCCATCAAAGAAAAATTTAATATAATCCCTTAAGCTAATATTAGTTTTTGTTGCATTAAAATATCTCAATTTGTTGATTTTCTATAAGCAAGTAGGTTTACAATGAAACTCTATGGGAATTTGGCGAAATATTAGAGATATCGCCAAGTTGGCATCACTTTTGGCGACTCATTTTGGCCGCCAAATTTGGCGATATATCGCCAAGTTGGCGACAAACTGGGCGATATTTGGCGACAGAACAGGGTCCCCCCTATGGTAACCCCTTAATGAAAATACTTTCATTGACCTTCAATAACCAATGGCCGCCATTTTGTTTCCCATGCAAAACTAAAATTAATTAATAAAAAATTAATTAATTAATTAATATTTGAAAAAACTGTATTAACATCAATTGTCATCCAGTACAAGTTTAAAAAAGTCCTTCCGGCCAGTGCCGGGAGGAAGAGGTAGCTTTCATAATCCTTATTTTAAAAAAGCCAACTTATATCATGCAAACACACGAAGCTCAATTTAGCGGAAACCGAATATAGGAGATTCAATACTAATTTTTATCAATATAATGAATGAGAATTTCGCGAAATTAGTCAGCTTTATCCAAGCTGCTTTTCTTTAAAGTAACTTATATTTGGCTGCCAAATTCGGCAATTTCTTAAAGTGCCTGTCATTTTAAGACAACATGGTGGATGAGGCTAAGCAGTGAACTTGGTCGAGACCTTAGTAATTGCTGTGCACATGCTCACTCACATCGGAATCGGTTAATATATAGGAGTGCTGTCGCATGCAAAAAATCAGATTTTTCAAAATGTCACCCACAATAGAAATTGAAACTGCTATATCTGAGCCATTTTTTAAGGTAAAGACAAACAAAAAATGCTCCTGAATCCTTATATCAAGATCAAATACTTAAGAAAGAAACCTTTTTCAATTTCTAATTTTTTTGCACCTCACTTTAAATATATATATATTTTTTTAATTTAATGGCCGCCATTTTGAAACAAGATGGCTGATGAATCTGGCCAGCGAACTTGGTCGAGGTGTTGATGTATACTATCCACATGCCTTCTTACATCGAAATAGGCGAATACGTGTGTTATCGCGTGACAAATACAAGATCGTTTCAAAATGTTAGCCATGCTAGAAATTCAAAGTGCTATAAATCAACCATTTTTTAAGATATCAACAAAAGAACAAATTTTCAGAAACAAAAACTGCTCCGGAATCCTTGTATCAAGGCCAAATACATTAAAAAAATCTTTTTTCATTTTCCTTAATACCTCATTTTGAATTTTAAATTTAATTTTTTTTAAATGGCAACCCTTTTGAAACAAGATGGCGAATGAAGCTGGCCAACGAACTCGGTCGAGACATTGGTATGTACCATGTACAGACCAAGTTACATCCAAATAGGTTCATAAATACGCCTGTTATCGCGTGACAAAAATCAGGTCGTTTTAAAATGTCAGCCACAAGAGAAATTCAAAATGCTATTACTCAGCCATTTTTTTTTTAGATATAGACGAAAGAAAAACTGTTCCGGAATCTTTGTATTAAGGTCAAACACATACAAAAAAATCTTTTTCATTTTCCAATTTTTTGGTATCTCATTTAAATTTTTTTATTTTTAATTTTTTTAAATGGCCGCCATTTTGAAACAAGATGGCGGATGAAGCTGGCCAACGAACTCGGTCGAGATATTTGTATGTACTATGTACACACCAAGGTACATCCAAGTCGGTTCATAAATACGCCTGTTATTACGTGAGAAAAATCAGGACGTTTCAAAATGTCAGCCACGCTAGAAATTCAAAATGCTATAACTCAGCCATTTCTTAAGATATAGACGAAACAAAAACTGCTCCCGAATCTTTTTATCAAGGTCAAACACATAAGAAGAAAATATTTTTTCAATTTTCAATTTTTGGTACCACATTTCAAATTTAAATTTTTCTTAAAAATTTAAATGGCCGCCATTTTTAAACAAGATGGCGGGTGAAGCTGGCCAACGAACCCGGTCGAGACATTGGTATGTACTATGTATAAACGAAGTTACATCCAAATTGGTTCATAAATACGCCTTTTATCGCGTGACAAAATTCAGGACGTTTCAAAATGTCAGCCACGCTAGAAATTCAAAATGCCATAACTCAGCCCTTTTTTAAGATATAGACGAAACAAAAACTGCTCCGAAATCTTTGTATAAAGGTCAAATACATAAGAAAAAAATATTTTTCCATTTTCAAGTTTTTGGTACCACATTTCAAATTTTAAATTTTTAAAATTTTTTTAAATGGACGCCATTTTGAAACAAAATGGCGGATGAAGCTGGCCAACGAACTCGGTCGAGAGATTGGTATGTACTATGTACACACCGAGTTACATCCAAATCGGTTCATAAATACGCCTTTTATCGCGTGACAAAATTCAGGACGTTTCAAAATGTCAGCCACGCTAGAAATTCAAAATGCTATAACTCAGCCATTTTTTAAGATATAGACAAAACAAAAACTGCTCCGGAATCTTTGTATAAAGGTCAAATACATAAGAAAAAAATATTTTTCCATTTTTAATTTTTTGGTACCACATTTCAAGTTTTAAATTTTTTTAAAAATTTTAAATGGCCGCCATTTTGAAACAAAACGGCGGATGAAGCTGGCCAACGAACTCGGTCGAGACATTGGTATGTACTATGTACACACCGAATTAGATCGAAATCGGTTCATAATTACGGGAGTTACAGTGTGACATAGGTCAGATATATATATATATATATATATATATATATATATATATATATCAATTTTGAACGGAGGGTGGTTTCGGGGTCTGGGGGTCATGATCGATGAAAATATACCAAAATTTTTTTAAATCGCTTTCCTCCGAACGGCTGCAATAGGTAGCTTTTTTGTAAAGAAAGCTACCTAAAAATTTATTTCAACTTGATAGGATGAATAATGAGTATTTTATTAACGATTGAAAATTTGTACAAGATAAATATATAAATAAATAAATAAATATAGAGAGAGTGTTAGCTAATAGTAGGAATTGAAAAAAATAGTTTCACATTGATGAGAAATAATTAATTAGTTCGCTTTTTACGCAGTCTGTTTTTTTTATTTTTTAAATTTAATTGTTTATTTAAAGATGTCTTCTAGTGGAATGTCAGAGCTTAATAAGAAAAGTTTGAAGTCAATAAAAGCGTCCTGTATTAAATGGGAGAGGTAACCGCAAGATTAAAGGCGAGGTCACAACAATCAAGGTCGCACGTCACGTAGCGGACGGGGTGAACTACAGAAAGATGCCTAACTGTTTTCTTCTTTATGGATAATCTATTAATTGCACATCTATGAAATAACTGCGCAAGCGCAAACGTCGTGTTTTCATTTGTTTGTAGCATTTATATTCTGACAGTAATAGAATATTCTATTAATTTTTATTCGTGTTCTTTGATTTATTTATTGTAGTTAATTATTTAAATAAAAACAGTTCTTTTTAGGATCTAATATTATTTGTTAAAATGGCAAAATGTTGGCCATCGAATAGCTGCACTTTTCGAAATTGTAAGAAAATTCTTTTTCTTATAGAATTCATATTTGTCCTTTTCCAAAAAGGACACAAGTTAGTTACGTATTTTAACTTTAATTTATTAAAAAAAAGATAAAATATTATTTAATATATATTATCAAATGTTGTTGATTTAAATACGCTCGATTTTAATTATTTTCTTTTAATGAAATGAAAAATGACGCATGAAAATTAGTAAGTAGTTAATGTGTAAAGATTGAATTTTGTAGTCTTATTTTTTACTTAATTCTCTATGTGCTAAAGTTATAAAAATGTTTTACACCGTTGTATTGCCGATGAGAATACAACCTTTATGAACTTTTAGACTATGTATAGAATTTAATTATAAATAAAATATTCAATTTTAAGTCCTTTTGTTCGCTTATCCAGCGCAAACGATAAATTTTCAATATTCTCTTAATCGCATTGCAGTCATCTTATTTAACTAACAAATGTTTCATTCATTTAATTTAAAACTCATTTCATTTTATATTTCGAATCACTTTAATTTAAAATGTTTGCATTAAATGTTGTACTATTAAACGAACAAGTGTTGTTCATTTATTTGTTTAAATATTTTGTGAGTCTAGGCAATAACTTCGATAATTTCCCTAAAATCGCCAGATTAGATTTTTTTTTTTCAACAGACAAAGCCATTTAGAGAATCTCTGTTAAAAATTCAATTACGAATTTCAGATTGGGGGCTATGCATATGTAACGTTATCAATTTAGGGGGGAGGGTGGTCTGGCACATGATATCGTAAGATATCTCTAGGGCGAGGGGGGTTAGTCTTTTGATATCGATATCATTTTTGATACAACCCAGATTTTCTCATTTTAACTTTGTCTTTAAATCAAAATAGTATGTTATTTTCTTTTAGTCTATTATCTATTTTTATGAAAATATAAAGATATTATTAAAATCCTTAAAATTATGATTATAAAATTATGTATTTAATTCCAAAATATGGAATACATTAACGATTTGGCATTTCTATTCTTCTGTCATATGTGTATGCATATATAATACGCTGCTCGGGAAACCATATGCGAAGTAGGTTTGAAATGATACTTGTTCTTACTAGTAAATAAAAGAGAAAGACAGTTTTCCGCCTATTTTTTTTAATAAGAAGTTCTGTCTCTCCCTCCTCTTCCCGTGCGGGGGCAAGTGCAAGAAGGTATTACTACTGTTGAATGCATTATGTTAGAAAAATATGTTATTAAATACTTTTAAATAGTAACTATTTCTTTTATTAATTCTTTTATTTCTCTACTATTTCTTTAAGTTATTTCATATATAAAGTGATATTTTATTAACTTCTCTTGAATCAATAAAGTATGCAAAAAATAAATGTAACGCTATTTATGTATCACTCCAAACAAAAGAAAAGAAAATCTCCGTTGGACATTGATAACGATATGAGTACGGGGGGGGGGGGGGGTCGAGGTATGATAACTTATGATATCGTAAGGCGGGAGGGGGTCCAAAAAGTTGATATATGCACAGCCCCTTGTTACTTACTCACTGAAGATTAATTTTGTTTGC
The DNA here is from genome assembly GCA_963932465.1 of Maratus speciosus. Classification (NCBI taxonomy): domain Eukaryota; kingdom Metazoa; phylum Arthropoda; class Arachnida; order Araneae; family Salticidae; genus Maratus; species Maratus speciosus. The sequence goes on from OZ010799.1 coordinate 39,569,483, forward strand.
CAGATTTATTGCAAAATATTTTTGTTACAGCTTGTTTTGATAAAAATATGTGTATTTAAAAAAAAGTCGTCGCAATGTAATTTTAATTTAAGGGCAAAAGGCAGTAATGCTTTCGTAGCAATAGTGCTTTTCTCCCGAAATTAAAATGATATTGCGACTATTTTTTTTAAATGTACATAATTTTATCAAAACAAACTATAATAAATATATTTTGCAATAAATCTGGTAAACAAGATTGCTCTTCCATAAGTGAGTAAAGATTCAGAAAATATGCGCAAGAGATGCGCAGATAGTAGATATTCTGTCATACATGACGTCATACTGAAAACTCGCGTATTTGCATTATTCACCTCGTCCACCAGATGGCGCGGCTGTGTCAATATACTCCAGATTTGACATTGTACGCTTAATATATATGCAGTTTTGGTAAATGCCGGACCCGCACAGTTTTGCGGGTCATTTGTTTTTCAACTTTTGTAAAGCCTAATTAAATTTATCAAAGACAAAATCAATTAAAATCATGAATAAAGTATATGAAAAGAAAAATTAAATCCAAGCAAACACTAAAAATCATATTTAAAAGAAATTGCGACAGTACATACTTTTTGTCTATTGCTGTCAGATGATATAGTATTTTTAAAAGCAGAAAATCTAACCCTGTAATCTCCCTAGTTGTGTCTTATCTAAACATCTGAAGCCAATTAACTCATATAAATGTGCAGATTTGGTTTTAAATCTCACAAAAACAGGAAATAGTCATTCTGTTTTACTTTAGTATCACCCACACAATTGTGCGGGTCAGGGCTTAAAGGGTTAGATACATAAATACATTAATATTATTAGGTAGCTATACATATTTATTTCACGTTTCAAATGTAAGGCCGGTGTTCCAGTTACCCCATAAATTTTTCAAGAACGGGGTAGCTGAGACATGTATCAGGGGTAACCGGACCATATGGGATCCAGTTACCCCAACAGTTATAAATATCTTTTTGAGTTTCTCTTACTGCGGAAAATTAATTTCTACATTGTTTTTTTACTTGCCATAAAGAAAATTACATAATACCTTATTAAAATTACATAATAAAATTTTTAAAAAGCATGTTGGGCGTATCAAACCAAATTTCTTAAGTGTGATAGCTATAGCTCGAAATTTTACGATCCAGATGAAGAGGCGTACATAAGGGAAAGTGAGATTATTAAAAAATTATCGAAACAAATAAAAAATAGATAACGAGTCGAAACTGTCTTCATTCTTCCAAGTTCTACCCTTGCAGAAATTTTCAGCCGCGGTATTGACCCAGCCCGTATGAAAATCATTATCATGGCATGGTCTGTTACATGAAATAATCTGTAAATTTTGGCTAGCCCAGAACTTTTAAAAAAAATGCATGTACAGGGTCTGTGCAGGGAGTAATAAGACACAAAGGGGCTGAGTTTGCGGGCGGTATGTGCGGTGGGGTCTGTCAGTTACAGAGTCTGGCGGAAGTCAGTTGGCCTCGAGCCTTTGCTGTGCAAGGATCGCTCATGAAACAGATGTGTTTGAAAGTGGCGTTAGGCTTTCAGAATGCAGCGCTGACAAGCAGCGATACTCCATAAAGTTTTGTGTAAAACTAAACAAATCGGATGCTTGCCAGTAGCGCCAACTTTTGAAAAATATTGAGTGGGCTCAAAAATTTTTGTGTTTAATAACACATACAATTTTCCCACTTAGTGCATGTGTTTGTGGGAGACAGAGACGGGGTAGGAGCGAACGACTAAAGATGATAATTCGAAGTTAAATTATGTTTTTTTTTTTTAAGGAAAATATAAAATTATTACAGTTGTAATTTAATAAATAATTTTATTAAATTATAACTGTAAATAAAAAAATTAATAAATAATTTTATTAAATTGTATTTTTATTAGTTCTTCCTTATAAATACATTAATATTTAACATAAATAACATAAAACATTGCTAACTATTGAAAGTACAAAAAACTAAACGTCAAGTAAAACATACAACTTAGTCACCTAATTGCTTTACCAATTCAAGACACATATTGGCAAAATATGCAAGATATTTGTTTTTGAGAGAAATTTAATTATACATCAGCTGAAGGGGCTGTTAGTGCTCCTGTAAGTCATTTATGTTCTTAATATTAAAAAAAAAAATACTTTGCGAACATCAATAAAAACAAATTTCATTTCCGCAATTGAATAAATAAACAAGTAACATAAAAATTTTGTTTTTAAAGTCAATTCCTACTTAGGTCATCAAAGAAAAATTTAATATAATCCCTTAAGCTAATATTAGTTTTTGTTGCATTAAAATATCTCAATTTGTTGATTTTCTATAAGCAAGTAGGTTTACAATGGAACTCTATGGGAGTTTGGCGAAACATTAGAGATATCGCCAAGTTGGCGTCCCTTTTGGCGACTCATTTTGGCCGCCAAATTCGGCGATATATCGCCAAGTTGGCGACAAACTTGGCGGTATTTGGCGACAGAACAGGGTCCCCCCCCTATGGTAACCCCTTATTGAAAATACTTTAATTGATCTTCAACAACCAATGGCCGCCATTTTGTTTCCCATGCAAAACTAAAATTAATTAATTAAAATTTAATTAATTAATTAATATTTGAAAAAACTGTATTAACATCAATTGTCATCCAGTACAAGTTTAAAAAAAATTTTATTTCAACTTGATAGGATGAATAATGAGTATTTTATTAACGATTGAAAATTTGAACAAGATAAATATATAAATAAATAAATAAATATAGGGGGAGTGTGAGCTAATAGTAGGAATTGAATAAATAACGAATTAAATCAATTGGAATTGGGTGGGCAGAGAGATAAAATTATTGGGTGGGCTCGCGCCCCACGGGCCCATATAAGTTGGCGCCACTGATGCTTGCCACATTATAAAAAGTCTACGAGAAGGATTCTTTGTCCAAGGCTCAAGTGTTTATGTAGCACAAAGCTTTCAAAGACGGAAGAGAAGATGTTGATGACAAGCAACGCGCTCGGTGCTCATCAAGTTCTCGAACGTCAGACAATGTGGTTAAAATTAAAGAGCTTTTGGACTCTGATCGTCGGATGCATGTCCGAATGATTGCTGAGAAGTTGGGACTTACATAATCGATTGTGCATCAAATCGTCATTGAAGAACTTCAAATGCGGAAAATTTGTGCCAAGCTGATTCAACACATCCTTCAAAGTGACTCAGTTCCTGGAAAGACACAGCGTCGTAACGCTGCTCCAACCACCGTATAGCCCCGTTCTGTCACCGCTGGACTTTTTTCTATTCTCTCTGTTAAAATACAGCTTTAAAGGTGATGGTTTGAGAATCTGGAGAACTTACAGAAAAGCATAACACGCGTTCTGAACAGCCTTCCAGTTGAAGAATTTTGACGGGCATAAATGGGTGTCAGAGTCGTTGGCAACGGTGCATAGACATGTTCACGCCGGCGCCGATATTCATGTTTTTCACTGTGAGACGGCGCTCGAATTCATGTTTTGCTTCATCTAGCGGCGCGGTACTGTCGCTTTTTCAGACACTGTATGTAATGACACGCCCCTCTCATATTTATTGAATTGCACTCGAATACAACAAGCAGAGTTGATTGTGAATGTGTGAAAGTTCGTAAGGAGTAAGCGAATTACTTAGAAACATGATTTTATTGACTACATATGTAAAAATATTACATAAAATGCCTTACAATCTAAAGAAAGATGGACAACATAATATAAATGCATTTCTCTAAGGTATAAGCCACGCCCTTAGTCAATATTTTTTGAATGAAAACGGGAATTCTCGTTTCCCATCGTGAATGTATTAAGTTTAAAATAATGAATTGTTTTTACTACTAAATTTTCGAATATTCAAATGTGACCCACCTGTAGTGCATGCCGTCTATAGGATAGTCGAGTATGACCCACCTGTGGTACAAGCCTTCTATGAACAGTCGAGTGTGACCCACTGGTGATGCACGCAGCCTGATGCGACAGTCAAGCGCGACCCACCGGTGATGCTCGCCGCCTGTTGGGGCAGTCTAGCGTGACCCACCGGTGATGCACGCCGGCGTGAACGTGTTAATGCAGGTTGGCTTCGACAGACTATTTCCGGAATGATTTCGGCACAGGCTTTTTCCGGGGCGTGTTTCAGGGAATCCAAGGACTTGTGCTTGATTGCACAGGCTTTTTGCTACAGGATCTCCAAAACAGTGAAGTTTGTTTGAGGGGGAGGGGTTGTTGAAAAAATGCAGGATTAACCTTTGCGCACCATGTTTTTCTACAAAGCCAGTGAATTAAGATCAGCGGAAATAGCAATTAGACAACAAAAAAGCACGAGGAACATGAATAAGGTAACAGTATTGATGGCCCGGTATATCGGGCCAGCCATAACATAACCTAAAACATCGGCTTTCTGAAACAAAATATTTAAATTATAAGCAGAGTACGCGAGGCTGAAAAAGAAATGACTATGGCAGAGTGTGAAATAATTGACAGTGAAACGTAGTTAAGTTGAAATTAACTAACGTTTATTTTCAAAAACATAATGAAATAAATAAATGAACTTAAATGAAAAAATGAATTTAAAAATATTAAATGAAGATATAACTTACAATTAGTTTAAATTACGTATGTCAGTACAAGCAATGCAACTCTGAAACAGGCGTAGTTTAGTTCCGACATTTTTATCATTGCGTATTTTAAATTGTATAGTCAATACACTCATATGTAATTCTTAACATAAAAACAGTTTAAAAATATTTGAAGGCGAGCTTCGTTGCAAAAACATTTGTAACTGTATATATCGTTGTGTAAAAAAACAGCTAAAATAAAAATAGGCTGGGCTTTGAAATTTTCGTTAAAATAATGCATCTTGCTTTTAAAACGCAGGTGGTTTCTCATCAAATAAAACGATTCAAGACCAGCCGCTCAAACTCCCAGACAACAACTTTTTTTTTTTCGAAAACTCCGCCGGGAAGAATAAAAAATCGTCAGAGCTATCATGTCTAACCGTAGGTTACCAATGCATCAATGCAGTGGTATTGTGTTCCTACAGGAGTCGTAATGCTTCTGTTTATCTCAGTCGAAGTTGATTAGTCGATTTGTCTGAATGGTTCGATGTTAAGCAAAAATGGAATTCCTTGCGAATTACTTAGCATTGGGATGGTAGAAAGTAAGCCAGGGATTATGGGGAAGGAGGAAAAGGCCCCAGAACCATACATTTTTTTTCTTATATAAATTAGGTATATCAAAATAAATTAAGATAGGATTCGAAAAAGTTAATAAGAATAGAAGTTTACGGTTAAAATAACGAATTTTGAAAAGGAAACGGCAAGGATTTGACGGCTAACTTCATCAGCCAATGAGGAAGCGAAGCGCAACGAATCAAACTGCCGGAAAAGATCGAGAAAGAGAAAGGATTGAAACTCCAATGGAACTGGATGTCTCAGAAAGCTATGAAAGCGCTCAGCCAATCAGCAATTTCTGTGCATTATTACGTCAGAAAAAGGTGGAGACCGGGTCGGGCTGGGGCAATCTCTATCGGATTTGACGGCAAACTTCAACAGCCAGTGAGGAAGCGAAGTGCAACGAATCAAAGTCCTTTTTCTAAAAAGAGAGAGAGTGGGGTAGTGATGGGCGATAACGAGATGTTTTTCTCGATTCTCTCGATTGTATGGACATCTCGATAGTTTTCGATTGTGCAAATATTTTCTCGATGACTCCAGTTTGCCAACTGCTTTTATACTTCATAAATTTATCAAGAATCGTCTGCAGGTAAACTGGAATGAGTCGGCGTTAATAAGGACTAAGTGGTTTCGCCCGCTAGCGGGCCCTTCCTTTAGTCGGGGCCTCTAATTTATACGTAATCTTGTAATATGACATCTCGAACTGGCTTCCCGCTATATAAGGCACTGTATAGTAGGCGTGGTGTGCACGGACTATAAAATGTTGTAAAAAAAATAATCTCGAACCGCATCCCTGGGGGGGGGGGTCAAGGTGAGGGGAGGAGCACAGCAGCAGCATAATAGGAATAAGTCGTCATTGGGCATTAGGCCTTTCCAACTATATGTCACATGGCACATGAGGGATCTCGATCTGAATTTATAAAAATGCCTTCCCAGTGGGGGCAAAGTGGGGGGAGGGGCGCGGGAGGTGCATAACGTGAATAAGTGGTCGCAGACCTTTCCGACAATTTATCACAAGGGGGTCTCTGGTAAATTTAGAAAAGTCACATGAAAGTTCCCGGCTAAATTTATAAAAATGGCCCCCGTGGGACAAAGTTGGGTGGAGAGGACCGCGGGAAGTGCATAAAATGAGTAAGTGGCCACAGACCTTTTCAACAATATGTCACATGAGTGGTCTCGGCTAAATTTAGAAAAATATCCCCATGGAGGCAAAGTGTCGGGGGGGGGGGGGGGGCGGTTACCGGAGGTGCATAACATCAATAAGTAGTCTCAGACCTTTTCAACGATATGTCACATGAGGGGTCTTGGCTAAATATAGAAAAGTACACCCGTGGGGGCAAAATGGGGAGGGTGGACACCGGAGGTGCATAATATCAATAAGTAGTCACAGACCTTTCCAACGATATGTCACATAAGGGGTCTTGGCTAAATTTAGAAAAGTTCCCCGTGGGGGGCAAAGTGGGGGGGGGGTGCATAACATGAATAAGTGGTCACAGGACTTTCCAATATGTAACATGAGGAGTGTCAGCAAAATTTAGAACAAGTGGGTAAGTGTGATCACTGATCGCACAAAGGGTTTCGTTTAATATTCCTTTCAAAACACTTTTTCTTTTTGAAAAATCTGTTAGTTCCACATTTCGCAACCAGGGGGCACACTCGATTCTAAACAAACATCTATCCGAACGAAAACCCGTTTTACATACTATCCGTAGATATATTAGTCGAGGGGAATGGGCCCATAGCACCCGAGATCAGTAGGCGCACCTGGCAGTAAAAAATGGAACTAAAATATGTAAGGGTATGGTGCATAATATGAAAGAAGGTTCAAGTGTCGGCAAAAGTTGGAAAATTTCTCCCCGGGTTAAAAGGGCGGAGGTTAGAAAAATTACTTAAAATACACAAGTTAGAGCCCGGGGGTGTTAATTATTATATAAAACTTTTTAAAGATTTTATGATTTGTTGTGTGGTCTGAGGTATTCAACTATACGTATGTAAAATTTCATGTCTCCAACTTAATTAGGGACTCTCTTAGAAAGAATTGCTTCAAATACATGTACGGTAGCTCAAAGGGTTAAACGTAAGACTTTTTCAAGATTTTATGATTTGTCGCTTGACCTCAGATGTTCTGCTATAAGTATGCAAAATTTAAAATCTCCAATTTAATTGGGGGCTCAGTTAGAAAGAATTGCTTAAAATACACGAGCTGGAGTTGAAAGGGTTAAACATAAAACTTTTTCAAAATTTATTATTTGACGCGTAATCTGGGAAGTTGAGCTATAAGTATGCAAAATTTCACGCCTCCAATCTAAATAGGGGCTCACTTAGAAAGAATTTTTTAAAATACACATGTGGGAGCCCAAAAGGTTAAATGCACGACTTTTTCAAAATTTTATGATTTGTCGTTTGATGTGAGGTATTCAGCTATATGCAAAATTTCACGCCTCCAATCTAATTAGAGGCTTACATAGAAAGAACTGTTTAAAATATACATGTGGGAGCCCAAAGGGTTAAATGTACGACTTTTTCAAAATTTTACGATTTGTCGTATGATGTGTGGTATTCATCTATAAGTATGCAAAATTTCAAGTCTCCAACATGTATAGTTTCTGAGAACGGGCTCTGTGACAGACAGACAGACGGACGGACAGACAGACAGACCGACAGAGGAGCGAGACGAATAGGGTTTCGTCAGATGAACGAAACCCTAAAAATGCCCCGGGGGCAAAGTGGGGAAAAGGGCAGGTAGGTGCATAATATAAATAAGTGGATTTTCTAATGATGTATCACATGAAGAGTGTCGACAAAAGTTAGGAAAGTGCTCCCCCCACCCCAAGAGGCCAACTACCGCACTCCCCGGAATACAACCTAACTTTTTGAAATTTCATGTATTATAAATAATACCGGGTGGCTCCGTAAAAAAATCCGATCTAAAATGATGAGAATGCAAAAAAGTTTGAAAACGACCCCCCCCCCCCCTCACAGTGAGAGCAAAATTGGGGAGGGGGAGATGAAAGTCTCATAATATGAAAGAGTTATCCAAGAGCTTTCCTATGATATGTCACATGGCGGGTTCAAAAAATGTCTGAAAATTGCTTCCCCGACCCTTCTCCCCAGTGGGTCCACTCTTTCGCCCCGGAATTGATGCAGCCCCCACTTTCAAAATTTTTATGTTTAATAAATAATAAATACCGGAAGACCCCATAAAAAAAATTCACATCTAAAATGCTATTTATCATAGAAATCGCTACGATTTTAAAAATTTGTTCGCCCCTCCCCACCCCCAAAATTCAATTTTGGGGGAAGAAAGATTCATAATATGAAAGAGTAGTCAGAAAGATTTCCGAAGATATATCACATGAGAGGTTTCATAAAAGTTTGAAAATTGCACCCCTGTGGGCCCACTCTCACGCCCCTTGAATACTCCCGGAATTCCCCCAACTCTTAATATTTTTATATTTAATAAGTATTATTTTTCTGAAGGCTCCGACAAAAAACCCATTTAAATGATAATTATTCTAGATATCGCTACAGTTTTAAAGATTTGTCCGCGCACACCCTCACCCCCCGCATCCTGAAATTCAACTGTGAATGGGAGAAAGGTTCATAATATGAAAGGGTTGTCAAATTCCGATGATGTATCACATGACGTGTTCGGTAAAAATTTGAAAATCCCCCCCCCCCCCCCCACCCCACCCCGTGTGTCCACTCTTGCGCCCCCCGAAACTCACCAATCTCTGTCTTTGAATTTTTTTTATTTAATACATAATATTTATCGGAAGGCTCCATCATTTCACTGCTCATTGTCATACCTATCTCTCTTTCCAGCTCTCCCCTCGATATCTCTTCTCGGCCCTTCTTGACCGAGAACGAGAAATCAGTTTTCTTGACAATCATCGAGAGTAACATGTCGAGAATGGAAGAAAAGTGATTTCCCATTCTCGGCCTTAGTTAGAACCGAGAAGACATATCTCGAGGTAAGCGAGAGGTTTTCATGGAGGAGAGGTATCTCTCGAGATAAACGAAATGTTTGCATCGAGCAGACTTTAGTTGAGGTGCGAGAGACAGAGAGAGAGCGAGAGAGAAATGAATGAGCATATTCCGTCTACGTCATGATTACGTAGGCTGGGTTGGCTAGCGTAAAGGAGGGAAGTCACCGAAATGAATGTGATGTAAATCCCAGCTTAGAAAAACAGTAATGTAGCCCTTTCTTATGACTTAGAAGTTCTTTGGGTATTTATTTAGCTTTCACAGTCAGATTGACACTTGATGCGTTTTTGGTTTAAGTCATAGTTTCTCAAAGAAGGATACAGATTAGGAGGCGTGTGATTTTGTTACATATATTTAAGTTGAAAAGGGTTCAATTCAGTTTGTGTGGGGCATTTTTCCATTTTTACGTTCATCTATCTTTACAAGAAGGAAGTATTGGATTCAGGATAAATTGGTCAGTTTTTAGAAAATATCTGTCTTTTATGTGACAAATATTTTGATAACGCTCTATCTCAAGAAGTAATACGCAAAATTTAATAATACTTCATATTCAGTTAGACCTAGATGTAAAATGGTGTTGATTTGTTTGTTGTGCAAATAGCCCAACAGGTAACGCTGCTATATTTCAAAAACTAATGCACGGAATTTAATCAAACTTCATTAGCTATTGCTAGAGATTGGAACCAATTCCTTGTTAGACAGGTTCACTCTTAGCAAATATATTTGTCTGGTTCCCTTTCCGATAAAGCTCTTTTGTTTTCGATCAACTTTGAAATTCTACAGCATTAGACATTTAGGGTAACTTTGATCTGTATTAAATCGTTTGCCTTTACCGAAAAAAGGAAAATGCTGTTCGATTCTAATGAGTTCGTGAATGTCTCAGAAAGATACTACTTTGGATTTAGGTACAGATGGGCAACAGTCATGTTAGAGGCCCATTTAGAATCTGGAAATCAATTCCGTTTTAGACAGATTCCGTCTTAGCTGGTTTGTCTAGTTATCCTCCCATTTTTTGATAAAGCTCTTTTTCTTTTGACCAACCAGAAAATTCCACAGAATTAGACACGCATTCAACATTTAGGAACTTTTCCTCAATCAAACCTTTTACTTTTATCGAAAATGTGAAAATGCAAATCGATTCTAGCTAATGCACCTGAGAATAAAAATGAGTTAGAAAGGCGCTACTTTAGATTTGGGTACAGACAACGAAGAGTTATGTTTCAATCGCTAGGGATCAAAGACCAATTCCGTTTTAGACATTTCCCTCTTAGCTGGTATCTTTATGCGGTTATCCTTCCATTTTTGGATACAATGCACCTGAGAATAAAATTGAGTTTTTAAATGAATCAAAAAGTAACTACTTTGGATTTAAGTACAAGTACAAACAGAAAAAAATATTTTGGAATCATTAGGGAATGGAAACCGGTTTCCGTCTTAGGTAGGTTCCCACTTAGCTGGTATATGAGTCCGGTTATCCTTCTGTTTTTCGGTAAAGTTCTTTTGTTTTCGATTAATAGTGAAATTCCCCAATATTAGGCTCGCATTTACGAAAATTTGAAACATTTCCCTTTAGCGAAAAAGGAAAAAATTCGATCCTAGCTAATACGCTTGAGAATAAAAATAAGTTCGTTAATGTGTCAGAAAGTAACTATTTTTAATTGGAATGCAAATTTAAAGAATCATTTTGGCATCGATAGGGAGTGGTAAGCAGTTTCCGGTTTACACAGGTTCCCTTTTTAGCAAGTATATTTGTCTGATTTTTCTTCCCCTTTTTCGATAAAGCTCTTTTTTTTTTCGATCAACGGGAAATCTTACAGCATTAGATATTTAGGGGAACTTTAACTTGTATCAAATTTTTGCCTTTATCGAAAATGTGAAAAAGCTATTCAATTCTATCGAATGCGCCATAATTACGCGATTTAGACATCGCACTTTCATTAAAAATAAAAGGGAACTTATAACAAAACAAAATTAACAAAAAGATATTACAATACTTGAATAATTTAAATAATATTTTTAAAAGTAGGTAAATGAACTGAAAGTATTTTCTTAAGTTATTTAGCGTTCCAAAATAGCATTGTTCTTACCATTAAAACTTTGAACATATTTCTTGAAAACATATTGATCTTATATTTGAAAAACTTGTTTGAAAAGAGTGTTTTGAAAAATTCTGAGGGGTTGGGATTAACGTGTTCAACTCATTTTGCTGGCATCTGGTTCATCTGTAGTACTCTCAATTTACTAGACTTGCATACATAATACACATTGCCATACATAAAATAAAATTTGATATGAAAATCCATGATACTTATTATTAATATACTCAAACATTACAAACTTAAAATGTTTTACAGTGTTTTATCGAAACATTAGTATGCACACTTTATTAAAGAAATTTATACGGAACATATCTTAAAGATATTAATCATTTAGAGTTTATTGGCCTGTATTAAAATATAGAATGGCACATAATATTCGAAAGATAAATACTATAGCGGAGATGTTGTAACATTAAAGTTAATTTCTTAAACGCATTTCTAACAATTTGTTAATTGTCATAAACCATTAGTACAGAAAAGGGGGTAGGTTTAGGGATTAACATTTCTTTCAGAAGACTTAAAAACTGATAAGATGTATTATATAACAAGTTGTATTAAGATTATTAACAAATGTTAGAATACAGCTTTCTAAAGGCTTCATATCAGGTGCCCCTCCATCAACTGAAGTTGAATGAAAGAGTTAATGAAAACGATAGCAGCAAACTACATTACTGCTTCTGTTTTTTCACAACCTATCATTTAGCTTCAAAGGAAGATCTTTTTCAGAGCATCTCAGTGTTAAATTTACATCGATTTCTTGGTATGTTGTTTTACTCCATCTATCTACTAAAAACTTAAAAATTACTCTATAAGCCTGTAAAATAATAATCAATAATCGATTGTAAAAACATCTCGATTGTCTCGATTGTAGATTCCGGGAAGTAATCGATGACTGTATCGATTGTATTTTTTTACGATGACGATTTTTCTCGATTGGTAAAATCTCGAGAATCGCCCATCACTAGAGTGGGGGGCTAAGGAGCATGAAATCATGAAATATCTCTCTATTGTAAAAAAAAGTAACTACCGCTGTCACCGCTGCCGGTTTTGAATTTTTTGTGACCGGAGGTCTTTCTTCGTTAATATTAAGAAAAATAATGCATACAAAAATATGAAAATCGGTAGTATTGCACAAAAATGTTTGATAAACACGCTGATGCAGACAGTTTTCAAATCGAAGAATTATTTTAAGAGATATTTAATGCTAAAGTTGGACAAAATCGTTCCACTAAAAAAGTTTTATAGGAGCAAAAACTATACATCGGAATTTAATAATTTTTAGATCATTTTATACGTTATAATTTTCCGGTGTGCAGAATTTATTTATTTTTTTAATTTGACTCATTTTTCGAGGTTTCATTTCTATTTTAAATTCAAATTTTCAGCATTTCGAGAGATATTTTTTTTCTTCTTTCAGAAAATTGTACTAATTTAACCTGTTGCCAACTTTATAAACAACGGAAACAATAATGTTTGCTTCAAATTAAAAATTTATTTACACGTGACTATTATAAACAGAAAAAAACTTTCAAATTAGAATTAAATAATTACTTATAAAAAGCAGGAACTTATTGAAAATTACTTCATCTATAATTACACATGAATTTTAACAGAGAAAGGATATTGTAAAATAATAAATTTATTAACATGCGTTAGAAGTCTTAAATAGGAGAAATTACATCACATTTACGGAGATTACTGTATAGACCAATCAGAAAACGAATAAAATGTGGATTCAACCAATAAAAAGCTTCAGATATGCTTTTGATTTCCTACTCTGACGAGGACAATAACCATTTTTCCAAATGGTTAAAAAAAAAGTGGCGTATGAGAACAGACTGTTGTAATAAAATAAATGATGGAAATGCAGTTAATAATAATATATATTTTCTCTAATTAAGTTCAGTCAAAGAAATTGCTACTTCCACTTTCCACTCTAATAATTATTGGCTCTCTCAACTTCAAAACGAAGTGACGTATTTGTGTAAATAATCAGCAATTAGTTATTATAATATTCTCTGATGAAGGGCTTGGTAAAGCCTGAAAGTACTAAGAAGTTTTAAAATAAAATGTATATTTTTAACTTGTAACATCTCCTTTTTTAGGTGCGTTCGTAATTATATAAATACGTAGCACCTATAGTCGTCGTTCAGTCCGTCTGTTCGTCCGCATATAACATAGCAAAAACTACCCAACCGAATGGTCTAAAATTTTAAATATATGATTGTTGCATAATTTTGTCGAGCTATTTCATATTTTATGAAAATCGGATGTATAGTTTAATTACAGGGACAATGAAAAGTTTTCCGTTACATTACGGCCAATGGGAAAAATTATTGCATTTTAATGATGTTACAGCCTTCCGAATGGTCTGAAATTTTAAATATATAGTTGTTGCAAAATTTTGTCGAGCCATTTCAAATTTTATGAAAATCCGATGTATAGTTTAATTACAGGCACAGTCAAAAGTTTTCCGTGATATTACGGAGAATGGGGAAAAAAATATTCCAAGTGCATTTTAATGATGTTACAGACTATGCACTTATGAGGTGCAAAAAAATATACATTCAGTACAATATGGGGTGCAAAAAATAATTATAAAACTAGTTATAGTACGAACGCACCTCATTTGCCACGTTTGACGAGCAATTTCCAACTTGTTTTTATTTTAGTCGACTTTAAAACAGTGAACTTTTTAAATTTCATATTAAATATTTTAAGTTATAAAGCAATTTTTAGCTTAGAAAATGGTGGAATCTTATTAAAGTGAAGCCATCGAAAAAGCATGGTTCATTATCTAATGGTTTCAGTGATTTTTTTAGGTGCGTTCGTAATTATATAAATACGTAGCACCTATAGTCGTCTTTCGGTCCGTCCGTCTGTCTGTCCGTCCGCATATAACAGAGCAAAAACTACCCAACAGAAATTTTAAATATGTACTTGTTACAAAATTTTGTCGAGTCATTTCAAATTTTATGCAAATCGGATGCATAGTTTAATTACAGACACAGTCAAAAGTTTTCCGTTACATTACGGCCAATGGGAAAAAATGATTTCAAGTGCATTTTAATGATGTTACAGCCTTTCGAACAGAATGAAATTGATATGTACTTGTGAAGTGCACTAAAATATACATACCGTACAATATGCGATTCAAAAAATATCTGCAAAACTAGTTATAGTACGAACGCACCACATTTGCCACGTTTGACGTGCTATTTCCAACTTCTTTAAAATTAACTTACACTGCTGTCCTCCAAGTTCTGCATGTATTAAGAGAATATTTTCAACATGTGGTTTTGTTTGGAAGAAGATCAGAAACAGCTCAGGCGCTGAAAACGCAGAAAGATTGGTAAATGTGTAACGTTATTTAAAACCTGAGTCAAATAATTGGTAACTTATTCCATAGATTAGCACTGTATTATTTTCGAATAAATATCTTATTTGGTAAAAATCCTTTAAACTATTTTGAAAAGTTTTTATAGTACAAATTTTCTAATACACTTTCCTATTGTCTGTTGACCACAAGAGCATTTCTATTATCAATTCACTTATATTTTAATTGTCAACTTCTTTATTAGACAGTTCTACTTTAATCTGATGTACATTTTCATGGCAACAGTAGTTAAAAAGGGTATTTTTCGGTTAGCCAGGCGCCAGTGTTATACATGCATACATTATGTATATATATATAATATATATATACGTATATGGAGATGAAACCACACACTTTATTTGTGGAACTCAAGGCATTTGGGGCCTGATGAATATGTCTAGGTTCCACAAATTCACTTCCACTTCTCTAGGTTCTTCTTTTCTCTTTTCTCCTATTTTTACTATGTTTTAAAATCTGTGTTGAATGTGTTAAGGGGAAACGTTTGATTGTCAATATATAAATTTTCTTTTATTTATAATTTCACAATTTTTGTTAGTAATTTTTAATTATTTTTAATGGTTATATATATATATATGTGTGTGTGTGTGTACAATATATGTATGTATGTATATATAACACTGGCGCCCAACTAATCGAAAAGTACCTTAAAAAGTTATGAATTATCAATACATTTAGTTTTAAGAACAGTTTTTGTAAAATAAAAAAAATGTTTGAGTGAAGGTCGGCTTTTTTAAAAGACAAGCCGATCTTTTGAAAGTGCTTTTTAACCAGAAAAAGTCAGTCGGTTAAAGACGGTTGCCTTTTGCTGGCCTGTGGTAAATCTGTCATCCCCGTTACAAGTATAACAACTTCTTTAATACATAGTCGAAAATGGATATTAAAACAATCTAATCAAGAGTAATAATTTCTCCATGTTCCACAAATGATTATTATGCCTCGTGAGTAGAGTAATGTCTCTTCAACATCTCCTTTCTAGAAAATCCTTTATTACAAATTTCACAAGAATGAGGTTTTTCTTTCGTGTGACATAAAAGATGATTCTTCAATCCAGGATGTGTGGAAAATCTTTTAAAGCATATTTCACAAATAAAAGGTTTTTCATTCGTATGAGTTCGTAAGTGGTTCTTCAGGGTTGAATTTTGAGCAAAGGCTTTTCTACATATGTTACAAGAATACCATTTTTCTTTCGTATAAGTTCTTAAGTGGCGCTTTAAATTACAACTGGTAGAAAATCCTTTTTCACATGTCTCACAAGAAAAAGGCTTTCCTTTCGTATGACATAGCAGATGGCTTCTCAATTGATCATTTCGAGGAAATCCTTTCTTACATATTTCACAAGTAAAAGGTTTTTCATTAGTATGAGTTCGAAAGTGGTTCTTCAAAATTGAATTATGAGTAAATGCTTTTCTACATATTTCACAAGTATAAGGTTTTTCTTCCGTGTGAGACCGAATGTGGTACTTCAAATGAGAACTATTAACAAATCCTTTAAAACAAATTTCACAAGTATAAGGTTTTTCTTTCGTGTGAGTTCGAATGTGGACCTTTAGATCAGAAGTAGTAGTATATCCTTTTAAACATACTTCACAAGTATAAGGTTTTTCTTTCGTATGAGATAGGAAATGCACATTCAATTGATACCTGAGGGTAAATCTTTTTCCACATATGTCGCAAGTAAATGGTTTTTCCTTTGTGTGAGTGCGCAAATGTATCATTAATTTGCTTTTAAATAAAAATGTTTTGTTACATATCTCACATATATGAGACTTTTTACTAGTAAGAGTACTTTTATCTACCTTGCAAATTGGACTAGAAAATTTTTGCTCAGCTTCTTTAAATAAAGAATGCTCATTTTCCGTATGGGAATGTTGATGATGCTCAATCAAGGGACCTTGAACAGATAATTCCGTGCTATTTTCTTCGCTTGAGCAAGATTTTATGTCTGAAGGAGCAGAATTCATTTATAACAACCTGCAATAATGAGAAAAAATAATTGTTTACGAATCTTTACATTTTTTTTCTATACAATGTTAAAAAACATTAAGAATATTTTTTTAGAAAATTCAGAAACTTTTTCTCTAAATGGTCATCCTTTTTTGTTTTTCATTTTGAATCAGAAATATGCTCAGTCAATCTAAAAACTAAAAGTTTCGGCTATATCTCCTCCGACTTATTTTTTTCCACTTCATGTTTTAATCTAGCACATACAAAACCGAAAAAAACCAGGCCTAAAACAATTTCTACCAAAAATGCTGGCATTATCCTACATTTAAAGTCTGTTAATAACATATTGAATACATATCTATGTGTTAGGAGATCTTTTGAGCAGTCAAATTACCTGCACTTGAATCCTGTATATTAAATATATGAAGTATTATAACTACTTATTGATCTGCTAAATTACAATAAAGATAAATTTTAACCGAGGATACACCAATGCCATTTATTTTGAATTTTGAAGAATCAAAGTTCTCAATTTATCTGCTCAAATAATCCCCTACAATTAGCATAGGATATGCTATGTATGACCATAGGAAGGTAATCTGATAACAGATAATAATTTAATTTATTTGCTATAAAATTTAATCAGAAAAGTTGAAATCTTCTTAAATAAGAAGCAATACGTAGGTATTTTAATGATCAGAAAAAGCAGAAATTAATTTTCAAGATTCTTGGTAAATTTAAAATAACAAGAAACATTAAATATGTAAACAAATGATATAGTCATACATAAATATAATCCTATGGGCAGTGATCGTGATAGAGTCAGTAGATTTTACTTTTATTTAGTTTGCAAAAGTTAAGTTTTCTTAATTTCTTTATTTAGTTATAAATAAGATTTAAAAGAAGCTAGATCTGGTATCTATTGCCAATTTATTTTGCTTGTAAACAAAATTTTAGTTTAAAGTTATTGGATCATGAGTATAAATTGGTTAATTTAACAGAAACAAATCAAAATTATTATTTTCAACTTAAGTAGGAATTATATAATTATTCTTATAAAATCCAAATTACTCTTTTTATTAAAAAAAAAAAAAAAAAAAAAAAAAAAACAATATTTCTTATATAAAATGTTTAATTAATCTGATTCAATTAAAAAGAAGATTATTTAAAATCAGTATCGCAATTTTATTTAATTAAATATCAAGATTAAGAACTTCTGCAATTAATACATTATTAGACAATTAGACTCACCAACATAATTATTAGATTTCGATTTGGTGAAGCTTTTTTCCAACTTATTTTGGTTGCAATTTCCTAAGATTACAACTGTATTTAAATATTCACAAATTACATCAAAATGCCAGAAAATATTGATAATTAAAAAAATATGTTAATTTACAAATGTAACAAATATGAAACATAGTTACATTTTTTTTTTCTTTTGTCTACCTTTTTACCACTAAAGTCTTTTACCATATGGGAACTGACAGTTCTGCGTTCCGTATACTCCCAACAATTTATTTACCCTTGCAGGTACAAACTTCTCAGTGATAATCTTTGTCAGAGGGGGACATTTCAAGTAAATCGACGTTAACACTAAGTTCAACCAAGAGGAAAATGCTTTGGAGCCCACAACTTTACTGGCTATTATTTCAATCTACTCTTTTCCAGAGTCTTTTACCACATTGCCGCTGACAGTGCTGCTTTCCCTCTACTTTGGGGCTGTGTATATATAACGCTATCATTTTAAGGGGTCGAGCAGATGATATCGTAAGATATCGATAGGTCTTTGTCTTTTGGTATCGTTATCATTTTTTATCCAACCAATCTTTCTTTCTTCATTTGTAATTTGATCTTTACATGAAAATAGTATGTTATTTTTTCTAGACACGTATCTATTTTGTGAGAATACAACGTTATTATTAAAATCTTTAAATGATTATAAAATTATGTAATTCCGAAATATGGAATATCCCAACGTTTGGTATTTCCATTCTTCTGTCATATGCGTATGCATATATAATCCACTGTTCGAGAAACCATATACGAAGTATGTTTGAAACAGTACTTTTGTTTACTCGTGCTTCTGGGTGAGGCTTGTTGAGCTCAAGCCAATTGGTAGGCCTCCTCACCCGGCCGAATCTGTTTACTCGTAAATAAAAGAGAAAGAATGTTATCTACTTGTTTTGTTGATAAATAGTTCTATTTGCACTCCGCCTATCCCCGTGCGAGGGCAAGTGCAAGAAAACCTTATTACTGGTGAATGTATTATATGTAACTTAAAGTTATTACTATATTCGTTTAAATAGTAACTATTTCTTTTAAGTGTTATTTGATATAAAGTTATTTCACATATAAAGTAATATTTAATTGACTCCTTTTCATTTTGAATCAATAAAGTGTGCGAAAAATAAATGTAACCATATTTGTATATTACTCCAAACAAACAAAAAAATCCAAAAATGAAAAGAATTTTTAGACATTGATAACGATATCATGGGGTGGGGGGAGGAATGTCGAGGGATGATAACGTATGATATCGTAAGGGGAGGAGGGGGGTCCAAGTTGATAACGTTATATAAGTATAGCCCCTTTCGTATACTTCGGGGTGATAATCTTTTCATGGGGGACATTTCACGTAAATCGACGTTAACACAAATCCATCTAAGAGGAAAGTATTTTAAGGCTACTTGCTTTACTGACTGTCGTTTTGGTCGACACTTAAATAAATGTTAAGATCTTTAGAGATGATCAAAGACACCCATGATTTCACAATTTCCTTGATCTGCCCTCATTGTTCCTGGACTATACTCATCCATAAAAAAAAACTGTTCCATCTTATCGTGCCTCCAGAAAACAACTGCCAATTTTAGTGGCCAAGAGAGGGGAGGATGATTTTCTGGAGCCCTCAGCCCCTTTTTTCGTACCTTCGCTGTTTCTCTACATTTCTGGCTTCTTCTACACTCCTTCCAAAAAAACACCACTGTCCTGTAGGCCTAAACCTCCCGCGTTTCGCGGAAATTGGGTGGAGAAGGGAGGTAAACACTGCTCCCATTGTCTATTCTCCCCCGGGACGAAATCATTCCTGTACACCATCCTATAGTATCCTATAGTATCGGGGGATGGAGGAAAAATCAGATTCATATACCACGTGGTATTAAAATTCTAGGAGCTCTGCGACTTCAAGATAGCGGCCACCTACAATTGTTTTGAGGAAAATGAGCAATGAAATTCGCTATGCTATGGAATTCTTGTAAAGTGCAAGTTAAAAAATGAATGTGTGCACAAGGGAAAGAGTGCATTACTATACTTTTGCGTGGGAATAGGGAATTTTTCTCACAATATAAATATAACTATCCATACGTGTGGTCCTTTTTTATTGCCCCTATATATTTTTCTGCAAGGTGTAGTTTCAGTTACAACCCAATAGCAGAAAATTCTCCAAGTGTCTGCGACAGATCTTTCAGGGACTGAAAATAATCTGCAGGTAAAATGTTACAAATGAACCTTTAATTAATTGATCATTTACTTTTAATGTTTTTAAGCATATTACTCATTTTTATTAATAATAAACTTAAGTTTTAGTAATAAATAATAAAGAACTAAACATAATATAAAGTTGGAAAAAGATCCAATGGAAAAAAAAAATCTGCAAAAGGGAAAAAAAAATCTGCGACGCACGTCACCCGTCAGGAACTTTCTGCTACCGGGAGTTACAACTGCTAAAAGCATTTCCTATCTAAATTGTTATCTATGCTGTTAATCCGTTCGGGACCACGGATGCATATATGCCACCCTCAAAAAGAGCACACAGAATTTGTTTTAGGCACCAGTAAGAAAGAAAAGTAATATTGAGTTTCTTTAATTAGAACATTTTCGTAACTATTTAAGTGAAGGTACTTTTTTTAAAAAGTGGTGCCGACCGAATAAAATTTCTGTAAAAGCCGCCGGTTCCGAAGGTGTTATCTCGTGAAAAATTGCCTCTGTTTTTAAAAACTATCCATTTTCTGACAAATGAGAACGCTCCACGGGCGTTTATGTATCGTTCTCATTTGTCAGAAAATAGATAGTCTTAAAAAAAGAGGTAATTTTTCACGATATTTTTAACAGTGTAGTTGTAGAACTCGAAGATAGAGTGCTTTTACAAAACACTTGCTTATATAAGGGTTTGAGAGTTATAAGTGGATCTTGGATAAGTAAGACATATATCCCAAAAAAATAGACTTTTAATAACAAAGTAAAAAAAGGGGGGAGGGTGTTTTTAATTCAGTAAATTTAAATGTTGCAAAACAAAATTTAAAATTAGTAAAAGAAATGAATATAGGGTGTTATTTTTATTTATTTATTTAATTTTATTTTAAAAGGTACATATCTGATTTGAATAAGCTTAAATCTTATCATAAATAAAGGGATTGTATATAGAATTTAAATAAAGGGAATGTGTCTAGAATACTTTTGAATAAACCTAGGTTATTATTAAGACAAAAAGGTTGGGGGAAGGGGGGTAAATGCTATGTACACAATAATTAATTTAAGGTCAAAATGCTGAAAAATAAGTAAACCGTACCCAACGTATGCAAAAATTTTAAAGTACCATATTTTTCTGATTATACAGGCTGTCCATGTGTCCCCTCTCAATGGTGTCCAATGGCTAATTTCTAAACCGTTAGTCATATACATATAGTTTCAATTACAAAAATGTTTTAAATGTAAATTGAGGTAAAAAATTATTTTAATAGTTATTACAATTATTTTATTTTACCCTGAATACTGCTATCATACAGGGTGATCAAAAAGTCGCACAACCCTTGAAAGATATTTTGTGTACTAAAATACAAACATAATTCAATTTACAATACAAACATAAACTAAATTGAAAGAGTAACAAACAATACCGAGACACAAAAATGAGCGAAAATCAACATTGTTACAGAAGATATTGAAAATGTGATCCTTTATTCTCGGATACAAAGACGAATGCGGGTTTTTTTTTCCGAATTCAGAGGCCAAATACAAATTTACGAATAAGGACTTCTTTCTGTTCAAAACTTCTTTTAGGTTTTTGTCTTACAAGAAGAGGGCCAACCTTGTTAATCACAGATTTTGATTATTTTAATATATGTTGTAGGGTAGAGGCCCCTTAGTGTCAGGTTCAACGGATTTTATCCAATGCTCCTTAGTTCTTGAGATACCGGGGGGTCTAATATTAGTACACAACTTAAATACTTATTTTGCAACAACAATGATAGGTTAGTCGTAGCTCAGTTGGTATGGTTTTTACCGGCTGATTCGCGGGCCCGGGTTCGATACCTGAGTGCGCTACATTTGTTTTTTTTCATTTTTTGTTTTATAAATTTACTTGTAAGTATAACTTAATAATCTCATTGTCAATTAAAATTTTTAATATTGTACATGTACATCAATTATAATTTTAACCTATTTAATTTTTTACTTTTAACTAAATAGTTGTAATAAAACATCATAAAACTGTTATTTTTTTTAAATCACTTTTAAAATGTATTTCATATATTCTTTATCGATGCAATGATATTGAGCAATTGTGTCAATTCGTGATTTTAAAGAAACATCATTTACGCATTGCTTTAACAAAGGAAGTCAATGCGATAATACTATTATTCTGTTTTTAAAGTAACAAGCACAATTATATTAAAAATTAGCATCAGAATTAAATTACAACCGATTTTTTGCATATTAAAGATTTTTAAATTTGTAATAAGTATGCTTGCGCTTTCAATTATTTTGCTTTTCCCTTTATCTTCTTTCTGCTTTTATTTTTATTTTACTTGAATATTCCTTTTTTTTATCATAACTATATGACACCACAACAGAATTTGTCACAATTTTGGAATTTTTATCATTCAATAATAGATCCAATTTCTTTTTAAACCTCTGTAATGGGTCAGAAATAATAGTTTACATATAAGAAATGATAAATTTAAGTTTGTTAACATTATAATTGCCGAAACGTCAGTGAAGGCTTACTGTGGAGACACGGAAAGTTTTGGTTTCTGTTAGTCTGTCTGTTAGTCTGTCTGTTAGTCAGTCTGTTAGTCTGTCTGTTAGTCTGTCTGTCTGTTCCGCGATAACTGCCGCAAAAAGCATTCGAACGGCTTGAAATTCACTGGGCATGTTGATGAGGTACCCGGACTTAGCTGTATAGTTTTTGGTTAAATTTGGTTCATTCGTTCAGGAAATATGGAACATTTTATTTTGCTCTATAATGCTTTTCGATGGCAAGTCAGACGATTTTCAGATTTTCATTTGTTGAAAGAAATGGCTCATATGAAAAATCGATTTAAATGGTAAATTTTTGATGCTGAAATTTTTAAATAAGATTATTAAATTATTCCAATTAGTTTGAAATTTTGTCAATATACTTGCGAGATTTTTTTAATTAGGTTTATAATATCGGGGTGAATTTTATGCATGTTTTCCAATAATATAAAGGATTTTGTTTTATCAATTTGACATAATGCATATTTCATTTTTTTCCTATTCTTTCATCTGTTGCCTAGCAACGTATTTGGTCCTAATAATATTAGTATAATTGCGTGCATAATGTTTGAGTAAAGCCAACGTCAAAACGGATGAATTAATGCATTTGTATCTTTGCATATAGATGGATTTTAGCCCAGAAATAAAAATAGGCAATATTTCATTTATTTTATTCAAATATTTTGCTTAAAAATACAAAAGTTCATTATTTTTATAGAGAATAACGTAACATTTTTCCATAACATTTACTAATATTTCTTTAATTGTTGCCAAGAAAATCAAAACCCGGAATAATATTTTCTTTTAAACAATTTTCAATTGAAATGATTTGTGGTGAAACAGGAAAATGAAAAATAAAATTAAGAATAGAAAAATTAAAATGGCGGCATATTGGAAATAAAAAGAAAACTCTCGAGTATTTTTTAATATAACAAGTCTTGTTTTGTATTCAGTCTTGTTTTGCTGAGCTTGCTGCAACTTTGCAGGTTTTCAAAGCAAGACTACCGCAAATTTTTTGAAAATTCAAAATGCTATCTGTGGTAGTTGTTTGAAGTCAAACCATCTCCAAAAGGGATGAATTAATGTCTATTTGTCTTTACATATAGATGGATTTTAACCCAGAAATGACGATAAAGGGTGTTTTATTTATTTTATTCAAATATTTTGCTTATAAATTCAAAAATCCATTATTTTCCTAAAGAATAAATTGACATTTTTCTATCTTTCTTTAGCGTTGTCAAGAAAATGTAAACCCGGAATAATAAATTCTCCTAAACAGTTAATTTCAGTTTGAAAGATTTTCACGAGAAAAAAAAAATGAAATGAGAAAATTAAGAATTAAAAAATATATATATGGCGTCATACTGGAAACAAAAAGGAAACTCATGAATTTCTCTATATTTAAAGTGGAAGAATTATCTATACTACAAGATTTATCGTCTGCGCACGGTTAACGTAAAGATTTGATTTTAAATTTTAAATATAAATTTTAAAAAACTTTTGAAAAGCAAATGGATAGTAAATGTCAAAATTATACACCGCAAAATTATCCACGACAAAAATGACGTCATTATATCGGGAAATAAATATCAAAGCGCTATAAGTAAGCGTACAAAGTTAATGCTGGAATCTGCCGTAAATTGACACAGCTGCGCCATCTTGTGGATGGAGTGAATAACGCAAATACGCAGGTTTTTTGTATGACGTCATATATGACAGAATATCTACCATCTGCGCATCTCGTGCGCAGGTCTATTTGAAGATATTTACAATTTAAGAGTTATAGGCGGAAAAGCAAACAAAGCTATTTTAGAGAATACCTGTTAAAATTTTAATCATGAATTTCAAATATTTGCTCTCTCATGGAAGATGAACCTTGTTTACCAGATTTATTGCAAAATAATTTTGTTACAGTTTGTTTTGATGAAAATATGTGTATTAAAAAAAAAATCGCAATGTCATTTTAATTTCGGGAGAAAAAGTGCTAATGCTACGTAAACAGTATTGCCTTTTGCCCCGAAACTAAACTGACATTGCAACTATTTTTTAAATACATATACTTTTATCAAAACAATTGTAACAAAAATGTTTTGCAATAAATCTGGTAAACAAGGTTAATCTTCCATGAATGAGTAAATATTTGAAATTCACGATTAAAATTTTAACAGGTATTCTCTAAAATGGGTTTGTCTGCTTTTCCGCCTATAACTCTTAAATTGTAAATATCTTCAAATAGACCTGAATTTTATGCAAGCTATTCAGGTTTTTTTCCACATTGGAAGAAACTTGCCCACCTTGGGTTTATGTTATTATTTATTAGAAAAGAAAATGTATTTTAAATATAATGAGCGAAAAGCATGTGTTTAAATTCATGTAATATACTAGTATGTATGTAGTTTAAATAAAGTTATGTTTTCCAAATGACGAGTATATTTTTAAAATGATGATTTTATATTTTGAATGAAATGAATGCAACATAAACGCTGGTGATGGGGAAAATATTTGATGGTTTATGAACTGCTGCCCGCTAACATAAAAGTACTTTTTTACACTGTTTATTTAATCTAACCCTGTTCATATATATGAAAAGATAACAAATTTTAATCGATTTTTCCCTCCCAGATATGCTAGAAAAATAAAAATTATGTACATGGATGTGTTTCTAGTAACAATACAGCATTTTAGTATTTTTACAACTTGATTATAAATTAGCAAATTAATTTTACGTTATCTAAACGTAGCTGATAAATCCTTAAACATTCTTTATGGTTGTTACAACTGTATATACAATAGGGTGGTGCGAAAAAAGTCAAGTTGATATTTCCGATTCGCTATAGTGCGGAAAAGTTGTGATTGGTAAATACAAGAAAAACAAAAAAAAAATTCTTCAAATCGGACTTTATCTTCCGATCCCGCAAACCGCCTAAAAATTCAAAAAAATTGAAAATTTTCGATTTTTTCAGAATTAATTTTTTTTTTTTTACGTTTATGTATTTTTTATCGCTATAGTGAAAAATATTTGCAGATTGAATTGTTTAAGAATAATAATAAAAAAATATTGTGCCTAGAGAATATCTTCCGATCGCGCAAGCTCAATAAAAATCGGTAAAAATTCAATTTTGAGTGATTTTCATGCATTAAGAATATAATCAAAGGAGGTCAGTTTGCGGTCTCAGGGTAAGATTTAAATGTTAATTGATACTATTGAGCATATTAGGTCATGTTTAAACAACTAGAACTTACCACGATAAGTTCGTTCTAGGTCTGAAAAGTATAGTAGTGCACAAAACTGCCGTTAGCCACGTTGCAAAACAGCGCTGAAGTCAGCGTACGCGCTCCCGCCTAATCTCACCTAACTTCATAAAATTTACAGCAAAGTCAACTGGATTCAGATGAACTACATGGCATATATTTTGATAGAAGAAAGGATGATACCCTAGTTATAGAAAGGATTGGATCTAAACAGGTTCGTCGAACTTTTAAAAATGAACACTATTCTGTCATAAAAGAACGTGGCTCAGTTTATTTAAGCCATGTGTCTCCAAACTCCGGATCTGCTAAGGACATTGTAGCTTTCATAGTATCATATTTTACTGAACAAGGGGTTTCAGTAGAATATTTAGATTTGGCAGGCTGTGATGGTACAAATACCAATACTGGATGGAAAGGTGGTGCTATCAGACAGCTTGAAGTGTATCTGGGACGTCCACTGGCAGTGGATTGTTTGTATATTCCATTTTGTTGAATTACGTTTCCGCAATCTTTTTCAACATTTGGACGGTGAAACAACTGACCCAAGATCATTTAGTGGACCAATTGGGCAGAATCTCATTGTTGTGAAAAGATCTTGAAGATAAATTTTCAATTGACTGATTGTGAAATTCCAGAAGTTGGCAGACAACTGTTGAGCAAGGAACAAAGATATCTTTTTCACATAAGTCAAGCAATTAAAAGTGGAAAACTTTCCAAATGACTTATCAAACTATGACCCCGGCCCAAGTTCACATGCTAGATGGCTCACTTTTGCAAATAGATTCCTTCGACTTTACGCGAACGTGGAAAACCCATCGGATGCCTTAAAAGCCATATTGACATTTATTTTAAAATCTTACTTGCCAGTTTGGTTTGAAATAAAATGGGGGTAAGTACATTAAATACAGGCCTATTCATCTGTACAGAACAATAGGAACATTTCGATACTTGCGTGACAACCTGAAGAAAGTGTAGTTTCTGAAATTGCACGAAACTCGTTCTTTGCTCACCCGGAAAACCCACTGATGGCAATGGTATTTTATAAGAGGAGCACATAAGAGAGCTAGGGATAAGAAGAGTGTTAAAAGCCAGGCAGACTGTTTCAAAAGGAAAAGGCATCAGAATCTTTATCACGCGTACTTTAAACTTCGATGCGGCAGACTATACAGAATTTATTGATTGAAATGTAGCAAAATTATCATCCCCACCTGTTTTTCGGCGAACAACCAAATGAAGAAATACATTTCTTCGTTCAATCAGGTGATATCTCAGGCTGGGATGATAAAAAGTTTCCCTGCCACACTCAAGCTGACAAGCGGTGCGTCAAATTTGTAACGGAAGCATCGTTTAAGGTATGTGGGACCCAATCAAGAGATAGATTCATCATGTCCACACTGAAATCAATGTCCATGATACCAGAAATTACCACGAAATCGCAGTACAAATTTGCGTCTAAAAGTCAGACTTAAACTCGTGAAATATCAAATTATATATCTTATACTGTCACGACACTAGGTTTTTAATACAATGTTTTAACTCTATTATAACTTATAACAAATTAGGTAAGCTGTGCATAAGCCAAAAATTAATACCACCAGTGGTTGACTCGTAGGTTTATCATTGTGTTTGTCCTACAACTATCCTCCATGTTTTCATACCTTTTCTGGTAGGAGAAACACAATGGTAAACCTACGAGTCAACCACTGGTGGTATTAATTTTTGGCTTATGCACCACTTCACTTCCGGCAGACATGGAACATTAGATTCCCTTACTTCTACTCTTCCATAAAATAAAGGTTTTTTTCTTGTGCTTGATAACATAGGTTTTTGTGCTGTCGGCTTTTGGACTAAAAAAGCTGTACAATTTATATGCAAATGGTAACATTGGAACTCAAACTGACCTCTGGGGATTATTTTCTTTATTCATCAAAATCACTGAAAATTGAATTTTTCCCGATTTTTATCGAGCTTGCGCGATCGGAAGATATTCTTTAAACGAAATTGTTTATTATTATTATTATTAAACATTGCAATCTGCAAATATTTTTCACTATAGCGATAAAAAATATATATGCCTAATTTTTTTTTAAATTCTGAAAAAAAATCGGAAATTTTCAATTTTTTTGAATTTTTAGGCGGTTTGCGGGATCGGAAGATAAAGTCCGATTAAATTTTTTTTGTTGTTGTTTTCCTTGTATTGAACAATCGCAACTTTTCCGCAGTATAGCGACTCGGAAATATCAACTTGACTTTTTTCGCACCACCCTAATATACAAGTACAACAATTGAGTAAGTTATGTAACAAACTACGATTTCTAAAATATACCAGCTGGTTCGGAAATTGCAAAAGAGAATTATTTAAAACCTTTAAGCATCTTAAACGTGATTTTCAGCCCTATAATTTTTATAAAAAAGTTAAAATATTTTTTAATATATATTATTAAATGTCAGTGATTTTAATACGTTCAATTGGCCCATCCCCGTCCGCTGCCCTTTTTTCTACTACTTATTCCGACTCTTTTGCGGAAGCCAGATTGAAAAAAAAAAAAAAAATTCAAAAATTGAAACCGGACAAAATTAAAAGGGAAATTTGAAATTATTGGCTACCGACCAATAACTGCTACGTCGAGCTTATTATTAGTCTATAGTTTTCAGTTATTGGCAATTGTTGTGTGTTTCATAAGCCTTTTTCAAATTTGGAGAATGTTCCGCAATTGGGTTATTTCGATAAAAGTTACTTTCATTTTCTAACCATTATTTAACTTTTATACAGTTACAATTGTATACTGTTTTCTCATTTGACGCCAATCATGGCTATCGGCCCGATTACGGAAAGTTATCCATTTTACCCCTGCGAAGAACCGGTGTAAGATAATAAATGTTTAATTGAGCATACCACGTATTGTTTGTAAAAATTTTATATTTTATTCCAATTTTTGAAGTTTCTTCTATACTTTGTATGCTTTCTGCAATGTTATTCACCTGTGCGAAGTGCAGGTATCCCATGAAAACTATTTTTCCCCGATATGACACAATGACCGACATATTTCTGGATTTTTAAAAAAAAAAGTAATTTGTCGATTTTAGGAATTTTTTTTAAAGCTGTTGTCTAAAATTCTCAAAATATTTAAAACTATAAATAATCAATTATTGCTGGTTTAATAGTACAAGAATTACTGCTTGCATTTTAAATCAAAGTGGATCCTAATGCAAAATTAAATGAGTTTTAAATGGAATGAATGAAATGTTTCTATTTTAAATATTATAAATACAATTCGATCAAGAGAATATTTGGCAATTTATCGCCTGCGCCCGGTAAATAAAAAATATGCCTTAAAATTAATTAAATAATTTGTACTTAAACTCTAAGCGTAATAAAACGTTTAATTCTCATTGGAAATACACATGTTTATGTAATTTTTATAACTTTATCTTTTAGGAATTGAATTAAAAACGCTGCTGTAAAATTCTATCTTAACATACATTAACTAATTTTTATATGTCCTTGTTCATTGCATTACAAAAACGTAATTCAAATAGAACGTATTAAAATCACTGACATTTAATAATATATATTAAAAAATATTTTAACTTTTTTATAAATTATAATAAAACACAAAACTAACCTGTTTTTCTCTTTTGGGAAGCGAAAAAAATGAATTCTCTCAGATAGAGAGTTATATTTGCAGTTTTGAAAACTGCAATAATTAGAACGCCAACGTGGCATTTTCCCAAATAATATAAGTTCTTAAAAGAACTGATTTTGTTTAAATAACTAACTTGAATTAATAAATTAAATAATGGCGAATAAATAAATCAAATTATGTTTATACTTCCAAGTACTGCAGACGACAAATGAATAAAATCACGGCTGCGCGTGCGCATAGTTATTTCATAGATATCGAACTTATAGATCATCCACAAAGGGGAAAGAAGTTAATAATCCTCTTGTATTTCACTCCATCCGCTGGGTGGCGTATGACCTTGATTGACGTGACCTCGCCTTTAATCTTGCGATTACCTCTCCCATTTAAGATAGGACGCTTACTTATATCGCTTTGATAAATATTTTCATTCTTAAAAACTAAAGTTGAATAGATTGCCTGAAAAAAAATATTTTTTGACGAGTGTTAATTCTTAAAGCCGCCACATTAAAAAAAAATATGAATGAAAATTACTTTATTTTTTAACAGGAAATTACATTTTCGTTTATAAAACGTAAGCTTTTAATGGAATTGTGTCAAAGTAAATTATTTTTTGTCCACCAGTATCGAAATTAAGATTTTAAGATTCGGAAGCTCGAAGTATATCAGAGCCACTTTTGTAAATCGTAGTTTGGTAACCGGATTTTCATCCCACATTTCTTTTATATTTGAAACTGAAAAAATATTTCGTTATTTTTAAAAATAGCATTTTTAAGTATTTTAGTTATGATGGATTTTTGTTAAAGTCATATAGGATGCAATGAATTTGAATACATATAAAAATTTCATAAATACCACCTAAAATACATGCAGTAGTAGTATTTTCCCAGCGTTGTTTCTTTATTTTACGAAGAAAGATTCGTCGTAAGTAGGGATAATAGGCTAATGTAAAAGCTTGTCCAAACTGTTTCTTATCGTTATAAATCACGGTGTAAAAAAAATCCAAGATATATGATAACCATTAGCACAATAAATAAAAAATTAAAAATGTAAATTTAACAAGACTACGGGGGGTTCAGGGGGCTCTGCAACCCCCCTGAAGAAATATGATTCCTTATCTAAAAGTTACCGGAATAAGTAGCTCATAAGAATTCCAGAATATCATTGCATAACATAACAACGTGTTCAATTTAACTCTTCTAATGGCCAAAAATTCGAAGTATTTTTTATTCTTAACAATATTTATGTAATTTGAAAACTTTAAATTGCGTTTCGTAGGAAGTTGAATATTTCCCAAAGTATATTAAAAAATTATTTTCAGAACTGACGTTATGCTCCTGATTTGCAGATTTACTAGTTAATGTATGATGTGAAACCTTTTAATTGAAATTATTAAATTGTAATTACAACTATATTTATAAAACAAAAAATGAGAAAAACAAATGTAGCGCATTCAGGTATCGATCCCGGGCCCTCGGATTAGCCGGCAAACGCCATGCCAACTGAGCTACGACTAACCTATAATTTTGGTTGCGAAGTAAGTATTTAAGTTGTGTACTAATATTAGACCCCCCGGTTTTTCAAGAACTAAGGCGCATTGGATAAAATCCGTTGTTCCTGACACTAAAGGGTGTCTACCCTACAAACATATATTAAAATAATCAAAATCTGTGATTAACAAGATTGGCCCTCTCCTTGTTAGTCTCTTTCGTTAACCTTCTCTTTTCTGAGCCTGTAAATTTTATTCTGTGCTTGTGACAAAAACATATGCTCTCAAACTAGCATGGAGTTTTCTTCTGGGAACACAAAAGGGTTGTAAACTGTTATACAGTACAGTTAGATACATTTTTTCTATACTTATTTCCCAGATTCTCTTTGTCAAAATGTAAGTGCATTTTTTTCTTATGTTATTTAGTTGTTTGGAGTTTCGGAATTAAAATTAAACATAAAGTTCCAAAATAAATGCGAAATATGTATTCAATAGAATTTATTTCTGTTTCTGCACTTTTCAATTTTGTGACACATGTCACAAAGAAAAAGTGTGTATTGTGGGGGAGGGGGGCGCCAAATTGAAACTTTGCCCCGAGTGCAGTTTTCTCTTCTCACGGTGCTGAGTACTTGTAGTGTAAGTCACATGCTGCGATTTTTGGCTACCAGTATTTTAGAACGGAAAAATGTGACTTATTTTATCGGCGATATCTCAGTTGAATAAGGCGATGCAAACCTTTCGAAAATAACGGTGGCAATCAGCATAGCAGTTATTAGCTATGTGACTTACACTACAAAAACCCATGGAACTAGCCCCTGTACAATGAAACATAAAGAACTTTTATATTTCTTGCTAAGGGCAATAATTGTTGTGAACAAAAATTGAGTTTAAATTACTCTAATTTCAACTTCTATGGTTGCTATGTGAGAAAATAAAAGAAAAAAAATCCAGTTTAAAATTTACTTTATGCCTATCAGAAGCACTACCGGAGCGAAAAGACTAATGAGAGAAATTTAATCAAAAGATATATTTGAAAATGGCTGGAGCTTTTTCTGAAGAATTGTGCGAAATTCGCTTGTGGTAAGTGAGTTTAAAATGCATTTGAAAATTTAGTTGCAGACGCAAGTGTACACATAGTATATAATATGAAACATCATAAGTTAAATAACCATCAAATAAAACATCTCTTCCAACAGCAATTGATGGTAAAATGCAATTGGTGATATCTATTGTGTTCGGTTGCCCTAAAAAATGTTACATAACATAATTTCAATGTAGAAAATGCCGCAGAAAGGCTTAGTAACATACACAAATTCTGTACGGTTTCAAACAACATGGCACTAAAATGCATTTTGAATAATTACCACCCATACACTGCAGTGCAATCGCATTCTTTTGTGTGGCTCTGTACAATACCTATAATTCCTATACATGCTGTCTTCAAAAGAAAACATGATGTAGGTTGCTGTACCAATATACTGAAATTACAATAGTATACATGTTCTCCAAACTCTGCGTTTTACATATATTCTAATGTTTTTGTGAGGTTCTGTAAAATAACTATAAGTGCTATATATATACCTTCTGCAACAAAAATCATGCTGTAGGTGACTATAATAACATAACAAAATTACATTAATGTCAGCATTCTGCACCCCTCTCCCCCGTTTTACATATATTCGTATTCTTTCATGTGTTATACACATAGAGATATATGAAACATCACAAGTTAAATAACTATTATAGAAAATCTCTTCCAACAGTAATTGATGATAAAATATAAATGCATCTCTATTGTGTTGGGTTTGCCTGAAAAAGATCTATAAATATTACATAACGTAATTTCAATGGAGAACATGCCTCAGTAAAATAGGTTAGTAACATATACAAATTCCGTAGAGTTTCAAATAACGTACAGACACTAACATACTTTTTGAATAATTACCGTCCATAGACGGAGTGTAATTGAATTCTTTTATGCGACCATGTACAATAGCTATAAATGTATACACATTGTCTTGAAGAAAAAATATGTTGTAGGTGACTTCAACAATATATTGAAATTACAAAAGTACGTTAGTTCTCCAAACTCCGCGTTTTACAGATATTCATTTCATATATTTGTATGTTTTTGTGTGGCTCTACAAGATACGATTTAAATCAAAATGGAATAAAATTGAATAAAATGCATGAATTTAGACTAGTGAAGCTTGTCTGGATTCAATTGGTTGCCACTGAAGAAACAGAAATGCAACTTAATCAACAGAAATTCAACTAAAAATGTAGTTAACAAAAATTCAGATTGGTACTTTATTCGTAAGGGAAAGTTATAAGTTATAACATGCTGAAAAATAAAATAAAGTACATTTAAAGACCTATGAAAATCTTTTAGTAAGCAGAATGACAGGTTTGCAAACGGTGATGTCATATACGCTCGAAATTCACAAAACATCTCGGGTGTGTGTAGTCCTTTGTAATACGAGGTAGGATTCAAAAGTTTCCGGACTGACTCTATAACTGTAAAAATATTACCAATTTCATTGCTGAAACACATCCCCCTTCGAAATAAGATCCTTGCACAACACACTTTTGCTATCGGCTGCAAAGGTCATTGAAGCACTTCTGGAATCCATTTTTAGAGATGACCTTTAATTCAGCCTGCGATGCACTTTTAGCTTCGTCTGAAGATTGAAATTGACAGCCCTGCAAGCGACGTGCAGTTCAGGAAACAGGCTAAAATCCCAGGTTGAGAGATCAGGGGAGTAAGGAGGATGTGGCAAAATAGTTGTTTTCGTTTTCGTAAGGAAGTCGCCGACAAGTAGGGTTCAGTCTGCAGGAACGTTGTCATGCAAAAGCACCCATGACTGCTCAGCCCACAATTTTGGCCTCTTCTTCCGGACCGACTCACGCAAACGACGCAGGATGTATACATAGAGTTCTTTGTTGACAGTGTGTCCTTCAGGGATAAATTCCAGATCCACAATGCCCTGGATATCGAAAAATACCTCCAGCATGACCTTCCCTTTAGAGCGATCTTGGCGGAATTTCTTCTTCCGTGGTGATTTCCAAGTTGCCAATGCTCTCTTGGATTGCGGATCGTATAAAAAACACCATTTCCAGTCTCCAGTAACAATTCTGCAGAGTAGGGAAGGATCTTTGTCAACAGCTGAGATTAAGCCTCCCACCACTTCAATTTGAATTGTCTTTTGGTCTTCGCTTAACATGCATGGTCATCGATTTCAAACTTCAGATGAAGCAAAAAGTGCATCGCAGTCTGGATTAAAGGACATGGCTAAAAATGGATACTTCGATGACCTTTACAGGCGATGACAAATGTGTATTGTTGCGCAAGGGTCTTATTTCGAAGGCAGGTGTGTTTAAGCAACGTACTTGGTAATATTTTTAAAGTTATAGAGTCAGTCCGGGAACTTTTGAATCCTACTACGTATATCACTAGCTTTTCACAATACTAAGTTTATTTACAAGAATACACAAAAACATGGAAGACAAAACATTTGACGATACATTATATACAAATAATTATATGTATTCACATTGCTACACAACCACCTTCATATTTCTCTTCACAAGCTCCACTTCAAGATATTATTAAAATCACTCACAAACTCAAATTATAATACTTCGGTTTTTATAAATCACAAAAAACAAGCCGGCCAATATCCACGGCTACCTCTACCCTTCTTCCTTCCACACTCTCAAAACAGTGTTTTTTTCCCTTCCTCTGTGCGCGCTCACGTATCACGTGACGTACGCGCCAAAAGAATCGAAAGAAAAATTATCTAGACGTCTTCAGACATCACACCCCCCACCCAAGATTGAAAATGGGGGAGGGGGTCCCCCAATTTCTATCTGAAATTTAGTCTGGAGACGTCCTCATAATCCATTTTTTTAACAAATTACCCAAATGAAAATAAAAATTAACAAATATATATAAAAATAAATACAAACTACATCTTGAAATGGTCTGGACACGCTGCCTATACTCTTCTTATCTATTAACATAAAACATAATTAATACTTAATAATAACAATAATAAACGCAATAAACCAAAAAAAGAACATATAAAAGTTATAGCTGCAGGAACAAATTAAATTACTATTGAATAAACACGTTAAAGTCTTTTTATTTTTTTAAGTCTATACAGTTTAGAAAGTTTTTCACAGTTTGTTTTCTTATCCAATAGTCTCAAGTCTGGACAGTGCGTCTACATTTATCAACTTAGCACCAGGTCGGTGCGAAATCATAATGTCATATTTCTGCAGTGCTAATGCCCATCGCTGCAGTTTGGAAGATTGGGGGGCATTTTTGGTGATGGAAGTTAGTGGGTTGTGATCGGTGATAAGTTCTACAGGTGATCCAAAAAATCCACGTTTCGAACTTCTTTAGACTCCAGATGACCGCATAGGCCTCCCTTTCAATCGTCGGCCATGCCTGTTGAGTTTTGGTGAGTTTTTGACTGGCATAGCTCATTGGGTACAGTACTCCGTCTTTTCGCTGCGATAAACACGCGCCGATGCCGACTGCAGATGCGTCGCACTCGATGACAAAGGGCACTCCT
The DNA here is from genome assembly GCA_963932465.1 of Maratus speciosus. Classification (NCBI taxonomy): domain Eukaryota; kingdom Metazoa; phylum Arthropoda; class Arachnida; order Araneae; family Salticidae; genus Maratus; species Maratus speciosus. Next base: position 39,605,075 of record OZ010799.1, read on the forward strand.
ATAACGGGAGTATGTAGACTAGGTGCTTCGATAAGACCTCTTTTCAACTCATTAAACGCCCGATCATGGTCTTCTGACCAACACAACTGCTCTAGACTGTTCTTTTTCGTCAGTTCAGTTAGAGGATATGCTACTTCAGCATTTTTGGGAATGTAATCTCTATAATAATTACACAAACCAAGAACACTTTTCAACTGTTTCTTCGTTTGAGGCACAGCTAGCCTTCGAATAGCCTCCACTTTTCAGGGATCGGTCCGATGGCTGCCGGACCCGATGATATGTCCTAAGTACTTGATCTGCGGTTTTGCGAATTCATTTTTTCAAGTTGACTGAAAATCTTAAGTCTGATAACTTAGAAAGTATCTTTTCTAGATGCATCAGGTGTTCAGAAAATGTTTCAGAGAAAACGGCTATGTCGTCTATATATGCTCTGGCGAACTCCTTGTATTCGGACAGTGCTCTGTTCATTTCTCGTTGAAAAGTCGCAGCTGCGTTTTTGAGCCCGAAGGCCATTACTTTAAAGCGATACTGAGCCCTGTGAGTTTTAAAACATGCTAAATTTTGACTCTCTTCTTCTAGTGGTATGGCCCAATACCCTTTGAGTAACTCTATCGTGGTTATCACATTGGCCCTGCCAATACTGAACAATAGATCGGTGGCATTTTCCATCGGGAAGTCATCAGTTACTGTAATAGCATTTAGTGCTCGAAAATCTACACATAGGCGCAAGGCCCATCCTTCTTCATCACGCACACTACTGGGTGTGGCGCCTCTGCCTCACTTTCTTCAATCAGACCTAGTTCCAATAACTCCTCAATTTGTTTATCTACTTGAGGTTTCAAGGCCTCTGGGATTCGGTACACGTAGGGCTTTTTCTTTTCTGCGTCATTTATTCGTATTTTATGCTCTCCTACCTTAGCTATTTGCACTTTTCTAGAAAATAATTCTTTATATTTATACAATAAATCTAAAATTTTTGCTTTCTCCACCTTTCCTAAATGACTTAGATCAACTTCCTCAATATTGAACAGGTCGGAGTTATCTTTTGTACTGGGGGTGGGATGGACCTCCCCTAATTCTTCCTCATTTTCGAAGATCACCCCCACCGCCTGTACCCTAGGAGTAAATTTTCTGATCTTATTTACGTGGACATTCCTAACATTCCCGTTCATTAATTTCACTTTGTAAGAATCAGGGTTACAACGCGCCACTATTTCGGCTGGCCCGGTCCACCTCGCGTAAAGTTTGTTCGTGGAGTCCGGAATTAATAAATATACCTGGTCCCCCGGTCTAAATGCCTTGTAAATCACTCTTCGATTAGCGTACTTCGCATACGAGCTTTGCTTAACCTCCGACACTATTGCCGTTTGTTCCGCCGCCCTTTCTAAATTAATTTTTAACTCCTGGAGGTATTCGGTCGCGCTCTTTCCTAGATTTATAGGTAGTGGGATTTCGCCTGCCCATGTAGATTTTAATACCGCCAGTGCCCCCCTGGCCTCTCTTCCGTGCATTAATTTGAACGGCGATACGCCTGTAGTGCTATTCGGAATTTCTCTGTACGCAAATAATAGATAGGGGATGTGTTCATCCCAATTTTTAGGGTCGCTATTAATTATATGGTGAAACATACGTTTCAATACCTGATTATATCGTTCAACAAGTCCCGAGCTCTGTGGCTGCCCCGGCGTAGCAAACCTAGGAGCCGCCCCCAGCCTAGCATGAAACTCTTGTATTAACTCTGATACAAAATTTCTGCCCTGATCACTCGCTATTACGCGGGGTATTCCTGTTCGCATAAATATCCCTAACAATGCATCGCACGTAGCTTTAGCCGTAATTGTCCGTAACGGAACTGCCTCAGGCCATCTTGAATGTTGGTCTACCAAAGTAAGTACGTATAGATGCCTACGCGCCGAAGAAGGTTCAATTTTTCCAATTACGTCAATATTTACAACGTCGAACGGAAGTTCCGGTCTCTCAATTGGGACAATGGGTATCTGATCGCTGGCCCCCTCCCTGCTCCGTAGTTGGCAATCCTTATACGACGCACAATATTCTTCCACATCTCGCGACATACCTGGCCAAAAAAATGAATAACGAATTCTCTCTTTTGTTTTTTTCATACCAAGATGATTAGCGAAAATCGATTCGTGCGCAATTTTTAACATTTCCTTCCTCCTCACCTTTGGTACCACTAATTGCATAACTTGATTTCCCGAAACTCTTTCCCTATGATAAAGCAAATTGTCTACCATAACAAACCCGTTTTTCTCTTTTTCTTCATCTTTGAAAGCTCCCTGTAACGATTCGCAACTTTTCTGTTGCGCCCTGTAAATACTCGCATCTGACTGATGACCCACATTTACATCTTCGCTATTATTTTTCCTTTCAATACAGCTAATCATTAACTCTTTTTCTGCAGTTTCATTTTGACTTAATAAACATAAATTCTCATCATTCATACTTTGTTGTGCCATTTCACTACCCCCTGCCTTTTGATATTTAATTTCTTTCCCCCTTTCTGACTGCATCTCCTCCGTAGACACATCACCTAATCTAATTTCTTCCCCTCCACTCTGAGCTGATAGTAATAACTCATAAAACGTTGGCATGATAATACATGACCCATGTAATTTATCTGTTGCTGCGAACAAAACATCTATGCTATTAACTACACTATTCGACTGTCCGGAATCTAAAGCTATGGGTAAAGTTATAAGGTCAGCGGTTATTTTTTTCTCCAAAAGCAGATATCAACTGAATTTTTGAATTTTCATTAGTTCTAAATGAATCCGGTATTTGATTCGAATTAACTACTGGAATTTCGGCCGCATTATCGATTAATGTATTCATTTTCCGCCCCCCTAACCACACATCCTGGTATTGCAACGCTCTCATATTTCTTGCCTACTTCTCAGAACATAAAGCTGTCACTTTAGCAACTAACTTTTCATCATGTTTATTTTTCTGAATACCCGATTCCTTTTTCGTTTGATAGCTGAAATTCCCCATTTTATTTTTATCTTTATTATTCGGACAGAAACGTAAATGAATTGTTTGTTTACATAGCCTACAAATGTCATTAGTTTTCCTATCGCGAGAAAGAACATTATTCCTGATATAAGGTGGTATATATTTCCCATGATTCACACTTCCGGTTTCATCATAGTTGCGAAAGGATTTTATCGGTTTATCATATAATTCCGAAAAAGTTCTACCTTTTGAAGTAAACCAATTATCGCATAATTCCGCGATCTCGCTTGGTTTTAGCCAGTCATCCATTTGCTTTAATTTAACGTAACTCCGCGTTTCTGAATCTAATGAACTCAATGATCTATCGGTAACAATTAATTCATTAAGCGTATCGAAATCGCTTACTTTTCTAAGCTCACAATAAAAATCCCAATTAGCTCGGATTCTACTTGCAAATTGTAAATGGTTTTCATTTTTCATTCTTTTTGCCGTAAGGAAATTTTCTAAACAAGCTTCCGGGGTAGGTTGAAATTCTTTTAAAATTAAAGCCTTAACCTTCGGATAACTCTTCATTTCATTTGTATTTACATAAACTAATAAATGTGCCGCGCGTTCACCTACTAAATTTACCAAAATTTCAACTTTTAACTCCTACGCAACATTTTTCATTTCGAATGCTTTTCCGAGCGAAGTAAAAAATAAATCCCACGCTTCCGGTTTAGAAGGAACTGGCATACTCAGAGTCCTAACACTTTTAATTAGTGACTCTAAAGAATTACTATGGGATTTTTGTCCATCCCCCCGAATCCGAATTCTTATCATCAGTTTGTATTTTCGCCATTTCTAACTGGGCTTTTATTACTTCTAATTTTGTTCTCTCTAATTCTAGTGCAGTGTTCTGTTCCGATTTCACATTTTCTTTTTCAATTTTGAGTAACTCCGCTTCACGTTTTTCTTTTTCTATTCTATCTGATACCGTAGTAATTAAAAATTCTTTCATAAATTCAGTATCCTTAGCGTATTTCCTCAATGAGCGTTTTCAAATCTATAATTCTGTGCTCTGATTCTACCTTTAAACCTAACTCAGTTGCGACAACAACTAAATCTTCTTTCCTCATCCCTTTAATGCTAAACATTTTTCTTTTTCAATTCAAACACTTTTATAAAAAAACTACAGATAACAGATACTCTCATATTAATTAAATAAATCAAGCAATAAATGTCATACTATTAATAGCAACTTTCCTCTGAAATCAATCATAATAAATAATATACTTTCTTTTCCTCTATTTAAATCGTTTATATAAATACACAAACTCATAACAATAAATTACATTTCCTTTATCTGCTTAAAATATCATCAAGCACTATCTTCAATTAAAAATACATAAACATGCATCTTACTTTTAATAACAGCTCTGGTTCCTCGGAAATAGAGCGTGTCATATACGCTCGAAATTCACCAAACATCTCGGGTGTGTGTATTCCTTTGTAATATATCACTAGCTTTTCACAACACTAAGTTTATTTACAAGAATACACAAAAACATGGAAGACAAAACATTTGACGATACATTATATACAAATAATTATATGTATTCACATTGCTACACAACCACCTTCATATTTCTCTTCACAAGCTCTATTTCAACATATTATTAAAATCACTCACAAACTCAAATTATAATACTTCGGTTTTTATAAATCACAAAAAACAAGCCGGCCAATATCCGCGGCTACCTCTACCCTTCTTCCTTCCACACTCTCAAAACAGTGGGTTTTTTTCCTTCCTCTGCGCGCGCTCACGTATCACGTGATGTACGCGCCAAAAGAATCGAAAGAAAAATTATCTAGATGTCTCCAGACATCACAGGTGACATTTTAAAATTGAACTTGATAAACAAACTATCTTACCTGAAACTAAGAAAATAGGGGCTTTGTTGTTAAAAAGAAACAAAATAATCAAAATTTTTTGAAAATTTTGATTCATATTAAGGAAAACCAATTTTTCAACTTTTCTCCACCAAAGTTAGAAAGGTAAAATTTAATTAAAAGTTTCTGGTGCAAATCTTAATAAAATCTAAATTATGGTGGTGGAGTATACCACCGCCCCTCAAGGGGTTAAATAAAGAACTTTCAGACGAAGCAACTTAAATTTGATTCTTGATGGATGGTCAAATGTAAAAAATGATCCAGTTCTTGCTTATAGTATCCATACTGCATTTAAGTCTTATTTATTTAAAGCTGTTGACTGTGGTTCAGTGAAGAAAACTGCTGAGTATTGGTGTTGTTTTGCAAAGAAAGTATTAATTCCTTATGCCCTAAATTATGAAGTCATGAACATTTCATCTTCTAAAACATTTTTCGTGAATTTTTGAAACTACATTAAAAGATTTAAACAATCATTTAATAAATTTTAAAAGGATTTTGCCAATTAAAATTAATTAATTAAATTTGAGTTTATAGGGATTTTGTGCGATATTTATAACTCCACTCAAATCTTTTATTTAAAATACTTTTTTTAATATTTTATAGAATTAGGAAATATTTAAATATAATGCTCTTACAATAGAAATATAAAAATATTTCCGAACTGAAACTTTTCCACCACAACCTTTCAACATCAAGAAAGCTGAAAAAATGCAAATGAAAAAGAAATAATTCTTTTAAAAATATTTTGTTTTGTGCAATCAATAATGCTTTTGGAACGAGATAAAGTAAAGTATCTATAAGTCATTCTAAACTGTATTACTACCAATAGAAGTATTAAATGAATTTTACAACAAGTTATTTTAATGGTACTTTAAAGTACCATCGAGCCATAAAGGATTATAGTGAATTGAGGTAAAGTATGATGAAAATGCTTTAACTATATGTACAGATAATGGAAATAAGATGAATGCAATGGGAAGTTTGATAAAGGAAATTTATTGTATTCTCTAGATTTATGGATGCTCAGCACGTATTTCGAACCTTTGTGCTGAGGAAATCGGGCCAAGCCACCTGATTAAATATGTTGTAGCGATACAAAAATACTTCAGGAAAAAAGTACAATGCTCATGGTTGGCTATGAGAAAAAAGTGGTTTAATGCCACCAACTGAGAACTAGTTGGTGGAACTCACAAAAAGAATGCTTACAAATTTTCACAAATATAGTGAAATCGGAATAAAATATTTGGATGAGTTTGATCAGAAGACTGGAAACATATTGAGCAGGGTTCGTTGATATATATCAATCGATATATATCTTGATATATATCATGATATATACCCGATATTTATTTTGAAAATATCAAGATTTTTGATATTTTCGATATTTTCATATTACTTTGATATTTATTTTCAAAATATCAAGATGTGTGCTATTTTCAATATTTTTCTATATTTGATATTTATTTCAAAATATCACTGTGCAAGATACTTTTGATATTTTCAGTCAAAACAAATGCAAATGAAATTTCTAACTGTTGTTGACTGTGTTGTTCAGTAAATAATGAATTTTTGTCTCTGATAGTGACTTTTTTTGCTGAAGAAGAAAACAAATATCTTTTCCAAGCTTTATGTTTGAATTTTTTACTTTTAACTGTGGATTATAAGGAACATAATTAAGTCAGAACAGACACTGAATAATAAACGGTCTAATTTAAATACTCAGTTATATATATATATGTATACACAGCTTCATTAGAAAAGAATATGTTCTGGTATTTAGTTTTGTTTATAAACTGTACAGCATGTTAGGGAATAAAAAAAATTTAAAAATTTTCAGGTAAAACAATATTATGTATTTAAAATTTTGTTTTATGAATTTGATTTCTTGATAGCTGATACTGAATCCCACACCTTTATTTATTTATTTTTTTAATGTAAGTGCATAAATCAAATTGTTTCAGTTTTCAGTTAGTTCATCTTCAATTTTGTTAAGTTAAAAAGAAAAAAAAAGTGTGTTTAGTATATTGTTTTAAGTTTTCATGTTAAGTGCAATATGTTTTAGTTTCTAATGTAATATTATGCTTGAAAATATTTACTATCAGCAAAGTTGACTATTTTGAAAATATCGGATATATATCGAAAATATCGGATATATATCAAAACATCCGATATTTTTGATATTTTCGAAAATATCATGATATTTACGAACCCTGATATTGAGTAATGTTGGTATTTACACTCAAGTTGTTTATCTTAGTAAATAACTGAACGTTATAACCAAAGCAATTAATAATTTTTAAAGTGAAACAGCTACATTGCCAAAAGCAGTGGAAACATGGCTAGATACGTGGGAACCTTTCTTTTCATCTTTTGAAACTAACTTAGAAAAAAAAAGCAATTTAACAAATTACAACGACCATTTGGAAAATGAATTTTTCAAAGACTAAAATTTAAGACATAAAAAATCGCACGGAGTTGATCCTACATTACGTACGCCATGAATTAAACATTAATAGTGTTATTACAGGTAAAAATTGCAAGCGACAAAAGCCGCCTGCGACTCGTACGTATTATCCACCTGAAACTTATGTATTATCCAAGCATTTCATTGGCTGTTCGGGAAACGGCTTTTACATCGTCAGATTTACAAGAAATCTGACGGCCCATTTTAAATGAAATTTATTTCTTAAACTTCTAAACATCCCACATTATTACTTTTTACACCTTCGTATAGAGAACAAAATGTACTTTTAAATGCAATTTATTTGAAAGCTGTATTTCAATTTGTTTCTGAGTTATTAATTTTTTTTTTGTAGTTTTTATTACTTTTTTGTCATAGTGGCAACAGAAGGTATCCATCTGTGTTGAAAGTAAAGGGAAATACGTATAACTGTATCGACCAATCAGAACACGAATAAAATGCGGATTCAACCAATAAAAACCTTCAGATATGCTTTTGATTTCCTATCCTGACGAGGACAATAACCATTTTTCCAAATGGTTGAAATTCCCTTCCCTTTCTTAGCATACAGGTGCCGCATAAATATTATGATGCCAATAAAAGATCATAACTTTTAACTGAATGAACAGAACAACCTGTTTTATTCACCATTCGATATCAAAGAAAATTCTGTAGGTCAGTGTCTAGGGGCCTAAGCGTTTCTGGAAATTCTTCAAGATTATTTCCGGCGTGATTTCGGCCCAGGCTTTTTTCAGAGCACGCTTCAGGGCATCTAAAGACTTGTGCTTAATTGCACAGGCTTTTTACTACAGGATTCCCAAAACAGGGAAGTTTGTTTGAGGGGGAGGGTTGTTAGAGAAATGCAGGATTAACCTTTGCGCATCATGTTTACCTACAAATCAGTGAATTAATATAAGCGGAAATAGCAATTAGACGACAAAACAACACGAAAAACGTGGATAACATAATAGTATAACTCAACAACGCGAGAAAAATATTAAACTGACATTTTCATCACGTCAAGAAATTTGTGTGTCACCCTGTACAGGACGGATGCCAAATACTTTGGTGAAAAATTAACAAACGCACAAGAAAGTACAGCAGAAATGTGACTTGAAGAAAATTAAGCGGAATTTTTACCTGGTGTACTAAAATTTAAGACCAAAGAACCCCCAACATATCCAGCTTTACTTTTCTCAGAAAAAGTTATAGAGCAATTTCCGGCAAAAAAATGGTGGAATTTTTTAAAAATAATCCTATTCTTTTATAATGTCATATATTAATCATAATATTCATTTGTTCTACCAATTTATTTACAGACATTAAAACTCACTAAGACATCAATTTAACATACACAAAAAAATAGCGTAAAGTCAAAAAGTTTAAAAAATATATATACTCTGAGACATAAATATAAGGTGGTTTAAAAATATTTTCACCTCTTCTTATCGCGGCATCTTCAGTTACCGATGTTTCCGTCTCTCTCTCGCTAGTCATTGCTTTCAAAATTTCCCCTGTCATTTCCCCCTATTTTTAAAATGCGTCGCCATCTATTGTCAATTGTTGTGTAAACTATATCATTACAGGTTTAAGATTTCGCTGTGATTATTTCAATGGCTTCTCTTATTAATGCGTAATTTAAACTATTGCCGAATTAAATGTCGAAAAATTAGCAAACTACAATAGTTTAAATTACGTATTACTAAGAGCAGCCATTGAAATAATCACGGCGAAATCTGAAGTCTGTAATGTATAGTTCACGCAACAATTGACAATAGATGGCGACACTTTTTAAAAATAGGGAAAAATAACAGGAAAAATTTAGAAACAATGACCAGCGGGAGAGAGACGGAAACATCAGTAACCGAAGATGCCTCGATAAGAAGAGGTGGAAATATTTTTAAACCATCTTATATTTATGTTTTAGAGTATATATATTTTTTAAACTTTTTCACTTTACACTATTTTTTTGGGTGTACGTTAAATTGCAAAAATATTATGGTGGGATCTTGCTAAACTGAAGCCATCGAAAAAGGATGGTTCATTACCTAATGGTTTCTGTCATTTTCTTTATTAAATTACGCTGCTGTCCTCCAAGTTCTGCATCTATTAAGAGAATATTTTCAACATGTAGTTTTGTTTGGAAGAAGATCAAAAACTGCTTAGGTACTGGAAAAGGAAAAAAATTGGTAAAACTGTAGCGTTATTTTAAAACTGAGCGAAATGATTGGTAACTTATTCCATAGATTAGCACTGTAATACTTTTTGATTAAGTATTTTATTTGGTAAAAATCATTTAAGGGGGGTCCGGGACACAAAAATTTTCAAATTTCGCAAAAACATTTTATTTCATTAAAAAATTCTCTGTTTTTTCCTGTTTAAAATGACATTTAAATCATGTTTCTATCTGAATTAGAATATATATATATATATATATTAATTTTTTTCGTTTTGGTTTGTTTTCAAAATCTAGCTTTCAGACAATGGCTGTCACGGAAACGACTTCTTGTAAAAATGCGTTTTTCTTCATGATAGATTTTTTTCACCATTTCTTGTATTTAAATTCTTATAACTCGAGAACCGTTAAAGATAAAGGGTTCAAACTTGGAACATATCTTTTTCAATTGTTTTACTTTAATTTTGATTCAGCATATTTTTAAAAAATATTTACTTTTGAAAATATGATTTAAAAAAAAAAGCACCACTTTATTTTAAAATTTGTTCGTTAAATATTTTTAATCATTTTTATAAATTAATATTTTTAAAAATGCCGAATCAAAATTATAACTTATATATTTCTGTTTACTTAAATGAAAAAAAATTGAAATTCTATAAATAATATTTCGAGCTATAAGGATTTTAAATTACCCCGCTTTTTTAATAAATTTTAAATTAAAATTTTTTTTAAAAAAATCTGAGAAGTTTTATCATGTGATTTTTTTACAAATGATAAGGTTAACTATCGCAAAAAAATTCAGAATTTTAACTCAATAAATAAAAATTATTTTAAAATGTGTCCCGGACCCCCTTAAACTAATAAATTGACTTTACAAATAGTCCATTTTTGAATGCCAGATTCAAATTTACTATATAAAACTACGTTGCTATATTTTCACTAGAGCGAGTCATTATGCAGGCTACCGATTTTAATAGTTCTGCAATTTTGGAGTCTTTGGAAATTTTAACGCAAACAGGAAATTGTTGTAATGACGCATTATCATACCAAATTCCGCGTATCTGGTTTACTTTGCTTCATATTACAGGAGAGTTTAGTCTCCCAGAGTCCCAAAAGATTGAGCTTTCTCTACCTTTCCCTCTTTCATTAGTAATTGTTACCACTGCCTTCGGGGATCCTGAAAGGTGTTTCCGGTTATTGTGCACAAGTGAACGTCGAACGTTAGTGTTTTCTCCGTCAATTGTCTTCTCCTTTACAAGGATTAAGCTTAGCCGAAAGCGCTTGGAGTAGCTTTTTTTCATCTTAACATCTAGTGTTTCATCTAACATTTTAATTTTGGAAAAATTTGCATAGATTTTATCACACCTATTTAGTAATCCGTTTTGATGAAGCATTTTTTAATGTTTTCATGTCCTCATTTAAGCTAATTTAAAAAGTTTTTATTCCACAAATTTTCTGATACACTTTCCTATTATCTGTTGGCCACAAGAACATTTCTATTATCAATTCACTTATATTTTAATTGTAAAGATATTTATTAGACAGTTCTACTTTAATTTGATATACATTTTTATGGCAAAAGTAATTAAAAAGGGTACTTTTTCGGTTAGCCGGGCGATAATGTTATATATACATATATATGTATAGTATATATATACATATATATATGTGTATATATACAATATATGTATGTATATATATTATATATATATACACACACACACACACATATATATATACAGTAGCGCTCAAAAGTATTTTGACAAAGATAATAATTCACTTAATTGAAAAGAATAATAAAACACAAAAATCAATCATTTTTTTTATTTAACCAAATTCAATGTTTTAATTTTAATAAATTAACAATAAATATTAATAATATTAATAAAATTATATATATACTATATAGATATAGATATCCATATATATATATATTTATATCTGAAATTTGTCATGCCGTAACTCTCGAATTTTTTAACCGATTTGGATGAAATTTTTCATATGCATAGTACACACTAATCCCTCGACCGAGATCGTTGGTCAGCTTCATCCGCCATCTTGTTTCAAAATGGCGGCCACTTGAATTTTGTGAACACGTTTGGAAATTTTTAGGTTTCGTAACTTTCTCTTTAAAATGACCTATGTTGTTAACTTTCACAGTGTGACTTTTTAAAATATCTTTTAATGTTTCTAACATTCTGTTTAAAATGATATATAAGAGTTTGCATTTTGTGAAACGTAACATTTTGTATAAGTATACAGTGTTAGAAAACTTAAAAAAATTTCAAAAATTCCAATGGCCGCCATTTTGAAGTAAGATGGCGGATGAAGCTGGCCAACGAACTTGGTCGAGACATTAGTATGTACTATGCATAAGAAAAAATTCATCCAAATCGGTTCAAAAATTCGAGAGTTACAGCATGACAAAATTCAGATATAAATATATACATTAGGGTGGTCACAAGAAATCAATTTTCGAATTTTTTCGGGGGGACCCCCCAAAAAGTTGCCAATTGACTAGAAAATGAGATTGGCTAGGTTTAAGCTCATTTGGATAATATTAACCCGTGCCTCATTGAGGTTTAAGTTTGAAAAAAAACGTGATTTTTCGCAAAAAAATGCTGTTTTTCCTTCATGAAATGAACACAATTGAACCTAGAAACATAATGCAGGTCTCATTTTATAAAAAAAAGTTTTGCTTTGAAGAACCACACACCATTTTTTTTCTAAAAATGTATAGATTTAAAAATATGCGCATTTTTCAGGACCAGACTTCACCTGAATCCTAAAAATTGACTTTTTATGAAAAAGCGAAAAAAAAAATTTGTATCATTCCATTTCATCTGCTTTCCACCTTTTGTTTTTCTTTTTTTCGTTTTGTGAAGTCCAATAAAGTGTTTGATTAAAAAAAATTCCAAAGAAAAGGAAAAAAATCGAATTTTAAACTGAAAGAAATTTTTAAAAAAGGGGAGGGCAAAGGAAGTATAGAAACGAGAGCAAATAATGCTCAATTGCATTTTATTATTAAAGTTGTGTTACAAGAAAGGAGGCATAATAAAGAAAATAAATTATTTTCCCTTACAACTGTCACGTTAACCCTTTCCGGCACAGAAAAATTCTGTTCGTAAAAGGATGAAATGATTGTCTACCCCGGAATTTACAAAAGATATTTTTAGAAATTAAAATCACATTACTTTAACCTTTCATTGTAAAAGCAAAATTTTATTAAAATATTCTTCGTGCCGTTTGTAAGTTTGGAATTAAAATTAGGTGGTCCCGGCGTGGGACACTGTGCCGGAAAGGATTGAAGTGGTAATGGTTTAGATAAGGTGGCTTATGTTGACTTTTTTTTACCAAAGTATTATCTAAAAATGAAAATGCAATTTGATCCGAGTTAAGATACCAAAGACGGTTTGTCATTTTAGCAAGTGCTTTGTCTGTAACCTATTTATCAAATTTTCTGTAGTGAACAAGTGATTTTATTATTTGCAGGTCTTGAATTGGGGGCTAAAGTGGCAGTGGAAGTATTGAAGCACGCTTTTGCATAAATATTGATTAAAAATAAGAAAAGATCTCTGATACCTTCCTTTTCTAAATTTGTTATTGAAAGATGATCCCTGAAACAATATATTTTAAGAGAATGAATGGCCTGTACCTCCATCCATCTGACATGATTAAAAGTACCAGGTGCTTTGCAAAAAAGGCTTTTGCAGGAAGGAGTTCTATAAAAATTAAACAAAGTTGGATAAACTCTTTATAATCATCCCTGAGATGTTAATTTTTAAGAATTCCTGTAAGAAAATTTGAAATTTCTTCTGAATTAACTATTTATACCTAGTATTTGATCTTCAGTAACATTTGTATACTTACTCTGGTTTAATTTTGACCACCCAATCAGAATTGTTTTTTTTTTAAATATCTGGCTGAGGGGCAGTGATTGTATTGTGCCCATTTTACAATCAAGAACAGCTTTCTAAATTATGCTGGCGGCATGGTAAATACAGAAGACTTTTCCTTTAGCAATTGATATAGAAAAATGCAGGTTAACTCTGAGGCGACCTGTGTTTACTGCAGTTGTATAAAAAAATATTGCCTGGATTTTACCAACTTCCTCCCACTTTTCAACTCCTGAAAATACAGCTTTCGCCTGAATTATTCCGATACTATTTTCAAGTTGAGGAACTCGTAGTAACTGTTCTTTATCCCCACAACTAATTAAAACTTTTATCCACTCTACATTTTCTTTATTCAAAAAATGGTGAAGCAGTTTTCCACCCCAGTGAACAACAGTTCTCTCTAAACGGGAATTTTAAAATCTGTTTTGGATGAGCTCAGTTTTTTGTTTACGAAACAGTTATTTGCAGAGTCGATGTCTGTGGTTAGCTAGTGGATGTATTCTAAGTTTAGCAGCTTCTCTGGCATTCAGTTCATTTTGCGAATATTATAAAATAAAATACATAAAACTTGACAATTACTTAGCTGCTTACTGTCGATGATTTGATGAGACATGTGGCCAATTTAAAAAATCTTACATTTCTGCCATCCTATCAAGAGGGGGAAGGGGTTTTACGGAATGTTTCGTCAATTCTAAAAATAGATAACCATAACAGATAACAAAAACAGTCTTGTAATAAAAAGAGAAATTCAGAGGTTCAACTGCAACACAAATCGAGAAGCTCTTTCTTACTACACAGAACTAGATAACTAATAATCAATTATAATTCGTGAAATATTTTTAAAGTTACAAAAATTGTTCACTTATTTTTGCCTATTAATAAAAATGATACAAAAAAATTATCAAAAGTAATAAAATTTTTAATTTGTCATTTTTTACCCATGTTTCAAAAATGCAGAGTTTGAGGGTATGGTTCACTAAATGTCCTGAAAAATACTAAATGTTCATTAAATATAAGTTTTCATGAGATTAAAAGTTCAAGGCAACAACAGTTTCTATGAAATAAAACAAGAATCAGGTTTCTAAGACAAATATTTCAAATTTTCAAGAATTCAACCTCGATGAGGCACGGGTTAATATTATTTATTTGAGCTGAAACTTTGCCAATGTCATTTTCTAACTAATTGGCAACTTTTAGGAGGGTCCCCCCGAAGAAAACGTTAAAAAATTTTTCCCCATGTTGCTTGTGACCACCCTAATATACATATATATGGATATATCTCTATAAATATATATAGTATATATATAATTTTATTAATATTTATTGTTAATTTATTAAAATTAAAACATTGAATATGGTTAAATAAAATAAATGATTGATTTTTGTATTTTATTATTCTTTTCAATTAAGTGAAATATTAGCTTTGTCAAAATACTTTTGAGCGCTACTGTATATACATATATATATGTGTATATATACAATATATGTATATATATGTATGTATAGTATATATATATATATATATATATAACATTGGCGCCCAGCTAACCGAAAAGTACCTTACAAAAATGACGAATTACTAATACATTTAGTTCTAAGAACAGTTTTTATAAAATACAAAAAACGGTTTAGTAAAGGTCGGCTTATTTAAAACACAAGTGGACCTTTTTAAAGTGCTTTTTAACCAGAAAAGTCAGCCGGTTAAAAGTCGGTCGGTTTTAGCAGATCTGGCTAAAACCGGCAGCCCTGTCACAGGTATAACAACTTCTTTAATACATAGTCGAAAATGGATATTAAAACAATCTAATCAAGTGTAACATTAACTGCATGTTTCACAAATGATTATTATGTCTCGTGAATACGGTAATGTCTTTTCAATTTGTCCTTTCTAGAAAATCCTTTATTACAAACTTCGCAAGAAAAAGGTTTTTCTTTCATATGAGATCGAAGATGGTCCTTCAATCTACAACGTAGGGAAAATCTTTTAAAGCATATTTCACAAGAATAAGGTTTTTCGTCCGTGTGACATAAAAGATGTTTCTTCAATCCAGGATGTGTGGAAAATCCTTTAAAGCATATTTCACAAGTAAACGGTTTTTCATTCGTATGAGTTCCTAAGTGGTTCTTCAAAGTTGAATTATGAGTAAAAGCTTTTCTACATATGTCACAGGAATACTTTTTTTCTTTCGTATGAATTCGAATGTGGCACTTTAAATTAGAACTGGTAGTAAATCCTTTTCCACATATCTCACAAGAAAATGGCTTTTCTTTCGTGTGACATAGAAGATGGCTCCTCAATTGATCATTTCGAGAAAATCCTTTCTTACATATTTCACAAATAAAAGGTTTTTCATTCGTATGAGTTTGAAAGTGCTTCTTCAAAAGTGAATTATGAGTAAATGCTTTTCTACATATTTCACAAGTATAAGGTTTCTCTTCTGTGTGAGACCGAATGTGGTACTTCAAATGAGAACTATTAATAAATGCCTTAAAACAAATTTCACAAGTATAAGGTTTTTCTTTCGTGTGAGTTCGAATGTGGAACTTCAAATCAGAACTAAGAGCATATCCTTTGAAACATACTTCACAAGTATAAGGTTTTTCTTTCGTATGAGATAGGAGATGCACTTTCAATTGTTGCCTGTAAGTAAATCTTTTTTCACATATGTCGCAAGTAAATGGTTTTTCTTTTGTGTGTGTGAGCAAATGTATCATTAATTTGCTTTTAAATAAAAATGTTTTGTTGCATATCTCACATATATGAGACTTTTTATTGGTAAGAGTACTTTTATGTACCATGGAAATTGGATTAGAAAAAACTTCATCAGTTGCTTTAAATAAAGAAAGCTCCGTATGGGAATGCCGATGATGCTCAATCAATGTACTTTGAACAGATAATGCCGCGGTACTCTCTTCGCTTGAGCAAGGTTTTATGTCTGAAGGAGCAGAAGTCATTGATAACAACCTGCAATAATGAAAAATAGAATTGTTTACGAATCTTTATATTTTTTTTCTTTACAATGTTAAAAAACACTAACAAGTAGAGGACACGAGGTTGGAGGCACATAATCCAGCGGCCCATTTGTACAATGATAGAGTGTAGTTAGCAGAAAATATATCACAAGGATAAAGCGCAATATGCAAAGGGATATTAAAAAAACAAGCCCCAAAGTCAACCAATTTTGACGCTTTAGTACATAATCGGATAAATTACGCACATTTGTGAGCGGGCGGATGGTACAGTTGGCAAAGAGCCAGGCTTTTAAATTTTCGCTTTCGGAACTTTGAGGATTCCATACGTCGACAAGGCTTTTTCTTTTTTTTTCTTTCCCACAGACAAGTTAATGATTAATTATTTTCGAACTACAGTGTATATTTACATATATATTTATATATATATAATTTAAATTTAAGCTAAATATAAAAAAATATGCTTCTTTGCGCACATATTATATACTCACTTATTTACACAAAAATTGCAATTTTTTTGGCAGTTTTATGGATCTAATGTAATGTAAAAAAAAAGAAAAATACATAATTTGAATTCCTCAAACGGCAAAATCTTTATTTCATTCGCATTTATTCATAATTTTTTACACGAAAAAATCTCTATACTTCCCAGTGAAATCAATTAAAATGTGCTGCATACAATTAAAATATGTATTCTAAATTCATCTTTTCTAATACTTAACATTTTAAAAATGTTACAAATTTTCGGGTTTTTTTTTTAATTTTGAAAAATATTTTTTTTTTATCTCGGGATCTTTATCTCTGGGAAACAGAACAACTGTTTTCGACTATAAAAAATCTTTTCACGGGCATTAATATTTATTAATTACGTAGATTCACAGGTGGTCTTTAGCAAAACATGTTTCGTAATTAAAATGAAAAAACATGTCTAGTGAAGAAGTTTCTAAATTTACAAATACTGAAGAATGTATTTCAGAAGCCTCAAATCATGGCGGAAGAAAAGGCTTGTAGAGTATCGAACCTGCGCTTTACCCTTGTAATATGTTTATTTACTAAATATGCTCTATCATTACACAAAGGGTCGGCGGATTCTGTGTCCTCTCCTTGTAAGAATAAACTTAAAAAAAAAATTCAGAAACCATTTCTCTAAGTGGCCATCCCTTCTTGTTTTAAATTTTGAATCAGAGATCTGCCCCGGTCAATATAAAAACTAAAAGCTTGGGCTATAACTCATCCAAGTTATTTATTTTTTTCCACTTTATGTTCTGATCTAGCACATGCAAAACCCGAATAAAAACCCAGGCCTTAAACAATTTCTACCAAAAATGTTGACATTATCCTACAATTAAACTCTGTTAAAAGTATATTGAACTAGCTAAAGTATCCGGCGTTGCCGGGAATTTTAAGAATGTTTGTTTTGAAAAATCAATTTCAAAATTAAACATACAGTATAAAACAAACAATAAAAAAAGCACTAAAGCCATCTTTATTTCAATTATTCACTAAGAATGAGCTCTAGGGACATAAAGCTTTTGGAAATTCTAATATACACGCATACACACACGTATATATATGGAATAGATTTTAAAATGGCGAAAACAAATTCAGAGAACCTCAAAATGTTAAAATATGCCAATGTTGCTATAATCGGGTTTTTATCATGTTTCAATACGTTTTTCCAAGCTCATATGGCGTTATATATTCACTTGCTGAAATGAATTATATTTCTAATACGACGAAATATTCACTTTTTTGTAAATTCGTTAAACTATTTATTTCATTTTCATTTTTTACGAGGAAATCTTGCAATAGAAAAGTAATTGTTGTGGTAAGAATTTTATTGTAGATTTTTAATTGTTGGCAACTGCTATAACGAAAAATGTTTGAATTTGACAGGAAATTGCTGTTAAATGGGTGGTTTTTTTATTAATTAAAAATTAACTATAAATTATTTCGCTTCCTGATTACTTAGATGCTTCGACCGTGTTTTAATACACATGTACGTAACATTTCACAATTCTGTGGATTTCCAAAATGTAGATTTGTATAGAATTACAGATAGACAAATTTTCATTCTTATATATTAGATAATCACTTAATTAATTAAATCACTTAATTAAATAATAAATATATTAATCCTTATATAAATTGATTTTATCAATCTAAATAGGAAATGTAAACATAAAGAAAGCATTTAAAAACTACTGCTATTAATACAATACAGGATGTCCACTCTCAATGGTGTCCAATGGCTAAACCGTTAGTCATAGACGACATATAGTTCCAATTACAAAAATGTTTTAAATGAGGAAAAAAATCATTTTAACAGTTATTACAGTTGTTTTATTTTACCCTGAATACTGCTATCATACAATGAAACATAAAAAACCTCACAGCAAAATTCACTGGTAAGTTTTAGCGGTAAGGAAAAATCTTAGAAATTGATAACTATGCAGTAACGTAATACTGCAGCAAAATTAATAAATAATTAAATAAATAAATGAAAACTGCAGCAAAATTAACATTCAACAAACAAAACACTATCAAGAGTTTTTTTAAATAAACAATTTCATTCCCCGTTTTACTTAAAAGTAACGGAAATGTACATCAAAGAAATATTACTAGTACCATAAAAATGAATGAATTAAGTGGAAATTTATATTTCATCTCCTTAGTTGGTGACGATGTGTTAATCCGGTTTATCCGAGTTTATTGCTTATCTGAGGTGAGCTTGGTCCATATTAACTCGGACAATCGAGAATCAACTGTATTACTATTGTTATAATTAAATTATTGATAAAGAACACAACGCGAGTTAATTTATTACTTTAGGGAAAAAATTATGAATTTTTAAATACATATTTGTTTAGCTTAGAGATTTAAGTTTTTTTGTGCAGTATGTGTTATATAAAATTTAATATTGGGCCTTTATACTCTTTAAATGAACAAAAACGCCGTAACAGTGATAACACTGTTTAAGAAACATAATCCTTACCTTATTTAATCTCAGAATTTTGCGATAAATTAACATTAAAATTAGGCAACGATATCTATCTATTTGGAAAGTGTGATAACTAAAAAGTGGAATAGTTGACAGCTAAGTATATGCAGATAGATATATTAAAGAAAAATAAAAAAAATAATTCTATAATTTTTGTCAATAACGTAGGAAATATGAATATAGAATGAATATAGCGCGCTACAGTTGTTAGTACTGTAGAATATTAGGGTTTCGGTACTTTTTTTGTTAGAAATTAAGCCATGCCGTAAACTAACTATGGTTCAATGCAATAGCCACTTTATATTCCAGATAGTAATCCGTGCGATTTCATCTTTTGGGTCATATGAAAGGTTGTGTTAACAAGAAGACGTAGGACTTTAAATAATCTCAAGAATGCCATAATGGACTCATTTTCAAGCATAAATGATGTACTGCACATTTAAAATATAAATGGATTTTCTTCCACATGGCTATTTAGATGAGATTTCATCGCATCTTTTCTAGAAAACACTTTACTGAAAAATTCACTGATGTACAGAATGTTTTATAAATCAAGGGAATTTTTAGAACGTAAGTTAACCTTATTTAAACTATATAATGCAGCGAAATCATTTCGAAAGATGAACACAAGTAAAAGGGTTTCCTTGAGAAAAACTATGAGAATGTTTTCTCAGTTAGCAACTTTCTAAAAAAATCCATTATTTCAAATCTCATAAATGAGAGTTTTCGTTTTCTTGATTTCGAAGTGTAATTTCAAAATGTAGCTTTGAAGATAACTCTTATTACCAATACTGCAAAACAAGTCTTTCGTTCATGTAAATTCGGGTGCAAAAATTTCAACTCTTAACTACGGGGAAATCATTTAACCTCTTCATGACGTCACGTATATATGAGGCTGAAGGCGCTCAAAATCCTCCATAATTCGCACCAGTTATTTTAAATTGTAAACTTTGCATTTTTCAATCAGAGGAATTATGAAATTCCATCAGGGAAAAACTTCTATTTAAAAAAAAACATTGATAAAAGTTTAAAAAAAATTGTAATAAATGATCGTCGCGAACGGATTAAACGTTTCTCAAGCGTTCAGTTTTTTGTTCTTACGGATATCAAACATAGCTTCAAAAGAGTCCTTTGAGACAATCCTTTTCCACATAACCTACAAATAAACGTGTTTTTTAGTGAGTGAGTGGATGCTGGTATACTTCATTAACGTGACCTTTCTAGAAAATTTCACATATAAACAAGTTTTCGTTTAATTATCTTGTTAAATACTTTAAAAAATTTTAATTTTTAGTTAAGCACAAAAGTAAGGCTATTCCTTTGTATGAGGAAGAATATATGTCTTCAAACTCCACAAAGTAACACATTTTTTGTTATATATCTCACAAGTATTATCAACTTCTTTAATACATAGTCGAAATTGGATATAAAAGTAATCTAATTGAGAATAATAATTTCTGCATGTTTCACAAATGATTTTTATGACTCGTGAGTAAGGTAATATATTTCCAGACTGTCCTTTCTAGATTATCCTTTATTAAAATTTTCACTAGAATAACGTTTTTATTTCGTGTGGCATAGAAGATGATTCTTCAATCCAGGACGTAGGGAAAATCTTTTAAAGCATATTTCACAAGTAAAAGGTTTCTCATTCGTATGAGATCAAAAGTGATCCTTCAAAGTTGAATTATGAGCAAATGCTTTTCTACATATTTCACAAGAATAATTTTTTTTCTTTCGTATGAGTTCGAAAGTGGCTCTTTAAATTAGAACTATTGGTAAATCCTTTTTCACATATTTCGCAAATAAAAGGTTTTTCTTTCGTATGAGATTGAAGGTGAACCTTCAAACTTGAATGATGAGTAAAACTTCTTGCACATATTTCACAAGTAAAAGGTTTTTCATTCGTATGAGTTCGAAAGTGGCTCTTTAAATTAGAACTATTAGTAAATCCTTTTTCACATATTTCGCAAATAAAAGGTTTTCCTTTCGTATGAGATTGAAAGTGAACCTTTAAACTTGAATGATGAGTAAAACTTCTTGCACATATTTCACAAGTAAAAGGTTTTTCATTCGTATGAGTTCGAAAGTGAGTCTTCAAAGCTGAATTATGAGTAAATGCTTTTCTACATATTTCACAAGTATAAGGTTTTTCTTTCGTATGTGATCGAATGTGGACCATCAAATTAGAACTATTAGTAAATCCTTTTAAACAAATTTCACAAGTATAAGGTTTTTCTTTCGTGTGAGTCCGAATGTGAATCTTCAAATCATAACTATTGTTAAATCCTTTTAAACATACTTCACAAGTATAAGATTTTTCTTTCGTATGCGAAAGTAGGTGGACCTTCAAATGTGCATTTCTAAAAAATGCTTTTCCACACATTTCACAAATAAAAGTTCTTTCTGTGGTGCGACTTCGAATGTGGACCTTCAAATCAGAACTATTAGCAAATCTTTTTAAACATACTTCGCAAGTATAAGGTTTTCCTTCCGTATGAGATCGGAGATGACAATTCAATTGTGAACTTTTAGCAACACTTTTTCCACATATGTCGCAAATAAATGATTCTTCTTTTGTGTGAGTGAGCAAATGTATCATTAATTTGCTTTTAAATAAAAATGTTTTATTGCATTGCTTACAAATATGAGGCTTTTTACTGGTAAAAATAGTTTTATCTACCTTGCAAACTGAACTAGAAAATATTTCCTCACTTGCTTTACATAAAGAAGGATCATTTTCCGTATGGGGATTCTGATTATGCTCATGTTCAATCAAAGTACTTAGAACAGATAGTTCCGTGCTATTTTCTTCGCTTGAGCAAGATTTCATGTCTGAAGGAGCAGAATTCATTGATAACCACCTGCAATAATGAGAAATAAAATTGTTTACGATTCGTTACCTTTTTCTCTCTAAAACGTTAAAGAAACTCTAAGATTTAATTAAAAAAAAAAAATCAGAAACTATTTCCCTAAATGGTCATCCCTTCCTGTTTTCCATTTTAAATCTAAGATCGATACGAAAACTAAAAGCTCTTGCTAAAACCTCACCAGACTTGTTTATTTTTTTCGACTTCATGTCCTGATCTAGCACATAAAAAAAAAGCAGGCCTAAAACAGTTTCTACCAAAAATGGTAATATTTCTTAACCGACATTATCCTACAATTAAACTACGTTTTAAAAGTATACTAAATGCATATCTGTGCAAAAATTTTAAGGTTCCGCATTTTTCTGATTATATATTCGTAACTCATGGAATATAAATAACATTATATTAATGGTAGCATAAATCAGCGGTATTTTTTAACAACACTATAAGTAAATAGTTTTATATAACACATTTTAAATGTATCACTAAATATTCATGTGAAAATACTTTTATTTTCGAAAGGAGATATTATTTGCGCTGTCTTAGAATTGGCAACAATAGTTAATAAAATCGTATAGAAATATGAAATAAATGTCTCGTATAAATATATTTTTAAACTACTTGGCAATATTATTATTTGGCCGCTTTAAATATGACGTAATTTCTCTCATTTACTGCTTTAACGCATATTAGCGAACTTATTTTTTTAAACTTTTCTTTCTCTTTTTAATATTTATGTGAAATTACTTTTATTAGAACGGAAATATTATTCTCTCAGTGTCTCAGAATTCACAACAATACTTAATTAGTCGGATTTACCAATACCAAAACTTTCTTCCATCTCATATATGTTAATACTTCAAAATTCGCTATCACACTGCCAAAACTACATGGTAATCTATGTCCATCATGAGGATTCTGAAGATATGAAATACCGTGCATTAGTTCTTGAGATATGACTACCGCTGAAATCGTGTAAATCTAGCAAAATGCAGCTTAGCAGCGCCACCTATTGGATGCTTTATACCAAAACCACCAAGCAACAACTTATGTCAACGTCTAACTGAATCTAAAGTTTGGAGAAAAGCAGTGTATTAGTTTTTGAGATAAAGCTATTGCAAAAAACGTGAAAATTCCACCGTTCCAGCGTCACCTATTGGGCGATTAACAATAAAACCTAATCCGCAACAACCCGTGTCAACATCTAACTAAATCTGAATTTAGATGAAAATTCGTGCCTTAGTTCTTGAGATAGAACTATTGCGGGAATCGTGAAAATGCAGCACAGCAGCGCCACCTGTAGGTCTATTTGCACCAACACGTAATCAGCACAAAGTCATATCAAGTACTAAGGGAATCTTAAGTTTGATGAAATTCCGTGCATTAGTTCTTGAGATAGAGCTATTGCGGAAATCGTGTAAATCCTGCAAAATACAGCATAGCAACCCCACCTGTTGAGCAATTTACACCAAAATGTATAAAACGTCAAGAACTAACTGAATCTGAAGTTTGATGAAAATCAGTTCTGGAGATTGGGCTATTGTAGAAATCGTGAAAAATGCTGCATAACAGCGCCACCTGTTGAGCGACATACACCAAAAACTAATCAGCACCAATTTATATCAGGGACTAACTGAATATACATTTTTATTAAATTCTGTTCATTTGTTCTTGAGATAGAGCGCCCAGAAAATTTGTGTCACACACACAGACAGACATTTTTTGAAAACATGTTTTTCGGGTTCTCTGATTATTATTTGACCATTTTAAATACGACATATCTCCGATTTACTGCTTTTAAAAAACATTAATGAATTTACTATTTTAAAGTTTTCTTCCTCTTTTATCAGTGACCCGGAGCTGAACAATTTTTGATGCTCCAGCTCCAGCTCCGCTCCTAGATAAAATACTGTGGCTTCGGCTCCGGCTCCCACTCCAACTCGGCTTCGACTTTGCGCTTTTCAGTTGCAGATTTTAATTTACACATTTAAGTTTTTGCCCCCAAATTCTTTCTTCCTTTACCTTCATTAAAGATCTAACAAAATGCGTTTGTCTTCTCATCAAACTTGAAATGCTTGTTCAGAAAATATGACATCTTTTAGGTTTTACTTTTAAAATAAAAAGTTTGGTGGAATTTTAAACACAAAAATCTTAAATTTCTTCTACACTTTTCAAACAACCAAAATTGTACAACTACACATGTAAACAACAGGTGGCCATCTTTTTTTTCAGATAGTGTTGTCACTTAGCTCAAGTAGAAAGTAAAAGTAAAGTAGTGTTACCATGTTTTGAGAAGTTTTCCATCTCTAATTTTTAAAACAAAACCATAAAAAATGATATAAGTAAAATACTGAATAATGATGTAATTAAAATATTTTAAGCCTGGAAATCTAAAAGACTGAAAAAAAAAGATTTAAAAGAATATTAAAAACTAAATGAGCCCTGGAGTAGGGGCGGATCCAGATAATCGTGTTTTTTTTTTTTTTGGGGGGGGGGGGGGGGAGACCGAGAGACATGTAATCAACGTAGTCATATTTCAGTTGCTCAAATCATTCCTTGCAGTTAATTATTAAATGAATATGAAATAATTAATGCGATTTGAAACTATTACGGACTCTCGATTATCCGACATCCGAAACACTCAGTTATCTAACACTCTTATTATGCAATTTCGTCAAAGAAGCGCGGAAAAACTTGAATTTCGCCAAAAAATCGGGCATTTCGTCAAAGGATCACAAAAAACACGAATTTCATCTAAGGACCACGAAAAAAGCGCGAATTTCGTCAAAGGATCGCAGGAAAAACGCGAATTTCCTCAAAGGATAGCAGAAATAAAGACGAATTTCGTCAAAGGGTCGCAGAAAAATACGTGAATTTCGTCAAAGGATCGCAGAAATAAACGCGAATTTCATCAAAGGGTCGCAGAAAAAATGCGAATTTAGTCAAAGGATCGCAGAAAAAAACGCGAATTTCGCCAAAGGATCGAAGAAAAAAATGCTAAATTCGCCGAAGAATCGCAGAAAAACGCCAATTTCGCCAAACAATTGCAGAAAAAACGCTAATTTCACGAAAGAATCGCGCAAAAAAAACGCTAATTTCGCGAAAGAATCACACAAAAACTGCGAATTTCGTCAATAGATCTCGGAAAAAATGCGAATTTCGTCAAAGACTAGCGAAAAAATACGCAAATTTCGTCAAAGGGCTGCAGAAAAAACGCACAATTAGCATCAGGAGGAGATTCCCCTAGGCGCGCATCCACAGGGGGATCAACCGGGGCGGTTGCTCCCCCCCCCCCAAGATATAAATCCAACGCTTTTAACGGCAGTTTTCGCGGAACAGACAGACAAGTAAACGAAACCCAAACACTTTTCGGGTGTCAATGGTAAACCTCACTGACATTTCGGCAATTAGTGAACAAAATATGATTATGTCCTGTCAAAAGGCATATGGCGCCATAATTTTTGACAACTAATGGGTTGAGGTGGGGGACGATGCCACTTCGTGTACCTTTTGTTGAATCTCTACAACAGAAATTGACAACGTTATGCGGTTCCCTTTAAATTGTTGAAACTTTTTCGTCCTTTCAAAGAAGCTGCAATTCTAATTTTTGTATAACGATATTTTTGAGGAGTGCTTTATTGTTTGAGAAAAGAATGGGATTCGTAGCAATTTCCAAAGAAAGAAAGAAATAAGAATAAGGAAGGTCCTTTCAGAAATTCAAGCATGTTAATGTTTTCTGAAGAAAACCGCTAATGTGTAAAAAATGTACTGTTATTGCCACCCACATTGGTAAATTTCAAGGGGTATTTGATGAATGAACAAAAAATATTATGACCTAATCCTAGTCAGTTAAATTTAAAATGCGTATGGTGTGTTGATTTCTCAAAAACCAACTTGGTAAATTTGTTCTGTTCGTCCCTTTTTTGCCCCGATCGAACCCCCCCACACACACCCCATGGACGCGCACCCAGGGGAATCTAATTGTGGGGCCTAATTGTGCGTTTTCCGCGCCTTTGACAAAATTCGCGTTTTTCAGCGATTCTTTGACGAAATTCACGTATTCTTTTCGTGATTCTTTGAAGAAATTCGCATTTTTTCAGAGATCTGTTGACGAAATTCGCGTTTTTTCACGATCCTTTGGCGAAATTCGCATTTTCGCGATCCTTTGACGAAATTCGAGTTTCTTTTCAGATCCTTTGACCTGCGAACGATTGACAAAATTGATTTTTTTCGGCGACCATTTGTCGAAATTCGCGACAATCGGTGGATTTATATTTTTTTTTTTTGGGGGGGGGTGATCGCACCCCCCCCCCCCCCGTGGATCCGCGCCTGCCCTGGAGCAGGGGTAAATTTAGAGCTCAAGCTCCGGCTCTAGCTCCAGGAAAAACACAGTTCCGGAGAGCTCCGGCTCCGGGCTTCAGCTCCAGCTCCGGGTCTCTGCTTTTAATAGCCAAACATAAATGCAATTTTTATGACGTAATTTTCAATATTTTCCTGCTTTTAACATGTAATCATTGAATTCTAATTTTAAAGTTTTTTCTGTTTGTAATAGTTACGTACAAATAAATTTTTAATTGAAAGGAAATATTATTTTTTGCGCTGTTTTTACAACTGGCAACAATTTAAAAAAATAACCTTTTCTAAAATATGAAAAAATATGTCTTGAAATGATGAAAATTTGAATTAAAAAAATACGCTCAAAAAATTAGTCAAATTAAAAAAATAAATGGAGTCTGCACACCGCAAGTTTGTAATATATATATCAATAGAAAAAAAAAATTATTGAATTCCTATGTATAATTTTTGCTCCAATAAAACTTTTTTTAATGGAACGATTTTAGCCTACTTTAACATTAAATAACTCTTAAAATAATTTTTCGATTTAAAAACTGCCGGCTTAAGCGTGTTTATCAAACATTTCTGTATAATACTACCAATTTTCATATATTTGAACACAGTAGTTTTCTTAATATTAGCTAAGAAAGATCTCGGTTACAAAAAATTCATTTACGGCAGCGGCGACAACGATAGTAACCTCTTTTTAGAATAGAGATATTCTTGGTCTCAGTTGACCAGATGTCCCAGATTTATGGGGGCGGTGCTCATTTTGAAAACATTTGACTCAGTTTTGGGAAATTGAAATGAGAACACATTCATTGAAATTGGAATAAGCTGGTTAGATAATAAATCCCATATTCAAATTAGCTATCCCGTCACTGAAAGATAAAGTTTAGAAATCTGCTGGTCACCTTATCTTAGACCAGGGGTGTAGTGGAGGGTATAGGCAGGTATACGCCGTATACCTTCTGGATTTTCTTAAGAAGCTCTGTATACCCTCTATTTCTCAAATAAAGTTATTACGTATACCCAAGGCGTGACGTTCATGACTTTAGCGTATACCCTCTGGTTTTATTACGATTACAACACTGTCTTAGACAACTAATCTTTAGCTCTTGTTTTCAAATCCAAATAAATATATAGACATATTTTGTGTCAGGAATTTCTTTTTTTTAAATAAATGAAATCAAATGAATACTTATTAGAAACAACACACGTTATTTAATAAATTTTCTAGTTGAGAAAAATCGTTATCATTTTTGATCCAAACAAATTTTTTTAAACTTTTTTTTTTACAACAATATAGTCTGTTATTTATTTATTTTTTTGTCTGTTACCTTTTTATGAAAATAAAAAGTTATTATTAAGAAAATTATATAGAATCATTTTATTCCAAAATATTTAATA
Organism: Maratus speciosus; assembly: GCA_963932465.1. Lineage (NCBI taxonomy): Eukaryota > Metazoa > Arthropoda > Arachnida > Araneae > Salticidae > Maratus > Maratus speciosus. The sequence continues at coordinate 39,633,099 of OZ010799.1, forward strand.
TCCCAACGTTCAGCATTCCTATTCTTCTGCCATATAATTCGTTGTTAGAGAAACCAGCTTCTAAATTATAATACTTGCCACATTTACAAGGAATCAATGGGGAAGCCCTTACGAAAATAGTTCATAGAGCTGTATAGAACTCTATAGAATTCTTTACGAGTTTGATAGAATAGCCTTTCTATGGAATACTGTTTCTATAGAGCTTTGAAGAGTTTGATAGAATTCTTTTTATAAAGAAAATGTTTCTATAGATTTCGTTAAAAATTTCTATAGAACATTTTTTCTATAGAGTACTATAAAATTTATAGAAGTTCTAGAGAATAATAATTCTATAGATTTTTTTAAAATAAAAAAACATATGTTTTGGTCTTTTAAAATTTATGTGTACTATAATACATACATATATGTTAAAAAAATAATAATCGATTTTGTGATACATCAGTTAAAAATAATAGTACTCCATAGATTTAATATGATTATAATTTAATTAATAATTCTAATACATTGTGATTCGATTGTTAATGTAATAATATATCAGTCGAACTATACTGATTTAAATTCGGGTTAATTAATATGTTTCTTTATAATTGATTAATTCGTCGATTAATTTTATAATCATTTATTAATTTGCTGTTAATTTTATAAAAACATTCATCTAATTTAATAAATTTTATTCATTAAAGGTAATTAAACTTTATTCATTAATTTTAATTTTTTTTCAAATATTTTAATCTGAAGTATAAAAAGATTTAAACAAATACGTTTCAAATTTAACAAATAATAATTTATTAGACTTTTAAATATTTTTTTCAAGTCTATATTAAAATAAGAGTTATACTTAGCACCCCACGTCCGATGCCATCAGATTTATTAATTTTAACAGAAATCTGAAATGAATATCTTATCACGATTTAAGCTGTGAAGCTCATTTGAAACTATTTATTCATTCATTTACTTATTTATTTGTTGATGATTTGAGTGGTGCTTTTTTATTTACTGTTTCAAATGAGATTAGTAATATTAGAAGAAATTTTAAAATAAAATTTTCTGTGTGTTTCAAGAATACATAAACAGCATTATCTCAAATTCATCGACTTTTCCAGAATATATATTTATCCAATACCCGCCGGATGTTTTTCGTGTAATGTTCTCTTCTAATCATTTTAAATTGCTGATTCTGTAAAGATTTTAATTCTAATTTAATTTTATGTCGTTCCTATATACAAACTTGATACATAATTGCAACATCCTCATGTGTATTCTTTCGCCTGTATACATATATACGAAATAAAATAACGGTACAAAATTTTCAGTGTCACTTTGTTTAAATTGTTCAATACATTATTTGAAGAAATAAGTTTTAAAGCCTTTTAGCAAGCATTTTCATGCGTGTATCCTTGGAAAACTCCAAAATTTCATAAAATTCAAAGTATCATTACTGAGTAAGTTTGGTTGTTACACAAAAACTTTTGACAAATTTGAGAGATATAACTCAATTAATGAGAACAATAAGTAATGTGGCTTTAAAAAACCAATAATAAAGTGTTTGAACTTGAAAAAAAGGCCAAATATTTTTATTATTGTTCATAAATACTGATCACCAATAGCTGCAGATATCATATCAATGTTTAGTTGGTAATCAAATAACTCGGAAAGAACGTCCAAAAGGGTCCAATTGCAATTGGACCACAATTAAGAAAATTAGGATTGGGGGGGGGGGGGGAAGGTGGGAAGGGGAATGGTGACGATCTGGAAAAGTAGTAACATAAACTAGTAATAACTTAATAAATTAGTAACTCAAATAATTTGGCTCTTAAACTAAAAATGTAACAATTTAACCTGGAAAGAAAAAGGCTCTTATACGAAATTTGGCAGCAGCGTGCCCACATCAGCCTCCCCCCTCCCCCCCGGTTTCCACTCTTTATACTTAACCAATGACCCTCCAAATGTCTTCAAGGAAGCGCCTTATAGAAATAAATCGGTATACCAAATTTGAAGCAAATTGGATAGAAAAACCCATTTATCGAAATTAAGGGGGGTATTAGCCCCCTGTTCCCTCCGTTTATATTTAACCAATGAACTTCCAAATCTAATTAGGGAAGCGCCTTATCAGAATAAACTGCTATACCAAATTTGAAGCAAATCGGATAGAAAAACCCATCTATCTAAATTAGGGAGGGTATTATCCCCTCGTCCCCACCCTCCCTTTAGACTATAAAAATGAACCTTCAAATCTAATCAGAGAAAATCGTTATCAAAATTAACCGGTATACCAAAATTTGAAGAAAATCTGATAATTCTGCATGAAAAACCCATTTATCTAAGTTAAAGGGGGGTATTAGCCCCCGTTCCCCCCTTTATACTTAACCAATGAACCCCCAAAACTAATCAGGGAAGCGCCTTATCAGAATGAACCTAGAAGAAAAAATTGAAGCAAATCGGGTATTTTTATCAAGGGTTATCGCGTTGCGTACGTACATACATACACACATACAAAAGCGACGGGCACATTAGCTCTCAGGCTTTGATAGCCTGTGAGCTAAAAAATGCCAAGAGCGTGTAACTATTGGGGGGGGGGGGCAGAAAATAAAAGAGGACATTAAATGCTTTCCAACAATATGTTACACGAGATGGTTTGGAGAAAACAATAAATATGCCCGTCTCAAATGGTGGGAGAGGCGACCTCAAATGTATCTTTGGTCAAGGTTTCAAAATGTGGATTTATAATAAAATAGAATGAGAATTGGGCATTTTAAAAATAGCATGCATATTCTGAACGGCCTGTAAATTAAGATTGTCGAGGAAGGGGGGGGGGGGAGGAAAAGCATTAGAAGGGACGAACTTGAAAAATACAACATAATAAGCTAGTAACCTGAATAACTAGGCTTCTAAACAAAAGTATAATGATTTAACCTAGTTTTGAATTCAGGGGGTGACCCGGGGGAACATTGTAATGTCCCTCCCGAAAGTTTTGAGATTTTATGCTTTTTAATGGACAAATGTGCATCCCCCCTTACGGAACTCTAAAATCTCCCTTCCCCCAACCCGACCGGAGCAGTCAAGAAACCACTCCCGCCATTCAACACTGAACCTAGAAAGAGAAAAAGAAAAAAGAAAAGTGCCCAGCTAAACTGATGGCATTGAGCTCACAGGCTATTCACACTAATTGTATATTATACTCTTATTTTAAAGAATAATGCCCCTCAAAAAAAATAAGTGAAGTGGAATTAGCCCCGTTTCCCCCTTTATACTTAACCAATGAACCTCCAAATCTAATCAGGGAAGCTCCTTAACATAATAAACCGGTATACCAAATTTGGAGCAAATCGAATAATCCTGCAAAAAACCCCATTTATCTAAATTAAGGGGGCTGGACTAGCCCCCCTTTTCCCTAAACCAATGAATCCCCAAAACGAATCAGGGAAGCTCCTTAACATAATAAACCGGTATACCAAATTTGAAGAAAATCGAATAATTCTGCATGAAAAACCCGTTTATCTAATTAAAGGGGGTGGGCTAGCCCCCTTTATCCTTAACCAATGAATCCCCAAAATAAATCAGGGAAGTTCCTTAACATAATAAATCGGTATGCCAAATTCGGAGCAAATCGAATAATTCTGCATGAAAAACCCATTTATCTGAATTAAGAGGGGTGGACTAACCCCCCTTTTCCCCCTTTATCCTTAACCAATGAACCCCCAAAACTAATCAGGGAAGTTCCTTAACATAATAAACCGGTATACCAAATTCGGAGCAAATCGAATAATTCTGCATGAAAAACCCATTTATCTGAATTAAGGGGAGTGGACTAGCCCCCCTTTATCCTTAACCAATGAATCCCCAAAACTAATCAGGAAAGCGCCTTATCAGAATGAAATTAGAAGAAAAATTTGAAGCAAATGGGATGTTTCTATCAAGAGTTATCGCGTTACGTACACACGTACATTCGTACATACAGAACCGGCGGGCACATAAGCTCTCAGGCTTTGATAGTCTGTGAGCCAAAATGGCTCTTATACAAAATTTTGCAGCAATTCTGCCACTAAAACCGTAAAATTGGAGGAATCTATTCAACCCGAATCGTGGATCATACGCGATGCGATTTGAATTGAAGTAAATCAAAAAATAACGATTTCACCAGCATCTAAAAATCGGCATCGAATCTGAACTGAATCGATTCGCCCGAATATAAAGAACTGAAGTAAATAAAAAAATAACGATTTCAGCCGCATCTAAAAATCGGCATCGAATCAGAATTGAATCGATTCACCATTTCTGATCCTATGTTACGGTCCAGAATCGATGTGTCCATTTTTTCTTGCTTCTTTCGTCTTTAGTAAAAGAAAGTGCTGGATTCCTGAAAATTTTCGACTTCCGGTTTTCAAAGAATTTATAGTTTTAGATGAACTTGTCTGGAATACGATTTGACAATTTTTATAATTTTTTTGTCTGTCAGTCTGTATATTTGTTTCTGACAAAAAAATCGTGGGCGATCTATTTCAAGAACTATTGCATGCGATCTGTTGAAACTTTAGATTCAGTTAGACCTTCATATAAATTGGTGCTGATTACTTTTTGGTGAAAATCACTCAACAGGTGGCGCTGCTATGCTGCATTTTTCATGATTTCCGCAAGATCGCTATCTCAAGAACTAGTGCACGAATTTTCACCAAACTTCAGATTCAGTTTGACGTTGACATAAGTTGTTGGGGATTGGGTTTTGATGTAAATCTACCGGCAGGTGGCGCTGCTATGATGCATTTTTCCAGATTTTCGCAATAGCTCTATCTCAAGAACTAATGCATGGATTTTCATCAAACTTTATATTCAGTTAGACTTTGGCATAAATTGTTGCTTATTAGATTTCGGTGTAAATCGCTCAACAGGGGGCGTTACTAAGCTGATTTTATCAGCAGTGTTGAATTCAGACATTTTTCTCTGGGAGGGACAGTTCAGAGGGGTAGGGGATTGGACTTTTGTACATTAAGCATAAAATCTCAAACCTTCTGGGTTGCGGATTTGAATGTTGCCGGGGGGGGGGGGATATCCCCCCGGGCCATCCTCGAAATTCAACACGTTTTTCAGGATTTAAATGATTTTAGGGATCATATCTCAAGAACTAATGAACGGAATTTCATCAAACTTTATATTCTCTTAGACATTGCCATAAGTTGTTCATGATTAGGTTTTCGTGTAAATGATATAACAGATTATGCTGTCATGCTGCTTTTTCAGCAGTGTTGAATTCAGACATTTTTCTCCGAGAGGGATTTCTATGGTTCAGGAGAGGAACATTCTAGAGTTACGAGGGGGAGGGGGGGACTTTTGTCCAATAATCATAAAATATCAAATCTTCCTGGGTGACATTTCAATGTTTCGGGGGGGGGGGGTGTCTAATCGTACCAGCCCCTGAATTCAACACTGTTTTTCAGGGTTTACACGATGTTAGCGATAACATCTCAAGAAGTAATGAACGGAATTTAATCAAACTTAATATTCTGTTGGTCATTGACATAAGTTGTTTCTGAGTTTTTCGTGTTAATCATGTAACAGGCTGCGCCTCTATACTGCTTTTTTCATGATATTCATGATAGCCATATCTCAAAACTAATGCACGGAATTTAATCAAACTTCATGTTCTGTGCACTTTCATATAAATAGATCCTTATTAGGCTTGGGTGTATACCCAACGGGTGTCGCTTTTATGCTCTTTAAATTGGGGTTTTCCGTTGCGGACATCTAAGAGGGTGTGGGCCGAAATTCAATAATTTGTTAGGAAAATTTAATGCTTATATATATTTTTTAAATGCACATACTTCATCGAACCTATACTTTTGAATCCTCATGATGGGCATAGGTCATTTAAATTTGACACTGTGATAGCGAATTTTGAAGTTTTAAAGTTTATGAGAAAGAAGAAAGTTTTGGGATTGGCACATCCAACTACTTTACCTTCAACTTTTTGAAGGAAAATGAAAATGATATGACCTTTAGAGACATCGATTAAAAAAATTATAGTATCGATTAAATCGATTAAAAAAATCGAAATCGCCCATCACTAGAAGAGGGTACCCTGGTATACTTTAATTTCCGTTTGCACACTTAAAAAAAATTTTCAGTGATATTTTTTTATTCTATTTCGTCTTAACACTTCTGATAAGTGCCAAAAACCTTTTACGTGAATTCTTTATTTGCCTATATGTCTTAGTTTAAACACCAGAGAAATAAAGCTGATGTTTTTAGACAGCACTGGTACCTGGCCTTTCTGCAAATCATAAATGGCGGTCGGATCCCTCTTCTTCACGTCAGTGGGGATACCGGCGTTTTGTCCAATACTTTGGGGTGAGTCGACAAAAATTTTTGGAGGTAAGATGCTGGTTATTTTCCGTTCTAATGATACTTAATGTAAAAAGAAAGTAATTTTTTTTAGAAATACACAATATTGGCCGAGTACGAAGTCAAAGTTTGGCCGAATATGGAGTAACACTACTAATTCATATTGATAGTTGGGTTGTTCTCTACAATACTTGCAAATTTGGCCAGCAGTCTAACTTGAATGATGCATATGTAAATTTTCATAAAAATTAGATAAATGGTAAGAAATCAGTCAATTATTGAAGATTTTAATAGCAACAGAAATTGTTTTAAAAATTTGACTTAACAAAAAAAAATAAAATAAAAATTTGTGGAAAAAATAAAATAAAAAATGTGAGGGAATGACAAGTAAGGGAATGATGAAATAAGACATTTTTACTAGTTGTAGGGGAAAAATGCAAAATTATGAAGAAATCCAAACTGTTTCCTTTAAGAGAAACACTTAATGTATAATGTATGATAAAATTAAAATTTTTGATATTTACAAAAAAATTAATATTCTGTGTGAGGGAATGACTGCTAATGAAAATGCTTCCGGATATACTGACTAAAAAAAAATTCTGTAAAATTAACAAAATCTTACACCACCAATTTATGTTGCTGGACTGACAAGTGCTCAAAATAGCTTCTTCTCTGTGAAGGATGCTAGACTGCTACTGCTCATTAGTGGTAGATATTTGAGATAATAGCAATGTGTGAGGGAATGATGGTCTAACATGGGGAAACATATAATTGATTGAGTAGACTATATAAAAATAGTAAAAATTAATATTTTTATTATTTTTTGTAATGTATCAAATAAGAACTTTATTTTGCTTAGGGTATTTTTAATTATTTTTATTTCTGGATGGAAAGAAATAGGCAATAAAATAGGGTAGTACAGGTGGGGGAAAAGTGAGGGAATGATGTTTGCATGATATATATTATATTTTTAAATACTAAATTTATTTATTTTTAAATTTTACTTTTTGCCCCTAATAAACTATGTTTAGATCTTCTAATAAAAATAAAAATAAATAAAAATGTAATAAAATTAAGAGCATTTATATGGCTGGGAAGCACTTTTTGCACTATTGCAGAGAATAACCCAGTTGCACACTATTTCGGTAAATTAATTTGCAAAATAGGATTAAGCCTAAATAACAAACAGAATTGCTAAATAAGGCTAGGACTCGCTATATAAATTAAAATAATGAGCGATCGAAACGAACTCCGGTACAAAATACAATAATCTAACAAAATATGTACCTTGTTTTTCCAAAGCATAATATATTATGCTTATTTGTTGCAGTATCCGCAGCCATCTGCCATGGAACTTTTTTAGCATCGGCATGCAGATGCAATGCAATATGAATGAATCACGAATCGTAAGATTCATTATTTCGCGTCAACTGAGAGAGCACCTATGCGCATGCGCACCGCTTCGCTCCAAGACACAGACTTGTACTTATGTACTACATAGGCGCAAAAGTAAAATTTTAATTAAAAATTATGGCTAATTAATAAAATTTTTGAACAAAAGAATGTACGATAACAAATCAGTGGCCAAATATCTTTCATTTAAAAAAAATGAATGATGTAATTTGATGCAGTAATTTGTTCTCACGGACTGTCTGAAGAAAGCGCTTAGCGCTTTAAATATTCTCTATCTACGGTGAATCAGAGTGGACACCCATGATGAGTTGACGGAGTCCCCGATGTGCCGTTTTAGTGACCCTGATCTTAATTTGAGATTCCCTGATCTCCTTTGCGTTTTAATAAATATGATGATAAAGTTTAGATGAAGGAAAAATATTAATAATGTAAATAACTAAACGAGAGGGAATCGTACAATCTAATTACGAGTCCGCTTGTAAACACGTGATTCAATTAGAATAAAAAATTTTGGAAATGGAAATTTCACAATTGTGAATAAACAACAGTACTTTTTTTGGTATTTATTTCAAAGTTGTAGCTATGATAACAACAACAACAAACAAACAAACAAACAAAACATTAGCACCGATACTGAAATCTGTACCTTAAAGATTACTTAAACATTTTTTTTCTTATTCCCTTTGCTAGGAATTGAAGTCACATTTTTTTATTTTCCCTTACTCCCTTTCCTGAGCGTGAGCATTCCAGTTTGTATTATGTGATCCACAAGATCACAAAATACTCTTCTTATTGTACGTATACAGTTCGAATTTCAATTAATCTAAACTGAAGTGACTTCTGAAAGCCTCAATAGATGTCGCTACGAATGCATATATTAAAAGAGAGAATAAAAATATATTATTTAGTGTCACTTCCTAACTTTTTCGAAATGCCTTTCAAATCGTCTTAAGCATCGAATATCGTATTACAGTAAACATCCTCTAATCCGGCACGTTCTGGACTTAAAGCATGCCGGATTACGAAAATTTCCGGATTACAGGATGAATGTCAGGAAAAACGTGTAGAAGTTAGAATTAAACAAAAAATGACAGTAAACATGCTTTTTATTCTTTAAACAGCTTGAATAGAATAAAAACATACTCAATAATGTAAAGTAGAATATGAACATATGTACATAACTATAAAATGTAAACGTGCACTATAGGTCTACACGGCCTACTTGCAGAAGCCATCTTAAACAAATCTCGAATATGAGGTTGTTTTGTAATAATCTTCTCTGTTCTTTTTTTAGGAAGTCATTTCGTATGATGTGGAGTAACAGGTGGTGACCCTACACACATGCCTATATATATGTCCGGCACGATGTCTATCAATGGCGCATTCTCATGTTTTGTTCGATATAAATTTGCGTGTACTCCAAAAATGCACCAAAATTATTTTGTTAATCTTTCGCAAAAATAAAGCATTTGAATTATTTTGTTAATCTTTTACAAAAATAAAACAAACATTTGAATCTAATGATCCACATTCTTTATTTATTATTTGATGATTGATATCAATTTCCGTTTCATGTTGAGCAATCTTTTCTGAAATGGAAAAAGTATTTAATTCTGATGATAAAAATTTATTTTTCATTTCAACAGTTTCGCAAATTATCTACAGAAATGTTTTTTCTCACTCTAGTTCCACCAGATTATTATAAACACCATGCGCGATTGAACAAGAAATGCTATTTTTTTCGAAAGTCGTGCCGGACCGTAGGATGCCGGATTAGAGATGTTTACTGTACTATTTTTAAAAAAATGGTATTTACAAGGTGAACAACAATATTTTTGCGGAATTTATTCGATTAACATTAATAGTGAATTTGGACAGCGAGTTTATGCCTATAAATACCGTAAAGATAATTATGGTTCATTGCAATGGCCTTCTTATAGTCCAGCTATTAAACATATGGGATTTCCTCTTTTGAATCACATGTAAGGTTTGGTTAACAAGAAGGCGGAAAACCTTAACAGCCTCAAAAATGCCATAACGGGCTCATTTCACACTGCACATTTCAAATACAAATGTTTTTTTCTTCTACGTGGCTAATTAGATGAGATTTCATCGCATCTTTTCTAGGAAAGAATTTACTGCAAAATTCACTGGCGTACAGAATCTATATATATATTTCTCTTATGTAGCGCGAAAATAAGGTTGAATTTGTAACTTGCTGTTTGCCATCAATCGTTAAAATTAATTTGCTTTATTACATTTCACCAATCTGAAGTGTGATTTCACTACTGAAACTTACGTCCTATTTAAAAGAACAAAATTTCAAAGATTTTGATAAAATGTAAACATATTAAAATGATTGCGTTTAATTATGCAATAATCGTGGAAGAGCAGAGCGCAGATAATTTATTAAATAATATTATATAATCTGTGTAAATAAAATAACTATAAATAATCTATTTTAGTAAGTAACATGTAAAGCAAAATGTTTCCATTGAAGAAAATGACGTCATTCGGAAAACAAAAGATGCTTTTTCATTCACGAATATAAAATAGTTTACTATAACTGCGTCAGTGATGATGTCATATTCACTGATCTGATTCTTATTCCTGCACTTAAATAACCCGAACTCTTGCTATTTATTTGAAGATCTTTGGTCTGCACAAAATAAAGTATTTCTGAAAATTACATAACATTTAATTAATTATAATAAATATTTAATTAAACTTAGGAATTTAGAACATCTATACAGCAGTTCACATCACGTGACTTTTACCTTAAAACGTTGAAAAAGCTGTAGAACACTCAAATAAATAAAAGCATTGATAAAGGTACAGATAGCTGTCCTAGAGCAGCACCAAAAACCTGTTCGCGACGTCACCTTGCACATCTCTATGACGGATGAATGGTTCTGATGATGAAAATGATGTCATATTTGATAGAATAGTTTGCATTCAGATATAGATCCCAAAAGTGTGATGGCACACAGTAGAATTTTTTCAAACAAACAACCGATTTCTGGATAGGTTTTCCACTGTGTGAAGGCGTAGTAACAGCCAGTATGAATAGCAACGGTTTATTAGGAATTCTCAATGACGTCATGACCTTTAGAGTTTGTATAAGGCTGAAATATTTTAGTACAATTTTGTCAACATGACGTCATATTCAAAAGCTTTTCGAAATGAATTTAACTGTACAATATTGTAGACGCACGCGTTTTAAATTAATTGTAATTACAAAGAAAATTTTTTTAATTAATTATTTTACATTTCAAAAATTTATAACTTGCAAAATGTTAAAATGATTTATCTCCATCGCAGCAACTAAACGCATTTTAATTGCTTTTTCGACAAAGTTTTCTATTACTGATTTTTATATTTAAAAAAATTGTAAATTTCATATGTTAAAACGATTTATAATAGTACTCATTTTGGCAAGAGTTGCTGCAAAAAGTTGAGAGCGAGCGAATCGTGCTAGGACCGTGTACTGACCGCAATGTGAGTTGCGCCGCAATTCACGGGGGTTGGCGAGCATAAGCGAGCAGGGGTTGAAGCCCCCTAGTGTTTAAAAAAGCAACAGAATTTTTAGGACAAAAAGCTTATTTAAACAGTATAATGCGTGAAACAATTTTGAAAGGTGAACACAAGTGGAAAAGGTTTCCTTGAGAAAAACTATGTGATGGTCTTCTCAGTATGTAATTTTCTAGAAAAACCATTATTTCAGATCTCATAAATGAAAATTTTCGTTTTCTTGATTTCAAAGGTGTGATTTCAAGCTCTGAAGATATCTCTTATTAAAAATACTGCAAAAGAAAAGTCTTTCATTCATACAAATTGGAGTGCAAAAATTTCAGCTACTAACTACGGAAAATAATTTAACCACTTCGCGACGTCAGGTATACATGAGGCAGAAGGAGCTCAAAATCATCTATAATTCCCACCAGTTATTTTGAATTGTAAACTTTGCATTATTCAATCAGACTGTTTCTGAAACTCTATTACGGAAACATTTCTGTTTTGGGAAATTTCATAAAAGTTTAACACTAGAACAGCCGTTAGGGGTCATTTTGACCCCTGCCAAAATTGATAATAGCCGACTCGAACCAGCAATTTTTTCTTAAGATATGTTCTATGTAAGGAGCATAAAAATTGGCTAATTAAATAAGTTAAATAGTTTTAAATAAAATTTCTAGTGTGAAACACTTTATTAAAACTGAGTAAAATAGCCGGCGGTTCTAGTGTTAAAAAAATCTGCAAAGAACAATGATCGCAAACGGATAAAATATTTTTCTAGAATAAGGTTTTCGTTCGTATGGATATCAATGACAGCTTCAAATGAGTCCTTCGAGACAATCCTTTTCCTACACCCCTCAAAAAACGTGTTTTAGTGGGTGTGTGAGTGCTAGTATATTTTATTGACGTGTCCTTTCTAGAAAATCTTCTGTTGAATATTTCACATACAAACAAATTTTCGTTTAATATTCTCTCGTTACTTATAAGGAAAAATGAACACTTCAAAAAATTTTTTTTTATTTAAGCTCAAAATAAAGCTATTCCTTTGTGGAGAAAGAATGTTGTTCTTCAAACTCCATAAAGCAATATATTTTTTCTTATACAGCGTAACCTCGAAAATCCGGCATTCAGAAATCCGGCAACTTCAAAAATCCGGCATCGAAGTCATCATTCCTCTTATTTTTTTACATTTCCAACTTACGGGAGAAAAAAACAGCAATTGTTTACAATTTAAAATTTCAAGATCGAAAGCGATGGATTAGAGGACAGAGAGAACGCTTACGCTGTGCTAAATAGAACCGATGATAACGCTGGTAGTAGCTCAGCGGAATGACGATTGAGATCCGTTAGAAAAGGAGATGACACTGGAAAAATGCATAAATGTGACTGGAAAATTAACATGTGCTTCAGAATTTTCGAAATCGATATACTCAACTTATATAAGATACAAGAAAAACTATAACAGAAAACATTGAAGAAACTAAAATTGACATCGATATTTTGGAAATTATACGAGAGGAAATTACTTCACTCTTTATAAGAATTTTTTTTGAAATATAAAAGTATTTTTCTCACATAAATATCATTTGGCTGTGAGTTAAATTATGAATAAAGGCACCATTAAGAATATCGGAAGTACTTTTGATATTCTTTCAGAAATCCAGAAATTTCAAAAATCCGGCTTATTCTCGGTCCCGACGATGCAGGATTTTCGAGGTTACACTGTATATCTCACATGTATAATCGTTTTCTTTAATACATAGTACAAAATGGGTACTAAAATAGTCTCATCGAGAGTAACTATTTCTACATGTTTCACAAATGGTTATTATACCTCGTGAGTAAGGTAATGTCTTCTCAGGCCATTCTTTCTAGAATATCTTTTATTACATATTTCGCAAGAAAAAGGTTTTTCTTTGGTATGAGACCTAAGATGGTCTTCCAAATAATGATTACGAGCAAAACCTTTAAAACATATTTCGCAAGAAAAGGGTTTTTCTTTCGTATGAGTTCGAAGGTGAACCTTCAAGTTTGAATTATAACCAAATGCTTTTCTACATATGTCACATGAATAAATTTTTCCTTTCGTATGAGTTTGGATGTGGCGCTTTAAATTAGAACTATCAGTAAATCCCTTTCCACACATTTCACACATAAAAGGGTTTTTCTTTCGTATGAGTTCGAAGGTGAACCTTTAAGTTTGAATTATAACCAAATGCTTTTCTACATATATCACATGAATAATTTTTTCCTTTCGTATGAGTTTGGATGTGGCGCTTTAAATTAGAACTAACAGTAAATCCTTTTCCACACATTTCACACATAAAAGATTTTTCTACCAAAGGTTTTTCTATCATATGAGATTGAAGGTGGGCCTTCAAACTTGAATTATGAATAAAACTCTTTACACATATTTCACAAGTAAAGGGTTTTTCCTTCGTATGAGTTCGAAAGTGGGTCTTCAAAACTGAATTATGAGTAAATGCTTTTCTACATATTTCACAAGTATAAGGTTTTTCTTCCGTGTGAGTTCGAAAGTGGGTCTTCAAATTAGAACTAGTAGTAAATGCTTTAGAACAAATTTCACAAGTATAAGGTTTTTCTTTCGTATGCGTTCGAATGTGAACCCTCAAATCATAATTTCTCGCAAACCCTTTTAAACATACTTCACAAGTATAAGGTTTTCTTTTCGTGTGGTCTATTTGAGTTCGAAGGTGTACCTCCAAATCAGAAATATTAGTAAATCTTTTTAAACATACTTCACAAGTATAAGGTTTTTCTTTCGTATGAGATCGGAGATGACCATTCAATTGTGAACTTTTAGTAAATCTTTTTCCACATGTGTCGCAAATAAATGATTCTTCTTTTGTATGAGTAAGCAAATGTATCATTAATTTGCTTTTACATAAAAATGTTTTGTTGCATTGCTCACAAATATGAGACTTTTTACTGGTAAGGGTCGTTTTATCTAATTCGCAAATTGAATTAGAAAATATTTCCTCACTTGCTTTAAATAAAGAAGGCTCATTTTCCGTATAGGATTGCTGATGATGCTTAATCAATGTACTTTGAACAGATACATCTGTGCTGCTTTCTTCTATTGAGCAAGATTTTATGTCTGAATGAGCAGAATTCATTGATACCAACCTGCAATAATGAGAAATAAAATTGTTTACGTATCTTTACATTTTATTTCTGTACAATGTTAAAAAATTCTAGGATTAAACTTTAAAAAAAAGTTCAGAAACTATTTCTGTAAATGTCCATCTCTTCTTGTTTTCCATTTTGAATCAAAGGTCTGCCATGGTCGATATAAAAACTAAAAGCTCTTGCTGTACCTCATCCGACTGGTTTATTTTTTTTCCACTAATGTCCTGATCTAGCGCATACAAAAATGAAAAAAAAGAGTCCTAAAACTATTTCTACAAAAAATGCTGATATTTCTTAACCAACATTATCCTACAATTAAACTCTGTTAAAAGTACATTGAATATACAGTCGAGTCTCTATATAACGAAATCCATTGTCCTAGTAAAAAATTCTTTATATAGAGAAATTTGTTATATAGAGAATGAGTAAAAATTCCTATTTAATGTGTAAATTTCGAACAAAAATTATTTTTGAGGTGTTTAATTAAGAATTTGAAATGTTTAACTATAAATATTAACCTAATATTATTGTATTTCTTAATCATTTAAACAGTTTCAAAAAAGAGAACAGACATTAATTTGTAAGCATAATAAAAATCACACAAGGAAAACTTACATTAATTTTAGACGAAGAAATGTGTAATTTTTCGCTATTTTGATTTCAAAATTGTTACACTCTCGAAAAAATGTTCACACTGTATCAAGGAATGAAAAATTGTATCGGGAACATTTCCCTCCATTTGAAGTCCTCTCCTTATAAGATCAAAAGAACTCATCATTCTTGGGAGCTTTCTGGCAGGGAATATTACGAATATCGACTTGAGCTTGATTAAAAGATAGTTTATTTTTCTAATTTAATTTTCTGAATGAATTTCGATTTCATTCACCTTCAACTACCTCTCTGATCCCGTTCTTATATGTGCAATAATCCAATTGACACTGTTTTAAGAAGGATGTTGGAAAGGGGGGGGAGGGGGTAGATGAATTCATTGGATATAAAGAACAAGGAGATTCAAGGTAGAAAAGTAAGATAAAAAACTCAGCACTGAACGATAAATCAGGAATCAGTGATGGAAAATTGATTCCATGTAATTTGGGAGCTTTTTTAAAACTGAATAAATAAAGAGCATTTTATGAAAAAATTCATTATATGGAAATAGACATTTCGCTATATGGAGACTGTTTTTAATGAGATCTTGGGAAAAGGGGACCGTTCCTACTAAAAATTCGTTACATAGAGAAATTCGATGTACGGAGTTTCGTTATAGAGAGACTCGACTGTATATCTATGCAAAAACTGTAGAGTTCCGCATTTTTCTGATTATATACAGTAGATTTCCTCAAATATGCATAGTGGGGACCAGAGGTTGTGCGGATTTTAGAATTTTGCGGATTTCTGGCCATTGCTTTTTTTTTTTTTAACATTTTTTAAACAATAATTTGAATGCAATAATGTAACCAAAATTACAATGAATGCTTACAATATAGTAAAATATTAAAATACAGTAAAGTACGTTTAACACGAAACTGAGGAGAGCGAAAAAAATTTTCGTGTTAAAATAATTTCGCGTTTAAAGATTTGTAAAAAAAGAAGAAAGGTCACAAATATTTTCGACGTCATCAAATTTTATTTCGATTTCCTGTTAAACAATTAGTAAGTTGCATCCATTAGAATAAAAAGCAAAAAAAAGATATATTGTTTTGTGGCGAAAATATCAGATCGCTTTTTCTTTTTCAGCATTCTGAGACCTAGTTTGTTTCAACCAAATAAGCAAAGCTGTCTCTAAATCTCAGTTCTCATACGTTTTGTCCTTGGCTTAAACATATTGTGCTCAAACATTAACGTAATGGGATCACTGTTTTTTATTATTGTTGATAATGTAAAACTGGCAATGAGAAACTCTTTGCAGATTTCTGTTTTCGTTCTTTCTTTTTCATCAACTACATTAAGCATCTTCATATTCATTTGAAGCGAAATAGCAGTTTGTTTTTGCGTCGATTTCTCAGCCATTGTGCTTATAAAACAAACTAATTTACAAAAAACACGAAATTCACCGATTTTCACCTAAAATTCAGTGGTTATAACACAAAATACACCAATTTGAACTCAAAATAACTAGATCGAAAGCGAATTTTTTTCGTGTTAAACGATTTTTGTTTCGTGTTAAAAGAAAAAAAATGTATTAAATTGCATAGTATACTGTCCGGACCGCTATAGCATTTCGTGTTAACCGATTTTTCATGTTAAGCGTTTTCGTGTTAAACGTATTTTACTGTAATTAAGTAAAGTAATAAACTAAAATAATAAAATGTAAGATAATTTTTAAAAAGATTAAATTATTAAAAGTCAAGTAAATAATGTACAATTAAATATGCATAATAAAGATAACTTTTCCTTGAATTATTTAATGAAGCTTTCCTCATAAAGGTACCCTATTAAATCACATCAAAATCATAAAGTAAGGAAGTCTTATTTCAGATTTAGCCAGTCTTAATAACAAAAAAAAGCTTGATTAATGCATAAATATCTTTGGTAGAAAAGAGTGTGCTTACCAGTGATATCAGCAATATCTTGATTTTTTTCAGAAATAAATGTATACTTCCTTCATGAAAAACCACGAATTAAGCCATTTTATTAAGAATTACATATTAAAATACATACGGAATAATATAAAACTAAAAAATTCTGTAATTTTGCCCCTACATCTGAACTGAAAGTTTCATTGTTTATATCTGTCTGTGATGATGTGCTGATTTTAGGTGTTGCGGATATTAGGGTTGCGGATGTGAGGGAGCCCACTGTATTCGTAACCAATGGAATATAAATAACATTACATTAATGGTAACTTAAATCAGCAGTTTCAAACTTTTTTCTATAATACTCCTATATTAGGTATTTCTTGTAAGGGTACTTCTCGTCTTAAAACCTACGTCTAACTATATCCTCATACAAAATATATTATTATTTAGTAATATTCTTAGTCTAAGTTGACTAAACGTCCCAGATTTATGGGGTACGGTTCTCATTTTGAATGTACAGTCGAACTCCATTAACATGCACTCCGCTTAATACGCGAATTTTACTTGGTCCCTTCAAATACGCCTATCTTATGCATATAAAAATACCTCCTTAATACGCGAAATTTTATCAGTCCCCGGCAAGAAAAATCTACGTTTAATACGCGAATGAGCTTGTTCGAAACAGACGAGGTTTTAGAAGTGATATTTTCCCGATCATTTTACATGACAGTTCTTTAAACTATAAATGCTTTTTTTCTGTCAAAATTTAATGCAACCATGAATAACTTTACTAAAAATATAAATTTCAACCTACCTCTCCCGGTTAAAGGAGAATCCTTTCCCGGCCTCGATTACTTCGCATAGTCAAACAGACCAAGAAGAGAGAAGAGAATTTTTTACTGCTTACGAGCGCATTGTAAAATAAGCACTTCCCATTCGCTGTCTGGAAGTTACAAATTGTAAATTAGTTCGATGCCCAGAATGTCTCGAATAAGTCTGCGTTCGCCAAAGAAAAAGTCTTATCCGAGTCAACTTTAAGAACTTTGTTAAAGAAGAGGGATGCCATCGTTAACCAAGCTGTTGTTGGGGGAACAAAAGAACAAGAAAATAAAAACCACCAAGTTAGAGGACATGGAGAAAGCCAACCACGAGTGGTTTGTTCAAACGTGCTCTATGAATATCCGAATAAGCGGCCTGCTAATCCAAGATAAAGCTTCTGAAGTCGCTGCAAAAATGGGATTGCTAGATTTCAATGCCTCAAATGGATGGATCGCTGGATAGCTGAATCGATTTAAATCTCGCCACGGAATAAAATTCAAGCAAGTGTGCGGTAAGTCAGCTGCTGTCAGCAATGAAGACGCCGATTGTTGGAAAACAAATGTGCTTCCGTAGCTTGTAAAAAACTACCCAAGCCCCGATATTTACAACTTGGACGAATTTGGGCTTTTTTATAAAATGACACTTAAGAAAACAATGGATATGAAAGAGGAAACATGTCACGAGGGTAAACTAATGACCGTCTTACTCTTCTGTTCGGTGCCAACTCTGATGGATCCGACAAGATAAAGCTACTGGTCATAGTGATATCATGCAACCCGCGATGCTTTAAAAATGTAAAGAATCTTCCCTTCCTGTACGGAAGTCAACGCAGAGCGTGGATGACGGGCAACCTTTTTCAACAAGGGTTCGCAATTTTGTCCGGCGTATGGGAAAAGAATCGCGCCATGTTTTATTGCTTGTAGACAACTGTCCTGCGCATCCAAAAGATAAGGAAGGCCTGAAGAATGCCCAAGTAGAATTTCTCCCTCCAAATTCGACCATGTCACTCAGCCAATGGCCCAAGGAATAATTAACAGCGCCAAAGTAAATTACAAGACTCGCCTGATATGATGATATCTTCACCAAATGGAACATGGCAGCTATCCTTCTTACTAATAGTGTCGTCCTATTACAGTCCTCGATGCTATGCACATGCTTACCGTAGCATGGGAGAGTGCCACACCAACGACGATTGCAAATGGTTTTTGCAAAGCGGGTTTCGGAAGTAGCGAGGACATGATTTATAAAGCACCAACCTCGCACCTTAATGTTGAAGAAAACTGGCTGGACGCACAAGAAACTGTAGGGGAAGATTTTGTCGATTTAGACACTTCATTAATATCGACAAAGATCTAGTAACCTCCGAGTTCAGAAGTCTGGGTGACATCATTGCCGATGTAACTGCAACTGATAAACCATATGAGGAGGAAGAAGATGATGAACCTACGCGTCCGGTACCAGCCCCATTCTCCAAATTTACGAATGCTTTCAGTTTTCTCTAACAGTATGTATCGTCATTGGATGAAGGGCTCTCGACGAGTGAGTTTTACCATCACCTGAATAGGGCTGAAAAGAACGCGACCGCATGTCAAACAGGTCAAAATTTATACAGGGTCTGTCCAGGAAGTTATGAGACTGGATTTTTCGTGCCAAGCAAAAGGGGCACAGTTTGCGTGCGGTGGGGACTGTAAGCTACAGAACTTAGCGGAAGTCAGTTGGCCTTGAGCCTTTGTAGCACACGAATCGCTCTTGAAGCAGACACGTGTTTGAAAGTGGAGTTAGGGTTTCAGAATTCAGCGGACTGTCGAGCAGCGATACGCCACAAAGTTTTGTGTAAAGCTAAACATATCGGCTACTGAGACGCTTGCCATGTTACAAGAACCCTACGTGAAGAATTCTTTGTCGAAGGCTCAAATGTTTAGGCGGCACAAAGCCTTGAAAGACAGAATAGAGGACGTCGATGGCGAACAACACGTTGGACGCCCATCAAGTTCTCAAACGTCAGACAATAGGGCTAAAATTAAAGCGATTTAGGGACTCTGAACGTCCGATGAGTGTCCAAATGATTGCGGAGACGTTAGGACTTACAAAATCGATTTTGCATCACATCGTCACGGAAGAACATCAAATTCGGAAAATTTGTGCCAAGCTGGTTCCTTCAAAGTGACTGAATTCCTGGCAAAACCTCCAACCATCTTACAGCCCCAATCTGTCACCGCCGGAGTTTTCAGTGTCACCTCGGTAAAAATCCAGCTTAAAAGGTCATTGTTTTGACAATCTGGAGAATTTGCAGAAAAACGTAGCACGCGTTCAGAACAGCATTCCAGTTGAAGACTTCTAAGGCGGACATAAATGTGTTGTAGAGTCGTTGGCCGTGTATTAATGCAGGAAGAAGCTATTTTAAAGAATATTAAGTGTCTGTAAAATTATCTTCAAATAAACGAATTTTATGGAAACAGTCTCATTACTCTCTGGACAGACCCTGTAGCTACTTTGCCAAAATGTAATTTTTATGTCATTATTGACTTTATTAAATTTTAACTTTTATTTTTTATATTGATTTTTTATTATTATCAACAATGTTCCCTATTTTTTCTGTATAGCTAACAAGGATTCTAATTTTGTCAACATGGTTGGCAGAAATTTTTGTGTTCGTTTTGTTCAATTTTATGCGTCATACATACTAAAACTAAATTTGAAAAGACTTATAGGGTTTTTCCTAAGACAATAACACTTATCTGGATTTCCAGCTTTCAAACGTCTCTGCTTTAAGCACATAATGATCAAAACAAATAAAATGTCATTTTATGTCTTAAAAACGCGAAAGATTGTCAAAAACATGTCTTTTATCCATATAGGTTGTTATTAGATGGACCACTAGCCGAAAATTCGCAACCTTCGGTTAATACGCGAACCCGTTTGGTCGGGCTCTTGATTCGCGTATTATCGGGGTTCGACTACATTTGACTCAGTTTCGTGAAATTGAAATGAGAATATATTAATTGAAATTGGAATAAGCTGGTTAGATAACCAATTCTATTATCAAACAAGGTCACTGAGAGATATGCTTAGAAAAATGACGAAGTGTACAGATCTACTGGTTGCCTTATCTTAGACATGGAACTATTAATAAAGAGGAACTGACATATCCTTAAAATAGTGAAGCTTCAACTGTAACCGCTATTTCAGGAGTTGTTTACCGCCGGTATTAACTTCCACCAGTACATTTATATAGACATTTTCAACTTATTTAAACGCCTTATTATTACAAAATTTTAGTCATAAATATTGCTAGAAACATATTTTCATTTTTACTGGTAGGAGTTTACTTTGACGGCAGTTAGGCCCTGCGTTTCCGCCCTATTGTGACAACCAGGGAAACAAACTGACAGTTTTACAAGGCTGTTTACACCAGTAAAAACAAACCGAAATTTTTAGGACTTTTTCAGAAAAAATTCCATGAATAAGATGGTTAATTAAGGCGAAATTTTCTATTTAATTTTACTGGTAGGATGTTTGCCCTGGAGGTAATTAGAAACTGAAGATCCGATTAAAAAAAAAGCTGCCGCCATCTTGTGACAACCTCCTCAGTTACTTCACTAGAAACAGGTAGACTTAACACTATATGTCTCAAATGAACTGTCAGATCGAATTTATAATAAACCTACAAAAATAATCACAATAAAAAATTCATCTTACATTGATTGTCTAACTCTTAAAACAAATAATATTTTTAACCTAAAATTACCAAAATATTATTTCCACAAACTTCAACTGCTGAAATTATTGAAAAAATTAAACTGTATTAGAATATATAATCAAGATTAATTATGATGAAGTTATCGATTGAGGTTCTTACGTTGTTTTTACGGCATGAAAAATCAGTAAAAAAGATTTCGCTTTGTCACATCATAAACTTTTACCCCATAAAATCTAAACTGTAGGTTATTTTCAAATTCTCATAATTTACATACGCACCACTCAAATTCACAATTTAAAAGTATGTTAACGCTCAATACAATATTAATGAATGTATTTCCAAACTTAAAGTCACGTTTGTCCGATACAACATTTCATGTGAACATTCGCACAAACTATAAGTTCTAATCTCAGTACCCGCGAAAGAAAAAAAAAAAAAAAAAAAAAAAAAATCAGAAATTTGCTTTTAGTTGCCATAGTATTGGCCATTTAGTATTTATTGTTCAAATGTTTAGTTTTATCAAAAAAAAAAAAAAAAAAAAAAGATCGTTCTGTTTTAAATATGACATCATTTTTACTCACTAAATCATTTTGCCTAGCGTCTCAAACTCGGTATCAGCGTAATATAAAAATATTGAAATGTAACTGATTTATGAAGAAAAATGCGTATTTTGTTTAATGTCTGACGTCATTTTCTGTTCAAAAATTATAAAACAGTTACTTTTATTTGTAATTTGAAAATGGCATCAATAAGGATATAATCAATAAAAATAATAAATCATGACTATTTTTCCTTTACTTTCAAAATATTAATAGAGTGCTTCAGTTGCCACAATTACAAAATTTGTATTTAAAACTACAAAAAAAAATTAATATCTCAAAAATAAATTGAGATACAGCTTTCAAACAAATTGCATTTAAAAGCACATTTTTCCCCTATACGAAGGTGTGAAAATTGAAAATGTGCGATGTTTAGAAGTTTAAAAATTTGCAGTAGAGAAAATTGCAAAACCGAAATTTTATTTCAAATTTCAAAGTGTTGCCATTCTCAAAATGACGTATGCGTTACGCACAGATATGTTTGTCCTTTATAATATAGACTAGCACAATTACCAATCTTTTGTTCTTGTCTTCAAAGCCAAATAAACATATTTTGTGTCAGGATTTTTTTAAAAATGAAATCAAATGAATACTTCTTAGAAACAACACATGTTATTTAATAAATTTTTTGGTTCAGAAAAATTTTATATAATTTCAGAAAACTTCGAGCTTGGCAGCTATGGTTAGTTAAATAATCAATCGAACAAATTAACTTAAAAATAAATTGAGGCTTTTATATTATGTTAGGTTTTACAGTTTAAATTTTTAAATGAACCCTCGCAGTACTAAGATGGGGTCAATTTGACCCCATCTGGACATTTTGCAGTTTTTTCTTCATTTAGAATATGTATGCTAAAATTACTTTCTAGGAATTTCCCTATAAAGGTCTCTTTCATAATTTTGTCTACTTAATAAGTTTCGCACAGTTATTATTTTTGTTGTTGTTGTTGTTTATTTGTAGAAATTGCGAAAGAGGTCACATTGACCCCATCTTAGGCAATCAGGGAATAAATGAAAGCTTTCTATCTTGACACCCAATATTCTCAGAAATGCAACAAATGCAGACAGTTTATGTGTAAAAGTCATATTTCGTGGATTATTTTGTGTCTTGATTGCCAGAAAGATGAGCAGCAGAATTAAAGGTACATGGTTAAAATGCATTACTATCGCTACTTCTTATAAAATGTTATTGGTTTTTTCTACTTGAGTTTTTGTGCTAATAATAATTCGTAATATTGTGGAAATTACATTTTCCTCTTTCTAACAAATCTTGATTACCAGTATTATGTGGATACTTAATCTTTTGATCAGTTTTCTGGCCTAAACACTTTAATCACCTATGGGGTCAAAATGACTCCATCTTAGGCATTTAAGTAATATTTTGATCTTATCAGGTTGTAACGAAAGTTTCCCGCCACAGCTAATACAGTCTGTGCAAACAGTTCGAGTTGGCGTGTTTGCTCCTATTTTGTCAAACAATTTTTGGCAATTGAAAGAAAGAGACTTGCTTGATAACACTGTGTTGTGAAATTTGTAAAAAATATCGTTATCATTAAGTACAAGGTGTCCGAAATGGAACTATCACGATACCGGATTAGAATCATCATTTACTTCCAGTTCTATTGCAAAAAGCCAGCTACAGAATGTCACCAAATAAAGTGTACAGCTTTAGGTACTCGTGTTGTATCATATGACATAAATATTATATCATATGACTTAAATATATGAAAGTATTTTTTTATATATGAAATTGTTTTTAAAGTAGTAAAATTAAATAACAAGAAACATAAATATGTAATACGAAAAAAAAACGTATTTATTAAACTCTCTCATTGTTTATGTTTAAATTCATTAAACACGCATTCTAAAAATCAATTAACAAACAATTTTCAGGTGCATTAAAATCGTTTGCTTTTGGCGAGGAAAAGTACTGCTGCCAAATGGCGTGGCGCTTTCGTCTTTTCGCGCCAAATATTCGAAAGTATTTTATTTTTTTACAGACTCTCTACTGTAATTCCGCCGCTAAATTTGACTGATCCTTTATTACATATTAAGTAGTTTAATTGGTATTTTTTCAAAATATTCTGAGTATGCCCAGTAAGGAGACCTTCCTTGTTAGACGATTATGTAGGATGAAGGCTCATTAAAAAATTAATGTAGTTTAGAATGAAAATAAAAGTTAGTAAAAGAAATTTAAAGTTCGGTACAAAAAAATAAAGGAAAGTACATTTATTTCTTTATAATTTTAATAAACAAAAACATTTTTTAAAAATATTTCTTTAAAAATTGCAATAAATATTACATGCCATTACGTTATAGGTACACAGGAAATGCAGAGGTGACTCTGAGTAAAACAAAAAACAAAAAATCTAAAATTCACAGCAAGATTTCTGAAAGGTTACAGCAGAGGGGAAATCCCTTCCCAGCACTAATTATGCGTTTCTTCCACGACCCTTTGGTGAAATTCGCGTTTTTACAGTGATCTTTTGACAAAATTCGCTTTTTTTTCAATTTCAGCGATTTTTAAAATGCGATTTTTCTAGATTTTTTGCGTTCAGCGCCGATTTTTTGACTCTGAGTAAAACAAAAAACAAAAAATCTAAAATTCACAGCAAGATTTCTGAAAGGTTACAGCAGAGGGGAAATCCCTTCCCAGCACTAATTATGCGCTTCTTCCACGACCCTTTGGTGAAATTCGCGTTTTTACAGTGATCTTTTGACGAAATTCGCTTTTTTTTCAATTTCAGCGATTTTTAAAATGCGATTTTTCTAGATTTTTTGCGTTCAGCGTCGATTTTTTTTATCTTTCATGAAATATTTCCGATTACAATGTTTTACCCCATTAGAGTAATATTTTCCCCATACGATTTTTTAATGCATTTTTCAATGAGATTTTTAGCGTTTTTTCGAGTTCTACGGCGATTTTTTGACATTCGGAAGTAAAATTTTTCAAACTTTTAGCCTAATATAATAAATTTCGCCATTTACGATTTTTTATCATCCGCAAAAGATTTCCGATTACAGTGTTTTACCCATTAGAGTAGATTTTGATATCAACGATTTTTTTTAATATTTAGCGATTTTTAATACATTTTTGAATGCGATTTTTAATGCATTTTTCAATGCGATTTTCAACATTTTTTTCGATCCCCACAGCGATTTTTTTACATTTAAAAAAGGAATCTGGTTTC
Organism: Maratus speciosus; assembly: GCA_963932465.1. NCBI lineage: Eukaryota > Metazoa > Arthropoda > Arachnida > Araneae > Salticidae > Maratus > Maratus speciosus. The sequence continues at coordinate 39,658,339 of OZ010799.1, forward strand.
AAACTTTTAGCCTAATATATAGTAAATTTCAGCATCTGCTATTTTTTTTATTTTAGCAATTTTTAACGTGATTGTTAGCGATTTTTCGAAATTTTTTATGTTCCGCGTTGATTTTTTGTAATTCATGAGGAATTTACGATTGTAATGTTTTACTCGATTAGAGTAAATTTTTACTCCTGGGATATTCTTATATTTAGCGATTTTTAATGCATTTTTCAATGGGCTTTTTAGCGGTTTTTCGGGTCCCACGGCGATTTTTTGACATTCAGAAAAGGAATTTGGTTTCAAACTTTTAGCCTAATGCAGTAAATTTTGCCATCTACAAATTTTGAATTTTAGAAATTTTTAATGCGATTTTTAGCGCTATTTTCAATGCGAATTTTCTTTATTTTTTACGTTTCGCGTCGATTTTTTGTCATTCATAAAAGACTGCAGATTATAGTGTTTTACTCTTTTATAGTAAATTTTGACCCCTGCGATTTTTAACGATTGTACTGCGGCGATTTTTTGACATTGGTTAAAGGAACTCGGTTTCAACATTTTAGCTTAATATAGTAGATTTTAACCTCTACGAATTTTTAATTTTACCGATTTTTAATGCGATATTTAGAGATTTTTTGCGCTTTGCAACGATTTTTTGTTATTTATGAAAGAATTCAGGTTACACTATTTTACTCCATTAATGTAAATTTTGTCCCCTACTATTTTTAAATTTTAAGCGATTTTAAATGCATTTTTCAATGAGGTTTTTCCAGTCCCACGGTGACTTTTTGACATTCGGAAAAGAAATTTTGTTTAATTTTTTTAGCCTAATGTAAATTTTGCCATCAATGATTTTTGATTTTAAGTGAATTTTAATGCGAGTTTTAGCGGGTATTTTTTTTATAGATTTTTTACGTTCCACGTCAATTTTTTGTCATTCTTGAAAGATTTCCTATTACAGTGTTTTGAGTCGATTTTATTTAATTGATGAAACAATTCAGATTACGATATTTTACACTATTATATAGTGTTGACCCTAAGCCGCTTTAGCAGGGCGCAGCGCCCGGCGGCACTTTTTATTTCTTTTTGCGACCGGCGGCCTTTTTTATTTCTTTTTTGCACCCGGCGGATCTTTTAAACCCTTCTGATGCGCCCGCCTGCCTTTTCTAACACTTTCCTTTCGCCCGTGCCAATTCAATTGATCCCGAAAAAATATCGCAAATTCTAGGGACTCTAAAGCTAGTTCAAAATATTTTTTGTGAACAAGGTACAAGTGCTCCTTTTTGAAAAAAAAGTGCCCTTTTTTAGAATAGTGTTCCCTTTTTGAAAAATTCCCGCCCGGCGGCCCTTTTTTTCTAGAGTCAACACTATTATAGTAAAGTTTGCCCACTGCTATTTTTTAATATTGAGCGAGTTTTAATACATTTTTCAATGTGTTTTTTTGGCGTTTTTTCGAGTCCCGTGGCAATTTTCTGACATTCGGAAAAGGAATTTGGAATCAAATTTTTATCCTACTATAGTAAATTTTGTCTTTCGCGATTTTTAATGTGATTTTTAGTGATTTTTCGAGTTCCGTGGCAATTTTTTAACATTGGTAAAAGGATTTCGGTTTCGGCCTCATGTAGTACATTTTGTCCTCTACGCTTTTTGAATTCTACCAATTTTTAATGCGATATTCAATGTGAGTTTTAGCGATTTTATTCGTTCCGTGTTGATTTTTTGTTATTAATGAAGGATTTCCGATTACAAAGTTTCCCCCTTAATATAAAATTTTTACAGCAGTGAATTTCAAACATTTAGCGATTTTTAATGCAATTTTCAATGTGATTTTTAGCCATTCTTCGAGTTTTGGGGCGATTTTTCGACATCCGAAAACTGATTTCGATTTTAAACTTTTTGGCTAATAGTAAAATTTTCGATTGCAATGTTTTATCCGTTAATAGTAATTTTTTACCCTCGCATTTTTTTTTTAATATTTTGCGATTTTTAAGCTTTCGGAATGCTTTTTGGCACTTTTAAAAGTTCTGTTTGAGACGTCTAGCCTAATAGGAATTCGGTTTCAAACCTTCAGCCTATTATGGTTAATGTTCTGCTTTGCTACTTTTGAACTTTAGCGAATTTTAACGCGATTTTCAATGCAATTTTTTAGAGTTTTTTTTTCTTTTGTTAGAGATCGTGGCAATTTTTGAAGATACGGAAAAGGAATTCGGCTTCAGACTTTTAGCTTAATACAATAAATTTTTCTCCTGTGCGATTTTTGCTATTTAACCGCATTTTATCGCGATTTTTTTAGCGCTTTTCCTCGTGTCCCGGCTTAAAATTCATCAAAGGAATTAGATTTGAAACTTTTATCCAATTATAGTAAATTTTGACTTTCGTGATTTTTGAACTTTTTGGGATTTTTACGTTTCTTTGCGATCTGCAGCGATTTTTTAATATTCAATTTTTGACTTAAAGCAAGTTCTGCCCCGCTTTTCGATAAACTTTATTCGGATTTCGTACAGCAATTTTCGAATTTTTCATGCGGTTTTTAGTGTGTTTTCATGATTTGCTACCATTTTTCCACATTAGTAAAAGGAATCGAATTTCAGCCTTCTAACCCAATATAGTAATTTTCTTGTAGGGTGTAGGGTGAAGGTGTAGGGGAGAGTAGGGGAGGAAAGGGACACTTTTTACAAAAATAAGAAAATCAACTTTGTTTGACACAAAAACAAACACTTCCCTTGATAGAATACAAAATGAAACACTTCTTAATATCCTCGAACAATATAGAAACATAATTTGCAGATATAATTTCGTTAATTATAAAATTGTAAGTTTCAAAATGTGCCCCATACCTCCCCACTAATAGGAAGGTATGGGGCAGCTAGAAAACAAAGTATGATAAAGCACAAATAGTCTAGTGTCGGCTACATATACAGTCTAACAAAGATTGTAGGTTGATAATGTCTGTGCCACAATATAAAATTCCAGTATCTTCATCACTGGAAGGAAAACTCAGAATTGTCAGTCACAGATAACATTAAAAAAATCATCGGTTCAATTTATTTACATTTTGAAGTACAATATATTATCAATGTTATAATTAATATTTTACCCTCTAAAAATATTTGATATTAGCTAGGGATGCAACGGATATCCGGCAAATATCCGATATCCGGCATATCCGGCTGATTTTTCAATATCCGAAATACCGTCGGATATCCGAATCACAATCACCGGATATCCGACTTCTCTGCCGGATATCCGGCAATACGTAGCAAAGCAACTATATAAGGATAAGAGAAATCGTTTGACCCAAACAATGCTGAATAACTTTTGTTTAGAGTGCAAAATATAAAAGTAAGTCCACTATTCATGAGTAAAAGGTAATTCTCAAAAGTTTAAAGAATTGCCAGCTTTCCTAACATTGGTATTTGAACTCTTTATAATAAATTTAAGAATTTATGTTTACATCTGTTAGAAAATTGTACCTTTACTTTCAGACTGTGAAACAAAATCTGAAGTTGTTTATTAAAGTATGACTTTATTAATTTTCTTTCTCTCTTTTAAATTTAACAATTAAACAGGCCTAATTTTACTTTCGTCTATCTTCAATAGAAGGTATTGTAACTGCGATTTTTTCGATTTCTGGTTTTCGGTGGGCTTAGACGTTTTAGGGGTCAGAGATCCCAAAACATGTTTATACAAAATGTCTGTCTGTCTGTCATCACACCATCAAAAAGTGTATGAAGTTATGCATAGAATTGAACCAAATTTTTTGTGAATGTTTTTGGCTATAGCCAGCTGGCCCTCCTTCAATATTGGAACATTCCACTGGAAGGGGGCGCTGTAATCGTGATTTTTGTGCCATTTTCATTATTGTGCCATCAAAAAGTGTATGAAGTTATGCATAGAATTGAACCAAATTTTTTGTGTATGTTTTTGGTTCTGGCCAGCAGATCCTTCTTCAATATGGGAGCATTCTGCCGGAAGGAAGTGCTGTAATTGCGATTTTTGTGCAATTTTCCTTATTGTACTATCGAAAAGTGTATGTTAAATATGTAATGATAAGTTATCCATATAACCCAAACTTTTTTGTGTATGTTTTTGGCTATGTCCAGCAGGTTGTCCTTTAGCTTGGAAATATTCCACCAGAAGGGTGCGCTGTAAGTGATTTTTGTGCCATTTTCATTCTTGTACCATCGAAAAGTGTATGAAGTTATGCATAGAATTGAACCAATTTTTGGGGCTATGGTTTTGGCTATGGTCAACTGGTCCTCCTTTAATTTGAAAATATTCTGTTGGAAGCGGGCACTATAATAGTGATTTTCGTGTTATTTCCATTATTTCACCATATCGAAAAGTGTATGAAGCTCTAAGCATAGAATTGAACCAATTTTTTGTGTATATTTTTGGCTATGGACGGCAGTTTTTCCTTGAATTTGGAAATATTCCGCCAGAAGCTGGCACTGTGACAGCGTTTTTTTTGTAAATTTTTCGCAGTTTTTTGTACTGTATATTGGTGGCTCGTGAAGCCATGGGAACTTTGCATCCTGCTAAGCTTACTATTCACAATCAGCTGATGTACAACAGAATAAGGAAAAAAATTATTGATTTTAATAAATATCATGATCGAGATTAACTTGTTCTTATTTTGATTAATTGACGAGCAGAAATTTTAGAACAAAATCAAAGTTGGTATAATATTGAACTAACAATATCGAAGTATTAACATTTGGAACTACTTTTTGAAATATTAAGATGTATGAGATAGAAGAAAGTTTTGGGATTGGCACATCCAATTAGTTATTTTTGTAACTTCATTATAAATAAAATATTTAAAATTAAAAATGATTATCTTTTTACTTATAAATATCACAGTAATTTAACTTAAAATAAAACTAAATGTGACTCAAAGCAAAACAGTATTAAATAATTAAAACAGAAAAAAGGCATCAACTAAACCTATATTTGGAGAAAATAACTCTTTAATCATGGGTATATTAGTAGATATTTTATGTTTAAATTATAAAAAGAACGTACGTATTTCTTTGTGAAAATACTCTACAATTATAGGCATATTAATTGGTTAAAATTTGTTACGTAAATTATCAGAATTTCATTGTACAAATTAATTATTAGCAATTACCAATATAGTCAATCCCATATCCAAATCCAGTAGCAATTATCAACATTTCATTGTACAAATAAACAGAATATTTTAATGTTTAAATTACATTTTTTATACAACATTATTAATATACATTACACGGCTTGAATGGCAGATACATGTCTTGAATTTCGAGATGGGATGGCAGGATTCGTGACCTAAAGAATATCGGGGGCGGGAGGCTCCTGTTTCAAAAAAAATCATTTACCGAAAATGTTTCTTTATAAAAAGACGATGAAGTCTCGGGACCGACTGACAAATTTCGTGATATTTTCCACTATCAATTGGCAGATTTCGGTTTCTTCTTACAACAAATTGAGAAAATTCATGTTTGTTTTTCTGCATCTGACCAAAAAATTATGCGATTTTTCTCCACGACCGACTGAAGAATTTCTTGATTTTTTTCTGGAGACCGGTTGGTGAATTTCATAATTTTTTTTTTCGAAATCAATTGACAAATTTAGAAATTTTATTCTGTGACCGATTGGCAAATTTCCCTGTTTGTTCTTGTGACATATTGATGAAAGTAACGATTGTTTTTCTGCATCCGATTGAAAATTTTCGCACTTTTTCTCTGCGACCGGCTGATGAATTTCACGGCAAATTTCACGATATTTTTCCATGATCGATTGATGAATTTCGTGATATTTTTCCCACTGTCAATTTGCCATGAACTTCAGTTTTTTCTCGCAAACAATCGACAAATTATTTTATTTATTTTCACCATCATTGACAAAATCAGCAATGTTTTCTTCTATGACCGTTTTACGTATTTTGCGATGTTTTTCCTGTGTGCCCAAAATAGGAAATAACTAAAAGGGCAGCAACGGCCACCAGAGACTAAGCTCTACTGAATTGGCCAATAGTCAGCACTCAACAAAATAAGATTACACTTGTGGTGCACATGAAAAAAAAAAAAAAATTTGATGAATTTCAAAAAAACATTTAGAAACAACAAACTAGTTGTTTCTCGCAATTAACAGAAATTAGGATATGATTTTTTTAAATCAACCTGTTCTCGTGTAATAGAAGAAATCAATTGATTATTCCCTTTTAAAACTTTGATATGGATTTAAATTCCAATGCATAGAACATAGTTCAATTAACGAAAATACCAGGGATGTTTTGACTATAATTCCATTAAGGATATAATAAAACAAATTTGTTCAGAAGTGACATACCATCACCGATATGCATTATTCATGTAAGTTAAAAATTAATGCACATCAGATTTTGTAAAGTTTTCTAAAACTTTTTATGAGAGCATAACCATGTGTTTCCGATAATTTCTAAAGTTATAAAAGTCTCTCCGTGCTGTTTGTCAAAAGTGTAACTTGTGAAAGAGGCTACAGAAAGCAAAATGGAATAAAATCTAAATTAAGAAATGCATTTAGCAAACCGATTGTTAATTGCCCATAACATTAGGTGAAAGTTGAAAAATAGACATGGTATATACACTGCTCAAAACAATTAAAGGATATTGCAGTTTTAGGTGGATTTTGTATCTGGTAAACTGTTTAGCTGATTGATACATGGTCGACAGACATAGTAGGTTATATGAGAATAAATTACACATGTTTGGCAGAAAAAATGCATTTTATTGCGCATTTGTGTACTAAAGGAGAAAAACACAATTTGTGCATATGAGAAAAAAAGAATAAGAAAAGGTGTTTTCTTCAAAGAAAATCATTTTCAGTAGGTGGTATGGTTTCCACGGGCGGCCAGCAACGTTGAACACCTTTGAGGCATGGACTCGATGAGGCTATTAATGACGAGTTGGGGTATTCTGCCCCACTCTTCCAGAAGAGCTCTTTCCAGTTCTTGGAGAGTTTGTGGGGGTTGTTGGCGGCCAGAAACTCGTCTTCCTAGAGCGTCCCAAACGTGCTCGATTGGATTCATGTCTGGAGAACACGCTGGCCATTCCATTCGAACGATTCCTTCCTCGAAAAGGAAATCCTCCACCAGGTTTGCACGATGTGGCCTGCAGTTATCGTCCATTAAAATGAAGTTATCTCCGATTGCTGCAGCGCAAGGGACTACAATAGGTTTGAGGATCTCATCCCTATATCGGCGACCAGTCAGAGCTCCATCTCGAATGATGTAGAGGTCAGTGCGCCCGTCAATGGAGATGCCACCATACACCAACACTCCTCCACCGCCAAATCTGACACTTTCGTGCACGAACGCAGGATTATTCCTACTGCCACGGTCCCTCCAGATGAAAATACGCCTATTATCCGGATGCACAGAAAAACGGGACTCGTCAGAAAACAGAATATTGCTCCATTCATTTCTCCTCCAGTTGACATGCTCGGTTGCCCACTCCCTGCGGTCGCGACGATGCCTTGATGTTAATCTAACACATACCATCGGTCGGCGAGCATACAGACCTACAGCATGGAGCCGGTTTCGGGCAGTCCGAGTTGAAATCGTGGTGCCTGTAGCCGAGCGAAGGTGTTGTTGGAGAAGAGTAGCGTTCATGGTTCGGTGTCTCCGAGCTGTTAACGCTAAATACCGATCTGCATTGGGCGTTGTTGCCCGTCTACGACCTTGCCCTGGTCTTCGGCCTGCACATCCACTCTCCAAAAAACGGTTCCAGATCCTGGAAATGACACTTTGTGACACTCCAATGGCTTGCGCTACTTCGGCTTGAGTTTGGCCCCTTCTAACCTACCAACAATTCTCAAAGCTTCTGAATCTGTCCAATGACTTCGCTGAGACATCGTACTCATCGAAACAAAGCAATCACTGAATGCCGATCATCCTTGTCTTCATTCTCTTTTATACAGTTGAAAGTCAAATTTCATTCGCTGCCGCTGAAGCGACGTTTTTGACGTCGAACTCAAAATTTGCATACTCCACAGTTTGAAAACCAGAAAAATTTGCATTTGTGATTCTCTTCTTCTATTTTCGGCAAAAAAAATTTCGTTTATATCTTTATTTTATATAAAACTTCAAATATCCTGTAATTGTTTTGAGCAGTGTATAAAGCTTGATTCTGTTCCTTTGTTTTAGTAAAATAAAAATTTTGAATAATTATCTTGAGTTGTTAATTTAAATTGTTTCAATGGTATTTTGTCATGTCTGTATAAATGTAATTCTTTAAGTGGCACATAAAAAATAACGGGGTTTAAAGATTTTGTTTTCCATTCTAACAGTTCAACTCCCCTGCATTTATAAATTTTGGGTATGAAACTCCCCTCCTGGGAAAACTTGAATTGCAAGTCCTGATATTCAAAGAGATATAGTTTTTGTAAATTATATTTCAATACATTTAAAATGTTTTAATGATGTGTGAAACATGTTTGTAATTTATCGTTCTGAGATGACATTATATAGAAAAATAATTCACTACATAACTAAAAACATATCTAGTGCCGGATATCCGAATCCGGCAGGCGAAGGAGCTTCGGATATCTGGCAAAATCAATAGGGGAAGACGGGGTACAATGAAACACGGGGTACAATGAAACATTACTTCTAAAATCAGTCAAATTTGTCATAGAGAGTTGCAGTTTATATATATGTTATACAACTATATGTTCCAATTACTGATGTGATTTGGATACATTCACACTTCTACAACAGTAGCAATAGAAGATTATTGCTTTTACGCCATTGAAAGTAACTTTCTTTACTAAAAGTAATTTAGTTTCTTTTTCCTTGTTGTTATATATAATAATTATTTTTTCTATACATTGTTATCTTTGGGTTGTTGTCTTCATACCTCCAAAACCAAACTAAAAAAAATAAATATTAGAAGTTTGAAAATAAATTTTTATTTAGTAACCTCAGTGCGGGGTACAATGAAACACTTGCAGACGGGGTACAATGAAACATGTTTTATTATAGTAATAAAAGTAGTAAATAGAATATATTAGAAGTAAGAGTAGGAAAACAGAAAAAAAAAAGAGTTTTGTTCTAACCAGGTCAGTAAAAAATGCTCTTGTTAAGCAATTAAAAAATAGAAAGAGAAAAAAAGCTGAGAAGGGATTGTTTTGTAAACAAACTCTGCTTGCTACAGACTCTGACGATGATCCAGATTTTTTTCCAGGTCCAGCTGGTCATCGAGGTACTAAGAATGAGATATTCACACACAACATGTATGGCACAAGCAGTATCCGTATAAATGAAAACATAAAGAAATATATACTGTTGGAGAAATCATACATTTAAATGAAGTCAAATGTGAAATATTTGATATAAAGACTCCAACATAGTTTTTTTTTTTTTAGAAACTTACATTTAAAAAAAAATTCATTCTGTTGAAACTACCAACCCCTATTCCTTCAGGATCAACTGAAATATAAACTGAAATGCTAATTTTTGAAACTGACTTGCGCCAATTTATGTAAAATGAAAGGTATTTCTTAAACTAATAGAATTTTCTTATTTTTCATCTTAGACTATAATATTTTTATCAAGTTCCTTATTAATCAAGTTTTGTTTTTGTATTTATCTCATTTTTCATAAAATAAACTATACTGGGTGAAAATTGCTTCTATCATTTGGAGTGTTTCATTGTACCCCGGCATACGGGGTACAATGAAACACTGTAAGACATTTATTTTTTGTTATTTTTCAAGCATAAAGATATTGTTTAGAACCTAATAAAAATTTATTTAGATGGGGAAAATACAAGATTAAAAATATGCATTAATTATATTTTTGTGCATGCAAAATTGTGGATAGGAAAAAAAAATTAGTAAATTTTGTTTCATTGTACCCCGTCTTCCCCTATCCGGTGCATCCCTAATATTAGCAATTTACATCCGTCTTATTCAAAAGAAGGTAGACTTGCCCATTCCTCCCTTTGCTAACATGTCCCATTCCTCTCCACTACCTTCTTTTATGTTAAACTTTTTGTATATACAAAAAAGGCTGTTTTTATTCTTATTTTAAATTATGTATAATATACAATATAATGTTCCATAAATAGGGAAACTATTACATATACGCATGAGCAAGTCATGAATATAATATACAGAAAGCATAAAAAGTATATGAAGCAAATTCACCTTTGATTCTTGAAATAATTGTTTTTCTTTATACAATTGTAAGCTTATGCAGATCAGCAACTTTTTTCAACTGAAGATTGGGCTACCATAGCTTCATCTAGTGTGTAATGTGTGATTGATGAAATGTTTAGAATGATACATAAAGAGAAAAACCTAGTGTCCCATTACACCCCACTCCCCCCCCCCCCCTACTATACAGTTTGTTATAATTATGCCATTAAGTATTCGGACAGTCATGATCAATAACACAATGTACAAAACATATTTAAGTTATTTGAATTATATAACAAGAAAGAAAAATCATGCGTCAATCATAGAATATAAAACACTTTCCAACAGTTCCAGAATATTTTAACAATACTTCAGAGTCAAATTAAGTAGGATACCTAAGTAATCATTTTAGAAAATATAAGGAATGTAAAAAAAACAAGATTCAGCAATTGCCGCCCATATCCGGAAAACTGCTTCAATTTTTTGTGCAGCCCTATATTTGATCTATAGCCGGTGTTCTATATACCGGGTGTTCTAAAAAGGACTGACTGATTTTAAAATTCAAAACTCGCAAACGGTGACAGATATTTAAAAAATCCTTACAGGAAGATTATGTATAATGTCAGGGTTTTTTTTTTTTTTTACCGTGATTCTCGAATTTAGTTCGAATTACAAACAATAGATGACGCTGCAAGTAATAGGCACTTAATTTCAAGCTGGATATTTTGGCCTTTTTTTTTCTCCCATGTCGAAAAAGGAGATTAAAATGTATTGAGTGGGTCCTGAAGTACCAAAAATCGGGTCTGAATTTAGCGCATACTGCTCGCAGCGCGATCTGTTGTTTGTAATTCGAACTAAATTCGAGAATCACAGTGAAAAAACTACTGACATAATGCATAACGCTCCTGAAAGAATTTTTTAAATATCTGTCACCGTTTGCAAGTTATCGAATTTTAAAATCAGTCAATCCTTTTTAGGACACCCGGTGTGCATTCAACACAACACAATATCTCAAAATTTACTTTAGTAATAAAATGCATAATACTGTGAAACCTACCGACAGCCATTTTTATCAAGTCGGAAATATACTAGAATTCTTTCGTGCAGATTTATAGATATATCTATATTACCTACAGATTTTCATACATGTCACCTATTAAGCTAAAACTTAATTCACAAATAAACTAAAATAAAATAAAATACTGAAATTGCACTTTAAAAAATTATCACCCGTAAATGGTCATTTACCAAGTTATTTGTGTGGCCCTCGTCCTGTATGGTTTTATTTATTTTCTACAAACATCTCCTATAGAAAATAGCTGAAATATATCCACATATATTTCAGCTTCAAAATGCATAACTCAGTTAAAAACCACCTTTAAGCAACTCAAGCACATACACTAACGTTTACGAATTCTTTCGTGTAGTCCTGTAAATGATCTATAGCATTTATCAGGCATGAGATTGCAAAAGGATAAAAAAAGAGGAAAAACGCGTGAAATTAGGAAAATGAGAAATTATGTAAACTAGTGCACATAAAAAACATTTAATAAGGTTATTTTATTCGCAATAAAATTGCCAATATATCTGTTTAAATCTTGCTTTTTTTTGTCGGGGGGGGGGGGGGGAGAATCAAATTAATAATTTATGCAAATACTATAAGTAATTCTGAAATGAAAGTTTCCATTTTAAGTTCATAATTCTGACGCAAAGTTTTACACAGCAATCTTAGCTAGTTGTTCAATTCAAATTTTCTCATGCTTTCACTCAAAAAATCAGTTAATAAACACATGACAAGTTAATGTTTAACCTGCCACTCAGCTGAAAAAAAATCTGGTGAAAACAATGTTGCAGCAAATTTCCCGCGATTTTTTTGACGAAATTCGCGTTTTTCGCTATTCTTTGACGAAATTCGTATTTTTTCTGCAATCCTTTGACGAAATGCGCGTTTTTCCCGCGATTTTTGACGAAATTAGATTTTTTTCCGCAATCCTTTGACAAAATTCGCGTTTTTTCAGCGAACCTTTGAGAGAATTATTCGCCTTCTTTAGTGTTCCTTTGACAGAATTCGCTCTTTTTCCGCGGCATTTTGACAAAATTTGCATTTTTTGTTAATCTTTTGACGAAATTTGTGTTTTTTTCGCAATCTTTTGATGAAATTCTCAACTCTTCCCGCGATCTTTTGACAGAATTCGCGTTTATTCTACGATCTTTTGAGAAAATTCGCGTTTTTCTAATAGATCTTTTGAAGAAATTCGCATTTTTTCCCGCCATCTATTGGCGAAGTTCTTTTCCTGATCTTTTGTTGAAAAATCTCGCGTTTTTCCGCGATATTTTGACAAAATTCGCGTTTTTCTGTCATCTTTTGACGAAACTCTGATTTTTCCGCGATCCTTTGACAGAATGCGCGGTCTTTCCGAGATATTTTTAAAAAATCAGCATTTTTTTCCGCGATTCTTTGACGAAATTTGCGTTTATTCCGCGATCATTTGACGAAATTCGCGTTTTTTCCGATCCTCTTTGAAGAATTTCGCGTTTTTTCCCGCGAACCTTTGACAGAATTCGCTCTTTTCCGCGGTATTTTGAGAAAATTCGTGTTTTTTCGCAGTCTTTGGACGAAATTCTCATTTTTTTGCCGCGACCTTTTGATAGAATTCGTGTTTATTCTGCGATCAGTTGAAAATTCGCATTTTTTCGAGTTCTTTTGAAGAAATTAGCATTTTTTCTCACCATCCGTTTACGAAATTCTTTTCGTGATCCTTTGTGGGCGAAATTCGCGTTTTTTTCTGAGATCTTTTGACAAATTTCGCGTTTTTCCCACGATCCTTAACGAAATTCGCATTTTCTCCGCGATCCTTTGACGAAATTCGCATTTTTTCCGAGATTCTTTTTACGAAATTCGCATTTTCCCATGATCTTTTGATGAAATTCGCATTTTTTTCCGCGATTCTTTGATGAAATTAGCTTTTTTTTCGTGATCCTTTGACAGAATTCGCGTTCTTTCCGCGATATTTTCACAAAATTCGCGTTCATCTTTCATCTTTTGACGAAATTCGCATTTTTTCCCGCGATTCTTTGATGAAATTAGCTTTTTTTCGTGATCCTTTGACAGAATTCGCGTTCTTTCCGCGATATTTTCACAAAATTCGCGTTCATCTTTCATCTTTTGACGAAATTCGCATTTTTTCCCGCGATTCTTTGATGAAATTAGCTTTTTTTTCGTGATCCTTTGACAGAATTCGCGTTCTTTCCGCGATATTTTCACAAAATTCGCGTTCATCTTTCATCTTTTGACGAAATTAGCATTTTTTCCCGCGATCCTGTGTCAGAATTCGCGGTTTTTCTATTTTTTTTTTGAATTAGCATTTTTCCCGCGATCCTTTGACGAGATTTGCGTTTAATCCGCGATCATTTGACAAAATTCGCGTTTTTTAGAAGCCTCTCTGACGAAATCGCATCTTTCCGCAATCCTTCGACAAAATTCGCCTTTTTTCGTGTTCCTTTGACAGAATTCGCGTTGTTTTCGCTGTGTAATGACAAAATTTGCGTTTTTTTCGCAATTTTTTGAAGAAATTAGCATCCCCCCCCCTCTATATTTTGACAGAATTCGCGTTTATTCTGCGATCTTTTGACAAAATTTACTATGTTTTCGAGATCTTTTGACAAAATTCGCGTTTTTTCCACGATCATTTGACGAAATAGGTAAAATCTCTTATCCAGAATGCTTGGGACATGGTATATTCTGGATTAAAAGTTTTTTCCGTAATTCGGAGAACTTACACTTATAGTAAAGCGTATTAAGAAATGCACAGAATAACTAATTTAAAGAAATAGTCATATATATGAATAGTATATGAAAATACAGTAAAACCTATCTAAATTCAGGTTACATTTTATTTTAAACTACTACTCAAATCTGTATAGCTTGGGACCAGAGGTTGTGCGGATTTTAGAATTTTGCGGATTTCTGGTCATTGCTTTGTTTACATTTTTTAAACAGTAATTTGAATGTAATAATGCAATCAAAATTATAATGAATGTTTACAATATACTAAAATAATTAAGTAAAGTAATAAACTAAAATGATAAAAAGTAAGAATTTTTAAAGTGATTAAATTATTAAAAGTAAAGCTACGGCTATTCAATTAAGGTTTGTTGGGGTAACTGGAACCACGAGGTAACTGGGCCATCGGCTATTTTATAAAAAACTGTTGGTGTTTTTTTAAGTTTTAGCTTTTGTGAGCAATGCCCCTTTATCTCTACTTCCTAAAACAATGTCAGGGCTTGAAATTTAGTTTTTCTTAGGAGGGGAGTCTCCCTACCAACATTTATAAATGGAGGGGAGTTGAGCTATTTGGGAGGGAGAAAACAATCTAAAACACACTGTTATTTTACGTGCTATTTAAAGATTTACATTGTAACGCTCGAACAATACGCGCTCCATCATATTTTCTCTCCTTTACTTTTTTTCTTTTCCTTCAAAAGAACTGACAAGCTGAGTAAATTAGACTTGACGAGAGAGAAGGATGTTTACAAAGTTGTTGCCGGCAAGGCATTTGAGCTATGCCGTATTTTAAATTAACTGAGTTATTTTGTAAATAGTAATATGTAAATACGATGTAAATATTAAAACTTATTAGTCAATGATAAGTTATCCAGTTTTATTTCGTAACATAAGATAGTTTCCACCCCGGATTCTGAATAATATGTTACAACATTAATTATTTCGTCATGTCTGTATTAATACAGACATGACAAAATACCATTAAAGCAATTTAAGTCAACAACTCAGAATAACTATGGAAAATATTTTTTATTTAAAAAAGTAAGAAAGATGAGCTTTTTTATAGCCTATCTATTTTTCAACTCTCAACCAAATATTATGGGTCCTTAACAATGGGGTTGTTAAATGAATTTCTGAATTTAGATTTTATTCCATTTTGGGCCCTGAATCTTCTTTCACAAGGTAAATTTGTGACAGAAAGCACAAACACAACATTTATAACTTTGGAAGTTATCGGAAACGTATGGAGGTATCGGTAACTTTGGAAGTATCGGAAACTCTCTTAAAGAAATTTCAGAAAACTTTGCAATATGTGACATGCTTTCATTTTTAACTACTTGCATGAACAGTATATATTCAGTGATGGAATCATCAATATCCATTTCTGAACAAAATTGTTTTATTAGATCCTTAATGTTATTATAGTCAAAATCTGACTCCCTAGCATTTTCTTTGTTTAAAATTTGAATGCTTGTTCAATTAAAGTCAAAAGTTTGAAATGGAAACTGTCGATTCATTTCTTCTACTACACGAGAAACGTAGGTTAACATTAAATTGTCAAGTCCTAATTTCTGTTAATTGTAAGGATCAACTTGTTTGGTGTTTCTATATATCTTTGATTGGAGCTTCGAAAGTTTCTTTGATGTACACCACAAGATCTTTGCGGTCCTTCTAATCTTATTTTTCTTTAGTACTGAATTTTTAGTACTCCATTTGCCAGGGCGCAGCACCCGGTGACACTTAATGTCCTTTTTCGGAGCACCCTTTTGGATATTTTCCTTTTTCTGTCACAGGAAAAAAATATGCCAAATCGGGCATAGAAAAAAAAATCGTGAATTTCCTTGATCGGTCGAGGGAAGAATATCGTGAAATTCGTCGATTGGCCGCGGTATAAAATCGCAAAATTCATCGATCAGACGCGGGATAAAACTGTGAATTTCGTCAGTCTGTTGCAAAAAGTAACCGTAAAATTCGCAGGTGTTTCTGAGTAAAAATCTGAAATTTACAGCAAATTTTCTGAAAGGTTACAGCAGGGGATGGGAAGGGATTAGGAAATCCTCTCCAGGCGCTAATATTTCAGGCTGAGTGCAGATTCCTGTAAATTGGATTCGGGTTAAACCCAATTTTTTGTGATCTTTTGACAAAAATCGCGTTTTTTCGCGATCTTTTGACGAAATTCGCGTTTTTTTCGCGATCTTTTGACGAAATTCGCGTCTTTTCCGCGATTCTTTGACGAAGTTTGCGTTTTTTCGTGATCTTTAGATGAAATTCGCGTTTTTCGCGATCCTTTGACAAAATTCGCACTTTTTCGAGATCCTTTGACTAAATTTGCGTTTAATCCACGATTCTTTGAGACGAAATTTGCATTTTTTCGCGATCCTTTGATGAAATTCGCGTTTTTTTTCAGCGGCCCTTTGACTAACTTTGGGTTTATTTGACGATCCTTTAACTAAATTTGTCTTTTCTGCGATACTTTGACGAAATTCGCTTTTTCCGCGTTCCTTTGCCAAAACTCGCGTTTTTTCCGCGTTCCTTTGTCGGAATTTACGAATTTTTTTTTTGCTATTCTTTGATGTAATATGCGTTTTTTCGCGATCCTTTGATGAATTTCGAGTTTTTTTTTCGCGATCTGACGAAATTCACGTTTTCCGCGATCCTTTGACAAAATTGGTGATTTTTTCCTCGAACGATTGATGAAATTGATTTTTCTGCGATCATTTTCCGAAATTCGCGATATTTTTCTGTTGAACCGATGACCGATTTTTCACAATTTTTGGAACCTATTGCCATAAATTTTCGGAAAATTCGGAAAGAATCACCTCTGAATTTGCCAATCGGTCGCGGGCACTTGTCAACCGATCTCGAGAAAAAAATAATGAAATTTGTCTATCGGTTGAGCGAAAAATTAGTAAATTTCAACGATCTTTCGTGATAAAAAAAACCGCAAAATGTGTCAATCGGTCGCGCGAAAATATCGAGAAATTCATAAGGAGTTCGCGAGAGTTCATCGTAATTTCAAAATGCAAAATTTTCAGGAAAATGGAGACATTTTTTGGGCGGGAACTGCCCGCCCACGATATTCTTTTGGGCGGGATTTCAAAATTTTGGACGCGATTCCCGCCATCCCGCCCTGAAATTCAAGCCCTGAATGTGTATCAACTCAATCATAACTCTCACTTTGCTGTGATAGGTTGTCAAAAATTTACGTTTATTTTTTTAAAAACAACGTCAATATGGTTGAACTTCCTCGGATTTTTATTAAAATACTGTAAGTACTTTTATTAAACAATCTTTTTTTTTTTTTAAGATTAGACATATAACTAACTACATTAATATCAGGGCTTGAATTTCAGGGCGGGATTCGCGCCCAAAATTTTGAAATCCCGCCCAAAATAATATCGTGGGCGGGAGACTCCCGTCCAAAAAATTTCACCATTTTCCTGAAAATTTTGCATTTTGAAATTACGATTAACTCCCGCGAACGCCTTGCAAAAAGTTCCCGACACTTTCGCGCGACTAATTGACACATTTTGCATTTTTTTTTTTTTTTTTTTTAACCGCGAAAGATCGTTGAAACTCACGAATTTTCGATGCGACCGATTGACAAATTTCATTATTTTTTTCTCGAGATCAGTTGACAAGTGTCCGCGACCGATTGGCGAATTCAGGGGTGATCTGTTACGAATATTTCGAAAATTTAAGGCACTAGGTTCCGAAAATTGTGAAAAATCGGTCATCAGTTCAACAAAAAAATATCGCGAATTTCGACAAATGATCGTCGAAAAAATCAATTTTGTCAATCGTTCGAGGAAAAAATCGCCAATTTCGTCGCAAAGGATTGTGAATAAAACACAAATTTTGTCATAGGAAAAACGTGAATTTCGTCAGATTGCGGGAAAAAAAACTTGAACTTCACCAAAGGATCGCAAAAAAACGCAAATTACATCAAAGGGTAGCAAAAAAAATCATAAATTTCAGCAAAGGAACGTGGAAAAAAATGAGAGTTTCGGCAAAGGATCGCGAAAAAAGACAATTTCGACAAAGTATCGTGGAAAACAGCTAATTTCGTCAAAGGATCGCGGAATAAACACAAATTTATTGTTTAGCCAAACGGCCGCTGAGAAAAAATCGCGAATTTCATCAAAGAATCGCGAATCTCATCAAGGAATCGTGAAAGACCATGAATTTTGTCAAAGGATCACGAAAAAAACGCGCAATTCGTCAAAAGACTGCGGGAAAATGCAAATTTCGACAAAGTATTGCGAAAAAGTCGCGCATTTCGTCAAAGGATCACGAAAAAAAATGCGCATTTCGTCATAGAATGGCAAATTTCGTCCAGTGATCACGGAAAAAACCCCGCAAATTTCGTCAAACGATCGCGGAAAAACGGCAATTTCGTCAAAAGATCTTGAACTAACGGCTAATTTCGTCAAAAGATCTCGAAATAACGGCAAATTTCGTCAAAAGATCTCAAAATAACGGCAAATTTCGTCAAAAGATCTCGAAATAACGGCAAATTTCGTCAAAAGATCGCGAAATAACGGCAAATTTCGTCAAGAGATAGCGACATAACAGCAAATTTCGTCAAGATATCGCAAAAAACGGAAATTTCGTCAAAGGGCACGAAAAACACATAGCTAGTGCTGGAAGTGATTCTCCCCCTCCCCCCCCCCGCCTTCATCCCCTCTGTTGTAACCTTTCAGAAAATTTGCTGTCAGTTTCAGAATTTTTTTTTTTTTACTCAGAATCACCCCCGCTTTCTGACTTTTTTAAATAAAAAAACATTTTGCATCATTATTCTGAGTTGTTGATTTAAATTGCTTCAATGGTATTCTGTCATGCCTGTATTAATACAGACATGACAAAATAATTAATGCAACTCTTTAAAAAGCACGTAAAATAACAGAGGGTTTCATATTTTTTTCTCCCTCCGAAATAGCTCAACTCCCCTCCATTTATAAATGTTGGTAGGGAGACTCCCCTCCTATGAAAAATTGAATTCCAAGCCCTGATATATTATTAGGTATCTATACATATTTACTTCATGTTTTAAATGTAAGCCCGGTGTCCCAGTTACCCCATAAATGTTTCAAGAATGGGGTGTTTCAAGAATGTACCCGGGGTAACTGGGCCATGCTGGATCCAGTTACCCCAATAGTTATAAATAATTTTTTTGTGTTTCTCTTACTACGGGAAGTAAATTTCTCCATTGGTTTTTGCTCACAATAAAGAAAATGATAGAATATCTTATTAAAATAACGGAATGAAATTAAAAAAAAAAAGCATATTGAGTGGTATCAAACCAAATTTCTTGACTCCTTGAGAGGCGGTGATGCCGTTATGGCATCACTTAATTTTAATTCCTAATTGCCACATTGGCACCTGAATTTTATAATTAAAATTTAACCTTTATTAAGTACGCGGAAATATACTTTTACATGTTTTCAGATAGATTATCTTGTAAATATTGGTGTCATTAAATTATTTCAACATTTTACGAATACAAGTACCTTGCCCCTGAAAGCCAGACCTTGAAATTGTACTATACACAGGGGTCGCATTCTATAGGCATAGCTGCCAATTTTTATGCTTTCTTGCTACCACTAAAATTTAATAGAGATTTTCGTTTTGATTAATCATAATATTTCGACGATTAAATAAGATAACATTTACTATGATAATTTAGTGGTAAGAGGAAAGCGTAAAAGTAGGCAGCTATGCTATAGGGAATCTTTTATCATGCCTACCACTATTTTGAAAATAATATCTTCATCGCACCTTTCTTTAAGGAACAATAAAATTTTTCCTATATAATGCGACCCCTGGATAAAGATAAAGTACTTACGTAGCCTTTTGTTCAGAGATTTACCTTGCTATTTTTTCCTTAAAATACCCATGTGTTTTATACTTATTATCTATACTAAAGTACATAAGTACTTACTTAAGTTTTATATTTTTGGTATAAATAAATCTAATATTTTCACTTTTAGTACTTTTTTAGGCACACTGACAGCAAAGGTTTCCCTTACAACGCTGTTTATATTGACATATAATTTACATGATCTGCCTGGTTAAAATTGTTTTAAGTTGTTTACACTTTTTCAAACAGGACCTGATATCCGACAGGAAAAAATATAAACGCGTGTGGAACATAGACCCCCCCCCCCTTCCCTGGTCCAGTTACCCCATTTTGGGGGGCAACTGGACCCATGAGGAAAGAAAGATGAAATGTGCATATTTTTATATTTTTAAATATTAAAATGTAATTTTGAGCATTTCTGTCTGATAGAGGGAAACTAACTGAACACATTTACAGAAGTACAGACTTTAATTGAAATGAACATTGGCTTTTTGAAGCTGAATTGTCAGAAGCTCCAGAGTCACATTGTAAAATCATGTCCCAGTTGCCCCAACTAACCTTAAATTGTTAATAATGTATAATATTAAATATGCATAACAAAGATGAGATACATTTTCCTTGAAATATTCAATGGAACTTTTCTTATAAAATTACCTTATTAATCCACATCAACATTATAAAGTACCTTAATGAAGTTTTATTCCAGGTTTAACCAGTCTTAATAACCAAAAAAGCTTGGTTAATACATAAATATATTTGGTAAAAAAGATTGTGATTACCAGTGATGTCAGCAATATCTTGATTTTTTTCAGCTAAATAAATTTATACTTCCTTCATGAAAAACAACTAGTTCAGTCTTGCCGAGAATTACATATTAAAATAAATACAGAAGGATATAAAACTAAAAAATTCTGTAATTTTGCACCTATATCTGAACTGAAAGTTTCATTGTTTACATCTGTGATAATGTGCAGGTTTTAGGAGTGCGGATTTGAGGGAGCCTACTTATATATAGTACTTACAAATTTCTTAAATTAATAACTTATTTAGATAAAATAAAAACATTTTAAAGTAATCCTTGATTATCCCATCAACCAATTTCACCAAATTATACAAATGGATGAATGTTATCATTCTAAAATTTTAAGTTAAGAAAATTAATAAATGAAAAAAAAAATCATTAAAGAACATTGTTACTTTCATTCACTTATGACAGTGACATACCAAATATAAAATTTGATTTGTTCAGATGACTTCAATCAAAAGAAAATTAAGAATAGTTTACATATTTAAATACAGAATTATTAATGGTACTACTTGATTATGCCGTCGGCTAAAAAACTATCGTCAGACTATAAGATTAAATGTCAATAATGGGTGATCGTAAATGTCAAATTTACTTGACATTAAACACTTTACACGTGTTTGTTACGTCATCAAGTGATTTTTAATTCGACATTTCATTCTTATTTTTATTTGTTTACTAATTTATTTTTTCTTTCGTTATTTAAAATAAAAACAACAGGTAAGTGTGATCATAGATCGCACAAATGGCTTCGTTTAATATTCCTTTCAAAACATCCAGTACATTTATCGCCATGGAACACCTTCTAAATTTTGACAAACCCTTCTGAAACTATCGTAAAGCTTCAAACAGATTCGCCTTGTTATATTCCCTAAATTTTGTTCCCCCCCCCCCCCCCACTCCCCGAAATGCTACGATATATCACATGACGGGTATCTGCCAAATTTAGAAAAGTGCGAAGTGGGGTAATGAACACCGTGATTTTTGACGCTGCCTGATGTTTAAAATTTTTGTTATGTCTTATAAGCTATATTAAAGTTTCAAACAGATCGTCCAGCTATATTTCCTAATTTTGTTCGCACCCGTCCCTCATCCCCCCTCGAAATGCAACATGCCATTCTTCTTTATACTTTTTTTATGATGTGTTATAATAAAGTATCTTAAAGTTTAAAACAGATCACATTGTTAGATTTCCTACTTTAAATGAAATCACAGCCTGTTAGTTCCACATTCCACTACGAGGGAGCGCACTCTATTCTTAACAAAACTGTATCTGAATGTAACTCCGTTAAACAACCTATCAGGAGACTGCTAGTCGAGGGGGTGGCGGTCTTAACCAAGAATTTAAGATATTTACTTAAATTACTATTCGAAAATAGTGGTATGAACACTTATAAAATTTTGGATATTGAATAAGTAATAGTTTTCTCATCACGCCATCAAAAAACCACATGCAAAACAGTACAAAACACCCTGTTATACTGCCTAATTTTGTTCGCCCCCCTTCAAGCGGAATGTGATGCGTCATTCTTTTTTATAATCTTTACTATTTGTTATAAATTATCATAAAGTTTCAAACAGATCGCTTTGTTGAAATTCCTACTTTAAATGTAATTGCGGTCTGTTAGCCCCACATTCCACCACCAGGGAGCGCATTCTATTCTTAACAAAGGTGTATCTGAATGAAACTCCTTTACACAACCTATCGGTAGATACATGGGTCGGGGAGTCTTAACCAAGAATTTAATATATTTGCTGAAATTACTATTCGAAAATAGTGGTATCAATACTTCTGACATTTTTATCTGGCATGAGTAACATTTATGCTGTATTTTTAAAAATCAGACACCGTTCAGAAGAATACTGCAATGAAACATTCTGTGACTGCCTTTTAAAATAAGTATATAATAGAAATAAATCAATTAGTTAAATTAGCGCCCCTCCCCCCCTACCCGAAATTTCACAAGCCATTTTTTATAAACTTTTTCTTATGTATCATAAACTATCTTAAAGTTTCAAACAAACCTTGTTATACTTCCTAATTTTAACAAAATTGTGTTATGTTAGTTCCACATTCCACCACCAGGGAGCACACTCTATTCTTAACAAAATTGTATTGGAAAGAAACTCCGTTAAACAACCTATCAGTGGATATGTTACTCGAGGTGGTGGCAGTCTTAATAAGAAGTTAAGATATTTGCTGAAATTACTATTCAGAAATAGTGGTAACTAAACTTTAAACAATTTTATATTAAATAAGTAGCATATATCTCAGGACTACCTCAAAAAGGCACCTAAAGCGGTCAGAAACGCTAACTTTCTAAGTAGAAATCTAACGCCCCAGCCCCGGAATTTCACGCATCATTCTTTTTTACACTTTACCTTATGTGTTATAAAATATCTTAAAGTTCCAAACAGATCGACTTGTTAGATTTCCTAATTTTAACAAAATTGCGTTATGTTAGTTCCACATTCCACCAACAGGGAGCGCACTCTATTCTTAACAAAGGCATATCTCAACGAAACTCCTTCAAGCAATCTTTCCGTAGATACATGGGTTGGGATGGTGGTGGTCTTAACTAAGAATTTAAAACATTTGCTGCGATAACAAATGCTAAGATTTAAAAAATAAATCTAGCTCCACCCCCCTCCTCAAAATATCACACTCCATTCTTTTTTACACTTTTTCTTATGTGTTATAAACTATCTTAAAGTTTCAAACAGATCGAGTAGCAGTCTTAACCAATAATTTAAGATATTTCCTGAAATTACTATTCGAAAATAGTGGTATGAATACTTGCAAACTTTCGGATGATGAATAAGTCATACTTATCTCATAGCGCTGTTCAAAAACCCCACGCAAATGGTTAGATTTCCTAATTGAAATTATTTCGTGGTTAGAAAAGGCACGTGTCTCCATTTTAATCAATACATTTGATAGCAATAAACTGATGAATTAAATAATAATTAATATTTCAGCATGTAATTAAGATAGGACTTAGAAATGGGTATTAATGAAATCAGCGAGAAATTTCACATCAGGATTCCAAAAAATTTAATATTTAAAAAGTTAAAATTTTGTATTAAAATATCCTACTATGGAAAACCGCAGCGTCGTCATGTCTGACACTTGCTTTCCTGCCGAAATGAAATCTTTTTTCCTTGTCTTTCCAATTAAAGAAATTAAATTTTTATCGATCGATTTTTAGTGGATATTTTAGCTTATACACATCGCAGAAATGTGAACTTTATACCAAATGAAAGTAGATTTTTTTCCGCGTCTGTCTATACCATTTACAAATTTCTCGGATCAATACTTTCTGATACGCAATTTCGCTTTAAAATGTCCACTTCATTTTTCGGCTTAATTTCCTCTGTAGTAACCGTGCATCAGCTGATTTTACTGGTAACCCATAGGAGAAACTCAGATGGATTTGGAGAAGGTGCGTTTGTACCTGCGTTAAAAAGGTTGATTGGTTAATTTGCCCATAATTCGGTTAATTACCGACTTTTTCAAAATTTTATGATTTGTCGTTTGATGTGAGGTGTTCAGCTATAAGTAACCAAAATTTCAAGTCTCCAACATGTATAGTTTCTGAGAACGGACTCTGTGACAGACGGACGGACAGACAGACAAAGGAGTGAGACGAATATGGTTTTGTCACATGAACGAAACCCTAATTATGTCATTTGCATAATTTGGCGATTTGTATAATTTGGTGAGATTGATCGACAGCATAATTAAGTAGTAGGTACCTGATTAAATTAAACCATAAACAAACAGATATTTTTAAGATATTTCATTTGTAAATAAAATGTAACTATTTTAAATGTAATAATCAAATTTATTAAGGGACACAATAAATATTAATGATAACAGAAGATTGTAAAAAACTTAAACTATCAAAAAATGTAAACATATATAACTAAAAAATATATGTAAACATTAGATACAGCCTTGTAGCAAAAAAAAAAAAAAAATAATAATAATAATAATAATAAAATAATAAATAAATAAAAATGTTTGTGATGCGGTGGAAACTAATCTATTATATATTTTCTCTTTTAATATCATAAGGTACTCATTTATTGACAATTTTTATTTTAAATAACAAAAGAACAAATAAATTAGTAAAACACAAATAAAATGTCGAATTAAAAATGACTTGGTGATGTTTGATTCTATATGTATTTTAATATCTAATTCTCAATAATATGACTGAACTCTTGCTTTTTCATGAAGGAAGTATAAATTTCTTTTTGAGAAGATTTAACATATTGCTAACATATTAGTGATTATTACCAGTGATTTAACATATCACTGGCAGGGTTGCCGGCTTTTAGCCAGGCCAAAAAAAGCCGACCGGCTTTTTTTGGTTTTAACCACTTAAAAAAAGCCGGCTTTTATTTTTTAAAGTTGGTTTACAGTTAATTCGTTTTAAATTTGGATCAATTAATTTTTAATACACTTATAAATATTTTCTACTAAAAATATTATACATTTCTATTAAATTTTGTCAAATAAATAAGTCTATAACTTCTAGAAGGCATTATGTCTGAAAATATATATATATAAATATATATATATATAAATATATATATATATATATATATATAAATATATATATATATATAAATATATATATATATATATATATATATAAACACTGAAAATTATATAAGTTAGGCTCCAATCTGGTACAGTAAACTCCCAACTATCCGGCCTAATGTGGCAGAAGGGTAGGCTGGATAACAAAAAAGCCGGATAGGCCGGAGTTCTATAAATATTTTCTCACTTCCTGCCCCCTTCCCCCCCACATTATATTAAAAACGCTTGTTACACATTTTAAGATAAATTTTATATATACAATACATACAGTTTCAAAATAAGCAAAACATAAGCCTAATTCGTAAAAAAATGAGTAAATCTTAGTTTACTGTTTATTAATAAATGATTGAACAAATATTAAAAGTTATTAAATATACAAAAATTATTCATAAGGCAAAAGAGTTAAAATTTAGTTTTTAGTTTTTGAAATAGTCCTTGATAGATGACTTTCTCCCAGTTAACCCTCTTCCGGAGATGCAATGTCCCTTCATTTATGCAAACAGATATTATCAGCTGGCGTCACTTCCTTCTGCTAACTTATAGTTTATCCTCCATAGTCACTACAACCTTTTTTCGTTTATCACCTATTTCGTCTTGAATAAATAAACACGAAGCACACCAAAAGACTATACGAAAGTAACCAGGATAAACGAAAAATAACATCCACACTTGTTAACATCCATTGCACAACTAACGAAACATGTTATCAAGCCTTAATGACCCCCCACCCTTTCCGTCTGTCTCTGCTATTTTTTTTATTTTATTTTATGCCTAAGTGGAGCAAGATCACCAGATCACTAGGATCTGGTGTAGACCTTATTTGCTCCACCCGGTAAGTTCCCCGACATGCGGGGATTCACTACACATAGTTCCAGTCCTCGGACAAAAGGCACATGCCGACGAGGAGAAAAAAAAAAAATACATTAACACATAGATATACATAAAAACTAGCCACTGGAGCACAAAGCTCCTACGCGACAGGGAGCGGTGGGTTGTCTCTGCTATTGCATTCTGTAGTTCCTTCTTGCTCCTTCCTGTCGTGAATTAGCACTTCCCTATGGACGGGAACATTCCTCATTTTTTTTTTACTAGGCCGGATAGTCGGGAGTTCACTGTATTTTGAAATTCTATATTACATAGCTCCACATACACTACACATTTTAAGATTATATTTAATTAATAACAAAATGTAGCACATCAAAATGGAAACATTCTTGTGTGTCCATATGGAGAGATTAAGTTATAAATGTTAAAAGAGAAATTAGAAAGGATGTAATATTTGAGGAGAGTGGTACATAAGTGTATAAAAAATAGAGCATTTAAACAAGAAGAAAAAATTCTCTAAATAAAATTTTGAAAACTTGTTGTTAAGCATATTCATGCATATGCTGTTCGCAATGTTTTTAATAGTGAGAAATGGTGTTTTTATTAATATGACTATGTATAATTTTAAATGTTTACTAGAAATAAAATAAGACTTGTATATGAATAGCTCTTAAAATTAAGTAATAAAACATGTAACTAAGTAACCATTGTCCTTTATAAAGCAGAAAAAATGAAAAAATTGGCAGTTGGTATGGCCCTTTTAAAATTTAGCTGATATATTTGCAATTCTGACAACAAATCACTAGCAAAACCATCTAAGTTGTATTCCAGTATTAATGTATACTCATTATTGAGAAATTGGGTTACTTATTAAACTTTAAATCAATTAAATGTCATTAAAACTAATTAAAAACACTTTAAAATGTGTAGTTTATAATTACAATGCTTCATTGTATAAAAGCCAATTATGGCCAAAAAAGGCCAATTTTGGCCAAAAAACGCCGGTTAAAACCAATAAAAGCCACTGGCCTGGCTTTTTTTAATTTTAGCCGGCTTTTTTGCAACCCTGATCACTGGTAATGTGGTAATCACAATCATTTTACCAAATGACTTATATCAAGCTTTTATGGTTATTAAGTCTGACTAAACCTAAAATAAAGCTTAACTTTATTTTATGATTTTGATGTGAATTAGGGCTTAGATGCCGTATATTACTGTGGCTGACATCTTGGATATTTTGTTAGCGATCTTAATCATTATGGCAAACCCCACGACTGACCAACTCCGTTTTTCAGCGAGATTGTGTTTTGAAATAACTTCAGTCATGGATTTAGCTGGTGTGAGTATGTGACGCTATTTTTATGTTGTGATTTTGATGAATTTATATGTTTGACTATGACTTCTATAGTGCGTTTACCCACTGTTGCTCATGTAATTAAGAAATATTGTGAAATTTTGAAGGAAAAAGTTTTGTTTAGAGTGTATAGTCATAGGCCTATTTTGTGAAATGAAGGTGATAGTAGCAGGTATTTTGTGCTTGAGCTTTCAAGAAAGGAGATGTCTGTTCAGGTATGTAAATAGTTTTAAGCATATTTTGTTGTAATGTTTTATATTAGCTGTTTATTTTATATTTCTCATGCATTTCATGCATTTTTGAGATTGCTGCACAGCAACATATGTTCATTTAATAATTGTCGCTCTAATGAGTTTCAAGCATTTTTCAGATTGCTGCAGAAGTAGTTTGCTGAATCCAGTTATGTTTTTTTTTTTTTCGGTTTATGAACGCATAGCATTCATACTTACATTTACTAATTACCGCTTTAACGAGTTTCCTGTGTTTTTCAGGTTTATATTTTATTATTTACATTTTATTTTTGTTAAGCCTAACATGAGCATAAATCAGTGCTTGGCGACATTTACTACTTGGCAGAAAAGGGGTTTTCACGCCAAGAAAAAATCCAAGATGCCGGCCGCGGGAATATATAACATCTGTGCCTGAATTAGTGGTGTACCTTGAGTGTAAGCAAGTTTCATTGAATAATTCAGGAAAAATTTATCTCATATTTATTATGCAGATTCAATTATGCATTATTCATTATTTACTTGACTTTACATTTAATAAGTTAACCATTTTTAAAATTATCTAAAATTATTATTTTACTTTATTATGTTATTTTTTTACCTAATTATTTTAATATTTTACTATATTGTAAGCATTCATTATAATTCTGATTGCATTATTACACTCAAATTGCTGTTTAAAAAATGTAATCAAAGCTATGACCAGAAATCCGGACAACAAGCTGTGCAGATTTGAGGGAGTCTACTGTATATATATGGATATAAAACACTGGTGCCCGGCTAACATAAAAGTACCAAAAAATTAATAATCAGTAAAATTTATTTTATATTTTGTATATAATTTTTCTTTTAAAAATACTTTACTTATTAAATATATTAAACCATTTTACATTATATTTCCTTTTCTATTGTAATTTTTGTGTAATTGTTCCTAATTTATACGACTTTATAAAATAAAATGCAAAGGAATGATCTATAATCCACAAAATCCTCGGACTCCAAGTCTGCTGATTTTACAGAGTTGGCAGTATATATATTTAAAAAAATTGTTTTTGAATATATAAAAAAAACAGAGTAAATAATATACAAATTATGCTCTTGCGTTTGATGCACTGACAGTTATTTCATAAAGATATAAAAAAATTATGAGCTTTTAGAATTGTAAATAAAAGTTACAAGAAAAATCTTTTGAAAATTTTATATTTCTTGTCAAATTTAATGTCGCCATTTTAAATATTGTGCCAAGGCCCTTATAAGACAGCTGTACCGCTTTTGTTTTTCCTGGAACAAAGATCTAGCGAGAGAAGTAATGCTTTGACCACTATGGAATAAAACCAAAAAACACAAATGAAACCAAAATTGTCAAGGCCATTTGATTAATACACAGTTAAAATTGTAATATAGACATGTATAGAGCTTGAAAATTTTTTTTTCGAAAATAAACATTTAACATTGTTAACTTAATTTCTGTTAATGGTATTTTGTAATGTCTTAATACTTATAGTTAAATTAAGTAGTATGTAAATGCAGGGGTGTAGTGGTATGTATATGCAGACGTGTATACCTTCTGGATTTTTTAAGACGCTCCGTATACCCTGTTTCTCAAACAAAGCTATAGCGTATTTAGAGATGACATTCATGACTTTAGCGTATACCCTCTGGTTTTTTTACGATTACAACACTTTACAACACTGCCTAAATGTAGTATTAAATATATGCACCCCCCCCAAACAGTTTTACACCCTGCTTACAAACATTTAAATTGAATCTCCAAATCTAGAAATAAATTTATTTCTAGTTTCCAAATAGTTTGCTACAAAGCAACTATTTGGAAAAGCTTCATAGATAGATGTGGTAAAATTTATGTTATGGCTATTTTCAGAGAGCTGAACAACTTGGTCTTTTTAACTCAAGATGCAACATACTTATTCTTATATACACATGTGACAGCCTGATTCCTTCATGGATATTAACATTTGGCTATCGCGCATATCGATTGTATCTATACAAAGCTACACATCGGTCAAACCTGTCCTTAACAAAAGCTATCTTAGAGGGAGCTATCCTGATTATGTAAAAGTAAATCCTTTAAAGAATATATAGCATTCAAAGCCGTACTTACCTAATTAAACAGATTTCTATACTAAATGAAAATCTTTATTTTACTCTTTCAGGGTACGTTTTTTTGATGAGATGAAAAATTACAAAATCAAGTCAATGTATAGCTAGTTGTATATACATTAGGTATTGTATATTAATATCAATATGTATGGATCGTCAATGAATAAAAATATCTCCTTAGAACAATATTCATAAGTAAAAATTAATAACACTCAACACATAAAACAAAAACTTTTGGGAAGAGTCCCATAACCTGTGCCGGAAGATTTGGCAATTTTTTTGGCGCACTTTGTTTGGCGATAAATGTTTTGATCTGGTTTAAGTTTGTTCGTCAGATTTCAGATCGTTGGAACGACTTTAGGGTTGCTTTTTTTCAGAAATGCCTTTTTAAAACCGGACAACTGGTTGACATGAGATCTTGAAGCTTATTGGTTTACTAGTATCACAGGAACTGTTAGTCAGCATATTTTGAATTCGGTTAGATAAGAATTTGCTCCGACGCCACACTGACACTCGCATTCGGATTACTCTCTGTGCTGGTCGATGTAAGTAAAGTCTCATTAATTTTTCCAAGATTGCGGAAAAACATCATTTTTAAAAAGAGAAAATGATGTAAAAACATGGATTTATAAATTACATAAAAATTTAAAAACGAAGTTTTTGCGCCACTTTGAAAATTTCTTCCGATGCAATTGCTCGAATTTTAGCAGCATTCTAAATAAATCTAAACATGTGCTTTTTCAGATGAATAGTTGGTACCCTGTTTCAGACCCTAAATGGGATCATTTTATAAACATTAAATCCCTTCTTACTGGTTTTTTTTTTTTTTTTTTTGTGTGTGTAAGCATTTTTAAATTATTTTCATACATTTTTTCTATGTTCCATCTTTTCTATTATTTCTTTAAATTATTTTTATACATTTTTTCTATTTTTATACATTTTTTTTATACTTTTTTTCTTTTTGGTAGTTGTGAGCGGGATTTTACCTGCATTAAAAATAATAGTTTTTGAAATATTGTTGAAATTTATAAAGTTTCTGGCCAGTGTTTTTCTCTTTTTTTATTGTCGAAAATGTTTTAAGAACGGGGGGTTCAGGGGGGCAGAGCCCCCCTGACAATAACAAGTATTAATCTCAAAAAGGACATTTATTTAGAATGCTGCTAAAATTTGTGTAATTGTATCGGAAAAAAATTTCCAAGATGGCGCAAAAACTTCATATTTAAATCTTTGTGTAATTTATAAATCCATGTTTTTATATCATTTTCTGTCTTTAAAAATGGTGCAAAATCATAGATTTATAATTAATATAAAGATTTAAAAATGATATTTTTCTGCAATCTTTGAAAAATTTTCATGTCGCCAAAACGGCATTTTGGCGAGATTTTTTTTTCGCCAAAAATCTTCCGGCACAGGATATGGAACTCATCCCAAACTTTTCATTAGAGAACAGAATTGAAAGGTTAATTGGATTAGAAGATCGAAAACGGGATTCTACTAGTTTTACCGAAAACAACTGGATATTTTGGCAAAGAACTCTTCGAGCGACTATGACTAAATTCTGATAGCAGCGTAATGCTCATTGGCGGATTATCTCGACGTATCTATTTCCTTTCTCTGTTCATGGTCTGCTGGATCCTATTTTACTAGATACTTATTTATTTAGCAAATATTAAATTCAGTTAGCCAAAATGCCATAACTTTAACCTGCTAATCCACTGCAGATTCTTTTGAAGGAATAACCCAGATGCTGAAGTTTGGCCTCAAATGATAGTAAAGACTTACTCCATCTTCCAGTCTGCTTTAGCAAAAGTCTCCTTATGTCGCCAACCAATCTACCATTTTAAGTTTTGTTTACTTTTTCTGTTGCCAAAGATCTTGAACGTTTCTTTCTATTTCTTTTTTGATGCCTACAATTTTGAGGTAAAAGCAAGCTTACACGTCAGGTCTGAGAGCTATGCACTCCAAAACAACAACAACAAAAGACTTGTTTTTATTTTGGGTCATTCGATTCAACATATCTCCCACTATGCATCTCATAGTACCACTTCATTTGATATGATGTGATTTGAAAATTTTGTCTTATCAAGCTCGTTCCCAGGAAGAAAAATAAAGACTTGTATTCCCATTTAGCATAGAAAGGTTGTTTAAGTAAGTAAGTACAATTTTAAAATTGTACTGTATTTTTTAAAAATGGTTTATTTTTCTATAAGCAGGAGAGGGGGGAGAAATGGGACACTTTTTATAAAAATAAGAAAATCAACTTTGTTTGACACAAAAACAAAAATTTCGATATATAGATTACAAAATGAAATACTTTCTAATGTCCTTGAACAATATAGAAACATAATTTTCAGGAACAATTTCATAAATAAAGAAATTGTAAATTTCAAATGTGTCCCAATGTTCAGATGTGTCCCATACCTCCCCACTAACAGGGAGGTATGGGACAGCTATAAAACAATGTATAATAAGGCACAAATAGTCTAGTGTTGGCTATATATACAGCCTAACAAAGATTGTAGGTTGATAATGTTTGTCTACAATATCAAATTCCATTACCTTATCACTGGAAGGAAAATTCAGGATTGCCAGTCAGAGATGACATTAAAAAGTCATCAGTTTAATTTATTTACATTTTGAAGTAAGTGAATATATTTATAATGTTATAATTAATATACTATCCTCGAAAAGTATGTGCATATTAGCAATTTACATTCATCTTATTGAAAAGAAGGAATTAGACGTGTCCCACTCCTCCCTCTACCTTCTTTTATGTTAAACTTATTGTATAAACAAAAATGCTGCTTTTAAGCATAGTTTAAATTTTTAAAAATTATTAGTATTCTTATATGCAGAGTATGATAGCTTTGAGTCGATTGATAATTAAGTACACATTAATAAGAAAGAAAGGAACGCATTATTTAGAAAAGAAACTTACGAAATGAATTTTAATAACATCAATAAGGATAAAAGAACAGCCATTGCATCTCTTGCATTTTCTATCAGATACAGCGAGTTTAGTTGTCTGTTACCAATGACCAACTCATCAATGCATAATGTCATAAGTTCACGTGAGACAAAATATGAATTAACATAAAACAAAAACTATATTTTAACACTTTCCCTTGTTAATTACATATTTAGTCTTTAGCCTGATAATCCCATTTGATCACACAATATCAGTAATCGAGTTTTGGCTAACGGCTTGGTCATAATATCTGCAATCTGTTTCTCAGTAGAAATTTGTTCTACAACTAACTTGCCTTCTAACACCTTCTCACGAACGAAGAAATGCTTTATTTCTATATGTTTTGTTCTCTTGTGATATTCTGGATTATGGGCAAGTTTTACAGCTGCACTATTGTCTACTTGAAGAATAGGTATTTCTTTTAGTTGTACTATTCCTTCATACAATCTTCTGAGCCAAATAATTTCTTTAGTTGTTTCAGATGCTGCTATAACTTCAGCCTCTGTTGTTGAAGTAGCCACGATGGTTTGTCTTTGACTGCGCCATAAGATTGCACCTCCAGCATATATTATCACTGACCCAGATGTTGATCTTCCAGTTTTTATGCATCCTCCAAAATCTGCATCACTGTAACACTTTAATACTCTATTTGAATTTGTTGCGCGATAAGTAATACCAAAATTTCTTGTTTTTGATATATAGCGAAAAACTCTCTTTACTCTCACTACATCTTCAGCAGATGGGTTTTCTAGTGTTCTTGATAAAACTCCTACGC
Source organism: Maratus speciosus (assembly GCA_963932465.1). Classification (NCBI taxonomy): domain Eukaryota; kingdom Metazoa; phylum Arthropoda; class Arachnida; order Araneae; family Salticidae; genus Maratus; species Maratus speciosus. The sequence continues at coordinate 39,691,810 of OZ010799.1, forward strand.
TGTAAGCTAGATCTGGTCTCGTTCCTACCATTAGGTACATTAGAGCTCCAACTGCTTGTCTATATGGAAAAATAACTTTCTTAGATTCTTCAGTATTTTGCGATCTTGATTCCTTTAACATCGGTGTTGCTACTTGCTTGCAATTTTCAAATCCAAATCTCTTAAGAATTTTCTTGGCATATCCTTTTTGACTAATAGTAATATCTCCGTTTTTCTGATATTCAATTTCAAGCCCTAGAAAACAAGAAGCTTTCCCAGTAACTATCTTGAATCTGGCTTTTAACTTTTCAATGAAGATTTCGCACTCTTCTTGATCATTTGCAGCAATTAATCCATCATCTACGTACAATGCTATAATTAACTTTTTGCCATTCTTCTCTCGAATGTATAGACATGGATCGGCATCACTCACTTTGAAATCAAGTTTTAATAAAAATTGACCAAAACACTTATTCCAACAACGTGGAGCTTGTTTTAAACCATACAAACTTCGCTTGAGCTTGCATACTCTCTTTGTGCCGTCCTCATATCCTTCTGGTTGTTGCATGTAGATTGTTTCTTCTAATTCTCCATACAAAAATGCTGTAGATACATCAAATTGGGATAAATACATTTTTTTCTTCTGCTGCTATACTCAATACGGCTCGTACTGTTTCTAATTTTGCTACTGGACTAAAAGTCTCAATATAATCAATGCCTTGACGTTGACTATAACCTTTTATAACAAGCCTGGCTTTATACTTGTTAATACTGCCATCTGGATTTGTTTTGATTCTATAAACCCATTTGCATGGTATAGCTTTGGCACCTTCTGGTAAATTAACTAATTCCCAGGTCTCATTTTCTTTTAAAGATTTTATTTCATTTTCCATAGCTTTCTTCCAATTAGAACTTTCTTTGCTGTTGATTGCTTCTATGTATGTTTCAGGATTTTCATTTTCATAAATTAATGACTCAGCTTCCATTATATAATCATCAAACCGTGCAGGCTTTCGAATCTTGTCACGTTCTCTCAATTGCATATCATGTGATGGTTTAACTTCTTCATCACTATCAACATCGCTGTCACTTAGATCGTCTTGTTTTTCATCTTCTTTAAGTTGTTCATCTTCATACTTTCCCTGATTAGAAAGATTACTTGTATTTTCTTGCTTATTGTCGTTGAATGGTAAATTAACTGAATTATCACATTTATTCAATTTTTCATGAAAAATGACATCTCTAGAAAAAATCATCCTGTTTTCTTCTTTAATCCAAATTCTGTAACGCTCATCAGAATCGTAGCCTACAAGATAACCTTTGATAGCTTTCTTCTCCATTTTTCTTCGCTTTTGTACAGGAATATGAGCATAACATGTAGAACCTATTACACGTAAATGCTTTACCCTAGGTTTCTTCTTGATCCACAATTCATAAGGACTAACTCCCTCTACTGAAGATTTTCCCGTTCTGTTTAGGATATATATCGCAGAAGATACTAGTTCGGCCCACATTGCATCCGGAAAACTAATTTCAGGATTCGAATATTTGAATGTTCTTGCCATTTCTACAATTGTTCTGTTCTCTCTTTCACTTGATCCATTCTGTTGTGGTGTAAAAGATGCAGTAGGTCTTTTTGTAATTCCTTCTTCACGCAGAATTGCTTCAATTTCTTTATTGTCAAATTCTCCACCATTATCGCTCAAAAATTCTTTAATTTTGTATCCCATAGTTTTGGCATGAGCAAGCATATGTTTTAACATAGTATTGACTTCTGACTTCTCTCTTATCATGTAACCATACCTAAACTTTGTGAAGCTATCTTTAAATACAACTAAATATCGTTTCTTTTGAAAAGATTCAGGAAACGGGCCACAGACATCGGCCGAAATAAGTTCACCTGGTTCTGTTGCTTTCTTTCTGTTTCCAAAAGGTAAGCGATGTGCTTTTCCATAAATGCATGGTTCACATAACTTATTTTCCAGTTGAACTTTGATTCCTAACTCTTTTTCAAGCTTTTGTTTGATGTGACATTTATCTTGATGACCCCATCTTTCATGATAAAGTTGTAATAAAGAATCGTTTTTCTCAGTATTGTTTATTTCTAAAATTTGCTTTGGCATGATTGGCTCAATTATTGCCTTAAACAAAGATCCAGATACATTGCGTGTTCCATATAGTACCACTTGATCATTTATCTTTAACCAACATTCAGTAGATGTCGATCGAAATTCACTGTCTTGATTTCTGTCTTGAGCAGCCAACACTGAAAATAAATTTTTGTTGACTTCGGGTACATACCAGACATCCTTCAGCTGAATTTCTTGACATTTTCCACCAGCAAAAGATTTGAAACGAATAGTTCCTTTTCCAATTGCAGCCAATCTTTCCTTTCCAGCAGCCTTAATGCTACAAGGACTAAGAAATTGTTTGAAATCAGTAAAGTACTCTGAACAGTTCGTGATATGTTGAGTTGCTCCATTATCAATCCAAAACGCTGTTGAATCTGCTTCTGAAGTATACGTTTCGACAGAAATAGACATCGCTGCACCACTGGCGGTTTTCTTTATATCTTTAGTATCGCTACTTGGCGACTTTTTGGCTGGTTTTCCATCGGAAATCCATTTTCTACAATTTCTTACCCAGTGACCTTTACGGTTACAGTAGTTACAAATGTCAGCTCTATATGACTTCTTGATAAATTTGGAATTTTTATCTTTATTCTGTTTTTCCAATCTTGAAGCTGCTAGTGCTTCCTGAACAGGAATATCGCCGTTTTCAACTTTGATGAAATTTCTCTCAAACATACAAAGTTGCTCTGTTAATTCATCAAATGTTCTGTCTTCGTTTTTAGACAACAACATCCAGCTAGACTTAAAGGTTTCAAATTTTCGCGGTAAAATTTGCAATGCTTTACAAACTAACATTAAATCAGGTAACTTATTTACACCAATATCTTTAAGTCCGTTATTTAATTCGCTCCAAATGGTTCTTAACTTAGCTATGTGAGTTGAAACATCATCGCCTAACGCCCAGTTAAATGCGAAAAATTCTGTACATATCTTAAATAACTGATCTTTTGACGTTGCTTCAAAATGATGCTTTAACGCTTCAAACATTTCATGTGCTGTTTCTTTATCCATAATCTTTTGATAAACTACATCAGTTACGGCACTTGCTATCACGGATTTTACGTAACTATTAGCTTTACGATACAAATCAGAACTTACTTTATGTTCCTTGATTTCTCTATCTTCAGCAGTGCTACTTAATGGTTCAGGTTTCTTTAACTTACCATCTATAACATCAAGTGCTCCTTCGTGATAATCAAGTAAATCTCTAATCTTGCGTTTCCATATTGGCCAGTCTACTGCACCAGTCAATAATTTAACTTGCTTCGTTAAATCCATTTCTTCTTAAACTTTAATGCGATTTCAAAATCTTTTAATGATAATCTTCTCTACTAAAATAAACTAATGTTTTACTTCACTTTCTATGAGCAAAACCTAACTTATCTATATCTAATTCTAATCAATCAGACTTGAGCTAACTAGCGCAATTCAAAGCGAGCTGAAAAGCCCATAACCTTTTAAAAATTATTAGTATTCTTATATGCAGAGTATGATAGCTTTGAGTCGATTGATAATTAAATTAAGTACACATTAATAAGAAAGAAAGGAACGCATTATTTAGAAAAGAAACTTACGAAATGAATTTTAATAACATCAATAAGGATAAAAGAACAGCCATTGCATCTCTTGCATTTTCTATCAGATACAGCGAGTTTAGTTGTCTGTTACCAATGACCAACTCATCAATGCATAATGTCATAAGTTCACGTGAGACAAAATATGAATTAACATAAAACAAAAACTATATTTTAACATAAATTAGGGATAATATACAGTATAATGTTCCATAAATAGGGAAACTATTACATCTACACATAAACAAGTCATTAATATAAAAAGATATATGAAGCAAATTTACTTTTGATTCTTGAAGTAATCTTTTTCTTTATACAATCGAAAGCTTATGTATGCAGATCAGCTACTTTTTTAGCTGAAGCTTGGGGTACCATTGCTTCATCTAATGTGTGATTGATGAAACGTTTAGAATGATACACAAAGAAAAAAACATACTGTCCCATTCCACCCCACTCTCCCCCACTGCCTTGTGATGTAGCATTAGACGGCGACAAGCTTATTCTGTTACATAATGCAGTACAGATTTAAGCTTTATTTCCCTCCTCCTGTACAATACCATTTCGCGACCCCCCCCTCCCCCCCTCCCTTTCTACTTCCTAATGATATCGTTATTAATGTCTATTTTTTTTTTACAATTTTTTTCTTTTATTTTCTTTTTGTAGGTTGTCAATGATATACGAATATGTTTATACATTTATTATACGCATAGTAGTTCATTGATTTGAATTTTACTCAACTTGACTTTACGATTTAAAAGTTTTTAATAATAGCTTTTTGTTACATAAAGCTTTCAACAGCAATATTGTCTTTTTGCACGGAGTTAAGCAGAACTTCTGATAAACAATATAGCTGAACAATTTTTTCCCCATTTCAAACTCGGTTTCTTTAACAACAAGGGCGTAGGAACTGGGGGAGCTGTGGCTCCCCCTGGAATATTTCAGATGGGCTCTGCTCCCCAGGGAAAAATTCTCACACCACATCTGTTTACGATATATTGCTGAATTAAAAAATAAAGTATACTTTTTCTAGGAAATTCACACAATAAACAACAAAGAGAAGAGAGAGAGAGCACACTTGTTTGTGCCTTCACCCTTTTTCTCATTGTTTACAACCCTCCCGATTTCCAGAAAAAAAGGGGGTCTTATATAGGTCTACTACAAATTACCTGCACCAATAACATATTTATAAAGACGAGGCCTTTAAAATTAATTTGGAAGAGATTTGTAAAGAATTTGTAAGCAAAACAACAGAAAGCACTTTAATTTAGGTAAAGGGAAGTGGGAGAAGCCTTAAATTTGAATATTGTATTCGGGATCGCACATAAATTAAGTTTCTATGTATGAAGTATATCTATTAAAAATTATTTTAACTGGATTAAACAGTTGGTGATCTTTTGATATGCTTCTATTTTATACTCCTGTTTGTGAAACGTGCAGCACTATGAAGAAACCCTCCAAAATGAACGAAATGATCTGCGCCACTAGCTTTCCGCAATATGTCCCGGCTCCCCCTGTTTGTACAAAGTTCCTATGCCACTGTTTAACAATGAATTATATGCACACATGGCAGAAGAATAGGGATGGCGAATGGTTTGGGTAATTCTATATTTTGGAATCAAATGATTTTATAATCATTGAATGGTTTTAATATTAACTTTGAATAAATTTTCACAAAAATAGATATCACATTAAAAAAAAAAAAGATATATATAAAGAAAAAAAGAAAATTTTGATTGAATCAAAAATGATAATGATATCAAAAGACAAACCCTTCCTCCCCCTAGAGATATTTTATGATATCAAGTACCAGACACCCCCCCCCCCCCCTTAACCTTCCCACCGCCGCAAACTGATATATATCCGTTCACTAAGCTGCAGGTTTCATGGCCATAGAAGCAATATTTAAATTAATATAATTCTAGAAATATAATGCAGTTTTAAAACATTTTGTTATGAGTAATACTCTCAAGGCTTTTATTCTTATACCTAATTAAATTTTTTATGTCTTTTTAAAAATTCACCTTTTTTTAGATTTTTAAAAAAATTACAGAGAAAAAAAACATTACAATTTTGCCCTTTTGCTCGGCGGTCAGGGGGTTAAAGGGATAACTTTATATATGTTCAGCCCCTTACCAGAAAAATTATGATTATGTTAGCTGAAAGCTGGGTATTTTAAGCTAAGGATTTGCTGTAGTGAAATTTGCTTATTGTACCAGTAGCAACCAGTGAACAAAATAAAAGAAAAGAATGAGATTTACAGTCGGGTCATTCCATGTCAAATCAACCAAAAAATTTCAATTTTCAACCTGACCATTTCAGATTTAAATGAAACTGTCAGGGATCATTCTCTCTGGTGATATAAATGGAATACATTTTTATAATTTTTTTATCGCGTTATATTTTCATACAATTAGTTATTTAAATTTTGAAAAATCATCATTTTTTTGGGTTGCATAAATTTTTCAGTTTTGAATTTCTCAAGTTCTATCAGGTGTACAGAATTTTATGACCCCTCATTTTAAAGAGAAATTTATAAGGTTTAATTTGATACCCAAGTTGACTATGCTCAGTTAAAAAAAATAAATTAAAAATTTTTTTTAATTTAAAATTTTTTTAGATAGTGTTTTTTAAAAATGTTGAAAAAATGTATGTTTGTTGTAATATTATAAGCTAAAATTTCTGAAATTTTTAGAGTGGGATCTCAATGAGATCAAGAGTTATGAAATAAAAACTGAAAATTACCATTCGAATAATACATAAATAACAAAATAGCTAGAATTAGATTGTTATTTCAATGGTAATTTTCAGTTTTATTTCATAACTCTTGATCCCATTGAGATCCCACTCTAAAGATTTCAGAAATTTTAGCTTATAATATTACAACAAACATACATTTTTTTCAAAATTTTCAAAAAAACACTATCTAAAAAATTTTAATTTATTTTTTTTTAACTGAGCATAGTCAACTTGGGTATCAAATTAAACCTTATAAATTCCTCTTTAAAATGAGGGGTCATAAAATTTTGTATGCCTGATAGAACCTGAGAAATTCAAAATTGAAAAATTTATGCAACCCAAAAAATGATGATTTTTCAAAATTTAAATAATTAATTGTATGAAAATTTAATGTGATAAAAAAATTATAAAAATATATTCTCATTTATATCATCAGGGAGAATGATTCCTGAGAGTTTCATTTAAATCTGAAATTGTCAGGTTGAGTCACTGGTTGATTTGACATGGAATGACCCAGTAACGACTGTAAAGCATGTACTGGTTTATAACACCCCCCCCCCCCCCTCCTTCCCTGATAATGAATCTGCAAGTTAGGCAAAAAATCTCATTAAATGATTCAGACCTAAAAAAAACAGCTTGTGTTTATGTTATCATCATAAGATCATTATTAATTTTTCTTTGATGTTCCCAAACAGGGCCGAAACTGAGGGAGAGGGGGCATGTGCCCCAGGCACCAGAATGAAGGGACACCTCTTGAAGATTTTGTTTGTTGATTTTTCTCACGTCTATGTTTAGCGTGGTATTGTTAAATTCATCCTGTCTGGGGTATGTCAAAGCATACGAGAATCTAAGGATGATATGGCATGAGGATCCTGTACAAAGCAGAATTTTTTTCGATTCTGTTTTCAAGATTTCAATGAATGAATATTTGACTAAGCAGATTATGTTGTTCAGTAGTATTACATATTTTAAATTTTAAAATAAGTCGGCTATTAGAAAATTAGTCAGATTCTCTATATTTTGTGGAGGGGGGGTGGGAGCACTAAAATCCATGTTTGCCCTGGGTGCAAAAAAAGGCTAGTATTGGCCAGGGTTGGAAAAAAGCCAGGTTTTTTTGTAAAAAACCAAAAAAACCGGTTTATTTGATTTAAACCAGGTTTTTTTGGTTTAAACCGGGGTTTTTAAAATAGAATTTACTATTGCATACAGATGCATAATCTGTTGATAAAATAAACATTTTTGGATATTATATAAGTAATATAACTTTTGAAAATATTTAAATTAAATAATTACAGTCAATTATATAGAAAATTGAAATCCTTTCTAATTTAAACATCATTAGTAACAGCTATGTCTTATGTTCAAAGTAATCTGCTCTACACAGTGAAACATTGATGCCTTTTAAAATCTTATGAAGAATCCTTTGATTAATAATATAATAATCAATCAATAAACATTTGATGCAGTTTCATGAATATAATATATATTATTCTATGGTTGTTATTATTATTTTTTTAATATCCAAATACTTCTGGTTATTTTGTTTTCTGAGTTATAACTCCAAGTGTCCAAGTCAACATTTTTGGCCATTAGATTCAGCAACTAACAGAAAAGATTGATTGGTATTATGGAAATGCTATAACTAGCTCTCAATTTTTGCAAGCTGTGTTATTCAATTTGATATCTTAAGTTACTTTTTTAAATTCTTTAAGGATAATCTTTCCCAATCCAGAAAATTTTCTTTTACAACTTAACCAAAATCTTAAAGATCATTGTATTTTGTTATTAACTGCTGTAAATAATCTGAATTTTTTAAATGAAAATATTTCATGCTAAATATTGAATATTATTTATCTATTTTATCTTTTCTAATTTCACATGTTTTAAGAAAAATCTTTAGGGTACAACATATGTTCATCAGCACATACTAATTTTCATTCTACATGCATAGAAACATAACCTAGGCTCATTATGTCTCACGTTGACTGCTGAGATGAAGTGTTAAAAGTAGAAATTATTTCTATCAATAATTTAAAACAATTAAATTACAAAAAAGAGAAAATATTATATTAGATTTTTTCTAAAAAAACCAAATGGCTTTTTTGGACAAAAAACCAATTGGTTTAAACCATGGTTAAAACCACTTGGTTTAAACCATGCCAATCCTGGTATTGGCCCTGTTCCAGAATATATTTCACATGTTTATTTGCTTTTTAAATTGTATGCTTCATTGTGTTTCCTTTAATCACTAGTCGTATATGGAAACAGTCTTTAATTTATGCAATCTCATTTTTTCAAAAGCGAGGGCTTTCACTCAACAAACAACTATCAGAAAATGGCCATGACCATGCCATCAGTCCTGGATGTGATAATTTGCATATAGTTGGAAACAACCAGTTAATCTAAATTGTCGAAAATGTGCTTTAAATGCACATGCGCAAAACTATAGGGCTTTCTATTTTTAAGAGGAAAAATGTTTCACATCCGCAAATCTGATTGTGCGACTTTATTTATTTTTTTTATTCAATGCAATTAATTTTAGACGACTGACATTTCAAGAATTTGGTTGTTTATTTATAGAAAGTTAAGTTTGAGTTTTCTTTCTTTGAAAAACTTTACTTAAACTGTTGCGCAAAGAATTAAGGCCACGGGTAAGGTAGTTATAGTGCGAGCGCACTTCATTTGCGACATTTAATGTACAATTTCCGACTTATTTGAATATTAAATTAGACAGCGGAAGTTTAAGTTTATATTGTTTTGGTATAGTATGTATTTTTTTAATGTTGATTACTAAAGCAAATAAAATTTAAAACTGTCTAGATTTAAAGCGTATACAATACAACTTAATTTCGAAAACAATTTAAACTGTTTTGATTAAAAAAATAACTTGTTAATATAACTTATAACATAGTTTTTCAAGAATTATTAGGTAACTTTTGACAGTATAAAATTTAAAAAAGAAATATAAACCATTGTTTTTATCACTTTCCAACATAGTTGAAAAGTATTTATCATTTTTGTTTGTCTTCCCGACCTTTTGCCGTTTGTCTGCTTTCTGACTCTCATAAATACAGGGTGATTAAAAACTGGAAGAACAAACTTAGGAGGCATGGGGTGCACCTTAGAGGCCTGCACGGGCTGAAATTTTCAGGCCCAGCTCGAATGAAAGCTATCTTGGCCCGGTGCAGTGTGAAAACTAAAATTTCGACCCGGGCCAGGCCCGTTTATACTTTGGCAGTTCACGACTCGGCCCTTAAAAATCAATGAAATCAAACGCGCCTCGATCCAATTCAATTTCTATAAAAAATATTCAGACTTTTCTTATACAATTAAGATTGTTTAATGAATACTGCATACTTATTTAAATGGAAATTCTACAGCATATTTTAGATTATATTTATGTTCACAAGCCATAGAATATAGAAAAGCAACATAGGGGAGAGTAGCCATATTTGGATCGCTGCAATTCTGCCGTTAATTATGCCATCTACTGCAGAAATCCTACTCATCAGAATGATGTCATTTATGATTAGAAGAAGCACCCGCCTTCCACGTGTTGTTTTCAGACGATTTAAAAGAACCTAAAATTAGCTGTTTTGATCTAATTTTTTCTCACTAAACGTAAGAGAATACTTTAAAACTAAGGCTAGCTGTTATGTTTTCAGATAAACATAGTATCCAGCGTTCGAAATCCTTGGTGGTCCGCTGGTCCGAGACCACCAAAAGTTCAATCAGACGCTAATTTTAAAAATTTAGTGGTCCGCAGGACCAGTAACTTTCCCCCCCTCTCTCAGAGGTAAGCTAAAATTTTCCTGTCCCTGAGAAAACCGCAACCAAACACAAATCACACAATAATAAATAAAAATTGCATTAAACCTTAATCAGTTGAAATGAATAATCAGAAATAAAATATCTAATTAATAATTTTATAGTTTTTCTTTATGTACTGTTTATTTAATTTTTAGTAAATTATAATTTTACATTTTTTATGCTGAAAATTTTGGATAACTGTAAAGGAAGTTTGGTTTAAATTCTAGGAGAGGGGGAGATTCACTCAAAGGGTTAAAGGGACTTAAAAGAATTCTACGTAACGGGCTAGTGATGATGACTGCGGACCAGTAAATTCTCTTGCTTACTGGTCCTTGGGATCAGTGACTTGTTTTTATCAATCTAAATTTATGTGTTTATTGTGAATATTTTTCATGCGGATTGTTTGCTTTCGTTCTGTATTACAATTACTCGATGTATTAAAGGAATAAGTTATTTTAATGGTACTACTTATAAGCAGGGGTGCAGAAAATGTTTGTACTCCAAACATTTCCCCCAATCCACATGAAAATTTCCCCAAAATTTTACGGTATGTTGTAGGTAAATGCTGTATTATCGTAGGTTCCAATATTTCTCAACTTATGCGCGAGTATATATAGCAGCGTTGGTTCTGAGTGAAAAGCAAAAATTCTGAAATTCACAGCAAATTTTCTGAAAGGTTACAGCACAGTGGGGGAAAATGGGGTGGGGGGATCCATTCCCAGCACTAACTATGTTTTTTTTCGCGGCCGTTTGATGAAATTTGTGATTTTCTGATGAAATTTGCGTTTTGTAGCGATCTTTTGACGAAATTTGTGGTTATTTCGCCTTCCTTTTGACGAAATTAGCGCTTATTTTGCCCTCTTTTGACGAAATTCGCGGTTGTTTTGCCATCTTTTGACAAAATTCGCGGTTGTTTTGCCATCTTTTGACAAAATTCGCGGTTGTTTTGCGATCGTTTGACGAAATTGCGGTTGTTTCGCGATCTTTTGACAAAATTTGCGGTTTTTTCGCGATCTTTCGACGAAATCTGCGTTTTTTCCGAAGAGTTTTGCGGTTATTTCGCCCCTTTTTACGAAATACGCGGTTGTTTCGTGATCTTTTGACGAAATATGCGAGTTTTTTTCACGTTCTTTTGACGAAATTCGCAATTATTTTGCTATGTTTTGACGAAAATCGTGGCTATTTTGTCCCTTTTGACGAAATTTGCGGTTTTTTCGCGATCTTTTTACAAATTCACGGTTGTTTTGCGATCTTTTGTCAAAATTTGCAGTTTTTGGCGATCTTTTGACGAAATGTGCGTTTATTTCGCCTTTCTTTTGACGAGTTTAGCGGTTATTTCGCCCTCTTCTGACGAAATTTGCAGAATTTCCCCCAGGTTTAAAAAAGGGCAGGGTGCTGCTTGTGGGAAAAGGGCACTTTTGGATTCCGAAGGGCATGTTTTTGATTCTTAAGGGCATTTCTTGAAATTTTTAAAGGCATTCTTTTGATTTTTAAAACAACTTTTTAATAATTTAATAGACTGAACACTATTTTGAAGACAGCAATGAGTCAATTTTTACTATGCAAGTAAATTTTTTAATAAACAAAGGAGTAAAGGCACTTTTTTTTCAGGAGTGGGCAACAAGGGAACTAAATTTTCAAATGAGGGGCAAGAGGGGTGCTATTTTGTAAAGCTAAGGGCAGGCAGGGAGCAGCACCCTCCTGAAACTTTCTGGAGGAAACTCTGAAATTTGCGCTTATTCCGCCCTTCTACGAAATACGCGGTTGTTTCGCGATCTTTTGACAAAATTTGCGTTCATTTCGCGCTCTTTGACGAAATTCGCGGTTGTTTTGTGATCGTTCGACGAAATTTGCTCTTCTTTCGCGATCTTTTGACCAAATGTGCTATTTTTTTCGCAATCTTTTCACAAAATGTGCGTTCATTTTGCGAACATTTGACTAAATTTACGTGTTTTTTGCGTTCCTTTGACGAAATTAGCTGTTATTCCGCCATATTTTGACGAAAATCGTGGTCATTCTGCCCCTTTAGACGAAATTGGAGGTTGTTTCACGCTCTTTTGACGAAACTCGCAGCTGTTTTGCGATCGTTTTACGAAATTTGCGGTTGTTTCACGCTCTTTTGACGAAATTCGCGGTTGTTTTGTGATCGTTTGGCGAAATTTGCTGTTTTTTCGTAATCTATTGACGAAATGTGCGGTTTTTCGCGATCTTTTCACAAAATTTGCGTTCATTTCGCGATCTTCTGACGAAATTGGCGTTCATTTCGCGAACATTTGACAAAATGTCCGGGTTTTTTCGCGTTCCTTTGACGAAATGCGCTGTTATTTCGCCACGTTTTGACAAACATCGTGGTCATTTCTCCGCTTTAGACGAAATTCGCGTTTGTTTCACGCTCTTTTGACGAAACTCAGTTGTTTTGCGATCGTTTGACGAAATTTGCGGTTATTTCGCGATCTTATGACGAAATTTGCGTTTTTTCCGTAAATCTTGGACAAAATTCGCGGTATTTTTATGTCCGAATTTTCAGATTGATGAACGATTTTTTAAATTTTCGTAACCGCATGCCTTAATTTTTTGGAAAATTCGGAAAAGAATTACCCAATATACAATACATATTATTCTGAGATCGATTTTGTGAAGGTCACCATACGGATCTTTTTATTTATAGTGAAATTTTTCTATTTCAGGAAATTATGGAATTTGTTGTTAAAATCGAAATCAATTGTATATGTTTCTGCAAAATTTCCCCAGGTGCTTAAAATTTCCCCCGATCCTAGATAGCCGGATCGGACATATTCTGCGCCCCTGCTTATAAGTAATGTCAGTAGATAAAGGGTTGAGCAAATAAATATCCATCTTGTGCTGTCATCTTCCGGTAACAGATAAAGATATCCACAGATAATAATTTTATTACAATTTTCATGTTATAAAGAAGAAAAAAATTATACAGATTTATTAAAATTCGAAGCGTTCCAAAAATGGGACTCTATGCATAAATGGGTTAAATTGACCGTAATTCCTCTTCGATTAATCATAGAAATAAAATTAAAACAAATGCGGAATGGTAAACGACTGCTCTTTCAAATAAAACAATAAAAAAATTTCGAAAATTTTCACGAAAACAGCCGCTTTAATGTAGGCAGATATTTTAATCGCCTTAGCCTAAGACCGTTATTAAAACAAGTTGAATGAGGCAATCCCAAAACTTTCTTCTATCTCATACATGCTAATACCCATATCAGTGCCACCCAGTTAGGTGATTTACACCAAAATCTAATAAGCAACAACTTATGTCAAGTTGTAGCTGAATACGAATTTTGATCAAAATACGTGCATTAGTTTTTGAGGTAGAACTATTGGGAATTACAACGGCCTATAGAGGCGCTGCTCGCAGCCTTCGGCACAGGAAAATCGGCCCTTTAATTTTCCTTTAACCCTTTCCGGCACAGGCAAATTTTGTTGCAAAATGGTGAAATCATCGACTGACACCGGAATTTACATACGACATTTTTTAGAAATTAAAAAGTTGTTACTTTACGCTTTCATTGTTAGTAATACAAAATTTTATTAAAATATTCTTGGTGCCGTTTGTAAGTTTGGAATTAAAATTAGGTATCCCGACCCGGGCACACTGTGTCGGAAAGGGTTAGCGAATGCTAAAGTGGCATTGAAATAATTCTTTATTGTAAATGCATTTGAAAGTTTTAGATATTCAAATTCGGATAATTTTTACTTTGTCATATAAGACAGAACACAACTTTCACGGGAAATTTGAAATTGTGCAAAAGAATAATCATTCTGAACAAATTTAAAATACATGTAATGCAATGCGCTTGCAAGGCACTATCCTGAAGCGAGAAGTTGCATCTTTTCTCCACCACGCCAGTAGCAGAAACAGTGCAGCACGGAAGCGGACGCTGCAGATTATTTTAAACCTTGCAGATTAATCCACCAACTTAAAAATAAATGCTGGACTTAAAAAATAGCTGAAATTTGCTTTAAGTCTCTAGATTTATGGTATTTGTTGTATCCTTATATTATATATATTCTTTATAAATGGAAATTTTGCTTACTTTAAGTGTTTCTGTTATTTCTTATGATAGTAGGCTTATTGGGTCGCAGATAAATTTTTGTTTGCTGCTGACTGACGCAGAAAATTCTGCTTCTGGGTCCACCACATGGCGTATTCGAGCGCTTGAATCGCCAATTACGGAAATCGTAAAAAATCTACATAACAGCGCCACCTTTTGGTCGATTTACTCCAAAAACTAAACAGCACTAATTTGTGTCTGGGACAGACTAACTAAATCTGAAGTTTGGTGGAAATTCGTGCAATAGTTCTTGAGATAGAGCTATTACAATAATCATGAATAATGCATCATAGCAGCGCCACCTGTTGGACGATTTACCATAAAAAGTAATCAGCCCCAAATTATATCAACGACTAACGGAACCTGACGTTTTATAAAAATCCGTGTATTAGTTCTTGAGATATAGGTATTGCGGAAATCGTGAAAAATGCAGCACAGCAGCGCCACCTGTTTAGCGATTTAGACCAAAAAGTAATCAGCGCCAGTTTATATCAGGAACTAACTGAATGTAAAGTTTTATTAAATTCCGTTCATTAGTTCTTGAGATAGGGCGCCCACAAAATTTGTGTCACAGACACATTTTGTAAAAACATGTTTTTCATGTTCTCCGACCCCTAAATCGTGTAAATCCGTCGAAAACCGGAATTCGAAAATTTTCATGAATCCATTACTGTCTTCTTGTAAAGATAGAAGAAAGTAAAAAAAAAAACTAGAGAACAGGAATTCTGCTTTTTCAGAATTTAGTTTCGCCCCCCCGGCATTTCCATTACTTCATTTTCTTCTGATGGACTGGTGGTTTCTATTATTATGAAACAGCCATTATAAATGACGCGTTAGGTGAAGATGAAAGAGCAGTCGTGTAAAAAAAAAAAAAAAAAAAAAAAAAAAAAAAAAAAAAAAAAAAGGCCATTTTTTTATTTCCATTCTGACCAGAAAATCAGAGTTCTAAATTTTTACGGCTGCTCTTTCATCTTCACTTAACGCTTCATTTATAATAGCTGTTTCTTAATAATAGAAACCACCAGTCCATCAGAAGAAAATAACTCGGTTAAGCGGGACTCGGATAATCGGGACTCTACTGCAAAACAAATTTAAGACTTAAAGCACACGCTTTTATTTTATGTAAGATGACGTCATTTGCATTAATATAGATTCTTAAAATTAAATATAGTTTATAATAGCTCCATGTTTTATTATAAATCCTTCATTTATATTTTTCTCAAAATAGCACGTATTTTATTTAATTTTTTTTTCAATTTTTATGAGATAATGGCAACAAAAAGATATAATTGCTGTTTTTCGACAATTTTTTCTTTACTTTCTACAGAAATGATGTACGAGTTGCCAAAATGAAACAAATGTCGCTAAAAACTACAAAAAAATTAATCTTTCAAAAACAAATGAAGATACAGTTTTCAAACAAATCGCATTAAAAAGTACCTTTTTTCCCCAATATGCTGGTATAAACATTGAAAATGTGCGATGCTTAGAAGTTTTAAAAAATGCTGTAGCGTATTTAATCGCACAATGAAACATTGACTTTTGTTTTACGGCTAGCGTACACAAGGTAACGTTATTTATTGGAGACAAAATAAGCTGGGAGAAAGAAATAGCATTCCGGGGGAAAAAAAAAAAAAAAAAAAAAAAAGGAAAGAAAAAATGGGGATGTTTATAAATGAAAAGTCTAAGATAGGGTTATGAGAGAGGAAAAAAAGGTTTGAAACTGCTGGTCCGAATGATCATTAACGTATCATTATTTCGTTTTCCATAAGTTACGAATAAATAATCCGAAAAATATGGCAGTTTAAAATTTTTGGATAAATATATATGTAATATTCTTTCAACTGAGTTTAATGGTGGGATAATGTTTGTTAACACTTTATGTCCCAAATTATGAATTCATGAAAATTTCATCTTCTAAAGCATTTTTCGTGAATTTTTGAATCTACATTAGGAGATTTATACAATCATTCAATACATTTTAGAAGGATTTTGCCAATTAAGTTTAATTAATGAAATTTGAATTTATAACGATTTTGTGTAATATTTATAACTTCACTCCAATTTTCATTTAAAATATTTTTTTAGTATTTTATAGAATTAGGAAATGTACAAATATAATGCTCTTACAATAGAAATATAGAAATAATTCCGAACTGAAACTTTTCACCCACGGTCTTTCAAAGTTAAAAAAGCTGAAAAGATACAAATGAAAAAGAAATCATCCTTTTTATTAGCCTCCGGAACGGAATGCTATTTCTTTCTCCCAGCTTATTTTGTGTCGTCTCCAATAAATAACGTTACCTTGTATAAGCCAGCCGTAAAACAAAAGCCGATGTTTCATTGTGCGATTAAATACTCTACAGCATGTTTTAAAACTCCTAAGCATCGCACATTTTCATTGTTTAGACCGTCGTATTGGGGGAAAAAAGTACTTTTTAATGCAATTTGTTTGAAAACTGCATCTCCATTTGTTTTTGAAACATTAATTTTTTTGTAATTTTTAGCGACATTTGTTTCATTTTGGCAACTCAAGTACTCCATTTCTGTAGAAAGTAAAAAAAAAAAAAAAAAAAAAAAATAGTTGAAAAATAGCAATTATGTCTTCTTGTTACCATTTCCACATAAAAACTGAGAAAAATGTAATGAAAATACGTGCTATTTTGAGAAAAATATTAATGAATGATTTATGATAAAACATGGAGCTATTAAAAACTATATTTAATTTTAAGTCTATATTAATGCAAATGACGTCATTTTACATAAAATAAAAGTGTGTGCTTTAAGTCTTAAAATTGAAATATGTTTTGCACTACAGTAGAGTCCCGATTATCCGATTCCCGTTTAACCGAGTTATTTTCTTCAGGTGAACTGGTGGTTTCTATTATTATGAAAGAGCCATTATAAATGAAGCGTTAGGTGAAGATGAAAGAGCAGTCGTAAAAAGTTAGAACTCTGATTTTCTGGTCAAAATGGGAAAAAAAAAATGGCCATTTTTTTTTTTTTTTTTTTTTTTTTTTGCCTTTTACGACTGCTCTTTCACCTTCACCTAACGCTTCATTTATAATGGCTGTTTCATAATAATAGAAACCACCAGTCCATCAGAAGAAAATGAAGTAACGGAAATGTAGGTGGCGACACTAAATTCTGAAAAAGCAGAATTCCTGTTCTCTAGTAAATATAATTTTCTTTTGTGCAACCAATATCCAATAATACTTTTGTAATAACATAAAATAAAGTACAGTAATCCCTTAATATTCGCGAGGGTTAGGTTCGCGGAAACATCCGCGAATGTTAAGACTATCTTCCCGTGCATAAAAGGGGGCTAAATTTTAAGATTTTTTTTTCTTTAATGGAAAAAACAATTGAAACATAAAAATATATTTACTAAGCATTAAAAAGTACATGCTGAAAATAAATTTGGATAATTATAAACATATTGTACAATGTTTAGTTGCTAGTTGATGGCTGAGAAAAATTATTGATATGATTGTTTCGAAGAACAGATCTTTTGTTTATGGATTTCTATATAAGGAAAAGTTGCTATCTCGGTGTCTTTTTAACACTTTCCAACAAAGTTGAAAATTGTTTATGCATTCGGTTTGTCTGTCAGTCTGTACGCGCTCTAACTCCCGTAAATATACTCGGATCGTTTTGAAATTTTTGGATGTTAGTGACCTCTACCATAGCACGAACTCTATTGCAAATGAAGTTTGTAGCATGTTTAGTTAATATACAGGGGCAGTCAAAATTTTTCCGTTACATTACGGCCTATGGGAAAGAATCATTTCAAATGATTTTTAATGATATTACACGCTTTCAAACACAATAAAAGTGATATGCATTTATCAAATGCACTAAAATATGCATTCCGTAGAATATGCGCTGCAAAGAATAAATATTATTCATTTACAGGGCCACACAAAAGAATTCCGTTACATAATGATATACGGGTGGAGGGAATTTTTTCCGGCGTATATTAATTATGCTTAATTATTTCATGTATAATGGAATTGATATACGTCATTAATGTTTACTATAATTTATTTCATGTGTAATACGAAGTGCATAGCATTTACAGGGACACACAAAATATTTCAGATATTATATTGTATCCGAAGTATTGTACGGTAGCGATGATTGCTGGAAATGCATTTTTAATTATGTTATGTGCTTTTATGTTTCACTATATTTATGTATTGTATATGGTGAGTATAAATGCTGTAATTCATATACAGGGCTGCACAAAATAACTCGTAATGGTCACTGGGTATGATTGCAAATTGCTTAAAGGTGGTTTTTAAATGAGTTATGCATTTTTACGCTGAACTGCATTTAGTTTACTAAGAAATGTTTGTAGAACATAGATAAAATGATATACAGGGTCACGCAAAGTATTGGATTCATGCCCGTCTATAAATGATAATTTCTGAAAATGTGATTCCAGTAGTTTTAAGAGTGTTTTACTTTGAATTAAACTTTAGCTAAATAGTGGCGTGTAATAAAGGTACTAGGTTAACTACAGGGTTGTACAAAAGTATACAAGTATGTTTCCATCTATTAGTATAAATTGCTGAAAGAGAAATTTCAACCTGTTATTCGTTTTCTTGCTAAACTAAATTTCCCCATTATATAGCATATATATCAACCAACAGATCAAATACAGAGCTGTTCAAAAGAATAGGAATACATATTTGATATGGATGGTAACTGCTGAAATCAGTTTTTTAAATGTTTTATGCGTTTTCTAAAATGTTTACTTAGTTCTGTTATATACATTATTTCCTTAAATAACGAAGTTTTGTTAAAGCTTACAGGAAGTGTTGGAAAGTGTTTCATAATCTATACTTAACGCATGATTTTTCTTACTTGTTTAAATTTAAGACTCAGTGAAGGATCACATTCTACTGCTTTCTCAACAAGTTGTTTTTGAAGTTTTAAAATGTCCCGTACAATTTTTGCAGAAAATATTTCACCTGCAATAAAAATTTTGAACTGTAGAAAATTTAAGAGTTTTTTTTTATTTTTAGCATTAAGTCATGTTTTGGATTTCTCGGAATTATTGATCTATAGTTTACCTCAATACAAGGGTTCAAGTTCTCGAAACTTAGGTTTTACAGTACAATGAAGGTGTCCAGTCTCAAATAGTTTATGAAATTGATTAAACAAAGTGAATTTATTTTGTAAAAAATATTCTTTATAAAACAAAATTCGCGAATAAGCAAGTTAAGTATTCGCGAGTGTTCTAATGTTCATTTTTAATTTCGCGAATAATCAAAACTCGAGAATGTTAAGGGATTACTGTATCTATTACTCATTCTGAACTGTAGTACTACTAATCGATGTGTTAAATTAATTTTATTACAAGTTATTTTAATGGTACTTTGAAGTACCGTCCGGACATAAAGGGTTAAAAAAGAGGTGGGGTAAAAGAATTTTTTTTAGAAAAATATAAAAATATTTAAGTTTTCATCTTAAGAACATTATTACAATAGACATATGCTCTCACATAATGCTCTTTCAATAGACATATAGAAATAATTCGGAACTGAAACTTTTCACCCACAATCTTTCAACGGCAAGAAAGCTGAAGAGATGCAAATGAAAAAGAAATCATTCTTTTAAAAATATTTTTGTTTTGAGCAACCGATAATGCTTTTGGAACAAGATAAAGTAAAGTATCTATAACTCATTCTAAACTGTATTTCTACTCATGAATGTATTGAATGAATTTTATAACAAGTCATTTTAATGATACTCTAAAGTATCGTCGGGGCATAAAGGGTTAATTTAGGATATCAATAAGCGGGATAACCTTAATGGAGAAACCGGCTGTCGCATGTGAATGCAAAAATCAGGTATGTTGTAGGGATGCAACGAATAGTGATTTGACCGAATAGCCGAATACCGAATATTCGGCCAAGTTTTAGGCCGAATACCGAATATTCGGCGGCCGAATACTGACTTTAATTTTTTTTTCAATTTTAAAATCAAAAGTTACATTAAGGTCTAATTGAAATTAATTTTTTGTTTGAGTGTTGAAAAATCATAACAGCTGAATGTATTTTTTGTAATATTTTAAATACTTTGTAACATATGACTTTCAAAAATGTAAATAATAATTTAATTCATAGTTTTTTATTTAATCCACAGATAGTTCAAGTAATTTATATATATTTTATCTAAAATAGAAACTCATTACCTCTGTAAAAATGAAACTTTATTTTCGTAAAATCATTTCACCCTCCCAAAAATAAGAAGGTGCATGTGTCCTCTGTCTTTTTATATCCTTTCTCATTCAACTCAAACTTAGTAATTTACATTCTGTATGTAAAGAAAAAGGTTGTTTTTTTTTTAAATATAATTATTCATTCCATTAAAATATAATTATTCTTTTCTGCTACCCCGGTAGCAGAAAGTTCGAGACGGGAGACGGCTGTCGCAGATTTTCTTTTATCTTTTGCAGATTTTTTTTTCATTGAACCTTTATTTTGCTTCACATTATGTTTAGCTCTTTATTACTTAATACCAAAAGTTAAGATTATTATTAATAAAAATTTATACAGTGCCTAAAACCACTGCAGGTCAGTGATTGATTAATTAACGCTTCAATTGCAAAAATGTTTTACCTGCAGATTATTTTTTGTCCCTGAAATATTTGTCGCAGGCACGTGGAGAATTTTCTGCTACTGGGTCTACTACCAAGATATACTTTTCTCTTTTCTTTCTCTCAAAAGTAACAAGCCCCTCAAAATCAGGGTTCGCAAAATCCAGTTAAAAAAAAAAAAAAAAAAAAAAAAAACCACATGGGCTTTTTCTTGTTTTTTCATGAAAAACCCAATTTTCCCCAGGGAAAATAATAGTGTAAATATAAAAACAGTATTATTCGGCCTTGGCCGAATAATGAACTTGATATTCGGCCGAAGCCGAATATTCGGCAGACAGGCCGAATGGGCCGAATATTCGTTGCATCTCTAGTATGTTGTATCTTGGAAAGATAATAATAACCTAATAACAGTTTTTATTGCTAGTTAATACTCGACTAATAGTAAGGGAATAGTAAGCTTTCCTTCTCTTATTCCGACTCTTTTGCGGAAGACAGGTTCATAGGTCTCCAGTCACGTCCCGAGTATAAGAGACTTTAGCCAGGTTGCCAGACTTCTTGCTAGGTTGAAAAAAAAATCAAAAATTAAAACCGGACAAATTTAGAAGAGAAATTACACAAATTAAAGACACGGAAAAGCGGAAAGGGAGGGCTCGGGATTCTGTAACTTCCGAACGACCGCTGCTGCGTCGAGCTTATTATTAGTCTGGGTCGGCGGTTTGGGGCGGGTGAGTTGGTCAACCGCCGTGTTGAACGGCCTCTTTCCGTTCCGCGGCCTTTAATCTTTTCTTCTCTTATTCCGACTCTTTTTCAGAAGCTAGGTTCATAGATCTCCAACCCCGTCCCGAGTATAAGAGACTAGCGGAAGCCAGGTTGGAAAAAAAAAATTAAAACCGGACAAATTTAAAAGAGAAATTACACAAATTAAAGACACAGAAAAGCGGGAAGAGAGGACTCGGGGCTCTGAAGCTACTGAACGTATCTTTATGAAAGTATGTAAGTATGAAAAGTATCAGTAAGTATGAAAGTATGTAAAGGTACGAAAGTATCTTTAAAGTACCATCGTCGGGGCATAGAGGGATAAGAAATAACATAATTTTTGAGTCTCATTTATTACTTTCCCATCATACGAACTATACGGTAAGTCTTGTAATAGTTTTAAAAACTAAAAAAAAAAAAAATCGACGAATTTACACGTTTCAGACACTGGAGATTAAGAAAAACATTTTTAGAAAAAAAAAATGCCGTCCACCTGTCTTGCGTGTGTGTCTGTGAACGTTCTATCTCCCGAACAAATTGAGATAGAGACTTGAAATTTGGTGTATACTTAGTATGTAAGAATGAGAAGAAGCCTATTGAATTTCATTAACCTCGAATATACGGAATTTTTTTTTCGGTCTATCGAAATATTCTTTCTGATAAAAGATATATAAAATTTTTCGAAATTAAATGTTTTAAGGAGTGAATATAAGAGAAAAACAAAACAAATTTTGCATAAAAAATGTAGTCTAGCGGATAACGAGTTGCCGAGTTATTTGTAATCATATTTTCAACACTCTTCGATTTTTCACGACACTGTATTTCATTCAAATTTCAATTCAAAGGTATATTTTAATTGGAAATGAATCGCTTAATACGATGCAGTAAACTGTTAGTTAATATGATTATCATTTTTGGAGTTATAAGGATGTTTCCTGTACACGATTCCGTAATACAGCTGTTATCTCTAATAACTTAATTTAAAATTCATAAAAACTACAACTGTAGTTATCATAGCAATTAAAGGTATTTTTAAGCGACAAAATAAATCTGATTCAAAGATTACGAAAAGCAAGTAACATAATCAAAACTTTAATACATACTGAACATTATTTCGTTTACATTTTCATCAGAAAGAGTGACGTCTTTGGGCCCACGCGCGCAACATAAGATAAATATATAAAGCAATAAATAACACTTAATGATTTGCAAAATGATTATGATAACAATAAATCTCACATATTGAATTCAGAAATTACTTTATTTCATTTCTGTTTGAGTTATTATACCTAAATGATATTTATAGATAACACTCTCCCCCCTATTGAGTTGCTGACTAGCTACTCAAAACGATATTCTATTTGCCGAATCTCTGGGGCATTTTGGTCACACGACCAAATCGCGTTCTATAAGTCGTTGGATCAGATTCAGTCTTCAAGTCTGAAGAATCTGTCCCCATCAGAGCACCTTGATTATTGCTTTCTAGCTGAAAAGGAGAACGATAAAAATTATTAGGAGATAATTCTAATGGAAAAACTCGTTGTATGGGTCTGATAACCACACCATGTTCTGTTTTTAATCAAAGTATTCTAATTTTGCCATCCTTTCCAGGAATTAGATCTACAATCTTTGTTAGCGGTCAATTGAGACGCTTTTGTACATCGTCCCCAATCAGCACAAGTTCACCCAGCTTCAAGTCGGGTAATTGGGCGATTTCACGACGCCTTTGAATAAGTTGACCAAGATATTCAGTTCGAAAGCGCATTCTCAATGGTTTCATGAGCTTAATTCTGTATCGCAGCCTTTTGCGGAACTGTTTTGGGTCAGCTTCGTCAATGTCCGTGACACTAGAATTAGAGTTTTGCACTAAAAACTTGTTTGGTGTTAATGGAACTAAATCCTCTGGATTTTCGGATTGATATGTGAGAGGGCGAGAGTTTATAATATATTCACAATCACACAAAATTGTTTGCAGTTCCTCAAAAGTCAAGACAGCTTTGCCGAGTGTTCGTCGTGAGAAGCTCTTTGATCACACGGATCAGCCTTTCCCACCAGCCACCCCACCAGGCGGCTGAGGAAGGATTGAACTTCCAAACGATTCGTTTCAGGTCGGAGAAACGAGTCAATTTTTGCCAATCAATTTTTGACAGATCATTAGTGGCACCTTTGAAATTGGTACCATTATCGGAATATATTATTCTAGTTCTTCCTCTTCTTGCGATGAAACGTCGCAAAGACAGTAAAAATGCATCAGTTGACAGAGAGGAGACAAGCTCTAAATGAACAGCTCGATAGACTGCACAAGTATAGAGCACTATCCAGGTTTTATCCGCATTTTTAATAAATAAAGGTCCAGCTAAATGAACGCCTACAATTTCAAAAAGTCCTTCCGGCCAGTGCCGGGAGGAAGAGGTAGCTTTCATATTCCTTATTTAAAAAAAAAGCCAACTTATATTATTCAAACACACGAAGCTCAATTAAGTGGAAACCGAATGTAGGAGATTCAATACTAATTTTTATCAATACTAAATCATTATGAATGAGAATTTCGCGAAATTAGTCAGCTTTATCCAAGCTGCTTTTATTTAAAGTAACTTATATTTGGCTGCCAAATTCGGCGATTTCTTAAAGTGCCTGCCATTTTAAGATGGTGGATGAGGAAAACCAGTGAACTTGGTCGAGACCTTAGTAATTGCTGTGCACATGCTCACTCACATCGGAATCGGTTGATTTATACGAGTGCTGTCGCAGGCAAAAAATCAGATTTTTCAAAGTGTCACCCACGTTAGAAATTGAAACTGCTATATCTGAGCCAGTTTTTAAGATAAAGACAAACAAAAAATGCTCCTGAATCCTTATATCAAGGTCAAATACTTAAATAAGAAACCTTTTTCAATTTCTAATTTTTTTGCACCTCACTTTAAATATATATATTTTTTAATTTAATGGCCGCCATTTTGAAACAAGATGGCTGATGAAGCTGGCCAGCGAACTTGGTCGAGATATTGATGTATACTATCCACATGCCTTCTTCCATCGAAATAGGCGAATACGTGTGGTATCGCGAGACAAATACAAGATCGTTTCAAAGTGTTAGCCATGATAGAAATTCAAAGTGCTATAATTCAACCACTTTTTAAGATATAAACAAAACAACAAATTTTCAGAAACAAAAACTGCTCCAGAATCTTTGTATCAAGGCCAAACACATAAAAAAATCTTTTTCATTTTCCAATTTTTTAATATCTCATTTTAAATTTTAAATTACATTTTTTTTAATGGCAACCCTTTTGAAACAAGATGGCGAATGAAGCTGGCCAACGAACTCGGTCGAGACATTGGTATGTACTATGTACAGACCAAGTTACATTCAAATCGGTTCATAAATACGCCTGTTATCGCGTGACAAAAATCAGGTCGTTTTAAAATGTCAGCCACAATAGAAATTCAAAATGTTATAACTCAGCCATTTTTTTAGATATAGACGAAACAAAACCTGTTCCGGAATCTTTGTATTAAGGTCAAACACATACGAAAAAACTCTTTTTCATTTTCCAATTTTTTGGTATCTCATTTTAAATTTAATTTTTTTTTAATTTTTTTAAATGGCCGCCATTTTGAAACAAGATGGCGGATGAAGCTGGCCAACGAACTCGGTTGAGTTATTTGTATGTACTATGTACACACCAAGGTACATCCAAATGGGTTCATAAATACGTCTGTTATCACGTGGCAAAAATCAGGGCGTTTCAAAATGTCAGCCACACTAGAAATTCAAAATGCTATAACTCAGCCATTTTTTAAGATATAGACGAAACAAAAACTGATCCCGAATCTTTTTATTGAGGTCAAACACATAAGGAAAAAATATTTTTTCAATTTTCAATTTTTTGGTACCACATTTCAAATTTAAATTTTTCTTAAAATTTTAAATGGCCGCCATTTTTAAACAAAATGGCGGATGAAGCTGGCCAACGAACTCGGTCGAGACATTGGTCTGTACTATGTATAAACGAAGTTACATCCAAATCGGTTCATAAATACGCCTTTTATCGCGTGACAAAATTCAGGACGTTTCAAAATGTCAGCTTCGCTAGAAATTCAAAATGCTATAACTCAGCCATTTTTTAAGATATAGACGAAACAAAAACTGCTACGGAGTCTTTGTATAAAGGTCAAATACATAAGAAAAAAATATTTTTCCATTTTCAATTTTTTGGTACCACATTTCAAATTTTAATTTTTTTTAAAATTTTTAAATGGCCGCCATTTTGAAACAAAATGGCGGATGAAGCTGGCCAACGAACTCGGTCGAGACATTGGTATGTACTATGTACACACCGAATTACATCCAAATCGGTTCATAAATACGAGAGTTACAGTGTGACATAGGTCAGATATATATATATATATATATATATATATTGATATATATATATATATATATATATTATATATATATATATATATATATATATATCAATTTTGAACGGAGGGTGGTTTCGGGGTCTGGGGGTCATGATCGATGAAAATATACCAAAATTTTTTGATATCGCTTTCCTCCGAACGGCTGCAATAGGTAGCTTTTTGTAAAGAAAGCTACCTAAAACGTTAGAATCTTTAATGCGATCTAAGGGCAGTGACACTGGATCGGATTCACGTGATTTAACTTTATAGCGCTGGCAAGGAATGCATTTATTTACAAGTTTTCGGACAGTTTTTCTACCTCTTTGAATCCAATATTTTTCTCTCAAAGCAACTTAGAAGAATGTGAGTTCCAGCATGACAATTTGCTATATGGAAATGTTCTATCAGTCTAACCATGAAAATACAGTCATCAGGTAAAAGAATTGGCGATAAAAAATATGGTGTATCAATGCGCTCTGTAATTCTTGTCTTTACTCTAATTATACCGTCTTCATCTTTAAAACAGATTAGGTTAGGTATCGAATAATCTACATCTGGAAAAAAACTCACTTTGTACAATTGAAATTAAAGTTTTTTCAGCATTTTCTAATTCCTCAACTGATAATTTACCATTTTTCCTTGCACTGTATCGCGATTTCACGTTATTTATGAATCTTAATACCCAAGCAACTAGTCTAATAATAGATTCAAATTTTGAAAATTTCCTAGCGTACCAAGGAATATTTTTGACTGTTGTATTTACATTACACAATTTCACTTTTTTCCATTCACTAGTAATCTCTGGAGTTTCACTATCAAGAGTCTCAGTTCTGGGCCATTTTTCCCTTTCTTCAATGAGCCATTTCGGCCCTTCCCACCACTGAGATTCAAGCAATTGCTGGGGAAAACACCCACGCGGAATGAAATCCGCAGGATTCATTTTTCCTGGCACATGGCGACATTCGCTATTATGGAAAAGACTTTTTATTTCTTTCACCCTGTTCGAAACAAAAACGGACCATTCACCTTATTCACTTATCCAGTACAACGCAATCATGGAGTCACTCCAAAAAATTGTTTTCATGTTCTGGACACAAAGTGCCTGCTGTACTGAATGTGCCAACCTAGCTCCGATGTTACACGCGATTAATTACAATCTCGGAATTGACGCTTGCTTTATAGGAGCAACTCTAGCTTTTGCTCTAATTAATTGAATTTTTACAAGTTCTGGGGTTATAGTTCGAAAAAATACGCAAAGCTGCATAAGCCTCTTTGCATGCATCCACGAAAACATGCATCTCGGTAGACTCATTTATTTCAACATATCGCGGAATTTGAACGTTTTCTAATATATTTATTTCACTGAACCATTTTTCAAAAGGTCTTTGAATTTCCTCCGGTAATGGAGAATCCCAACCTAGACCCAATTTGCAGGTTTGTTGCAATATAATTTTGGGTGGCAAAGTTACCGGGCACAATATTCCAATCGGATCAAAAATTTTCTGCATAGAGCTCAAAATTAATCTTTTAGTGAAATTTTCATTGTTACTCAATTTATCAAAAGTTAAATTACGCTTAAGCATATCCCAATCAGGATCCCACAAGATCCCAAGCAATTTTGTTACACCCGAACTCTTTGAAACATTTTGAGATTTAACATTACTTTCCCAATTTCTCAAATTAAAACACCCTCGTGACATAATGTATTTAGCCTGCTCGATAAATTCGTCTTGTTCCGCAGCATTCGAAACACCTGTAACACAATTATCAACATAAAACGAATATTTCAACTTTTCTGCCATATTCCTATAGATACGTTATCTAACAAATGAGATATCGAAGCGACCAACAAAAATGGGCTCGAACTCACTCCGAAAACCACCCTGCAATGTCTATAAGTAATTTCTTCGTTCACAGAAGGATAGTAAAATCGTAAAAAATCTCTATGATCCAGGTTTATGCTAATCTGCAAAAATGCTTTTTCGATATCCGCAGAAAGATCAGTTTTATAAATTCGAAAGCTATCTATAATACCCAGCATTTGCTCAATTAAATTCGGGCCTTGATACAAAATATCATTTAAGGAACACTTTCCGTATTCTCTAGCGGACGCATCAAAAACGGGCCTAATTTTAGTAGTAGCGCTGTCCACTTTTACCACGGGCCGATGCGGCAAAAAATGCCCTTTCTGGACGTCCCCCGTTACTTTCTCAATTATTTCTAAATCTTCCCATTCTCTGAAAACATTTTCTTAATCAATAAGAAGACCCCCCTTTTGTGCGCATTCGCACATTTTTTTATGTCTCTTCCACGTCATTTCTTTATTACTGGGTAATTCAATCGTATCAGATTTAACCCCTTCACGGTCGCTTAATATTTGAAAAAACCATCAAAAGTGTACCTATTTTTTTTATTACAGAATTTGAATAATTATAATGTTTCTAAATAAAATATGCAATTAGTTTATTTTTAAGACGAAAAAACAATATTTTATAGCCATATTCATATTTGTATAAAAGCCATCATGCGAGAATTATGTGTCTTAACCTCTTAAGCTCCGCCTCCGATAAATGTAGGTTACTTTTTTTTTATTATTCAGATTGTTTTATTCCCACCACCGTAGTTTACGGCAGATAAAATGATGCGAAAATAAAGCCATTTACACTATTTAAAAAAAAACTGGTGGGAGTCAAACAATCTGAATTAAAAGATAGTAGCCTACATTTATCGGGGGCGGAGCTTAGGAGGTTAAGACACATAATTCTCGCATGATGGCTTTTATACAAATATGAATATGGCTATAAAATATTGTTTTTTCGCCTTAAAAATAAACTAATTGCATATTTTATTTAGAAACCTTATAATTATTCAATTTCTGTAATAAAAAAAAATAGGTACACTTTTGATGGTTTTTTCAAATATTAAGCGACCGTGAAGGGGCTAATATTCCAGTTATCATCTGAAAGACTTGATTCATCAGAATCCATATCAAAATGACAAAAATATTACAAATCTATGGCAAATTATAGATCGTACAAATCAAACCAGAGTGCTACTATTCAAAGACTTCAAATGGAAATTCCAGTTCAATTTTTCTGGTTTCAGAAGTTTTTTCCAGCAATTAAATCTCCAGCCCGAGAATATGACGGGCACGAGAAATAACGAACGACACCTCAGCCCGAGATATTGACGGGAGCGAGAATTAAGGGGTTAAAAGGTAAACAAACTTCATATTAGTGATGCAACGAATAGTGGTTTGGCCGAATAACCGAATATTCGGCCAAGTTACAGCCGAATATTCGGCCTATTCGGCCGCCGAATAATGAACATATTTTTGCCTAAAAACAAAATATAGTATGCACTATATGCACAATTCTTGTATATTTCACAATTAAAATGTATTGTTTTCTTTTAAAAAATTATTTATATACAAATTTTTAATTTTTTAAAGCATTATTTTACTCTGAAAAAATATTCGGCTATGTTCGGCCTAAAAATTGCCTTAATAATATAATTCAGACGCCCTCCAAAAAATTCTTAGCAAAAGTTCCTCATCAGGTACTGTCTAGTTACATTTTAATAGATATTATGTGTGTTGTTGTTACATTTTAAAATAATGACAAAATTTTAAAAGTACTAGGAAACATAAGTTTCAGCTTTCAGATGAAAAAAAAAATAGAAATCTTAATATCTTAAAAAAGAACCACTGATAGAAAGGGTGAAAGGAATATCCTCTAAAATGGTGGAAAGAAATCATTGTAGACATTATAAAGCTCACAATTAACAAAAATTTTATTTATCTTTATAATTATTTTTTTTTCCTTTGCTGTCAGCAGTGAAGCCTCTATAGAAAGTGCCCCTCAATGTGAAAAAGTAAAAGAAATTAATAATTTTCTTTCCCAGCCACTACTAGAAAGACAACAGTGTCCTTTGGAGTAGTGGACAAAAAATTCGGAAGACTTTCGAAACCTTTCACAATTTGCCAAAAAGTACCTTTCTGCACCAGGAAGTACCATATATAGTGAGAGATTATTTTCAGAAGCAGGTAACATTTACGAAAAAAAAAAAAAGAAAGAAAGAAAGAATGAAATAGACTATCACCTGATAATGCTGAATTATTATTATTTCTGCATCAGAATCTACGTTTATTGAAAACATTTTAAATGTTTTTTAAGGCATTACAATGCTATCCTTGAAAAAAAAAAAAAATCTAAAACGTAAATGCATACTAATTAAAAGAACTTAGTATTCACATTTCTTTCATTATTTAATAAGAAATAGTAACAGACTTAAAAAAAATCACTTAAATTATATTTAACTTTTAAGCGTATTTTACTAAAAAAAAATAAAAAAAACCCTTAAGTATTGCAACATGTACGACTTAAACATCTTATACATATAATACATCTATATCTAATCAATCATATATTTATGTTCTTTATAGGTATAATTCAAAATATTATTGAAAGAAATATTTTTTTATGTAACAAGGGTTAAATGTTAAACTTCCCATTATGATAAAAAAAAAAAAAAATTGAATTAGCTTGTACAGCTGTATTAAAACAATTTTGAATAGATTAATTTTAAATTTAACAGGTTATGTTAGCTTATTATAGATACTTTTTGTACTTACTGATACAGCATAAAATTTTTTTAACATGATTCCTAAATTAGCCTCTTATATAAAAATGGGTAGATAAAACCCATTCGGAGTATGAAAGTTAATGGGAAAAAAAAATGTTAGTTAATTTCCAATAAAATTTTCATTATATATAATGAATACAAATTGTCAAATTAAAAAGTTATACTGTGCAAATATAAAAACATTTATTACAGTATTATTCGGCCTTGGCCGAATAATAGACTTGATATTCGGCCGAAGCCGAATATTCGGCAGACAGGCCGAATGGGCCGAATATTCGTTGCATCTCTACTTCATATCTACCACCTGGATGAATTTTAATATTGGTTTTAAATTCCTCTATTATTTTAGAATGCTCATATTGATTTTTCAAACTTTCTACAGGCTCCCTAATACCGATCGTTTCAAGATCCCATAACTCATTAATGGAAGCATTTTTTACATACAAAGATACAACAGACAAAACAGTATTACTATCATAATTACTATTCAAATTTTGATTGGGTTTTCCAGTTAATACACAACCCAAGCGTGTTTCTAACAAAAATAAGCATGAACTTCATTTCATACATTTATTAGTGAATAATGTGCCAATTAAATCGGCGCCTAAACGTAAAATAATTTCCGAATCCTCAGATTCAAGATCAGGTAAAATAATTTGTTTTTCTCTAAGCTCAACAAGTGCCTCCACACTAGAAAGTTTGGGTACAAAACCGGTCATTTTATTTTCAGAGAATACATCAGCTCTACAACTAAAGGAGTCATTCAAATCAGAAATAATTAAATCATAAACATGTATTTGAACTGACGTTTCTCTCCCCCCAAAAAGGCAATGGGTCATTTTTATTTTCCTCTTAGGAACCAGATGTAGATTCTAAACCTCCTTTTTACTGACATAACTGTTTTGAGAACCAGTATCAATAATAGTGCGAACCTTTAGATCCACATTCTTATTTTTCACTTTAACCATTAATGTCATGAGATAAACATTTTCAATATTAGAATGATTTGTCATAATATTAGTTTCGTAAATTTCATTTTTTTTCTTATCATTTGCAGTTTCACTATTATCATCTGGGCACATAAGAAAATGATGATATTTTTAACACTTTCCAACAAAGTTGAAAAGTGTTTATGCATTTGGTTTCTCTGTCGACTGTACGCGCTCTAACTCCCGTAAACATACTCGGATCGTTCTGAAATTTTTGGATGTTAGTGACCTCCACCATAGCACGAACCCTATTGCAAATGAAGTTTGTAGCATGTTTAGTTCATTTACAGGGACAGTCAAAAGTTTTCCGTTACATTACGGCCTATGGGAAAAAATCGTTTAAAATGATTTTAATTATGTTACATGCTTTCAAACATAATAAAATTGATATGCATTTATCAAGTGCATTAAAATATGCTTTTTCTTAGAATATGGGCTGCAAAGAATAAAAATTATTCATTTACAGGGCCACACAAAAGAATTCCGTTACATAATGATATACGGGTAGAGGGTATTTTTTCCGGCGTATTTTAATTATGTTAAATTATTTCATGTATAATGGAATTGATATACGTCGCTGAGGTTTACTATAACTTATTTCATGTATAATACGAAGTGCATAGCATTTACAGGGACACACAAAAGATTTCAGATACTATATTGTATCCGAAGTATTGTACGGTAGCGATGATTGCTGGAAATGAATTTTTAACTATGTTATGCGCTTTTAGGTTTCACTATATTTGTGCATTGTATATGATGTGTATAAATGCTGTAATTCATATACAGGGCTACACAAAAGAATTCGTAATGGTTACTGGGTATGGTTTTAAATTGCTTAAAGGTGGTTTTTAAATGAGTTATGCATTTTTACGTGAACTGCATTTTGTTTACTAAGAAATGTTTGTAAAAATTATAAAACATAGATAAAATTATATACAGCGTCACGCAAAGAATTGGATACATGGCCGTCTATAAATGATAATTTCTGAAAATGTGATTCCAGTAGTTTTAAGAGTGTTTTACTTTGAATTAAACTTTAGCTAAATAGTGACGTGTGTTAAAGGTACTAGGTTAACTACAGGGTTGTACAAAAGTATACAAGTATGTTTACATCTATTAATATAAATTGCTGAAAGAGAAATTTCAACCTGTTATTCGTTTTCTTGCTAAACTAAATTTCCCCATTATATAGCATATATATCAACCTACAGATCAAATACAGAGCTGTTCAAAAGAATCGGAATACATATTTGATATGGATGGTAACTGCTGAAATCAGTTTTTCAAATGTTTCATGCGTTTTCTAAAATGTTTACTTAGTTCTTTTATATACATTATTTCCCTAAATAACAAAGTTTTGTTAAAGCATACAGGAAGTGTTGGAAAGTGTTTCATAATCTATGCCTAGCGCATAATTTTTCTTACTTGTTTGCACTTAATAAAGGTACTTTTAAATATACAGTTCTTAGATATGTGGTTAGGCTTAAAACAATTAAAGCAAGCATTTTTCTTTAATAACATCTTTTTCTTATTTTCTAAAGTCATATTTCTGGCGGCAAAACGATCTCGCGATGAATGTTTTTTATCACAAAAAATACAAGTAAATTCTCGCTTTCCTGTATTTCCAAAAGAAGTGTTTACTAGCGATGAAGGGGAAGTTTTATTATCCCGGTCATATCTTTTATTAGTAGTATTAGCACCGAAACCACTGCGCGCTAAAGCAACCATCTCCTCGCTTTGCACTTCGTGCTTAAGAAAACACATTAAGTTTTTGAGGGAACGTTCTTCATGCATTGCATTTTCGGCATTTCGTTTTCTTTCCCATGACATCAGGACTTCTTCAGGGAGGATCGATTCTACTAATAGGATCCGGAAATCCCCGTATTTTTCTTGAGTACGTCCTAAACTTTCCCTCTAATTCATCATACAATTTTGGCAAATTTGTTTTTACTCGGCCAGCGACGGCATTTTTCATGACCATAGTTAATAAGTCCCGTATATAGACTTGTACGAGCAGATGTTCTCTTCCAAATCGTTCTTTGATTTGATTTATCGCTTGATGATAAATAGAAGCTGTAGCTGGGAAGCTCTCCATTACTCTGGCTGCTTTTGAATTCGGAACGACCGCCTGTATTAAATATTGAGATTTGTCAGAGTCCGAAATACTTTTATCTTCATGTATCTTCTGAAATTGAGACCAAAAAGATAAATAGTTCTTAACATCGCCGTTAAATTTCTTCAATTCAATCTTCGGCAGTTTAAAACTTCTCTTCTCAAGAGAGTCATTCCTATTTTCAAAAACGGGCGACTGCAAAGAAGCGATTTTTTCTTCCACTCAAGTCCTCAACTCAAGGTACCTATCCCGATATTCTTCGGCTGCTTGAAAATCTTCTTCACACTCCTTCTCGGAGCCTTCCTCTTTCAGCAGAATGCTACTGATATTGTTTTGACATTCATCTAATCTTCCAAATTTATTTTCTAATTGTTTCTGTAAAACATTAAGACTTTTTAGATCAATGTTCAGTTTCAATAATTCTTCTGTAACTTTATTCGTACACGATGTAAAACTTATTCAAAGATTTTTCCTTTCGAGTTTCAAAGCTTTTAAATCCATAATTGCTATGTCGGCCCCACGTTTCCGCGCCAAAATGCTATCTCTAATAACTTCATTTAAAATTCATAAAAACTACAACTTAGTTAAAATAGCAATTAAAGGTACTTTTAAGCGACAAAAGAAATCTGATTCACAGATTACGAAAAACAAGTAACATAATCAAAACTTTAATACATACTGAACATTATTCCTCGTTTACATTTTCGTCAGATAGAGTATCTGACGTCATTGGGCCCACGCGCGCAACATAAGATAAATATATAAAGCAATAAATAACACTTGATGATTCGCAAAATGATTATGATAACATTACATTTCACTTATTGAATTCAGAAATTACTTTATTTCATTTCTGATTGAGTTATATCTAAATGATATTTATAAATAACAAGAGCAATTAAAGTTTATGACGTCATCAATCGCATATCCATGATGGTAAGTATTACGGTGATCCCCAAAGACTAGTTTTGATTTGTACTGGATAGGTAAGGATATAAAATGGGATAAATAAAACATTGTCTGGTCAGGTAGAACCCGAGCTTTTGGCTGTTAACTTGATTTAGATGAACTTCGGATTGAAACTGAAATCCAAGAATAAAAGAAAGATTAGAAATTATTCAGATTTTTTTAAAAATATAATCACAAATATTGTTTAACATTGTACAGAAAAAATGCAAAGATTCACAAACAATTTTCTCATTATTACAGGTAATTATCAATGGATTCGCATCCTTCAGACTCGAAATGTTACTCAAGCGAAGAATGTAACTTGGAGATTTCTGTTCAAGGTACCTTGAATGAGCACCAACATTCTCATACAATAAAGGAGGAGCCTTTCTTATGCGAAACAAGCGGGGAAACATTTTCTGATTTAATTTCAATGGTGGATAAAAGTATTTCTATTAGTAAAGAGTCTTATATCAATGAGCTATGCAACAACACATCTCCATTTCAAAGCAATTTAATGACACATTCGAGTATTCTCATAGAAGAAAAAACTTTTATTTGTGACACATGTGGAAAGGGATTTGAACATGATTCAGATTTGAAGGTGCATCTCCGATGTCATCCGAAAGAAAAACCTTATACTTGTGAAATATGTACTAGAGGATTTTTTAGAAATGATCATTTGATGAGACATTTTCTGTCTCATACGAAAGAAAGACAGTTTACTTGTGAAATATGTGGAAAAGCATTTATTCGAATATGTACTCTGAAGAGACACCTTCGTTCCCATAACAATGAAAAATCTTATACTTGTAAAATATGTTTTAAAAGATTTACATATAGTTCTAATTTGACGGTCCACATTCGAGCACACACGAAAGAGAAACCTTATACTTGTGAAATATGTAGAAAATCATTTACTCATGACTCAACTTTGAAGAACCACCTTCAAACTCATACGAATGAAAAACCTTTTACTTGTGAAATATGTGGAAAAGCATTTGCTCGTAATTCAGTTATGAAAAACCACCTTCGAATTCATACAAAAGAAAAACCTTTTACTTGTGACATATGTAGAAAAGCATTTAATCATAAATCCTCTTTGACGTACCACTCTTTGAAGAGCCATTTTCTATCGCAAACGGTAGAAAAATGTTTTACTTGTGACATATGCGGTAAAGCATTTTCACATAA
Organism: Maratus speciosus; assembly: GCA_963932465.1. NCBI lineage: Eukaryota > Metazoa > Arthropoda > Arachnida > Araneae > Salticidae > Maratus > Maratus speciosus. The sequence goes on from OZ010799.1 coordinate 39,727,793, forward strand.
GTCTATTTTGGTGGTCCACTTACGATATCATGCGAGAGGAAAACCTTATACTTGTGAAATATGTTTTAAAGGATTTGTTCAAAATAGCTACCTAAAGAAACATATTCTATGTCACACGAAAGAAAAATCTTTTCTTTGTAAAATATGCGGAAAAGAATTTGTTCATAATAAAAGGTTTATGGTCCATCTTCGATCTCATACGAAAGGAAAAACTTTTATTTGTGAAATATGTGGAAAAGCGTTTTATAATAATTCAACCTTGAAGATCCATCTTCGATCTCATACGAAAGAAAAACCTTATTCTTGCAAAATATGTTCTAAAGGGTTTAGTCGAAATATTTATTTGAAGAATCATTTGCAATCTCATAAAGAAAAACCCTTTACTTGCGACCTATGTTTAAAATTATTTTCTGATATCTCAGATTTGAAGGCCCACCTGCTTCGAGTTCATACTAAATAAAAACCTTTTTCTTGTGAAATTTATAATGAAATATTTTCGACAAAGGACAGGTATAGAAAATGTTACTTCATCCATAAAGCAGAAAAACATTAATGAAACAAAAAATATGCTACATCGATTTCTCGAAGTGATACTTCCTACTTTTGCAAAGGAATAGAATAACCTTATTTTGGAACTTCTTGTAACCAAAACTTTTTAAGTGTCATGTATTTTCTGATAAGTAACTAGATACTGTTATTTAATTAAGACGTTTTAATCTATTTGCTATATTCTAGAAAAAGACATATTAAGACGATATTCGTGGACTCACACTCGTGGGCACATGCACGCATATAAAAAAATGTTTATTTGTGAGGTATTTGAAAAAGGATTTTCTTCAAAGAACTCATTTGAAGGTCTACCTTCGATGTTGTCGAACAAAAAACCTTATGCTTATAAAATGTATGGATTTAAGAGGAGTATTTTTAACTTTTAAGGGGAGTTCATACCTTTCGAGACCCAATTTTGCTCATACTAACACACCTTTTTCGATTCAACATAAATAAATAAGATTTGCATATTTTGGAGTAAAAATTTTAGAGTTTCAAGAATAACAACCTAGCTCTAAAAAATTGTCACAAAATTTATAATTTAAATAACATATACATTTTTAACAATAAGTAATGTATACACAAAAGCAAAAGAAAAATTATATACTTACCTCTCTTTCTTACCATATAACCTTTGAATAAAACGTAAGTAAACTAAATTTTTATATGAAATTGAAGGTAAATATCACCTTTATTCTGTAAACCTAAAACCTTGAACTTATTAAATGTTTTATAATTTTTTTATTTTAATTATAAGCATTTATCATGCTAAATTTTTAATTAAAAGAATTATAAAACATTTGATATTTAGCTTCAATTTGATATAAAAATTTAGATTATTGTATGTATTAGTAAGAAAGAGAGGTAAGTATATAATTTTTGTTTTACTTTTGTGTATATTTATATGTTGATAAAAATATATATGTTACTTAAATTGCAAATGTTCTTGCAATTTTTAAGAGCTAGGATATTATTTTTGAAACTCTAAAATATTAGAATCTTATTTATTTATGTTGAATCGAAAAAAGTGTGTTATTATGAGCAAAATTGGGTCTCGAAAGGTACTAACTACCCTTAACCGTAGTTAGTAGTTGAAATTTCCACACTCGAATCCGTATGAATGTAAGACGTTTCACTTGTGCTATCTTTGATAAGCTATTTTTTTAAAGCTATGTTTTGAAATAATACTGAAAAATCTGAATAATCTGAATCCCTCTAATAATCTTGGAAAAAAAAAAAAAAACGGGAATACTCATTTGTAAGATTTGCAATAAAGGATTTTTACTTTCTTCTATCTTTACAAGAAGAAAGTATTGGATTCGTAAAAATTTTCGAATTCCGCCTTTCGACGGATTTACGGGTTTTTAGGGGTCAGAGAACCATAAAAACATGCTTTTACAAAATGTCTGTCTGTGACTGTCTGTCTGTATGTGACACAAAATTTGTGGGCACTCTATCTCAAGAAGTAATACACGCATTTTCATCAAACTTCAGATTCAGTTAGTCCTTGATATGACTTGGTGCTGATTACGTGTTGGCGTAAATCGCCCGACAATTGGCGCTGCTGTGCTGCATTTTTCACGAATCCCGCAGTAACTCTATCACAAAAACTAATGCACGAATTTTCATCTATCTTCTGATTTAGTTAGACGTTGACACAAATTGTTTCTGATTAGGTTTTGGTGTAAATAACCAAATAGGTGGCGCTGCAGGCTACATTTTTCTGGATTTACACCATTTCAGCGATAGCCATATCTGGAAGAACTAATGCACGAGGTTTCATATCTTTAGAATCTTCATGATGGGCATAGATTGCCATTTAATTTTGGCACTCTGATAGCGAATTTTGAAGTATTAACATGCATCAGGTAGAAGAAAGTCTTGGGATTGGCACATCCGCCTAGTTTAGAAATGCCATGCTGAGAAGATGTTCGTATAGTTCCTCATAAGAGAACCCCTTCATTTGTGTTTACCTGTCGAAATGGCTTCGCTTAGTTAGACAGTTTTATAAGTTCTTTACATCACATTTCAAAAATTCTGTTGATTGATTTTCAAAACAACATTCTATACACAACTGGGTTTTGCAGTAAAATGCTTACTAGAAAAGATGCGTTAAAATCTCATCTTAATGTTTCTGCTGAAAAAAAAAAAATCCGTCTGCGTGTGAGATAGAAAAGTTTATGCTTGAAAATGAATTAGAAATGGCCTTTGTTAACCAAATCTTTCGTGTGACCCTAAGATATTGATCTGTAACCAGGGTTTGTGATATATATCATAATATATATCTGATATTTGTTTTTAAAAATCCTGATTTTTGATATTACCGATAATTTTACATATTTGATATTTATTTTCAAAATATCTTCGTGCATATTTCTCATATTTTCTGTCAAAAGTTCCTTGGTAAAGGAATTTTACATAGATAATTAGATAACTTTTGCTCTGGCAGTGACTTTTTAACAACAGCAACAACTAGAAAACAGGAATTCTGCTTTTTCAGAACTTAGTGTCGCCCCCGATGTAAAAAAAAAATATATGTATATATAAATAGTACAAAACATGTTTCAATTTTAAGACTTACAGCACACGCTTTTATTTTATGTAAAATGACATCATTCGCAGCCGTTTAAGAATTCCACATTTACGATCCACACTTAAACATCTACAGTAAAGTATGCGTAGGACGTCGCTATCGCGAAATAATACACAAATGGAGCAAAAAGATGCCGTCATTAAAGAAACTCGGCCAAAAAAAACTACTATCTAATGATTCATAGGCCTTCATTTCTTTGCAACATTAATATAGATATTTAAAATTAAATATAGTTTATAATAGCTCCACGTTTTAACAGAAATCATTCGTTTATATTTTTTCAAAATAGCACATATTTTAATTACATTTTCTTTCGGTTGTTATGAAAAAAATGGCAACAAAAATATATAATTAATATTTTACAACTATTTTTCCTTCTACAGAAATGGAGTACTTCCGTTGCCAATATTAAGCAAATGGCTCCAAAAACTACAAAAAAATTAATATTTCAAAAATAAATAGGGATGCAGTTTTCAAACAAATTGTATTTAAAATTACTTTTTCTTCCAATACGACGGTATAAAAATTGAAAATCTGCGTTGCTTAGAAGTTAAAAAATTTGCTATAGAGTATTTAATCGTACTGCTTTGTTTTACGGCTGGTTTCTGTAAGGTAACGTTATTTTTTGGAGACGACACAAAATAAGCTGGCAGAAAGAAATAGCATACCGTACCTGAGGCTAAAAAATATTTTCCGAGTGTTAAGAAAAGAAAATTTTTTTGTGAAGTTATTATTCTTATTTAATTGAGGACAGATATTTTTGAATAATGAAAATATATAAATAAATAATTAAATTTTGAAAAAAAAAATATATTTTTTAAAATAAAAGAATTAAATAAATAGATAATTTATGGCACGTGATCGAAACATAATAGTGGTAGCTGTACATTTGTATTTTGAAAGATTAATAAAAGAAAAAAAAAATATCTTCTTAATGCGATTATCACTCACCCGAACTTGGTTTATATATATATCCTGAAAACACATAGATATAATCGGAATTGAAAAAGTGCCCTTACTGTTTTAGAAAATATGAAATACTTTAAATTTATTACATAATTCTCATCTTAATTTTATTTCAATAAAATTCTATTATTTTAAAATATTCACATTAATATAATTGTTCATTTATTTTCATTAAACTTAAAGAACACATAAAAACAAATAATGATGCATTCATTTATTAAAAGTACATATCTACGTATTAAGACAGACTTGAACACAATTTAATACGATAACCCAACAGGATTGAAAAAATTACCCGGGACCAGGAATCGAACCTGGATCCACAGCGTTGCTTTACCACTAAGCTACCCTGGCGGATATCCTAACTCGGAAATTTCCCTCTGATAAACCATGTTGGGGAACGTCATCGGCCAGCAACCTCACAGCACGCGATGACGGGAAGTACGATGAATAATTTAACCCTTAAATGCCTGATTTTTCGAAAATCGTTGTAATAATGTTTTTCGGCTTTCATTTTTTAAATAAATCATGGGAAAAATACTTTAAAAAATCATACTTTGTTTTAAGTATCGTTTACGGTTAAAAAACAGTTTGTTACTAATCGGCAATACTGGTCTTTAATTGAAAAAATAATTTTCCTTGATAAAATTCTATAATGTTAAACACACAAGAATTTTAGGAACTATAATAAAAAATAAATTTTACTTGCTCACTGTAGAACAAAATAGGGTATTTCGCAAGCTTCCAAACAAAACAAAAAGAACAGGTAGCAACAATTGAAAAAATAAATGTATCTTTATTCTTAAACAGCACAAGTGTTGCCATATACCTGTTGAAAATTGATTTAATAATATTTTCAAAATGTATTTTATTGGCAACATTAGGCATTATAGCTTCAATATGGTTCGAATAGTATTTTAGAAGCCTAAATTGGGTATGTTGCCGAAAAGCAACACCCGGCATTTAAGGGTTAATATTCCCATATATATTAAAGCACACATAAATTAGTGTCTGAATGTATTTATAATATAATGTATTTGTAATATGAATGTAAATAAATACACGAAACAAACAAAACTAAGATAATTTTTTTATTACAATGATATATTAAATAAAAAAAGAAATTTGCGCAGACACCCAAGTAATTTTATATGAGGCTAATTCCATGGGTTTTTGTAGTGTTGACAAACGCATAGCTGATAACTGTTATGCTTGTTGGCTACCGTTATTTTCGAAAAGTTTGCTTGACCTTATTCAGTTAATGAGATATCTCCTATAAAATAATTCACACTGTTCCGTTTTAAAATACTGGTTACCAAAAATCTTAGCATGTGAACAAGTACTCATGGAACTAGCCATAAGTATTGAATTATTCGCTGAAATAGCATTGAAGTGTTTAAATCATTTAAACTAATAAAATGAGAAAGAGAAATCTGTAAACAACGTTCCCATAGGATTAACATTAGCGTTCGAATTTCTCTCCATGACCAGTGCTGTTAACTGCAAATTTCGAGTGGCTACAAAATTGACCCAGAAAATGTTCTCCAAATTCACTTTGGATACAATGCAAAACAGAACTTGTTCCATGGTATCTTATGACTCCCACTGTTTACGGAAGGTTCTGTTGTGCAGCGATAAATATATAATTAAATGCAATTAGATACATATACGAGGTACGACCAAAAATTCCCGGAATAGGTCAATTACATGTTATTAAAAAATAGAACTGTAACAAAATGACTGCCTTCCCTTATTTTTATAGCATATAGATGGCGCTGTTGCCACTTTTGGCAAAATATCCTGATATATTTTGCCGAACATGAAGTGAAGTGAATGAATGCAATTATGATTGCGCGGGTTTTAGTAGAGTTTCGGCGTGTGTATGAAATGTATCTCACCTAGAGATGTTTTCACGGAAATATGTATGTTTCCAACATATTATGCGCTTTTCGCGAATTTGTATATACTTTGTGTGTGATCCTTATTAAAAATGTGATTGTTGAAGCTGTCGAAAGTGTTTATCATGACCAACATCGACACAGATATTTTTACCTTATTGGCCTTCAAAGTACTTTTCCCCCTGCATCCACACACCTCTTCCAGCGTTCGTATAACTGTTCAAAACACTCCTTGAATCCATTTTTTGAGACATCCTTCAGTAGCTTCGTCGCATTTTCGATCACCTCATCTGAATCCATAAAACGGCGTCCCTTCAATTTCATTTTCATCCGTGGAAACAGGTAAAAATCCGCTGGTGCTAGGTCGGGGGAATAAGGAGGGTGTTCCAGAGTGGCTACACTGTGTCTGGCAAGGTAATTTTTCACAATCGGAGCGCGATGTGGTGGAACATTGTCGTGTAAAAGAAACCAATCGTTTGTTGCCCATTTTTCAGGCTGTTTTCACCTGATTGCATCTCGTAGTCGTTTAATGATAGCCAGGCAAAGTTCTTTATTGACAGTTTGGCCTTCAGGAATAAATTCGTAGTGAATGACGCCTTCGTACACGCTCGACGCCCTCGTGGAATTTAGGCTATAGCTATACAATACAATGCAGAAGTTAGAGTCGAATAGTTTTATGGTATTGGTAAATCAAAGCGAGTTTACTTTGTAAAAAAATATTCTTTATGAAAAAAAAATCGCGAATAACCAAGTTAGGTGTTCGCGAATGTTGAAATGTTCTTCATTTTTTATTTCGCGAATACTCAAAACTCGCGAATGTTAAGGGATTATTGTAGTTAAATAAAAAATAAAGCAGCCCCTTTAAAAAAAAAATCCATCGAGCTGTTAATTTTCCAAGAAATAGAAGAAAAGTCTCTAGCTTGTGAGAACCAATATGAGGAACTTTAAGATGACGAATTTGTTTAATTACATTTCTAAGCACTTTTTATTTAAAGTTGTCGAATTTTGTCTTGTATCTTAATTTTTAATAAAATATTAGAAAAAAAATATGATTTGTTATAATAATAATATAAAAATAATTTCATAACTTTAGCTTTCATACTGTTAACAAATTATCATTAAGATTATAACTAAATAGCTATCAAGTAATTAGGTGAACTAATTTATTACCTGTCTTAAGGCTTTAAAAGGGTTTTGCCAAGTTGAACGATCCATATTACGTATTGTTCCGGGAAACTCAGGTTCAAGTTAGGCTGTATAATTTATTCGTAAGCACACTTCAATGATTATTCCATTTAACAATTTTATTTACAAGAATAATAAGGGGAGAAACGACGGGCAGTGGTTGGTTCACTGCGCTTAGGGGCTATTCATATATAACGTTATTAACATTTTGACAATTTTGGAACCCCTCCCCCCTTACGTTATCATTCCATGACACCCCCCCCTCCCCCGGCCCTAATGATATCGTTACCAATGTCTAATTTTTTAATACGTTTGTAATGACATGCATTTATTATGTTATCATTCCCTTTACGTTATTATCCTTCCACCCGTCCTAATGATATTGTTAGCAATGTCTATTTTTTTAATACGTTTACAATGATATTCATTTATTCTGTGCCTATTTATTGATTCAAATGAAGAGAAGGCAATAAAATATTACTGTGATGTATACATAAAAAAACTTAATAGCAAATAATACGTTAAGGAAATTCTTACTATTTAAAAATACAGCTTTTTGTTACACAATACATTCAACAAGATTGTTGTCTTCTTGCACTTGCCCCCTTGACATGGAGGGGGTAAGCCGAACTTTTTATGAATAAAACAGGTGGCCAACATTCTTCCCATTTTTTTTTTTACTAGTAAACATAACAAGTATCACTTCGAACCTGGTTTCTCTAACAACGCATTATATCCATATATCACAGAAGAATAGGGCTGTCAAATTTTGGGATAGTACATATTTTGAAATAAAATGATTTTATAATTACTTAATGGTTTTATAACACCTTTGTATTTCATAAAGATCAATAATAAACTAAGAAAAAAGTTCATTGACTGTTTTGATGCAAAAACTTAGCAAAAAATGAAAAATTTGATTGGATAATAAATGATAACGATATCAAAAGACAAATCCCCTTCTCCTAGAGATATCTTATGATATAAAACGTCAGACCCCTCCTCTCCTCTAAAGTGATAAGGTTATATATGTACGTAGAGCCCATAACGCCCCAACAGCTTCTCTGGCGGGAGAATCGTCCTGTTACATAGTTTCATTCTTGTGCGCTTGGTTGCACTCTCTATTTAACAATTTTTAGAAACTGAGAAAATACCCCTTCCCCCCTCCTGGCGATTAAAACGCAATTTTCATTATAAATTCAACATATAAATTTGCAAAAATTATAAAATAAAAGAAAATTATAAAGATATACACAAAATACATGCAATGTTAAATGCACTCTGATTAATATAGACTAAATACTGAAGAGATTATAGATTAAATACTGAAATAATATAGTGTAAAGTTTATTTAAAGGAAGAAAAGAAATTTGTTACTCATCTGGTAAAATACAGACATCTCTGACATTTCTCTTAAGATTTCTTCTGCTTGGCAAACGTAAATTTTCAGCTCTTATTTTATCCCTTTCCTAACTTCAACTGTTCTACCAACCAACCATTTTGCAGAATGTAATTTTTTTTTTACCTTAATATTTTCTGATCATTATCTTTTATAAACTTCCATTTACCCCCTTTCTTGAAGATTATTCAAATAATCTTGTTTCCAGAGCTTCCAAATTCTCTGACTAAATTTTGTTATTTTTAGTCATTCTGATTTTACATTAAAATATAATCGAATTGTGGTTCTGCGATCAGAATGATAGCTCTTCCGATCAGGAAATGAGAAAGGGTTAAGGGGTCTTGTACCTTTTAAACGCGTCGAAAATTAACGAAAAACTTCAAAGTTTGAATTAGTCCATCTTCAAAGCCTTTTTATGTATAAACATGAAATTTTCGATATTGATTAAAGAGATTGTGGTTTGGAATATGCTATCATTAGAAATTTATTAACCCTTTACAGAATTTGTGTATTGTTGAAATCAAAATAGCTCTTTTTTTTACCCCATAAGTCATTGCGCGCATGATATCTTGAGAAAGTATGTATGGATTCGCATGAAATTCGCTAAAGATACTAATCATATATGTGTGTTTAAAATGATCTACTCTTAGGCTAAAATTATTTCATTAAGTATATAAAAAAAATATTTTCGTAAAAAAAAATAAAAATTATGTATTTTTAATGAATAAAAATAGTTATAACTAAAAATATTACCATTGTAAATACTTAAAAGTAGATCATTTTAAACGTACATATTTGTTTAGTATATTTACCAAATTTCATGACAATCCATACATACTTTCTCAAGATATCATGCGCGCAATGACATATGGGGTAAAAAAAAGAGCTATTTTGATTTCAACAATACACAAATTCTGTAAAGGGTTAATAAATTTCTGTTGGTAGTATATTACAAAGCATAATCTGTTTAATCAATATCCAAAATTTCATGTTTATACATAAAAAGGTTTTGAAGATTGACTAATACAAACTTTGAAGTTTTTCGTTAATTTTGGACGCGTTTAAAAGGTACAAGACCCCTTAAAGTCTCAACATTTTCAAATTCTGGTGACAGCGTGGTAAAGAGTCGTGTGTTTAAAACACCCTCAATTTCAGCTAGTATCGTCAAAAATTCTAATGAGTTAAATTTTGATTACCCGTTTTAAATGAAATTTGAAAGATTTTACTCCCGCTTCCCAGATACCATCAAAGTTAGACGATTTATGGGGAATAAATTCCCATCCGATACCTCCATGGGTCACATTTCTCATCTGGGGAACTAATAATTTTTTGTAATTATGTTGGTTCAGTGTCAGCTCCAATGAAAGTTTTTGATCATTTAGCTCTTCTGCCAAAGGAATGTTAAAAGCTGACTATAAAGACTTGAGTTTTCAGATCTGATACAAAGTCCAGGTGTATTGCCTTTGTACACAAGTATACGTATACTACAACATACCTCTTATTAATATACCCTTTGTTTTTTTAATTTAGAAAAAAATGGTCCATAGTAATCTAGGCCCGTTACGGAAAATGCAAAGTTTGGAGCTACACGGTCCATTAGCAGATCGGTCATTATTTGAGAACTGACTATACAGGTTTCTTTTTAAAACAATGCATTTATGTACAATTCTGCAACAGTTATTTCTGCCTTTGAATGGTCAGAATTTCTGCCTAACGTGGAAAAGTAAGACTTGTGAGCCCAAAAGAAAATATTTCAGGCGGAAATATTTTAATTTAATATTGTTAATCGATGGCTGTCGTGTAAAATTAAGGGAAGTGTAGAGTTAATCGGCGAATCTGCATGAGATAAGCGTCTAACAACTCTAAATAAATTACCATCTCTTAAAAACACACTTAGTGAAGAGTCTACTTTTACTCTGAACCGGCTTATCTTTTTCGTGACATTGATTTCTTCAGTGATTATACCACTTTGTTCCAGGCGCGGATCCACGGGGGGAGGGGGGGGGGGCGATCGCCCCCCACCCCCAAAATCCACCGATTATCGCGAATTTCGACAAATGGTCTCCGAAAAAGAAACAATTTCGTGAATCGTTCGCAGGCCAAAGGATCGAGAAAAAACGCGAATTTCGTCAAAAGATCGCGAAAAAACGTGAATTTTGTCAAAGAAGCTCGGAAAAATGCGATTTTCGTCAAAAAATAGCGCATTTCATCAAAGGACCACGAAAAAAACGCAAACTTCGTCAAAAGATCGCAGAAAAAATGCGAATTTTGTCAAAAGATCGCTGAAAAAACGCAAATTTCGTCAAAGGATCGCAGAAAAAAACGCGAATTTCGACAAAAAATTGCGGAAAAACGCTAATTTCACGAAAGAATCGCGCAAAAAACGCTAATTTCATCAACAGATCTCTGAAAAAAGGCGAATTTCTTCAAAGAATCGCGAAAAAAGTACGCAAATTTCGCCAAAGACTCGCTGAAAAAACGCGAATTTCGTCAAAGGGCCGCGGAAAAAACGCACAATTAGCACAGGGAAGAGATTCCCCTAGGCGCGCATCCACAGAGAAGGGGGGTTCGATTGGGGCAAAGAAGGGAAGAACCAATTTACCAAGTTAGTTTATAAGAAATCAACACACCATGCGCATATTAACTGACTGGGATTAGGATATAATCCTTTTTTGTTCATTCATCAAATACCCTTGAAATTTACCAATGTGGGTGGCAATAACAGTACATTTTTTACACATTAGTGGCTGTCTTCAGAAAACATTAAGATGCTTGAATTTTTCAAAGGACCTTTCTTTTTCTTGTTTCTTTCTTTCTTTGGAAATTGTATGAATTCCATTCTTTTCTCAAACAATAAAGCACTCCTCAAAAATATTGTTATACAGAAATTAGAACTGTAGTTTCTTTGAAAGAACGAAAAAGTTTCAACACTTTAAAGGGATCCGCATAACGTTGTCAATTTATGTTGTAGAGATTCAACAAAAGGTACACGAAGTGGCATCGTCCCCCCTCCCCCCCCCCCTCAACCCATAGTGTCAAAAATTATGTCGCCATATGCCTTTTGACTGAACATAATCCTATTTTGTTCACTAATTGCCGAAACGTCAGTGAGGTTTACCATTGATACCCGAAAAGTGTTTGGTTTTCGTTTGCTTGTCTCTGTGTTCCGCGAAAACTACCGTTAAAAGCGTTGGATTTATATCATGGGGGGGCGACCTCCCCGATCGAACCCTCCCCCCCGTGGATGCACTCCTCCTGGTGCTAATTGTGCGTTTTTTCCGCGGCCCTTTGACGAAATTCGCGTATTTTTTCGCGATTCTTTGATGAAATTCGCATTTTTTCTGAGATCTGTTGGCGAAATTAGCGTTTTTTGCACGATTCTTTCGCGAAATTAGCGTTTTTTCCGCAATTGTTTGGCGAAATTAGTGCTTTTTCCGCAATTATTTGGCAAAATTCGCGTTTTTCTGCAATCCTTTGGCGAAATTAGCGTTTTTTTCTGCGATTCTTTGACAAAATTCGCGTTTTTTCAGCGATCCTTTGACGAAATTCGCGTTTTTTTCTGCGACCCTTTGACGAAATTCGCGTTTTTTTCTGCGACCCTTTGACGAAATTCGCGTTTTTTCCGCGCTTCTTTGACGAATTTCGCGTTTTTGCGTGATCCTTTGACCTGCGAACGATTGATGAAATCGATTTTTTTCGGCAACCATTTGTCGCAATTCACGATAATCGATGGATTTATATTTTTTGATCCAAGGGGGAGGGGGGCGATTCGCGCCTGTGAAGAGGTATAAACACCACTTAGATGACACATTTTGACTTTCAAGAATGTTAAGGCCCTTCAAATTTCTGAAGCGGATCCTTTTTCAGAGATTACCCTCTTTCAGAAATCTGATATTAAAAAATGGATGTGATTGTTATGTTTTTCAGCTACGGTAATTGGTTCTTATGTATTTTTTAGTGCTGAATCCAAAAATGACCTTCATTTTTTACCATACCATCACGTCAGGATTTTTCACAAATCGCAAATTTTTAAATAGTCGAAATATTGCGAAAATCTGCTACTATAAAATAGACGTAACTTTTTTTTATAATAACTTATTCATTTTTTTGCTTATACAATGGATTTTTACAGTTAAACATGTAAAATATTGTGTATTTAAAATCCTTATAATTTTATTACATGCGTGGAAGTTTCTTTGAACCGCTCATGCTCTGCTTCGCGCTTTTCTTTTAATCTTCTCTATGGGGTTCATCTCGATATCCTCTTTTATTTTGGCGGTTGATAAAGCTAGGAAAATTGTGGCAGATGTATTTAAACCATTTACCTTCTTTTGTTAATGCTTTGACAAATTGCTTTGAGAGATTTTCGCTATTTTTAGCCCCCGGTACGGTATGCTATTTCTTTCTTCCAGCTTATTTTGTGACATCTCCAAAAAATAACGTTACCTTACAGAAGCCAGCCGTGAAACAAAGCAGTACGATTAAATACTCTATAGCAATTTTTTTAACTTCTAAGCATAGCACATTTTCAATGTTTATACCGTCGTATTCGGAAAAAAGTACTTTTTAATGCAATTTGTTTGAAAACTGCATCTCCATTTATTTTTGAAATATTATTATTATTTTTTTTTGTAGTTTTTAGAGCCATTGGCTTAATATTGGCAACGGAAGAACTCCATTTCTGTAGAAAGTGAAAGAAAAATAGCAATTATATCTTTTTGTTGCCATTTTCCCATAAAAACTGAAAAAAAAAAGTTAAAATACGTGCTATTTCCAAAAAATTTAAATGAAAGATTTCTGATAAAACAGGGAGCTATTAGAAACTAAATTTCATTTTAAATATCTATAATAATAATACAAACAAATGAAGGCTTGTGAATCTTTAGATGGCCGATTTTTTGTCGAGTTTTTTGAATGACGAAATCTCTTTTTTGTTTTTGTGTGTGTGATTATCCAGCGATAGTGACGTCTTAAGCGTACTTTACTGTAGATCAGGCATGTCAAACACGTGGCCCGCGGGCGACAACTGGCCCGCCGACTACTTCTCTGTGGCCCGCCAAGCCTTTGGTATTGTATCTTGTTTAATTTAGTTTCTCGAACACGCATGCTGAAAATACTTTTTTCATGAACACTCCGTAGTCTTAGAGATGACAAACATCGTTAACATATGTATATCAGGGTTACCGTTTAGGCGAGTTTTTTTTTTTTTTTTTTTTTTTTTTTTTCAGAATGCTCGCGCGTATTTTAAATAGCTAATATTTGTCTTATTTATTTAGTCATTTGAACCCAACTTGTATTCCCGTCCCAGTAAGGGGAATATTTGTCTTCAGAATGTGGTAGTTTTCTGAGAAAAAAAAAAAATCCTGCTCGTCTGTAAAACATTGACATCGTTGCGTAGCTGCCAACCTTTTGTTATTTTTCAAGTCCAAAAAACATAATTTGAACCACATTTTATTAAATAAATTTTCAAATTCAAAATATATTTTTTTTTACTTTATAAATCTGGAAGACTGACAGTTACGCCTTAATTAGATAAAGAATTTGTATATACATACCAGTGTGTACAATTAAAAAAAAATGCAATTTAGAGAATTCAGAAAGTTTGTAGATATGGTTAAGAAATAGTAATATCGAGAATTGTTTCGAAAAATAAGATAACATAAGCTATGAATAATAATTTTGAAACTTTACGTTAATATTTCTTTAACACGGCTGTGTTTTGTATGTGCAAATTTTATTCTGTGCATTGGTAATTAAAATCATCTACTTTTTTAATTCTGGCCCGCGGATTTGCTTATGATGCTTCATTTGGCCCGCAGTGGTAAACGAGTTTGACATGCCTGCTGTAGATGTTCTTTAAGCCGGGAGAACTCGCTGCATGAGTTTTCTCTCACAGTCGTACTGTTTTAAGACTCTTATTTAAACCATTTTTCATTTTAATTAAAATTTCAAAATGTTTTTCAATTATTTTACCTATTTTGTGAATAAAAGTACTAAGCCAACCAAAAAAAGTTGATATTATATGAATGTAAAGTAAAAGAAAAGCAATTGGGCATTCTCACTAGCGAGTTCTCCCGGGTTAACACCGGATCGCAAATGATGAATTCTTCAGCGGATGTGGATGGCGTCACTTTATGTAAAATAAAATCGCATGTTATAAGCCTTAAAACTGCACTACAGTAGAGCCCCGATTATCGGAGTTTCCGCTTTCACCGAGTTATTTTCTTCTGATGGACTGATGGCTTCCATTTTTTTTTCAAAAAAAAATTATGGCCATCCCCCTCCCCCCCATTTTGACCAGAAAATCAGAGTTCTAACTTTTTACGACTGCTCTTTCATCTTCACCTAACACTTCATTTATAACGACTGTTTCATAATAATGGAAGCCATCAGTCCATCAGAACAAAATGATTCATTCCAAAGGTATAAGTTCGATTAACTCGGATAATCGGGACTCTACTGTATATATTTATATACATATATTTTTTTTGTCATCGGGGCGACACTAAATTCTGATGAGCAGAATTCCTGTTTTCTAGTTTTACTTTTTAACTTTGAAATTTACGATTTGCGAAAATCGTAACGTGATGGTTAAAAATGAAGGTCATTTTCGTATCCAGTGCTAAAAAATACATCAAAATCCATTGCCAAAAGTTAAAAAACACAATCATCGCAGGCTTGTGCTATTAATGTTGTTCACTATAACTAAAAGAACAAAAAATAAGATAAATAATTACCATAGTACAAGAGTAAAAAGAAAAAGAAACAAAAAAGACATTTAATAAATAAATTCTGTTATAACTTTTTTAATTTTACGACCTAATAAGTAACAATAAACCATATTTTGAGAGGGCGGGATTATATAATAAGAGTGTTGGATAACCGAGTGTTTCGGTTAATCGGACGTCGGATAATCAAAAGTCTGTAATATTTTCAAATCGCATTAATTATTTCATATTCATTTAAAAATTAACTGCAAGGAATGATTTGAGCAACAGAAATTATGACTACGTTGATTATATGTCACTCGGGATCGCCCCCCCCCCCCTAAAACGATTCTCTGGATCCGCCCCTGCTTTGTTCTGACCGAATTAGAATCATTTCGGTCTCTTTTTACTCGGAAATACTTAGTGGGCTACTTCTCTTTTCATCAGGATGCAAACAATTGAATTTGGAGCTAAAAATAAAATAATTATACGAATTAATTAAAGTTATTAGACAATGAAAAAATATGGTCCATCATAGGAATTTCAAATTTCAGTGGAAAGAGGTAATGCAATAAAGTTATTATTGGCAATTTTCAAGCAGTCCCTTTTTAGTTCGTATACAGAGTGGTTCAAAAGGTCATATCCAAACGGCACGTGTGGGTGTGTCAGGTCATGAGGAGCAAGAATCGCATAGGAACTGGGGGTCGGAAACGGGATCGTGACTTTACAATTGCATCGTGACCGCGACGCAAAGAAAATATAACAAACCGTATTAAAAAAATCTTTTATTTTACAAAAAAAACTTAATCGAAGTACAAAATACAATTGAAAAATGTTACAACTCTCATAACAAGTGCTCAAAATGTGCCCCATTAGCCGTGATGCATGCTTCACATCCTCCCCACGAAATTTGAATGATGAGTTTTGAATCACCTTGTATATATCCTTTGGTATCACTAAGGGCTGGTCGTTGCTAAAGAGATCTGAGTCTTTCAGAAACGTTGGCCGAGTCCACCATTAAGGAATCTGAATGAGAAATTCAAACTTGACACCTCGCGTCATCAAATCAGCATGATTCTCGAATCCTGCATAATGAAACCATCCTGATGGGTCTGTCAGCGATTGGATTTTTCTTACGCGATTCCATATAAACGATTTCCACTTTGTAGAACCTTTGATCCAGTACAAGGCTATCTGCGAGTCAATTCACAAGTACGTAGAAGATGGTCCCTCCCTTTCGATCTAGTCCTTTCTTTACTTCACAAGTTAGTAATGCTGTAAGTAATGCATTGAGTTCTAACCTGGGGAATGACACTTTTTTCAGAGGTGCCACCCTGGTTTTCGATGTAATCAAATTAATGGTTTGGAACACCATTGTTCCCACGTCTTTGTAATGTCAGGAGTGGGGGGGGGGGGGGGGGGCAGTTTTTCACAACCCACGTCAAATACCTACTCCACAGCTTTTGCATTAAGCATTTTATTCAGATTATATATTAAATAAATTGATAAACCTAAGATAAAACATAAAAGCCTGAAAATATCCAAAGTTAATTTTATTTCGATCGATTATTTAACTAGCCATAGATGCCAGCCTTCAGTATTCCTGAAGTCCAATAAACATACTTTGAATCGGAAAATTTATTTAATAATATGCCTTATTTCTAAGTAGTATTCATTTGATTTCATTTATAAAATAGAATTCTGCTTCAAAATATGTTTATATGGCTTTATTAAGAAAAAACAAAAAATTAGCAGTTGTGCTAGTCTCAGATAAAGTAATCAAAAGATAACCACAATTCGAGATTTTTAAAGGAACATCTATGATGGGATAGTTGATTAGAGTTGATTAGAGGTCATCTATTCAACTAAATTAAAACTAAACTTTGTGGCTATACGGTCCATGAAGGATCAGAGCCTACAGTACCCATCCCTGTTTTCTTGAGCCTGGGTCCCAAAGTGCTATACAGCATATATCACCCGCTCAGGTGATCAGCCTAACGCGGTACCCTCGCTGTTTAGTTTAGTTCCCAAGTTCGCTTGGCACTCGTTTTATGGATCCCGAAGGGAAAAAAGTCTGAGTGAACCTTGCCCAGCCAAGAGTCAAACTCACGATCTGCAGCTTGGCAGTCAGACGTGCTGACCACTACGCCACTGGTTTGATCATCTGGTCAGCTTTTACTTAGTGCAATCAATGAATTTCCATTTTTATTTTTAAAAACTCAGTAAAATGTCTTTAAAATAAGCACCATCCTTACATATGTCTAGAACGCGTGATCGCTTAATTTAAGACATTACACACACACAAAAAAAAAAAAATCAAAATATTTCATATGGAGACGTATTTCGATGCAGGCACAATATGAGATGAGGACATTCACTCATAAATATAGTCCAAGTTACGAGAGGAAAAAAAA
The DNA here is from genome assembly GCA_963932465.1 of Maratus speciosus. NCBI lineage: Eukaryota > Metazoa > Arthropoda > Arachnida > Araneae > Salticidae > Maratus > Maratus speciosus. The sequence continues at coordinate 39,745,504 of OZ010799.1, forward strand.
GGTTCAAAACAGCAAGTCTAAGTGATCATTAAAATATATTGTTAGTTAGTGTTCCATGGGTTATGGATATTATTAATCTAAAAAAAATGCGGTACTTGAATATTTTTGCTAAATATGTTTGCTATATTCTTTTAACAGAGTTTAACTGTAGGGTAACGTCGGTTAAGAATTAGCGGAAATTTGATAGAAATTTATTTTAGCCTCATTTCTTTCGTTTTCGAGTGGGCCAGTGACCGAAATTTGAGCTTATAGTATATCGGCTCAAATTGATTTCTGATTGAAAATTAAAAACAAGATTGGAAGAATAATTGAGGAGTTCACAATCCTAGTAGACCAAGTCCATTAAAAAAAGAGATAGTACAATTAGAAGGTGCATAAAATCTGTTTTATCTACTCCCACAGTGAACCAAGCCTGTTTTTACGTACTTTGTCGTATATGTCATCTGTTTACAGACTTGGTTTACTGTGGGAGTGGATAAAACAGATTTTATGCACCTTCTAAATGGATTATATAATTTTTTTTTCAAATGAGCCCCTCAATTATGAAATTGTTTCTGATTTTTGTAAAATTATAATAAAAAATATTCTTTAACATTAAACATTAACAATTAACCATTTTTAAAAATACTCTTAACACTGTAGAGAAAAAAAATTGTAAAGACACATAACAGTTTTATTTTTCATTATTGCAGGTGCCATCCAATGGATTCTGCTTCTTCAGACGTAAAATCTTGCTTAAGCGAAGACTGCAATGTGGAATTTTCTGTTCAAAGTACCTTCAATGAGCATCAGCATTCTCATAAAGAAGAGGAGCCTTTTTTATGTAAAACAAGCAGGGAATTTTTTTCTAGTTCAATATCAAAGGAAGATAAAGGTACTTTTAGCAGTAAGAAGTCTCACATTTGTGAGGTATGCAACAAAACATTTTTATTTAAAAGCAAATTAATCGTACATTTGCGTTCTCATACAAAAGAAAAACCATTTATTTGTGACACGTGTGGTAAAGGATTTACTGATCGTTCCAATTTGAAGCGCCACATTATATCTCATACAAAAGAAAAACGCTTGACTTGTGAAGTATGTGGAAAAGCATTTATTTATTATTCAATTTTGAAGATCCATATTCGATCTCATACAAAAGAAAAGCCTTATACTTGTGAAGTATGTTCTAAAGATTTTGCGCGAAATTCTCATTTGAAGAGTCATTTTCTGTCTCATACTAAAGAAAAATCTTTTACTTGTGAAATATGTAGAAAAGCATTTACTCATAATTCAAATTTGAATGTCCACCTTCGATCTCATATGAATGAAAAAGCATTTACTTGTGAAATATGTAGAAAAGCATTTATTCATAATTCATCGTTGAAACTCCACCTTCGAACTCACACGAAAGAAAAACCTTACACGTGTGAGCTATGTAAAAAAGCTTTTACTCATAATTTATCATTGAAACTCCACCTTCGGTATCATACGAAAGAAAAACCTTTTACTTGTGAAATATGTGTAAAAGCATTTACACAAAATTCAAATTTGAAGGTCCACCTTCGATCTCACACAAATGAAAAATTTAAAACCTGTGAAATATGTGGAGAAAGATTTGCTCGAAATTCAAACTTGAAGGTGCATCTTCGATCTCACACAAAAGAAAAACCTTATGCTTGTGAAATATGTTTTAAAGCATTTTCTGAAAATCGTGCTTTGAAGAGACATTTCCTATCTCATACTAAAGAACAACCTTTTACTTATGAAATATGAGGAAAAGCATTTACTCACAATTCAACTTTGTAGAAACACCTTCGATGTCATACGAAAGAAAAACTTTATTCTTGTTAAATTAGTAGAATGAGACAAAGGGCAAGTTTCTGAAGACGTTGCCTATAGTAGAATAAGCATTTATTTGTGACAGATGTGAAAATGGCTACTTTCGATTAAACTATTTTATTCGACTTTTTACTAAAGAAGTTGTTTATATCCGTGAGATATGTAACAAATAATACTGAAGAGGCATATTCTCTGTCGTACTTCGGAATAACATTAGTTTTGAGCTACCTGTAATAAAAAATAATAATAATAAAGTGTTACATATTTTATCTTATGTAATTAGACAATATTATTTAACGGGTACTTGTTAATCTGCGAAAGGTGCAACAAAAGATTTTCTGAAAGGAGTAAGTTAAAACAGCATCCAAATTCTGGCATATACGCATATACATTTACAAATATATATATATTTGTGATGTATGTGGAAATGGATTTTCTCAAAAGACATTTGAAGACACATCGGCAAAATGATAGAAACGATCATTTAATTGATTAAATAATAAGTATATTTATATTAATCCCCATATAAATTTATTTTACCCAGGGCTCGAAATGTACCGGAGCAAACCGGAACGATGTTCCGGTTCGTGAAATTGTGCCAAATATTGTTCCGGTTCGTGAAAGTATGGAAAATATTGTTCCGGTTCGTAGAATTATTGAAAATTATTATTACAGTTGCTTACATATATCTTACTATGCTCCCTGTAACGATTTTTTCTAATTATTTAGAATCTTGAATGCATTTTAAAAAATTGGTTTTTCTATGGTTAAATATAAATTTGCTATACAGTAAAGTCCCGATTATCCGAGTTAATATAGACCAGGCTCACTCGGATAAACAAAAAACTCCTATAAACCGGATTTGCACAAATCGTCACCCACTAAGGAGATTACTTAATTTCCTTAAATCAGATATCAGACCAGATGCTGTGATCATTGAGGTTAGTTGGGTGATTCGTCCGGGAGGCTCGGTTGGTAGAGCATTGGTAGCTTCAGCCAAGAGATCCTTGATTCGAATCCTGGCTTGGACATTTTTCACCCACTTGGAAATTTACAGCTGGTATGATTTATTTACCAATTGAATAATTGTGTTAAAAATTAATCTAATTACACAATCAGCATTTACTAGAGTTCCATAACCTGTGATTTATTCTGTTGCGCTGATTCAGATATCAGACCAGATGCTGTGATCGTTAAAGGTTAGTTGGGTGCATTATTTCTTCGGCCCCTGAGCCCCCATACGGGGACCTCTGTTCTTTTCCTTATAAAAACTGAAATGTCCGATTTTTTTACATTTTCACATCACTTCTTAACAGCTGAATGTTTTTTGGGTTCAAAGCAAACGAATAAATGGCAGCATCTAAGCTGATTCCCACATAAAATAAATGTTATTTTCATCTGAGTTTGAAAAATGCCTAAAAATGCCCAAAAGACAGTATGACCAAGAAAGTGAGAAATTTATTATTTAACTTAAATCTTTTTCAATAAAAAAAAAATTAGGGATTTGTAGATTATTTACTTGTTTAAAGCTCTTAAAATTTGTGATTGCGTTAATTTAGGTTAATGGTTATTAAATGGATGTTTTAAGGGAGTTTGTAGTTTTATATCCATATTTTTGAACCTAAATTACTAAGCGCCTAAAGGATCCATTTCAGAAAACATATTTTTTCTGTCATTTACGATGTCATTTTGTTTGGAAAAAAACCAATGAATAAGCATTTATATTATTATTTTAGCTTCGGAACTGAAGAGGTTAAGTTTCCCTGAAATGTTTGTATGTTATTGATGTTTACTATTGCACGATCGCTATTGAAAATGAAGTATATAACATATAAGGTTCATTTACAGGGACACACAAAAGTTTTCCGTTACATTACGGCCAATGGGAGAAAATCGTTTCAAGAGAATTTTGATAATGTTATACCATTTCCAACACAATGCAATTTATATGCATTTGTGAAATGACTCATACTTTCTGTAGAATATGGAGCGTAAAGCGTTTATTATTTATTTACAGTGTCAAACAAAATAATTCTTTTGCGTAGTGATCTATACAGGGTAAAATCGTTTGCAGTAGGCATTTTAATGTTGCACTATTTCAAACATAATGAAATTTATATGCATTAGTGAAAAGAGTGGTGTTTTGTTCATCATATAAGGACTACACAAAGGAATTCGTAGGTATGGCTGACTGTGAAAATAAATGACTTAAGAGTAGTTTTTAATTGCGTTATGCATTTTCCTGCTGAACTACCGGGTGTCCCAAAAAGGACTGACTGATTTTAAAATTCAATAATTTGTAAACGGTGACAGATATTTAAAAAATTCTTGCAGGAGGGTTATGCATAAGGTCAAAAGTTTTTTTACAGTGATTTTCAATTTTAGTTCGAATTACAAACAATAGATGGCGCTGTAAGCAATAGTCGCTAAATACAGGCTCGATTTTTAGTCCTTTATCTTGTTCTATGCAGAAAAAGGAGATGGAAATGTATTATCCGGGCCACGAAGTAAGAAAAATCGAGCCTGAAATTAGCGTCTATCGATCGCAGCGCCATCTATTGTTTGTAATTCGAACTAAAATTGAAAATCACTGTAAAAAAACTTTTGACCTTATGCATAACCCTCCTGCAAGAATTTTTTAAATATCTGTCACCGTTTACAAGTTATTGAATTTTAAAATCAGTCAGTCCTTTTTGGGACACCCGGTATATTTGTATACTAATAGAAATTTGTAGAATATAAGTAAATTCATATACAGGGCTACGCAAATGAGCTAGATACATTGCCGTTTTGATTCGTTATTGCTGGAAGTGCGCTTTAAGATACGTTTTTCAACTGAATTAAATTTTAGCTTAATATGTGGTGTGTACAAAAATCAGATAATATATACGACTGTACAAAAGAATTTAAGTGCATTTTTATCTGTTGGCAAAAATCGCTAAAAGTGAATTTTTAATCAATAACTAAATGAAAGCTATGTAGTGTATATGCAGATATATAGATCGTAAATAGGGGTACACAAAATAATTAGACTTCTTTTATGATTATGGAAGATAATTGGTAAAACTGGATTTTTACTGGGTTTCTAAGTTGTTTACTCATATAAGGTAAGCTGTGGTAATTGGACCACGAGGTAACTGGGCTATAGTCTATTTTATAAAAAACCATTGATGTTCTTTTAAGTTTTAGCTTTTGTCACCATTGCAACCCCATCTCTATTTCTTAAAACAACGTGTTTCAACTCATTCATAACTCTGTCTTTGCTGTGATAGGTTGCCGAAAATTTAGGTTTCTTTTTTTAAAAACAACGTCTATTTGGTTGAACTTCCTCGGCTTTTTTAAAAAATATGGTAAGTACTTTTATTAAACAATCTTTTGTTTTTTAAGATTAGACACATAAATACATTAATATTATTAGGTATCTATACATATTTACTTCATGTTTCAAATGTAAGGCCGGAGTTCCAGTTACCCCATAAATTTTTCACGAATGGGGTAGCTAAAAAATGTATCAGGGGTAACTGGACCACACGGTATCCAGTTACCCCGACAGTTATAAATATCTTTTTGAGTTTATCTTACTACGGAAAATTAATTTCTCCATTGTTTTTTTGCTTGCAATAAAGAAAATTACATAATACCTTATTAAAATTACACAATAAAATTTAAAAAAAGCATGTTGGGGGTATCAAACCAAATTTCTTAAGTGTGCTATAGCTCTTAAGTGTTCTATAGCTCGAAATTTTACGATACAGATGAAGAGGCGTAGATAAGGGAAAGTGAGATTATTAGAAAATTATCGAAAGGAATAAAAAATAGTTCTGTTCGATATAAAAATATGATTACATTCTCCACAGGTTTATTGGACATGTCGAACTTCCATTGTGGTAAATAAAAAAGAGAAAGATGCTTAAGTACATAATTGTTCATAGATTTATCTTGTTATTTTCCCCTTAAAATACCCATGTAACTTTTATACTTATTACCTATACTAAAGTACATAAGTACTTGCTTAATTTTTATGTTTTTTGTATAAATAAATCTAATATTTTCACTTTTAGTGCTTTTTTAGACACATTGGCAGTAAATGTTTCCCTTACAACGCTCTTTTGTCGATGTATAATTTACCTGATCTGCTTAGTTTAATTTTTTTTTTTTAGTTGTTTACATTTTTTCAAACAGGACCCGATACCTAATATTTAAAAAAAGCAAACGCGTGTGGAACATAGACCCTCCTGGTCCACTTGCCCCATTTTTGTGGGACAACTGAACCCATTTGGAAAAAAAGATGAAATGTATATATATTTTTTTCGATATTAATATGTAATTTTGAACATTTCTGTCTGGTAGAGGGAACTTAACTGAACACATTTACAAAAGTTCAGACTTTAATTCAAATGAATATTAGCCTTTTAAAGCTGGATTGCCAGAATCGCCAGAGTCACATTGTAAAATGTAACCTTACTTTCCTGCACCTTATTTAACGGTGGAGTTTCGTTATAGTTTTATAGACAGGTGTGTTGAATTGTGCTTCATAATCTATACTTGAAGCATGATTTTTCGTTCTTGTTTTTATTCTATTCGTACCACTTTTCGAAAAATCATCTGTGCTATATAGGGGAGAGTGGAGAGGAATGGGACACTTTTTACAACAATAAGAAAATCAACTTTGTTTGACACAAAAACAAAAATTTCGATATATAGAATACAAAATGAAACACTTTCTAATGTCCTTGAACAATATAGAAACATAATTTGCAGAAACAATTTCATAAATAAAGAAATTGTAAATTTCAAAATGTGTCCCATGCCTCTCCACTAACAGGGAGGTATGGGGCAGCTATAAAACAACGTTTGATAAGGCACAAATTGTCTAGTGTTGGCTATATATACAGTCTAACAAAGATTGTAGGTTCATAATGTCTGTTCTATAATATAAAATTCCATTACTTTCGTCACTGGAAGGAAAATTTAGGATTGTCATTCAGAGGTGACATTAAAAAGTCATCAGTTTAATTTATTTACATTTTGAAGTAAATGAATACATTTATAATATTATAATTAATATACTACCCTCGAAAAGTATTTGCATATTAGCAATTTACATTCATCTTATTAAAAAGAAGGAATTAGACATGTCCCATTCCTCCCTCTACCTTCTTTTATGTTAAACTTCTTGTATAAACAAAAATGCTGCTTTTAAGCATAGTTTAAATCAAGGATAATGTACAGTATAATGTTCCATAAATGAGGAAACTATTACATTTACGCATAAACAAGTCATTAATATACAAAAAAAAAAACTTAAAAAGTATATGAAGCAAATTTACTTTTGATTCTTGAAATAATCTTTTTCTTTAAACAATCGAAAGCTTATGCAGATCAGCTACTTTTTTCAGCTGAAGCTTGGGGTACCATTGCTTCATCTAATGTGTGATTCATGAAATGTTTAGAATGATATATAAAGAGCAAAACTTACTGTCCCATTCCTCCCACAGTCCCATTCCTTCCCACTTTCCCCTACTTAAAAGGGGCTATTTTTGAGGCATCTGCCTGTGTTCGGAAGGCTTTTTTTTTTAAGTACAATACTGAATAAATACACATATTTTTAATTCAAGTCTAATAAAGAATGATGAAAAAACACAAATCCTAGCAATATCTCCATAACCTTTAAAAATTTTTTTTGCCATTTTTTAGCAAAATTTCATGCTTACGCCAGACAGCGTACACTCAATTCAACTAAATATATTTCAATTTCCTTTGTACTACATACTACTGTTACACTTACCTGTGCACTGAACTAAGAGTTCTACAATATCTTTAAAATTAGCTAAAATATTTCAAAACATACATATTTTTTATTAAAAATTACCTTTTTTTTATTTGAGTATTTATAAAATAATTACAGTACTACATAGTGCTTAGATTCTAGTTCAGAACATAGTGAGTAATATGGAAAGTATTATGACAAAGTTTCATTGAAACATGTTTAAAACATTTTTTGTAATGAAGTTTATACCGAGAGTCCTAAAAAAACTGACTGATTTCAAAATTCTATAACTCGCAAACGGTGACAGATATTTAAAAAATTCTTGCAGGAGGGTTATGTATAATGTCAGGAGTTTTTTCGAGATTCTCGAATTTAGTTCGAATTACAAACAATAGATAGCGCTGCGAGCAATAGGCGCTAAATTCAAGCTGGTTTGTTTGACCGTTTTCTTCTCCCATGTCAAAAAAGAGATTAAAATGTATTGAGTGGGTCCTGAAGTACTAAAAATCGGGCCTGGATTTAGCGCCAATTGCTCGCTGCGCCATCTGTTGTTTGTAATTCAAACTAAATTCAAGAATCGCGGTTAAAAAAAAAAACCTCCTGGCATCGTACATAACGTTCCTGCAAGAATTCTTTAAATATCTGTCAGCGTTTGCAAGTTATTGAATTTTAAAATCAGTCAGTCCTTTTTAGGACACTCGGTATAATATGGGGATAACGAAAGATTTGATTTTCCAGAAATCGCATTAAAAATTTATTTTATATCTTTCAGATGCGTACAAAATTAATTTGTAAGTGTCACTTTGTGTTCATTAGTGTTTTTATGTAAAAAAGGGGTAAGAAAGGGATGCATAGAAATATTGTTTACATTTCTCCTAGCCTTCCTAAGCCCACTTCTGGAATTTGACTCATTACTTCTGGCTTATTAAATTGGCCACAACTCGTTTTCTAGTACACATAGTAATAAAACTAGAAAACAGGAATTCTGCTTTTTCAGAATTTAGTGTCGCCCCCGATGAAAAAAAATATATATGCATATAAATATAGATAGTTCAGTTTTAAAACTTCAAACACGCGCTTTTATTTTATGCAAAATGACGTCATCCGCATACGCTGAAGAATTCCTCATGTACGATCCAGTCTTAAACAACATCTACTGTAAAATATGCATAGGACGTGACTATCGCTGAATAATACACAAATCCAAAGAAAGGGATATTGTCATTCAAGAAACTGGACAAAAAAAAAATCGGCTATCTCATGATTCGTATGCCTTCATTTATTTGTAATATTAATATAGATAGTTAAAATTAAATTTAGCTTATAATAGCTCCATGTTTTATCAGAAATCATTCATTTATATTTTTTCAAAATAGCACGTATTTTAATTAGATATTTTTTTTTCATTTTTTTATGAGAAAATGGCAACAAAAAGATATAATTGCCATAGCTGCCAACATTTACGCTTTTTTCTTACCACTAAAATTTTATAGAAATATTGCCTTTTTAATAGTCAAAATCTCACGACTAAACAAGGCAAATATCTCTACCAAATTTTAATGGTAGCAAAAAAGCGTAAAAGTTGGCAGCTATGTAATTGCTATTTTTAAAATATTTTCCCTTTACTTTCTACAGAGATGGAGTACTTAAGTTGCCAAAATTAAACAAATGTCCGGACCAGGATTGAACCAGGGATCTTTTGGCTGAAAGCGCCAATGCTCTACCATCTGAGCTATCCCGGACGCATCTAGTGGAACTTTTTCACCCGTCCAGACATTTTTCGCCCAGTCGGAAATTTACATCTGATATGATTTATTTACCAATTAAAAATAATTGTGTTAAAATTAATCTAGTTTAAACAAATGATGCTAAAAATTATATCTAAAAAATAAATGGAGATGCAGTTTTCAAACAAGTTGCATTTAAAAGTACTTCTTTTTTCCAATACGACGGTATAAAAATTGAAAATGTGCGATGCTTAGAAGTTTAAAAAATAGCAGTAGCGATTATTCCGTACAATGATACACCTGCTTTGTTTTACGGCTGGCTTATACAACATAACGTTATTTTTTGGAGACGACACATTAATAGGTGGGAAAAAATAGCATACCGGGGGCTAATTAAAACAGATTTGGAATCCTAAGTGATTTCTCTTTCAAATACAGTAGAGCGCCGATTATCCGAACAAGTCAGGACCGACCCTAGTTCGGATAAGACAAATTTCGGATAAATGGACAGATAATTTAAGTGACGTTCCTGACTACTAAAACTTTCACAATTTATCCAGGCTTAGGACTGGCAGCACCAGTTAGTGCTAGCGTGTTTAAAAACTGTTTTTCTTTTGTTTACTTTTTTATCCTTTAAAATTTTCTTTTATCCTTTACTGAACTTCGTTTATAATTTAAGCAAAAAAAGCTTTCGATTTTTGCTTGCTTCAGAGAAGATGTTCTTTCCAATGCTGTCATATCTCGAATTCTTAAATACATTAGTTGAATAGGATCAGAGTTCTGCCGTTCGAGCCATTTCATAGCTGTTTCCAAGCATTCATAGTAGGGATGGGCATTATTTACCGTATTAGGATAAAAAAACACTATTACTATGCTGGGACCTAATATTCCATTAATATGTTACCGAAAAGTCCCTGTTAATAAAATAACATATGGTTTTAAATGGATTCATTTGCCTTAATCAAGGATGCAATTTCTTGCCTCTAAAATAGAACATTCACTAAAAACGTTCTCAATCGTTTCTTTTGAGACGTGCGCACTTATCTTGGCCCTATCTTCACTCTCTAGTTATTGGCATCTCTGTTAGGTGTGTGGTGCTAAAAAATTATTTTACATTTCATCAACTCCTAATGCATGAATAACTAACAACATGCAGCACTAATTAAACGCTTTTTCGGCTTGGTGCCTGGTGCTAGGTCACCACCATCACATACTTTCTCCGATTCTGATTGTGCAAAGTAGATTCTAAACGAAACACTGAAATAAATAGTAGATCAGAAAAACATCTGAAAATTGGTAAGAAAAAAGCTCATGCTTGACATGTTTTGTACTCAAGAATCGTATATATATATATATATATTAATTGTTTTCATTTAGCATTTACTTAACAAAAAGCCAAGTTTGACTTTCCAAAACCCAGTAACGTTTTGTCTAACGTTTGATCTGACCAGTTTTTTTCCAACTAAAAATACATTTTCGTGCTTTTTTTTCTTGTTTTGCTTCTAATTTTCAACGAGTAAATTAAAAAAATTATATACCTATGAATTATATTGCCAAACATATAGCTCAGTTACACATTAGAAATTAGGAATAGGAATTACAATGAATTTCTTACATGGAGTTGCAAAGATTCGGGTATTTTTTTTTTTTAAAGATAGCGCAACAACACCCCTGTTCAATATTCCAAACTAAAATTGAACAATTATACATAATTTAAAAGCATCGATTTCTACCCCCCTCCCTCCTTCCCCCCAAAAGCAGCAAAACTCGAGTTTAAAATCATTAAATTTATAAAAAGTACTTTTTTGCAACGTTTAAGTAAAATTCATTTATTTATAAATTTATGCCTTAAAAATTTCAATTCTCGATTTTGGATAGAAATCTTTTTCAAAAATAATGAAACATCATTTGACCGCATCCAAATAAAATGCAGGAATTTATCATTCTTAATTGATTAGCGCGTTTAAAACGTGTACATTCTAACTAAGATTGATTTCAATTGAAAACCAACCGCAGATAATTCCTTAATTCGTTGGGATACATTTTCATTACGCCATCAGTATATCTAGTTCTTAAGATATAAAATGTTCTTTTTATCGTTTGGTAAGCATTTGAATAGACAGAGATAATAGAACCTGTTAAAATTTTCTGCGGTCAGTATAACATTTGCTTATTTTGAAACATTTGTTACGAAAGTGTTTTAAAGTGAAAAATTACGCTGAGCAATAAATTTATCTAGCAGGATAATTTTGTCTTATTTACTCTTCATGTTTTTTGGGCTGAATGAAAGAGCGTTTTGCACATCGAGTAATTATTATGAGGAATAGGAAATCATTTGATCTGTGGTGATATTTTGAATGAGAAATATTTATGGGCAGTTTCTTTGAATATTTAAAAGGGAAGGGTTATTACTACTTACTCATGGAGGTTTTCTTGGGGGGGGGGGGATTCTCACACTATAAATTTCGCTTTCTGGCCAAGTGTTTTCAATATTTTTGTGTTATCATTTTGTTTAATGGGAGGTGGAAAGCATTTAACTTCTGTGATTTTATTTAGCTGAAAAAAAAGAAAGAAAATAGCCTCCTATAATTTGTGAGAAAACTTAATTTTAGTACAGTTGTTATTAATTTGAAAAACATATTTGTACGAACGAAATTTGTTTGGATTAATTTAATTTGATTAAAAGTATATAAATAATATTTTTTGTTCTTGTGAAATTAGCTTTGAATATGTATTGATAGATATGGTTGCTATGAAATCGGGGATCGAATTTCTCTGTTTGAGTATTTTCCACCGTAGTTGAAAAGTGTTTATGAGTTCGGTTTGTTTGTCCGCCTGTCAGTCCTTGCTCTAACTCGTGTAAATATTGTCTGATTGCCATGAAATGGATATATGTTATTCTTGGGCTTTAATATGGCATGTTCTGTTTTGAAAAGGAAGTGTGTAGCATTTATGGTTCATTTACAGGGCCACTCAAAAGAATTCCGTTACATTACGATATATGGGGAAAAATCGTTCGCCGTGTATTTTAATGATATTACAATATTTAAAATGTATTGAAATTGATATACATCGCTGAGGTGTACTACAAGGTTCTTACTATAGAATATGGTGTGCATAGGTGTGCATTTACAGAAACAAACAAAAGTATATGGATATAGAAGAAAATGAGCAATAATTGGACTATTGAAGCCTACGCACAATAATTGTTGGAAGTGCGTTTTCATTTGTCGTATGCTTTTTTAAATGTAACTATATTTTAAATATTACTTGGTGTTTATAAATTCTAGATCATATACAAGGTCGAACAAAAGTTCTCAACAACATTGTTAAAATTGCTGAGCGGAAATTTTAAAGTGTATTATGCGTTTAACTGAACTAACTTTTTGAGTATTAAGTAGTATGCTGTAGATCATATACAGGGCTGCAAAAAATCGTATGTTTTAACTACTATTTATGGTAATAGCAGAAATCGTGTTTTCAAGTGCATTCTGCATTTTCCAAATTGTTCATTAAGACGTCATATTACACCGTTGTAAATTGTGAAGTTTTGTTATAGTATTCTGAATGTGTTGGAAAGTGTTTCATAATCTATGCTGTATGCAATTTTTTTTTTTAAAGAAATCTCGTTGTTAAAACTGTGTTTAATATTAGACAGCGCGTATCTTTTATCGTTAACCATTAACTAATTTCTAAGCCGTTAGTTTTAGAGGTATTAGGTTTTAGAGTATAGCCAGTTGTAAAAATGTTTCAAATTTTGTTTCGCATCACATAAAAATCGATTTACATTACAATAATTACTTTTTAAATAGATAAGAAATTACAAATTTTATACAATTCCTGGATCCTATAAGTTTTATTTAGAAGAAGTTTTGCCATGTTCTAACAAGTAAAATAGCAAAAATAAATTCTTGTATGGTCAAAACTTACCGAGTTATGATACTTATAATTTTATGAATTTTCAATGTTTTAATCACTATAAATGGAAAAACATGTTTTTAGTGTCAGAAAACGCCAAAAATGCATGAAATTCAAATTTTATAACTAGGTAAGTTTTTGCCTTGCAAAAATTAATTTTTTAACCAGTCACTGATTTTGATTCATCAGAATATAAAACAGCATTTATAATTAGGTCAAAAAAATTGTTTCAGACATTTGTTTTGAAACGCCTTCTAATTAAAACATCCGTCGACCGGATACACAGCGATTAGTTATATATTATAAAAATAACAAGTTGTTGGAACCTGTTACCTGTACAAGTGTGGAACGATGTAACCTGATAACCAAAAATAACTATATTTCCCATCTCTAATTCATACGCTTCGTCATATGATAGACCTGGGTCTTTTTCAGAATATTCTTTTTCATCTTAAGTCTCATCCACAATCTCATCATCATTAAAAAAAAAAAAATTGAGAGAAATAGGCTGTTCGGATAATTGGAAGTTCGGTTAATTGGAGTTCCGATAATCGGCGCTCTACTGTAAAACAATTTTTTAAAAATCGAACATTTTGACGAAACGTTTAATGTTGGCAGATGCCGTAAGAGATTCCTACCACATTTTTAATATTTTCCAACATTTCATAACACTGTCAAACACATTTTATTTATTGCTATGAACTTCTCTGTTTATAACTATCAGTCATGATTGATTCAAGACGTACGTGCAAATTACAAAGAAAGCAATGCATATATGACTAAATGATTATGAATGACGACTCCCAGCGAAAAACAAAACCCAAAGTGTATGCTTTTGCTGTGGCTGAAATTGAAGTACTGAAAACGAGAATCATGCATCTGATCCAGTCAATTCCACAAGCAATGCGTGCTAGCGAACGCGTAGATTTAACTGGAGCTCCGTATGAACGTGGATCGAGCTACAAAAAATGCACGCATTTGAACTATGGTAATAAATTGCACAAATTATTACTCTTTAACTGATTTTGACAAAATAAAATGATCTGTAACTAATTGTCTTGAGTTTTTTATGCTTTTTTCTGATTAATTTAAAGTACAGCGGCATCTATGGGATATGATCGGAACTAATTTTTTTACATAAAAGGGGGGAGAGAATTGTACTTTGTATCAATATATTAAAAAGAGAGAAACAACGTTTAAAGAACACAAATGTAAGTAATTTTAAAAAGCATATAGCTATTTCGAAGCCTCTAAGGCCCCATCATCAGTGCTTATAAATTAAAGATAAAAATAAAACTATGGAATAAAAGAGGGGGGAGGCAGAGCCAGAAAGCGCACCTCACATCCCGACCGTCAACAGCGAAATGAAAATCACTGCTGACAAACAGCCACGGAGTCGGTCTCACACGCACTCAGGGAGACCAATCAAAAACCGCCCAGATGCTCCGGGAGAGTTCAAATAAAGCGGAGAAAAAGGGGGGGGGGCGGGAAGAGGACGAGTTAAAGAAACTTAAACCATAACTTTGAAAAATTAGGCGTGCCGGACAAATCGTTTACTAAGCTGTTTGAATTTTTCCATATGTGGTAGGCTTCCCAAAAGTCAAGATCGTAAATTGATGAGCATTTTTGTATAATTGAGGCTTCGGAAAATTTACAAATTTTTTTATTTGCTTGAAAAAACTTTTAATTGTAAGAAGCATTTTAGTCCAAACCGCACAACCCGCACAACTGTTCGACAATTACTTGATTTTTTATTGAATTTAAAAATATGTCAAGGACTTTTGGGACACACTGTATATCAGTTTTTTAAAGACACGATAACTTTCCTAATTCTGAGCAAATCTCTTCCAAACTGATACATAAAATCAAGGGGCAGAAAATCTCAGTCAAGTTCGTTAATGAGCAAAATCGGACCAAGGGAATGGAAAATGGGAGTGTTTTTGCAAAAACAGAACCGTCCCCCATAACTTTTTAATGATATATATCGAATCAGTTTAAAGTTATTTTTACTTCTATGAGAAGGGACAAAAATTTATGTTTAACAGATTTTTGATGCCATTAAAAATTATCCAAGGGGCGAAAAAAATTGAATTTAAAGAAGAAAAAAATTCATAACTTCGTCAATTCATAAAATATGAAATCCATTTAAATTTATTATAAATCTCCTTAATGTTATCTACAACTTTTGTATTGACGAGTTTTTGATACGACCAACTCTTACATCAAAAATAAAAATAAAAAAGGAAGGGGGAGGGGTTGAAGAAGAAAAATCTCATAACTTCGTCAATTCACAAGATATCGAATGCGCTTGAATTTGTTATAAATCTACCTACAACTTTTATAAAGACAAGTTTTTGATAGGACCTACTCTTACAGCAATAATAATAAGGTGGTATTGTAGAAGAAAAAAAATCACATCTCCGTTAATCTCTCTTCTTGATTTAGTTTTTGTTGCTGAAATTAGTACTTAACTTCGAAATCTACCTGTGCCTGGCCGAGTCGGCAGGTATTTTTTTTAATGAGATTTACAAAAAATTCTGAAAAAAATAAATAACATTAAATGAATTACTTATTTCTTTTACAGCTTGACCAAAATCTTAAAGATCATCGTGCTATGTGCAGTTATGTGGTTCCATATTCAAAATCCCCATGCGTGTTAGGACATATTGCTTTAAATAATCTCCATTTTTAAAAAATGAAAATAGTATTTTATACTAAATATTGAATATTTTTAATTTATTTTATCTTTGAAAAATTCACATGTTTTAATTTTTTTTCTTTAGAGCAATAGATATGTTTGTCAACACATACTAATTTTCATCCTTAACATGTAAACATCACCTAGACCCACTATATCTAATGCTTATTGTTGAAATAAAGTGTTAAAAGTAGAAATTTTATATATTCGATAATTTAAAACATTTAAATTATAAAGCAAAAAATAGAAAATGTCATTAGATTTCTTCTAACAAAAAAACAATTGGTTTTTTTAGAAAAAAATCAGTTGGTTTAAACCATGGTTAAAACCGATTGGTTTAAACCGTGCTAATCCAGCTTTTAAACAAACTTGTTTTATTATATCCTTAATGAAATTATAGTCAAAACTGTAATCCCTGGTATTTTCGTTAATTGAACTATGTTCTATGCATTGGAATTTTAAATCTATATACAAAATTTGAAAAGTAAATAGTCAATTGATTTCTTCTATTACACGAAAAATGGTTGATTTCAAAAAGTCATGTCCTAATTTCTGTGAAATGCAAGTATCAACTAGTTTGTTGTTTCTAAATATGTATTTTTGAAGTTCACCAATTTTTTTTTCTGCATGTACACCACAAGATCTAATCTCATTTTGTTTAGTGCTGACTATTGGCCAGTTTGGTAGGGCTCAGTCTCCGGTGGCCGTTACTGACCTTTTAGCCATTTCCTATTTCAGGCACAGTGAAAAAACATCGCAAAATACGTAAAACGATAGTAGAAAAAATATCGCTGATATCATCAATCATGGCGAAAAAAAAAAAATTGCCGACCAGTCGCGAGAAAAAGACTGAAGTTCGTGGGAAATCGGCACTATCACGAAATTCGTCAATCAATCACGGGAAAATATCACGAAATTTGCCAGTCCGTCACGAGCAAATATGAAATTCCTCAGCTGGTCGCAGAGAAAAAAATCGAAAATTTTCAATCGAACGCAGAAAAACAATCGTTAATCAGTACGTCGCAAGAACAAACAGGGGAATTTGCCAATCGGTTGCAGAATAAAACAGCTAAATTTGCCAATTGATCGCGAGAAAAAAAATATGAAATTCGCCGATCGATCTCCAGAAAAAATCGCGAAATTCGTTAGTCGGTCGCGGAGAAAAATCGCAATCAGATGCAGAAGAACAATCATGAATTTTGTCTATATGTCGTAAGAAGAAACTGTGAAATCTGCCGATCGATAGCAGAAAATATCATGAAATTTGTCAGTCGGTCCAGAGACTTGATCGTCGTTTTACAAAGAAAAATTTTCGGAAAATGTTTTTTTGGAAACAGAAGCCTCCCGCCCATAATATCTTTAGGGCACGAATTCTGCCATCCCGTCTCGAAATTCAAGCCCTGTAATGTATATTAATAATGTTGTATAAAAAATGTAATTTAAAAACTAAAATATTCTGATATATGCTCGACTTTAAAAAAATGAAAAAAGGAAAACAGCATAGGTTTGAGCGCATTTGAGCGAAAATAAGTTTTATACGAGCGACAATACTTTCAAAGTTATAGAGCTTTAATTATTTTCATTCGGAGAAAATCAAAGCCCAAAAAATAAAATATTTTAAAATACTGAAAATATACCATATATTTGAGCGTACAAAGTAACGTACTAACCATTGTTAACGCAGTAAAGAATTCTCTTTCGGCAGCGATATTTTCACAGTTAAAAAGCATTATTTTTGGACGAGGTCGAAATCACAGTTTGCATATAGCCCCTTAAATTAATTATTTTGAAATCCCAAAGAAACCATACGTTTGATAGTACAAAGCACTCATTTGAGCGATAAAAAGAATTGTATTCACGCGTCAATATTTTCATAATTATTTACCTTTTATTATTTTATATTTTTCCCAAGGAGCTAATGAAAATTATATACATCCCCTGAAATGAAATATTTTGAAATTCTGAAAACACCATACGTTTGAGCTTCCAAGAGTATCATTTGAGCGATAAAAAATTGTATTTCAGCGAATATACTTTCACTCTTAACTAGCTTTCGTTTTGGAAGGAGCTGAAATCTCAGCTTGTATACAGCCCCTTAAAACAAGTATTTTGATATTCTGAATGTACCATACGTTTGACCGTTCAAAATATTATTTTGAGCGATAAAGATTTCTGTTTCAACAGCAGTATTTTCATAGATTTTAAACTTTTTCCAAAGGGCTGAAATCACAGGTTGTATACAGCCCCTTAAAATAAGTATCTTAAAATTTTGAAAACACCATACGTTTGAGCGTCCAGGAGTACCATTTGAGCGATGAAAAAGTTTATTTGGGCGAATGTATTTTTGCTGTTTTTTAGCTTTCTTTTTGGAAGGGGCCTGAAAACTCAGCTTGTATGCAGCCCCTTAAAATAAGTATTTTGAAATTCTGAATGCACCATACGTTTGAGCGTTCGAAGTATTATTTTGAGCGATAAAGATTTCTGTTTGAGCGGCAGTATTTTCATAGGTATTAAACTTTCTTTTTTTCCAAGAGGCTGAAATCACAGGCAGTATACAGCCCCTTAAAATAAGCATTTTGGGATTCTGAATGCACCATACGTTTGAGTGTTCAAAATATTATTTTGAGCGATAAAGATTTCTGTTTGAATGGCAGTATTTTCATAGATTTTAAACTTTTTCCAAGGGCCTGAAATCTCAGCTTGTATACAGCCCCTTAAATTAAGTAATTTGAAATTCTGAAAACACCATATGTTTGAGCGTCCAAGAGTATCATTTGAGCGATAAAAAAATGTATTTGAACGATTATATTTTTGCTGTTATTTAGTTTTCTTTTTGGAAAGGGCCCGAAATCTCAGCTTGTATGCAGCCCCTTAAAATAATTATTTTGAAATTCTGAATGCACCATACGTTTGAGCGTTCAAAATATTATTTTCAGCGATAAAGATTTCTGTTTGAGCGTCAGTATTTTCACATATATTAAACTTTCTTTTTTTCCAAGGGGCTGAAATCACAGGCTGTATACAGTCCATTAAAATAAGTATTTTAAAATCCTGTAAACCTATGTTTGAACGCCCAAGACTACCATTTGAGCGATATTTTTTTTCATTCGAGCAAATATATTTTTATTGTTATTTAGCTTTTTTTTTGTCAAGGGTCCTCAGGCTGTCGTTGCTATCTGTTACGCCACTGTACGCCGGAAGCCTATAGGTGTGACATTCTAATATCAAAAGAATATCCTGTGAAGCTTTCTACATTATAATTTCAACTATAGAAAGAGCATTGATTATCATGAATATCATATCGTTTGGATTTTTCCAGTGTGTCGCCTAGGTTGCATATGGACTGAAAGAAAACACAACATGGGAATATCAGATAATAATAGTAATACAGAGTACCTCTGACAAGTATTTTTATATTTCCCACCCTTTTAGCACCTCGAGAGGTTGCCCACCTCGTGAGCTTTCAAAACCGTTTCTGTAGATCTAAGAAAGCGCCTTTCTGTGAGTTTTTCAGGCATGAAAGAGTTCCTCCTAAAGGAGGAATTCCACCTTTTTAAAAGCAATTTCAGGCATTCCCTAAATTGATGCAAAGAGGCAAAGAAAATATTCGAAACATATAAGAGGGGGAGGGGGTGTCCTGAAAAATTGAATAATCGGGCATTTTGTCTTACTCAAATCCCTAGAATTTGTTTCTGAATTGCTGTGCAAAAGATCCATTAAATCAAAGATCTTTTCAATGAGAAAATTTTTAATACTTTAAAAGGGAACGGAAGTATTTAAAAGATTCTTTTTGGAATATAATATTTTGTTTTATTTAGGTAACACTTTTGGTTAATTTCAGAGATACATTTTTGAAGATGTATTTTCTGGAGCAAAGATCAATTTGATGTGCGTATATTTAGCGTGGAGATTTTCTTTCTTTTGAAAGATGTGGAAAATTCTGAAAAATTGACACTGTACTTCACATAAGTTCATCAGGTAAATTTGGGTTTACACTTTTAGCAAATTGTTTTCAATTTTCTTTTTTGATTCTATAAACCTATAAAAACTCATTAGTTTAAATTTATTTTTTATTACTTTCTAATTTGTGAAAAGAAACTAATAATCCTACGTACTGTTATATTTTATTTTATTGCATAAATAACATTTAAAATGAGTCTAAATTATACGAGTTTGGCAGCACTCCATAGAAGGAAACATTTTCCCCCTTCTTTCCTATTCTGCAATTTCATGCCTGGTTTTGCTCACTGATCTTGTAATTTTTCTTTTCTCTAATATTCTGTTTGGCGTACAGACATAAAGTTACTCTGATTCACGAATAGAAAAGAATTAATTATTTATCCACGGCTTTTTTTTTTTTTTTGCAAAATATTTTTTTGTTATTCTTACTTGTAAAGAATTTTTGCAGAAAATAATAACTTTGTGAAAGAAATTCGGCCAATCGGCAAAAGTGTGATAAAACTAAATTTCCAGAATATAATTCAGAAGGAATATCAATAGAATGCTTTCTCTTCAGTCTTATATTTAAGTTTGCTAGGCAAAAGAAGATTTTAGAAGCAGCGATTCACAAAATAGAGTCGAACCCGGTTAAGACGCGTTTCAAGGGAGTGGGCAAAAGTCGTGTATTAAGCGGGATCGCGTATTAAACGTGATTTGTATAATATTGCAGAAACTGAACTTACTTACACATTTAATCATCTAAATGAACTTTATAGCTTTCATTTACATGTTTAAATTCGAAAATTGTGTCTTTTACATATATTTACATAAAAAATAATTATATTCTACTATAACTCATTGTTTCTTTTTATACGACTGACTGGAGTAATAACGTTAAATAAATGCGTATTCAATTTTTTAAATAATATTTAATACTTTTAATAATAAGTGCCATTATAATTTGTCCTTCTTTTTAATATCAGAGAAAACTGTTCTAATTAATCTTTGTATAAAAAATATTGTTAGCATAACAAAATGTAAAGAAAACACAAAAGAATTATCCAACCGTAGCCGCATTTGTTTAATCTTTACGATTTTTATTTTATGTTGCCTATAATATGCATTATAAAACATAATAGGGATATAACGTAAACTTAAAAACTCACTAACAACAGGTATGATCATCGCTAATCACAATAATTATTTTTACTTATCTGAGTAACCTGAATTCATCTATATCTCTCTGCTGCAGTAAAAACATATACGCAGCGAGAGGCAAAGAATGTTAGGAGGCAGGATCAAAGAAGAATTGCTGTGTTGCTAATTTAGCGGGTGTTCAAATATCTACTACTATTTCCGATTAGTAATTTTCGTCTGAGATAATCTGCTATTAAATAAAGTAAATAATACTATTTGGAAACAGTCTTTATTCTCTGAATAAAAAAATCCTCTAAACTGGCAACACTCGAGAAGAGGGAAGGATTTCGCATCTTGATCAATGAATTAAGCGTGATTCCCCCCCCCCCCCTAAAGGACTGGAAATTTATCGCGCATTAAGCGGAATCGCGTAATAACCGTTCGCGTATTAAACGTGATACTTTTACATTAGCCTTATGAGCAATGTTCAAGGGATTGGAAAAAATCCGCGTTTTAAGCGGGATCGCGTATTAACCGTGAGTTTCTTAACCGGGTTCGACTGTATGTTTACCCACACTTTGGGAGCCAAGACCCAATAATCGTGACTCCCCAGTGGGTCCCGCGCGATGTGTTGGTGGATCACAGAATGATAGGGCAGTTGTTCAAAATGCATTATAGTGAACTTGTATGTAATGGAATCCTTTCTTAACAAGAAAAATTTCATAATCCAAATAAAAAAGAAACCACACAATCATATGAGGGGCTGACAAACGTAGTAGACCAAGTCCATTTTGAAAGGTTGTTTTCATATACTTCCTCATAAATGTCATCGATTTACAGATTTGGTTTACTATGGGAGAGGGTAAAGCAGATTTCATGCACCTTTTAAATGGACTATCTCATTTTTTTTTTTTATCAAAATGGAGTTGGTCTGCTATGGTTGTGAGTCCCTCATATCTGCTTCTTAAATGGAAATGTTCTCCACTCATCTACATATGAGGTGAGTCGAGAAAAACTTTAAATTTTTACGGTCGACTGATTGCATATCAATAAAATTTGTAAATCATACCAGAGGATTCTAAATTTCAAATCCCCATATGGCTAAGAATTAACCGTGGTCGTGTGTATGTATGAGGGTCTCACAACCATAGCAGGGTTCCCAGCGTCATTGAAAGTCAGAAAAAATCTGGAAAGTCAGGGGATTTCAAAGCAGTCAGGGAAAGTCAGGGAAATTTCAAAATCTATAGGGAAAATCAGGGAATTTACAAGTATTTTCAATAAAGTATTGTAGAAAAAATGAAAAATGATACGAAATTCATTAAACAATTGAAAAATTTGAAGAGCGATCGCAGAAAAAAATAGCTATTTTTGACAAAAGATTAAGAAAATAAGTAAGCAGATTTCGTTGTATGCCCGTTTGGTCAGAGAATCTTTTATCAGGAAAGGTCAGGGAATTTTTTGAGATTTGGTCAGGGAAAGTCATGGAATTTGCCCGTCATGTTTTGCTGGGAAACCTGCATAGTAAACTAGGTCTATTTTGAAAAAAAAAATGATATTGCTCATTTAGAAGTTGCATAACATATGTTTTATTCACTATCACAGACACAGTAAACCAAGTCTGAAACAAATGTCATACATGAGAAAGTATGTGAAAACAGACTTGGTTTCTCTATGGGAGTCGTGAAAACAGCTTTTATGCAACTTTTAAATAGACTACCTCATTTTTTTTTCAAAATGGACTTGGTCTACTATAGTTGTGAACCCCTCATATTATGGACAAAAGCAACTTAAGCATAGTCAGAATAAAAATAACACAAGCATTCTAATAATTTTAAACATAATATTTATTACCAAAAAACCATACTCACAACATATTTTTACACAAAACCTATTTTCTTAAAATAAATCATTTTTCCTGTTATTGTGCAGGAATTTTTGTCCTTTTTCTAAAAACTCCAAATAATCAACACATTCAATTTTCTTGGCCAGAAGAGAACTACTGCTTTCTCGATGCTGTATCTTGTTCTTCCAACCCCACACAATACGATCTAACATTTTGAAATCAATCAACACATTAGCGCAGCTTTCGATATTTATAAAAACCAGATGGGAAATATGCTGCCTTATACACGTCCACTTCTGCTCCCGATCTTGCATACAGACTCTGAGTTTCACGCACAGCTGTGCTAAATTTCATCATCAATTACGAAATGACAAAAAATCGTCTTTAATAGCAAAACTTTTCTGGTCGTCAGGTAGCAAGATTTCTGAAAAAAGGAAAATAACAGCAGTAACATGCTCGAAAAAAGTATTTCTATTTTTTTTTCTAAAACAGTTACTATCCATTCCCCTCTCTCAAGAAAAAAAAATGCAGGGAACATTTATTTTTTCATTTTAAAATTTCATATTAGTTTTAAATAATAATTCAAAAGGGATTGCATACAGTATTCTTTCAAAAATTGAATATATAACTTGCCGTATATCGTTAACATGTTTATAGCATTTAAACGTGTTTTATACACTTAATTTTGATAGAGAAGAACTTAACCAACTCACATGAAAAATAAGGTGAAATAATATATTATCCACTGATCCATATTACACACTCAACAGACAAGCGACAAAAAAGCGTAAGTCAAGAGATATTTCACCCTGATAACAAAGAAGTCACCGATTTTAACGCTACAATTTGTCTCATGTCTCATGTTTTTATCCGCTTGTCTGTTCAGTTTGCGATCTGCCTTTTAAATCCGAACTCATATCGGGGAATCTTCCTTCACAACCAATGTCAAGTAGAAGTTGAGGTTAAACTTCAATTTACCTAATGACAAGTCTGCGTTATTCCTACCTTCAAGGAGCATGACGAGGTTGGGTAAATCCATATTTCCCATAGAATGTTTATATTATTTTCGTACTTGCCTAAAAGGCTATCACGCGATGGTCTATCGTACAATACAGTGTGCCTTCTCTTACGATTTTAATTCTAATTTACTCTTCCTGATTTTTGCTCAACTTTCACTCGAACTACCAAATCCAATACACACAATTTGGATAATGCTGACATTTTAGTTTATGATATGTTATGAAATTAGTAAAAAATACTTTAAACAGAATTTTCATATTACTATCATAACCATATTGATACCGATGCAGACTTCTTTTATTTTGTATTAGGAGGGGTTGGTTGCGGTAAGACTATTATTAGGAGAATTAGGTACAGTTTGAAAAATAAAATATACTTCGTTAATTTTTAACGTGAAAAAATATTTTGCCCGACATTTTTCCAATTATTTTTTTTGGATTTAAAAATTATCATTTTATGACTTTTCTTGATTTATTTGTCTGCTATTTAAGAAAAGCGAATTTTAGATGACGTTGATGATTTCGGCACAGAAGCTCCGATTTATAATGCGGCAAAATTCATATTACGTTTTATTCTTCGCTCGAATGGTAGAGGTCGAGTATCTAATACGGATAACTTAAAAAATAGCTGGAAATTATGTATTCTCCTCCTCAATCAGAAGCATGTCGAGGGTTTCGTCCACCACAAGCGATGGCAGGTAGCGGTTGCGGATCAACTTACCTAATGGCAAGTCTACCGTGTTCCAGCCCTCAAGGAGCTAAGAAGCTTTTTAGTTTTTAGCATGCAGAGGTGAACGTGGTGGATTGCAGTCGTAGCAAACTGGATATTCAATGTGATTGCTCGATGGAGGTAGTAAAATGTTGGATGAATACTGTTTATTATGTGAGTAGAATGATGAAGCAACGGTATCGTAATGGGTGATAGATGTTAGATATTAACGGATTAAAGACTAGAACGCAGTCAAGAGATGGAGTATTTTTAAACTAATTGTGACAGGAAGAATAGACTTTATTCTTTTTACCATGGAAGGAGAGAGCATCTTCCCTAGATTTAATCGAGAGTGTGGAAATAAAGTGAATAATGTTCCAAGCGACTGCCTTATGTTAATTCTTCATTTTTCTTTATTATTTTAAACCCAGTCGGCTGCCACCTGTGTAGTGTAGGAATGGAAACCCTCATTTTTTTTCGACAATACCAACTACTTGCCGTCAAAATGTCACATATATATATATATATTGTTTTTGTTTTAGGAGATTTGGGTGGCTGTAGAACTTAGTGAAATAAGTGCAGTTAATAAAAAAGTGTATATTTTGTTAATTTTTAATGTAAAAAAAAATAATTTATCCCACCTTTTTTTTCAATTATTTACTTTGGTTTTAAAAAATATCGGTTTATGAATTTTTTTTATTTATTTATATGGTATATAATGAAACCGAATTTTAGATTAAATTAGTGATTTCAGCTCTGAAACCCCGAATAAGAAAACACAAAATTTAAATTATGTTGTACATTTCGCTCGAATGGTAGGTCAAGTGAGTAATTTGGCTGACTCAAAAAATATCTCGAAGTCAAATATTTTTTTCATAAATAAGACAGCATGTCAATGGATTCCTCACCACAAGCGATGGCAAGTAGAAGTTGCGGATCAACTTACCTAATGACAAGTCTACCGTGTTCCAGCCCTCAAGGAGCATGACGAGGTTTGATAAATCCGCATTTCCCAAAGAATGTTTACATTATTTTCGTCCTTGCCTCCAAAGATTTCACACGATGGTCCATCGTACAATACAGTGTGCCTGCTCTTACTTTTTTTTAATTCTAATTTACTCTTCCTGATTTTTGCTAAACTTTCACTCGAACTACCAAATCCGATACACACAATTGAGATAATTCTGATATTTTTGTTTATGTTATAGTATGAAATTAGTGAAAAACACCTTAAACAGAATTTTCATATTACTATCATAAACATATTGATACCGATGCAGAGTTCTTTTATTTTGTATTATGAGGGTTTGGTTGCGGTAACACCATTATTAGGAAAACTAAGTACAGTTTGAAAAATAGAATATACTTTGTTAATTTTTAACGTGAAAAAATATTTTGCCCGACATTTTTCCAATTATTTTCTATGGATTGGGATATGGACGATGTTGGGTTCCGCATTTTTCGCATATCCCATATTTGTTTACATTATTTTGGTGCTTTCCTCCAAAACTATCACGCGATGGGTCATCGTACAATGCAGTATGTTAGCTCTCACGATTTTAATTCTAAATTACTCTTTCTGATTTTTGCACAAATTTTACTCGAACTACCAAACACAATATGCCAAACTTTGGATAGTGCAGATTTTTTTGTTTGTTTTATATTAGCAATTAGTAGAAAGATTTTTCAAAGGTAATTTTTATATTACTATCATGAGCATCTTGATATTGATGCATAGTTTTTTTTTTTGTTATGTTTTAGGAGATTTGGCTGGCCGTAGAACTTTGTGAAATAAGTGCAGTTAATAAAAAAGTATATATTTCGTTAATTTGTAATGTAAAAAAATAATTTGTCCCACATTTTTTTTCAACTATTTACTTTGGTTTTAAAAAATATCGGTTTATGACATTTTTTTTTATTTATTTATATGGTATACAATGAAAACGAATTTTAGATTAAATTAGTGATTTCAGCACTGAAACCCCGAATTAGAAAAGGCAAATTTTAATTTATGTTCTACATTTCGATCTAATGGTAGGTCAAGTGAGTAATACCGCTGACTCAACAAATATCTCGAAGTCAAATATTTTTCTCATAAATAAAACAGCATGCCAAGGGATTCCTCCATCACATGCGATAGAAGGAGAAATTGCGGATCAACTTACCAAATGGCAAGTCTACCGTGTTTCAGCTCTCAAGGAGCATGACGAGGTTGGGTAAATCCACATTGCCCATAGAATGTTTATATTATTTTCGTGCTTCCCTCGAAATCTTTCACGCGAAGGTCCATCGTACAATACAGTGTGCCTGCTCTTACGATTTTAATTCTAATTTACTCTTCCTGATTTTTGCTCAACTTTCACTCGAACTACCAAATCCAATACCCACAATTTAGATAATGCTGATATTTTTGTTTATGTTATATTATGAAATTAGTGAAAACACTTTAAACAAAATTTTCATATTACTATCATAAACATATTGATACAGATGCTGAGTTCTCTTATTTTGTATTAGGAAAGGCTGGTTGCGGTAACATCATTATTAGGAGATTTAAGTACAATTTGAAAAATAAGCTATATCTCGTTAATTTTTAATGTAAAAAAATATTTTGTCCGATATTATTCCAATTATTTTCTTTGGTCTTTAAAAATATCATTTTATGACATTTTATGACATTATTTATCTGCTATTTAATAAAAGCGAATTTTAGATGACATTAGTGATTTCGGCACTGAAAAAATACATATTGATACCGACGCAGAGTTCATTTAATTTGTATTATGATGGGTTGATTGTAGTAACACTATTATTAGGAGAATTAAGCACAGTTTGAAAAATGAATGTTTATATTATTTTCGTACTTGCCTAAAAGGCTATCACGCGATGGTCTATCGTACAATACAGTGTGCCTTCTCTTACGATTTTAATTCTAATTTACTCTTCCTGATTTTTGCTCAACTTTCACTCGAACTACCAAATCCAATACACACAATTTGGATAATGCTGATATTTTAGTTTATGATATGTTATGAAATTAGTAAAAAACACTTTAAACAGAATTTTCATATTACTATCATAACCATATTGATACCGATGCAGACTTCTTTTATTTTGTATTAGGAGGGGTTGGTTGCGGTAAGACTATTATTAGGAGAATTAGGTACAGTTTGAAAAATAAAATATACTTCGTTAATTTTTAATGTGAAAAAATATTTTTTCCGACATTTTTCCAGTTATTTTCTTTGGATTCAAAAAATATCATTTTATGACTTTTCTTTATTTATTTGTCTGCTATTTAATAAAAGCGAATTTCAGATGACGTTGGTGATTTCGGCACAGAAACTCCGATTTATAATGCGGCGAAATACATATTACGTTTTATTCTTCTCTCGAATGGTAGGTCGAGTACCTAATACGGATAATTTAAAAAATATCTCGAAATCATTATAACAAGTTATTTTAATGGTACTTATAAGAACCATCATTAGATAAAAAGATAAGTACACTTTAAAAAAGAAAGCATATTTCGTTAAATTTTAATGTAAAAAAAAATTTTGTTCGACATTTCTTCAATTATTTACTTTGGTTTTAAAAAATAACCGTTTAAGAGATTTTTTGATTTATTTATCTGGTATTTCATGAAAACGAGTTTTAGATTACATTAGTGATTGCAGCACTCAAACCCAGAATTAGAAAGCGCAAAATTTAATTATGTTGTATATTTCGCTCGAATGGTAGGTCGAGTAATACGGCTGACTAAAAAAATATCTCGATATCATACATTCTTCTCCTCAATCAGAAGACATGTCGAGGGATTCCCCCACCACAAGCAATGGCAAGTAGAGATTGCGGATCAACTTACCTAATGGCGAGTCTACCGAGTTCCTGCCCTCAAGGAGCATTACGATGTCGGGTAAATCCGGTTTCCCCATAGAGTGTTTATATCATTTTCTTGTTTGCTACAAATATATCACGCGATAGGTCATCGTACAAAATAGTTTGCCTCACTCATGATTTTAATTTTAATTGAGTCTTTTTTACTTTTGCACAATTTTTACTCGAACTACCAAACGCAATATACACAACCTTGGATAATGTCGATTTTTTTGTTTACGTTATATTATGAAATTAGTAAAACACACTGTGAACACAGTTTTCATATTATTATCATAAACATATTGATACCGATAAAGAGTTGTTTTGTTTTGTATTAGGAGGGTTGAGTTGCGGTAACACTTATGATTAGTTGAATTAAAACACTTTATGTACTGAATTATGAATTCAGTTTTTCTTAGTATTTCGTAGAATTAGGATATGTAGAAATATGATGTTCTTACAATAAAAATATCGAAATATTTCCGAATTGAAAAATTCCCCTCCCCCTTCCTCAACACAAAGAAAGCTGAAAACATGCAAAGGCAAAAGTATTCGTCCTTATAAAAATATTTTTGTTTTGTGTAACCAATAATGTTTTTGGATCAAGATAAAGTAATGCGTCTACAACTCATTCTAAACTGCATTATTACTAATCCATGTATTAAATAAATTTCATAACAAGTTATTTTAATGGTACTTATAAGTACCGTCAGCAGATAAAAAGTTAAGTAATCTTAGAAAAATAAAACATATTTCGTTAAATTTTAGTGTAAAAAAAAATATTTTGTCCGACATTTTTTCAATTATTTCCTTTGGTTTTAAAACTATCCGTTTATAACATTTTTTGATTTATTTATCTGGTATTTATTGAAAAGGAATTTTAGATTACATTAGTGATTTCAGCACTCAGACCCAGAATTAGAAAGTGCAATATGTTAATTATGTTGTACATTTCGCTCGAATGGTAGGTCGAGTAAAAAAATATTTCGATATCATACATTCTTCTCCTCAATCAGAAGGCATGTCGAGGAATTCCTCCACCACAAGCAATGGCAAGTAGAAAGTGCGGATCAACTTACCTAATGGCAAGTCTACCGTGTTCCTGCCCTCGGAGGTTGGGTAAATCCGCTTTTCCCATAGAGTGTTTATATCATTTTTGTGTTTGCTACCAGTATATCACGCCGATAGGTCATCGTACAAAACAGTGTGCCTCACTCATCATTTTAATTTTAATATAGTCTTTTTGATTTTTGCACAATTTTTACTCGAACTACCATACGCAATATACACAACCTTGGATAATGCCGATTTTTTTGTTTACGTTATATTATGAAATTAGTAAAACACACTGTGAACACAGATTTCATATTATTATCATAAACATATTAATACCGATAAAGAGTTGTTTTGTTTTGTATTAGGAGGGTTGAGTTGCGGTAACACTATGATTAGTTGAATCACGTTTATCTTCTAAAGCCTTTTTCGTAAATTTTTGAAAGTACATTAAATGTTTCACACACTCGTTTAATAAATCTTAGAAGGATTTTAGAAGGATTGAAGGATTTAGAAGGATTCATTAAATTTGAAATTACTGGAATTTTGTGCAGTATATATGACCCACTCAAATCTTATATTTACATATTCAGTACACTTTATGTACTGAATTATGAATTCATGAAAATTTTATCTTCTAAAGCATTTTTCGTGAATTTTTGAAGCTGCATCAAATGATTTACACAATCGTTTAATAAATCTTAGAAGAATTTTTGAAGGATTGGAGGATTTAGAAGGATTCACTAAATTTGAAATTATAGGAATTTTGTGCAGTATATATACCACACTCAAATCTTTTATTTTAAAAGTTTTTCTTAATATTTCGTAGAATTAGGATATGTACAAATATGATGTTCTTATATTAGAAATATCGAAATATTTCCGAATTAAAATATTCCAATCCCGCTTCCCAAACACAAAGAAAATTGAAAAGATGCAAAGGCAACTGTAATCCTCCTTTTAAAAATATTATTGTTTTGTGTAACTAATAATGCTTTTGGAACAAGATATAGTAATTTATCTACAAGTAGTTCTAAACTGTATTATTACTAATCGATGTATTAAATACATTTTATAACAAGTTATTTTAATGGTACTTTTAAGTACCGTCAGTAGATAATGGGTTAAGTAATCTTCAAAAAATAAAACATATTTCGTTAAATTTTAGTGTAAAAAAAAATATTTAGTCCGCTATTTCTTCATTTATTTACTTTGGTTTTAAAACTATTCGTTTATGACATTTTTTGATTTATTTATCTGGTATTTATTGAAAAGGAATTTTAGATTACATTAGCGATTTCAGCACTCACACCCAGAATTAGAAAGCGCAAAATTTTAATTATGTTGTACGTTTCGCTCGAATGGTAGGTCGAGTAATACGGCTGACTAAAAAAATATCTGGATATCATACATTCTTCTCCTCAATCAGAAGGCATGTCGAGAGATTCCTCCACCACAAGCAATGGCAATTAGAGACTGCGGATCAACGTACCTAATGGCAAGTCTACCGTGTTCCTGCCCTCAAGGAGCATTACGAGGTTGGGTAAATCCGCATTTCCAAAAGAGTGTTTATATCATTTTCGAGTTTGCTACAAATATATCACGCGATAGGTCATCGTACAAAACAGTGTGCCTCACTCATGATTTTAATTTTAATTGAGTCTTTTTGATTTTTGCACAATTTTTACTCGAACTACCAAACGCAATATACACAACCTTGGATAATGCCGATTTTTTTGTTTACGTTATATTATGAAATTAGTAAATTCACTGGGAACACAGTTTTCATATTATTATCTTAAACATATTGATACCGATAAAGAATTGATTTGTTTTGTATTAGGAGGGGTGGGTTGCGGTAACACTATGATTAGGTGAATTAAAACCCTTTATGTACTGAATTATGAATTCATGAAAATTTTATCTTCTAAAGCATTTTTCGTGAATTTCTGAAACTACATTAGATGATTTACACAATTCTTTAATAAATCTTAGAAGGATTTTAGAAGGATTGAAGGATTTAGAATTCATTAAATTTGAAATTATAGGAATTTTGTGCAGTATATATACCTCACTCGAATCTTTTATTTTAAATGTTTTTCTTAGTATTTCGTAGAATTAGGATATGTACCAATATGATGTTCTTACAATAGAAATATCGAAATTTTTCCGAATTGAAATACTCCCCTCCCCCTTCCCCAACACAAAGAAAATTGGAAATATGCAAAGGCAAAAGTAATCATCCTTTTAAAAATATTTCTGTTTTGTGTAATCAATAATGCTTTTGGAACAAGATAAAGTAATGCATGTACAACTCTTTCTAAACTGTATTATTACTAATCGATGTATTAAATAAATTTTATAACAAGTTATTTTAACGGTACTTATAAGTACCGTCAGTAGATAAATGGTTAATTAATCTTCAAAAAATAAAACATATTTCGTTAAATTTTAGCGTAAAGAAATATCTTGTCCGATATTTTTTCAATTATTTACTTTGGTTTTAAAACTATCCGTTTATGACATTTTTTTTATTTATTTATTTGGTATTTATATAAAAAGAATTTAAGATTACATCAGTGACTTCAGCACTCAGACCCAGAATTAGAAAGCGCAAAATTTTAATTATGTTGTACATTTCGCTCGAATGGTAGGTCGAGTAATACGGCTGACAAAAAAAATATCTGGATATCATACATTCTTCTCCTCAATCAGAAGGCATGTCGAGGAATTCCTCTACCACAAGCAATGGCAATTAGAGATTGCGGATCAACTTACCTAATGGCAAGTCTACCGTGTTCCTGCCCTCAAGGAGCATTACGAGGTTGGGTAAATCCGCATTTCCCATTGAGTGTTTATATCATTTTCGTGTTTGCCTCCAAATATGTCACGCGATAGGTCATGGTTCAAAACAGTGTGCCTCACTCATGATTTTAATTTTAATTGAGTGTTTTTGATTTTTGCACAATTTTTACTCGAACTACCAAACGCAATATAAGTAGTGTGGATTTGTGCGTTCCACGCCATGCGGCGTGCGGCGGGTCATTAGAGGTCAAATGACGGTCATTCAGGAGTTTTTTTATCTTACAGTACTACGTGGATAAGCGCGTTTTGGAGCGGAAGTAGACCGGAAGTGTTGTTAGATAGTGATATTTTAGCGGATGTGTGAATGGATAAGGTTTTTTTTTACGAATTATCGTGTTAGAGTACGCTGATAGTTAAAGCGCGAAGATTTATTTTGAAAATAATTTTTTTTCTTTCTTTTTTTAAAACTAGGGGGCTCGGCCCCCTACGAGCTACGCTCGCCAACCCCCGTCCAGACACCTAAATGCAAGCTAATTTGATCGGCTTTAAAAAGATTTCGAAAGATTGAATTATAATTTAAAAAACAGTGACGATCTCTCTATAAACGGATTTCTATTCATTTCTCTTTGATTGGGGAATTTTAACGCCAAATCCGTTGCGGTACTACTTGATTATCCCGTCGACCAATTTCGCCAAATTATATAAATCGCCAAACCACTCGCCAAATTACACAAATTGACATAATTTTTATTTTAAATAACGAAAAAACAAATCAATTAGTACAACATTAATAAAAATACAAATAAAACGTCGAAATAAAAATAACTTGATGACGTAGACACGTGTAACAACATATCAAAATAAGCTAATATAAAAGGAATTAAGTAAACAGGGTCTGTATCTCCTGGTATTTTTTAACAAATCGAAAAGAAAGTTCTTTTAAATGAGACATTTTAAATTAATCGTTTTTAATCTGACGTAATTTTGACCAAACTATTCTTTCTCTTTTTAATGTTCACGTGAAAATACTTGTGTTAGAAATGAAATACTATTTGCGCTTTCCTAACAAAAATAGTTGAAAAATATCCTCTTAAAATATCAAATAAATGTCTAGCACAATTTCTAAATTTAAACCGTTTTGCAATATTATTTTGTGTTCATTTTATATAATAACTGTAATGTCACGTAAATATGACGTAATTTCTCCTTTTTTTTTTTTTTTTTTTTTTTTTTTTTTTTTTTAGGCCTGTTCTGCATCTAAATTTTTTGCCTCTGCTTTTCTTCTTCTCTGCGAGCTACCTGAAAAGAGAACAAACAGATAGATTTAGTATTTTATCTCAAAAGTGTTTATGCATGAAAAGGTAGTTAAGGTTAGTTACCTTGTTTTGCAAAACCTACTGCTTTACGCAGTAGTCTAAGCGCACTTAGCAGGATCATCTCCGGGTCGGATTTCATGGGAGAAATTTAATTTTCCTAAAAGAAAAATATAGATTATTTTCATGAAACTTTATTAAATGTTTATAAAAGAAAATCTTAAAATGTGAGTTACCTTCTTTTGCAAGACATACTGATTTTCTTCCTCATCTCAGGATTTCATGGGAGAAATTTAATTTTCCTAAAAGAAAAATAGAGATTATTTTCAAGAAACGTTATCAAATGTTTTTTAAACGAAAGCTAAAAATGTGAGTTACCTTGTTTTGCAAAACATAATGCTTTACTGGCTTTACTCAGCTACTCATTTTCAGCTTGGCAAGATGATTTCAGCAATCTCAGCTACTCAGTCTTGATCTGCAGGATGAATTCAGCAAGGAGAGGCAGTCTTGAGAAGGCATAGTGACTTTAAGCAAGGCATTTCAGGATGACTTTAGAGGCATTTAGTGAAAAATTTTAGTTTGGATGTTAAACTGGGCCCTCCGACCACCCGCCATGTTTTCTCATGGCTCCCCAGTTTTGAAATTTAGCACACGCACCGCACACACTGAACAATTTTAGTTCTTTGATGAACAATATATATCATTTTGAAAATGATGATTTCAGTTTGAGCAACGTTTTTGCAATACTTGAGAAAAGTTCTTGTATCAGTTCATGAAAAATTTGATTTCACTTTGAGCAAAGTTTTTTGCATTATATGAGGAAAGTTATTTTCTCACACCACATTTTATTTGAAGAAATAAGTAAAGTTGTTGTATCAGTTCATGAAAAGGTTTTCATAACTCGAAGATTTGTTTTCATCACTCGGAGAAGACTTGAATGGCTTTTTTTTTGACACATGGAAGACAGCTTGAAAAATGTTTGCAGCAAGCTCCTTTTGCACCTTTGAAAATATTTGCACCTTTGAAAATGTTTGCACCTTTGAAGAAATGATTTGACTTGAAAAATTATAGAAGACTTGAATTTCACTTCTTGAAAAATATTGGATGAATTTTGCACCCTTGAAAATGTTCGCACTTTTGAAGCATACTAAAAGAAGATGTATATGAACACCTTTCAATGCACCCCCGCTTTTTCAGGAAGACAGGATTGGAAGAATGATGAAAGTCCTTGAACGCTGTTAGTCTTTGGTTTTATGGAAAAACGATGAATGTCGTTTGCTTCTTGGAGAAAAGATGAAAGTCCTTGATTTCTTGAAGAAGAATTTCCCACCAACCACCCGATACCTTTGGATGAAGTATCACAACAAAAGAAGAAGAAGATTATACTCATTGCCCCCTTTTTCGTGAAGTCTTTATAATCTAAATGATGATTTATACTTGAGAGAAAGATGATGATATCTTGAAGAAAAGTTCTTGATGCGATGAAGACATCCTTAGAAGAACGATGAAAGTCCTCCTTGGTTTCATGGAAGAATGATGAATGTCCTGGGTTTCATGGAAGAATAATGAATGTCCTGCATTTTATGGAAGAATGATGAATGTCCTATGATTTCTTGAAGAAGAAGAATGATGAAAGTCTTTGATTTCTTGAAGAAGTTCCCACCAACCACCCGATACCTTTGGATAAAGTATCACAACAAAAGAAGAAGATGATTTATTGATGATTATTTTGATGATTTTTTATTTTGCAGTGCTCATGAGCATAGGTGTGTACCCCATCTTCCAATATATATCTTTTATCATCGAGGGGAGATAGTGCCACTTTATTTTGTTCGATAGTAAATATTTTATGACGCTCACTTTGAATTCTGTATTGGATTTCTCTCGTAATATTTGATTCGAAAAGCACATTTTTATAATTCTCATGTTTAATGTTTTTGGACACCAAACTTTTAGAGACCCCCTTGGCTTTCTTCTTCTCACCCTCTGCTGAAAGAAGCGAGTACATTTTGGCTCGCAGCCCCACAAATTCGTATGCCGGCACTGACTTTAATTCATCTTTGAAGCAGCCAATTTTCTTTTTATTTTCCTTGCTATAGAGGGGATGAGCCTGGGGATATTCGAATGTGTCAAATAATGTATGATGTTTTTTCATATCTGCATAAATATCGGGGGTCTCTATATGATAGGTTAACGAGTCAGTGTCAGTGAAGAGGAGCTTTGATTTATCTCCATATGTACGTTTCACAAAATCATAGTGAAATTTGTACATATGGAGTTTGCTCAGCTCCAAAATGACAAAACCGGCATACAGGGGCTTGTCGAGGGTGACTACTTGCTTCATTCTTTGAACCCCTACTAAATTTTCATCGAATGCTTTTACTGATTTGTATGTTGGTGCTGCCACAAGTTTTTTGAATTTTTTATCTGTATTTACCAATTGGATGTCCACTCGCCGTCTAACGGATTCCATTGATTTTCCGTACACCGAGTTATTCATCAATTTGAAGAAGTCCTTTTGGAAAGGAGAAGTTGCATACTTCCTTTTCTCAGTATTAAACTCGATGTACGGTTTAAGCCACGCCCTCTTTTTAAATTTCATGATTTTATGAACATGTTGCAATTCCATCCCCAGGTTCAAATAGTATTTCAAATTTCTAGAATATACAATGTAATTCTTTTTGTCATTCAGATTTGGCACCAACTTCTCTGTAGCAACGTACGGCATATTTTTTATCAATTCTTGCGTGTAGGGAGACAGCATTTCTTTTTCAATTTTAATTTTTTCTGCGGCGAGTGGATAATCGTTGTGGAGGTCATGTAAATGAGGTGGATAAGCCAAATCCACCTCGAAAATGTAACCATCTTCGCCATAATCCCCCAACGATTGGATCCAATTGGTGTCGGCTTCGTGGGTGATCCATTCAAATTCGCCGTACGGTAGGGGTTCAGACATAGAATGCCCATACAAAATATTAGCGTCAAGATACATAATATATGAGGTTTCTTTGTTAGGGTCTGGGTTGGGCACTGCTTCGTTATTGGCACATGCCCAGCGATGACTAATCATAGCGATTCCCCCTCGAATCCCACGTTCAATCATGAGATGCATATTAACATCTGTGAGCAATTCGAGGGGTTGCTGGCTCATTTTTAATGATGCCTGCCACGCAAGGCTGGGAGCTGTAACAAAATGTGCGCAGTCTAATCCATAAAACTGCGTACATAGTTTGCGGAAATTTTGGAACACGTCCGATAACTGGAGAACATCACATTTGACATATAAGTCGTGATAATCCGCCAGTGTTTGAAGATGGAACGTGTCCCAAACAGCCTGTGCATAATCAGCTTCCGTAATATGCTGCTGCGTTAAATCGCTGAAAAAGGCTTCACGTGGGGGCAATGAGGTTTCATCAAATTTATCAAAAGAAGAGAAATATTGGTAAGGGTACACACCTTTACGCAGCAGCAAATCAATGTTATTCATATTAGATTTTAAAATTTTGAAGTCTTCCAGTCGTAAATTAGCCACCAGTTTTTCGAGAGACATAGACATGAATTGGAAACTATCGATGAATTGAAGTGATACTCGGCATTTATTATATTGCTTGGAAAGAGAAAAGGATATATATTTCTCCATATTGTTGGCAATTACGTGAATTTGATGATCTTGAATATTACCCAGACCCTGCATTATTAAGTGAGCGTCATAGTTCTTCAAATTGTGAAATACGACTGGAATCATTTTTCGAAGACGATATTGTAGATTACAAGAAGAATGAAGTGCCCCTCGGTATTGTCCGTTTAGATGATCGTGATCTTTTATTTTATCCATATTGAATGACTGGTGGCATAAATAGCATTCTGTGGCATTTTTGAAGTCTTCTTCGTCTTGTGGTGTCATTTGAATGGGAACAATATGGGTTAAAATCTCTGCTAGCTCGTCTTTGACTTGTATAATTTCATTAAAAAATTCTTCCACTGCATTTCCCCCTCTATAGCACTTAATTTTTTTATAGCATTCTCCATCTGGCCCCGCAACAACATAGGCAAATCCACAGGCTTGATGGGAATTAATTTTGTTCGAGAAGGATTTTTTCTGAAGTTCAGCATTTTCTTCTTCCACATCTGAAACAATTGTTTTTGCTGTCACGGGAACCAAGATGGACTCGAAGTCTGCGTAAATAATATAGGGAACGGGATGCTGATATTGTGGCTTTGAAAATTCCATAATACTATCTTCAGGGCGTGGCATTTGAATCCGTTGTGGCTTAAAATTTCTGCAATACTCAGAGTGCTTTTTTAATACCTCTTCTGAGGAAAATCGATGCAAGAATCGATAACAATAGTGCGATGCAAGATGATTTTTTGTACGATCACCCATGAGCCGAGAGAAACTGCGTATGAGGCAGTAATGATGATTATTTTCATTTGAAATCAATAATAAGTTGTAGCATTCTTTGTCATCCCGTTCCGAAATATGCAGTGGAAAGATTTCTTCTTCAAAACCGAAGACGGTGATGCGCATATTATTCATTTCTTCAATCTTGCTGATTTTGTTGAGAGGTACTGGACACTGAACTTTGCCTAATTTTATCTCGTCTTCAAAGGGTTCGTAGTTGGATACTCGACTTGGATGCTGTTGACCATCAATTTTATGCTTCTGAGCTAGCAGAGACCAGACGAGACACTTTTGGTCTGTATTCACGATATTTAAGATAGCGACTTTGTTTTTCAGTTTCTCAGGAGTGGGGATGTAAGAGCTTGCTGCAAGGGGGTGATATTTCGCTGCAATCAATTCCAAATGTCGTATGCTTTCCAATACCCAACCTGACCCTTGCTGGGTAAACTTCTCAAATGCCTTCGTCATCTTGGCGTATTCTGCTTCAATGTGGTCAGGAATTGTCAGGTCGGTCATTTCAATATGGCAAAACGATCGAAAATGCGAAGTAACTATTTCCAGATCCCCTCCTGAGTGGTGCGACTAAGATTGACATGAACAACTGTATACCACTTAACAGCTTCTTTCGTAGTCAATTGAAAATGCAGTTCTTCATCCAGGTGCGTTCGAATATCGTTGAAAAACACATTCAAATCAAATTCATTGGTTTCGTCTGCTTCAAATTTGATAATGGACAAGGAATCATTTAGTGCATTGAAGCAATTGGCGGTGCGATATCTTTTAGCGGGGGGTGCATTGCGAGTGGTGTTTTTTCGTTTCAGTGTATGTGCAGTGCGTTTTTGTGCTATTAAATTAGTTTTACTCGAAAACGTTTCCAGGCATTCATCACATGGGTGATGCACAATGTGTCTTGAATGATTCTTTTTATGCCTTTCTAAATCGCTATTTCTAGCAAAAGATTGAGTGCACATCTCACATGCAAATGGTTTTTCACTAGTGTGAGTTTTCATGTGACGTGTCAATACATCTTTTCGAGAAAATGTCTTTTGACAAATTGGACATATCTGTAAAAGATAGAAATGGGCCATTTAAGAATTTTGTTGAAAATATACATAAGAGATTTTTTAAAGTTAGCATTTAGTTTGATTTCATTTAAATTCATTTGATTGATTTATTATTTTTAATTTAGCATTAATTTAACATTTAGAAAGCTTGATTTTATCATTCATTTTCAATTAACATTTCATTGAGTTTGATTTTACATTAAATTTAAATGACAACTCTTCTGTTTAGAAATCACTTCAAATTTATTTTGATACTTAAGAATTTTGGCTTAACACCATTTTGAAAAGAAAATATTTAGCGTTAATCACATTATAAAATTCTCAAAACAGCTTTTCTTTAAGCATCAACAACATTTTGTAAATAACACTTAACTCTCTTTCAAAATATTTCAGAATTTAGAATCAATACATAAAAACCCTTCAAAATAGCATAGGAACCTGACTAAAAATATTAAAACATGACCTAGATTTTTTTCCGCTAACAAAACACAATTTAAAAATGTATCAAAATAACCCCTCCAAAATAATATATAGACATACACAAATAGGAACACATTACTATCATGAAAAAGGTTTAGTTTGAAAAAGAAAAGAAATATGGATATTATGACAATTTTGATTACGTTCATTTTAGCTGTGTTAGAAAATATGCAAATACCATTTTTTCATTATTAACTGAATCAAAATATCATTTAAAAATAATTACTTTTCAATTAAAAACAATCAAATATTTTAAACTTTTTAAAATATATCATTAGGTTGAAAAGTTAGCCTGTGTACTCTACATATTTTAAGATTCAAATCCCTAAACCTTTTTCAAAGCATATAAATAAAAATAATAATTTACTGGCTTTGACTTCAGCATGCTGGTTGAAGCTTGTGGAGCCCCACTTGAAGTAGAAGGACCTGGGCTTAATAGCAATTGTTGAAGAAGCGACGTACCCATATTAGACTAAGGGGAAAAAAAGTTAAAATCTTATAAAACATTCATTACGCCTGCGTATACACACACACACACACACACGCATGCAGTGAGATAAAATATTTCTTAAAAATGATTCCAATTAAAAAATTTATTTAATTACATCTGCAATGTGGCAAGAGAATCTCTTAAAAGCATACATGAAATGATATTTTCTGAAATGTCATGCGAAACATTGCCTAAGTAAATGGACAAAACCCTTCATAAAATTCATTTACTAATACAGGGTTCTTCACAAAATGCACACCAGCCGCGCGCAAACATATTTATTTTGTCTTCGCAGGGAAAAAATTCACCCATTTTAAATACTATAAATCAAAAACTATGATTGCTTCATTTTATCAAAACTTGATTCTAACATGCGATTTCAACTTTGTAATAATAATAAATTTCACATGCATGCGTCATTCAAATACTGCGGTATTTTATAAGCTTTGAAAATTAAATTAGAATAATTGTTTTTCATTTAAGAAGAAAACAGAAGAATAAAATACAGTCACATGGAATACTTTGTAATAATAATAATAATAATAATTTGATTTTACGAGCATTTTCACATTCGCTGTATTAAATCATTTTCAATTAACATTTTAAACATAGACATTTTCTAGATGATCGCCCAAATAATTAAAATTATTTGATTTATTAAGTTTATAAAATAATATGAAATAAAAGCTTACTTGATTTTCATGATGAGAAGACATATCAAGTACGTGATTTGAATTCAGGATTACAATAAAATTAACAAAATTATCGCGCACAAACTATTAAGAGCAGAAGAACGTTGAACCTTCTCAGTCAAAAAACACAAGAATAATGAGACACGATCTAACTTGCACGCGCTTATATACCAGATAACATTTGTGTTGCCAATTCTCAAAATACAAATGTTTTATCATAATAGCATTGCCACTTTTCGACAAAAGTCTCTTATCAACTCACTTTAGTATGACGTCAAGGGTATCCTCGTTCCCAAATAAATTAATCTCGAACAGGGATTTTTATCTAACGCAAGTCTAACTTCATCATTCCTGCGTTGTGGAGTGAAGCCACCGTGCATGCGACAGACGGACTGTCGCCAGCGGAAATTTGATAACGCTCTGAGTTAATCTGCCGCTCGTTTAGTGATATCAAAAACACATGTTATCAAATTTCCGCGGGCGACATTCAATCTGTCGCACGCACGGTGGCTTCACTCCACAACGCAGGAATGATGAAGTTAGACTTGCGTTAGATAAAAATCCCTGTTCGAGATTAATTTATTTGGGAACGAGGATACCCTTGACGTCATACTAAAGCGAGTTGATAAGAGACTTTTGTCGAAAAGTGGCAATGCTATTATGATAAAACATTTGTATTTTGAGAATTGGCAACACAAATGTTATCTGGTATATAAGCGCGTGCAAGTTAGATCGTGTCTCATTATTCTTGTGTTTTTTGACTGAGAAGGTTCAACGTTCTTCTGCTCTTAATAGTTTGTGCGCGATAATTTTATTAATTTTATTGTAATCCTGAATTCAAATCACGGACTTGATATGTCTTCTCATCATGAAAATCAAGTAAGCTTTTATTTCATATTATTTTATAAACATAATAAATCAAATAATTTTAATTATTTGGGCGATCATCTAGAAAATGTCTATGTTTAAAATGTTAATTGAAAATGATTTAATACAGCGAATGTGAAAATGCTCGTAAAATCAAATTATTATTATTATTATTATTACAAAGTATTCCAAGTGACTGTATTTTATTCTTCTGTTTTCTTCTTAAATGAAAAACAATTATTCTAATTTAATTTTCAAGGCTTATAAAATACCGCAGTATTTGAATGACGCATGCATGTGAAATTTATTATTATTACAAAGTTGAAATCGCATGTTAGAATCAAGTTTTGATAAAATGAAGAAATCATAGTCTTTGATTTATAGTATTTAAAATGGGTGAATTTTTTCCCTGCGAAGACAAAATAAATATGTTTGCGCGCGGCTGGTGTGCATTTTGTGAAGAACCCTGTATTAGTAAATGAATTTTATGAAGGGTTTTGTCCATTTACTTAGGCAATGTTTCGCATGACATTTCAGAAAATATCATTTCATGTGTGCTTTTAAGAGATTCTCTTGCCACATTGCAGATGTAATTAAATAAATTTTTTAATTGGAATCATTTTTAAGAAATATTTTATCTCACTGCATGCGTGTGTGTGCGTGTGTGTGTGTATACGCACGCGTGATGA
The DNA here is from genome assembly GCA_963932465.1 of Maratus speciosus. Classification (NCBI taxonomy): domain Eukaryota; kingdom Metazoa; phylum Arthropoda; class Arachnida; order Araneae; family Salticidae; genus Maratus; species Maratus speciosus. The sequence continues at coordinate 39,787,819 of OZ010799.1, forward strand.
ATGTTTTATAAGATTTTAACTTTTTTTCCCCTTAGTCTAATATGGGTACGTCGCTTCTTCAACAATTGCTATTAAGCCCAGGTCCCTCTACTTCAAGTGGGGCTCCACAACCTTCAACCAGCACGCTGAAGTCAAAGCCGGTAAATTATTATTTTTATTTATATGCTTTGAAAAAGGTTTAGGGATTTGAATCTTAAAATATGTAGAGTACACAGGCTAACTTTTCATCCTAATGATATATTTTAAAAAGTTTAAAATATTTGATTGTTTTTAATTGAAAAGTAATTATTTTTAAATGATATTTTGATTCAGTTAATAATGAAAAAATGGTATTTGCATATTTTCTAACACAGCTAAAATGAACGTAATCAAAATTGTCCTAATATCCATATTTCTTAACTTTTTGAAGCTAAAACTTTTTCATGATAGTAATGTGTTCCTATTTGTGTATGTCTATATATTATTTTGGAGGGGTTATTTTGATACATTTTTAAATTGTGTTTTGTTAGCGGAAAAAAAATCTAGGTCATGTTTTAATATTTTTAGTTAGGTTCCTATGCTATTTTGAAGGGTTTTTATGTATTGATTCTAAATTCTGAAATATTTTGAAAGAGAGTTAAGTGTTATTTACAAAATGTTGTTGATGCTTAAAGAAAAGCTGTTTTGAGAATTTTATAATGTGATTAACGCTAAATATTTTCTTTTCAAAATGATGCTAAGTCAAAATTCTTAAGTATCAAAATAAATTTGAAGTGATTTCTAAACAGAAGAGTTGTCATTTAAATTTAATGTAAAATCAAACTCAATGAAATGTTAATTGAAAATGAATGATAAAATCAAGCTTTCTAAATGTTAAATTAATGCTAAATTAAAAATAATAAATCCATCAAATGAATTTAAATGAAATCAAACTAAATGCTAACTTTAAAAAATCTCTTATGTATATTTTCAACAAAATTCTTAAATGGCCCATTTCTATCTTTTACAGATATGTTCAATTTGTCAAAAGACATTTTCTCGAAAAGATGTATTGACACGTCACATGAAAACTCACACTGGTGAAAAACCATTTGCATGTGAGATGTGCACTCAATCTTTTGCTAGAAATAGCGATTTAGAAAGGCATAAAAAGAATCATTCAAGACACATTGTGCATCACCCATGTGATGAATGCCTGGAAACGTTTTCGAGTAAAACTAATTTAATAGCACATAAACGCACTGCACATACACTGAAACGAAAAAACACCACTCGCAATGCACCCCCCGCTAAAAGATATCGCACCGCCAATTGCTTCAATGCACTAAATGATTCCTTGTCCATTATCAAATTTGAAGCAGACGAAACCAATGAATTTGATTTGAATATGTTTTTCAACGATATTCGAACGCACCTGGATGAAGAACTGCATTTTCAATTGACTACGAAAGAAGCTGTTAAGTGGTATACAGTTGTTCATGTCAATCTTAGTCGCACCACTCAGGAGGGGATCTGGAAATAGTTACTTCGCATTTTCGATCGTTTTGCCATATTGAAATGACCGACCTGACAATTCCTGACCACATTGAAGCAGAATACGCCAAGATGACGAAGTCATTTGAGAAGTTTACCCAGCAAGGGTCAGGTTGGGTATTGGAAAGCATACGACATTTGGAATTGATTGCAGCGAAATATCACCCCCTTGCAGCAAGCTCTTACATCCCCACTCCTGAGAAACTGAAAAACAAAGTCGCTATCTTAAATATCGTGAATACAGACCAAAAGTGTCTCGTCTGGTCTCTGCTAGCTCAGAAGCATAAAATTGATGGTCAACAGCATCCAAGTCGAGTATTCAACTACGAACCCTTTGAAGACGAGATAAAAGTAGGCAAAGTTCAGTGTCCAGTATCTCTCAACAAAATCAGCAAGATTGAAGAAATGAATAATATGCGCATCAACGACTTTGGTTTTGAAGAAGAAATCTTTCCACTGCATATTTCGGAACGGGATGACAAAGAATACTACAACTTATTATTGATTTCAAATGAAAATAATCATCATTACTGCCTCATACGCAGTTTCTCTCGGCTCATGGGTGATCGTACAAAAAATCATCTTGCATCGCACTATTGTTATCGATTCTTGCATCGATTTTCCTCAGAAGAGGTATTAAAAAAGCACTCTGAGTATTGCAGAAATTTTAAGCCACAACGGATTCAAATGCCACGCCCTGAAGATAGTATTATGGAATTTTCAAAGCCACAATATCAGCATCCCGTTCCCTATATTATTTACGCAGACTTCGAGTCCATCTTGGTTCCCGTGACAGCAAAAACAATTGTTTCAGATGTGGAAGAAGAAAATGCTGAACTTCAGAAAAAATCCTTCTCGAACAAAATTAATTCCCATCAAGCCTGTGGATTTGCCTATGTTGTTGCGGGGCCAGATGGAGAATGCTATAAAAAAATTAAGTGCTATAGAGGGGGAAATGCAGTGGAAGAATTTTTTAATGAAATTATACAAGTCAAAGACGAGCTAGCAGAGATTTTAACCCATATTGTTCCCATTCAAATGACACCACAAGACGAAGAAGACTTCAAAAATGGCACAGAATGCTATTTATGCCACCAGTCATTCAATATGGATAAAATAAAAGATCACGATCATCTAAACGGACAATACCGAGGGGCACTTCATTCTTCTTGTAATCTACAATATCGTCTTCGAAAAATGATTCCAGTCGTATTTCACAATTTGAAGAACTATGACGCTCACTTAATAATGCAGGGTCTGGGTAATATTCAAGATCATCAAATTCACGTAATTGCCAACAATATGGAGAAATATATATCCTTTTCTCTTTCCAAGCAATATAATAAATTCCGAGTATCACTTCAATTCATCGATAGTTTCCAATTCATGTCTATGTCTCTCGAAAAACTGGTGGCTAATTTACGACTGGAAGACTTCAAAATTTTAAAATCTAATATGAATAACATTGATTTGCTGCTGCGTAAAGGTGTGTACCCTTACCAATATTTCTCTTCTTTTGATAAATTTGATGAAACCTCATTGCCCCCACGTGAAGCCTTTTTCAGCGATTTAACGCTGCAGCATATTACGGAAGCTGATTATGCACAGGCTGTTTGGGACACGTTCCATCTTCAAACACTGGGGGATTATCACGACTTATATGTCAAATGTGATGTTCTCCAGTTATCGGACGTGTTCCAAAATTTTCGCAAACTATGTACGCAGTTTTATGGATTAGACTGCGCACATTTTGTTACAGCTCCCAGCCTTGCGTGGCAGGCATCATTAAAAATGAGCCAGCAACCCCTCGAATTGCTCACAGATGTTAATATGCATCTCATGATTGAACGTGGGATTCGAGGGGGAATCGCTATGATTAGTCATCGCTGGGCATGTGCCAGTAACGAAGCAGTGCCCAACCCAGACCCTAACAAAGAAACCTCATATATTATGTATCTTGACGCTAATATTTTGTATGGGCATTCTATGTCTGAACCCCTACCGTACGGCGAATTTGAATGGATCACCCATGAAGCCGACACCAATTGGATCCAATCGTTGGAGGATTATGGCGAAGATGGTTACATTTTCGAGGTGGATTTGGCTTATCCACCTCATTTACATGACCTCCACAACGATTATCCACTCGCCGCAGAAAAAATTAAAATTGAAAAAGAAATGCTGTCTCCCTACACGCAAGAACTGATAAAAAATATGCCGTACGTTGCTACAGAGAAGTTGGTGCCAAATCTGAATGACAAAAAGAATTACATTGTATATTATAGAAATTTGAAATACTATTTGAACCTGGGGATGGAATTGCAACATGTTCATAAAATCATGAAATTTAAACAGAGGGCGTGGCTTAAACCGTACATCGAGTTTAATACTGAGAAAAGGAAGTATGCAACTTCTCCTTTCCAAAAGGACTTCTTCAAATTGATGAATAACTCGGTGTACGGAAAATCAATGGAATCCGTTAGACGGCGAGTGGACATCCAATTGGTAAATACAGATAAAAAATTCAAAAAACTTGTGGCAGCACCAACATACAAATCAGTAAAAGCATTCGATGAAAATTTAGTAGGGGTTCAAAGAATGAAGCAAGTAGTCACCCTCGACAAGCCCCTGTATGCCGGTTTTGTCATTTTGGAGCTGAGCAAACTCCATATGTACAAATTTCACTATGATTTTGTGAAACGTACATATGGAGATAAATCAAAGCTCCTCTTCACTGACACTGACTCGTTAACCTATCATATAGAGACCCCCGATATTTATGCAGATATGAAAAAACATCATACATTATTTGACACATTCGAATATCCCCGGGCTCATCCCCTCTATAGCAAGGAAAATAAAAAGAAAATTGGCTGCTTCAAAGATGAATTAAAGTCAGTGCCGGCATACGAATTTGTGGGGCTGCGAGCCAAAATGTACTCGCTTCTTTCAGCAGAGGGTGAGAAGAAGAAAGCCAAGGTGGTCTCTAAAAGTTTGGTGTCCAAAAACATTAAACATGAGAATTATAAAAATGTGCTTTTCGAATCAAATATTACGAGAGAAATCCAATACAGAATTCAAAGTGAGCGTCATAAAATATTTACTATCGAACAAAATAAAGTGGCACTATCTCCCTTCGATGATAAAAGATATATATTGGAAGATGGGGTACACACCTATGCTCATGAGTACTGCAAAATAAAAAATCATCAAAAAAATCATCAATAAATCATCTTCTTCTTTTGTTGTGATACTTTATCCAAAGGTATCGGGTGGTTGGTGGGAACTTCTTCAAGAAATCAAAGACTTTCATCATTCTTCTTCTTCAAGAAATCATAGGACATTCATCATTCTTCCATGAAATGCAGGACATTCATTATTCTTCCATGAAACCCAGGACATTCATCATTCTTCCATGAAACCAAGGAGGACATTCATCGTTCTTCTAAGGATGTCTTCATCGCATCAAGAACTTTTCTTCAAGATATCATCATCTTTCTCTCAAGTATAAATCATCATTTAGATTATAAAGACTTCACGAAAAAGGGGGCAATGAGTATAATCTTCTTCTTCTTTTGTTGTGATACTTCATCCAAAGGTATCGGGTGGTTGGTGGGAAATTCTTCTTCAAGAAATCAAGGACTTTCATCTTTTCTCCAAGAAGCAAACGACATTCATCGTTTTTCCATGAAACCAAAGACTAACAGCGTTCAAGGACTTTCATCATTCTTCCAATCCTGTCTTCCTGAAAAAGCGGGGGTGCATTGAAAGGTGTTCATATACATCTTCTTTTAGTATGCTTCAAAGGTGCGAACATTTTCAAGGGTGCAAAATTCATCCAATATTTTTCAAGAAGTGAAATTCAAGTCTTCTATAATTTTTCAAGTCAAATCATTTCTTCAAAGGTGCAAACATTTTCAAAGGTGCAAATATTTTCAAAGGTGCAAAAGGAGCTTGCTGCAAACATTTTTCAAGCTGTCTTCCATGTGTCAAAAAAAGCCATTCAAGTCTTCTCCGAGTGATGAAAACAAATCTTCGAGTTATGAAAACATTTTCATGAACTGATACAACAACTTTACTTATTTCTTCAAATAAAATGTGGTGTGAGAAAATAACTTTCCTCGTATAATGCAAAAAACTTTGCTCAAAGTGAAATCAAATTTTTCATGAACTGATACAAGAACTTTTCTCAAGTATTGCAAAAACGTTGCTCAAACTGAAATCATCATTTTCAAAATGATATATATTGTTCATCAAAGAACTAAAATTGTTCAGTGTGTGCGGTGCGTGTGCTAAATTTCAAAACTGGGGAGCCATGAGAAAACATGGCGGGTGGTCGGAGGACCCAGTTTAACATCCAAACTAAAATGTTTCACTAAATGCCTCTAAAGTCATCCTGAAATGCCTTGCTTAAAGTCACTATGCCTTCTCAAGACTGCCTCTCTTTGCTGAATTCATCCTGCAGATCAAGACTGAGTAGCTGAGATTGCTGAAATCATCTTGCCAAGCTGAAAATGAGTAGCTGAATAAGGCCAGTAAAGCATTATGTTTTGCAAAACAAGGTAACTCACATTTTTAGCTTTCGTTTAAAAAGCATTTGATAACGTTTATTGAAAATAATCTCTATTTTTCTTTTAGGAAAATTAAATTTCTCCCATGAAATCCTGAGATGAGGAAGAAAATCAGTATGTCTTGCAAAACAAGGTAACTCACATTTTAAGATTTTCTTTTATAAACATTTAATAAAGTTTCATGAAAATAATCTATATTTTTCTTTTAGGAAAATTAAATTTCTCCCATGAAATCCGACCCGGAGATGATCCTGCTAAGTGCGCTTAGACTACTGCGTAAAGCAGTAGGTTTTGCAAAACAAGGTAACTATCCTTAACTACCTTTTCATGCATAAACACTTTTGAGATAAAATACTAAATCTATCTGTTTGTTCTCTTTTCAGGTAGCTCGCAGAGAAGAAGAAAAGCAGAGGCAAAAAATTTAGATGCAGAACACGCGTAAAAAAAAAAAAAAAAAAAAAATGTGGCGTTTTGAATATTTTTCAAAGCGGGTGGTTATGGTGGGACCACAATTAAAAAATAATAATTTTTTTCAAAAAGAATTCAACCAACATTAGCCGGAGTTAAAAACAAATTTCGAACAACAAATTTTCTAACGAGTCCAAATTCAAAATTAAGTTCGTAAAAGAAAATTTTAAAAAGAAACAAATTTCCATGTCTTGGTAATTTTTAAAAGAAAAATTTTTAAAAAAGAAAAATAAATTCGTAAAAATTTTTTCTACCACGCGAAAAATAAAATTAAATTCGTAAAAATTTTTAAAGAAAAAATTTTTTCTATCACGCGAAAAAAAAAAAAATAAATAAATACTCAAAAATTTTTAAAAGAAAAATTTTCTATCTCTTGAAAAAAAAAATCCTTACAAATTTTTTAACTTTCTCTCTATTCTAAAAAAAAGTAACTACCGCTGTCACCGCCGCCGCCGCCGCCGCCGCCGGTTTTGAATTTTTTGTGACCGGAGGTCTTTCTTCGTTAATATTAAGAAAAATAATGCATACAAAAATATGAAAATTGGTAGTATTATACAGAAATGTTTGATAAACACGCTGATGTACACAGTTTTCAGACCGAAGAATTATTTTAAGAGATATTTAATGCTAAAGTTGGACAAAATCGTTCCACTAAAAAAGTTTTATAGGAGTAAAAACTGTTCATAGGAATTTTATCATTTTTAGATCATTTTATGCGTTAGAATTTGCCGGAGTGCAGATTGCATTAATTTTTTTATTTTGACTAATTTTTTGAGGATTTATTTCTATTTAAAATTCAGATTTTCAGCATTTCTAGAGATATTTTTAACAGATTTTAGAAAGTGATATTAATTTAAACTGTTGCCAACTGTATAAACAACTAAAACAATAATGTTTGCTTAAAAAAAAAAAAATTATACGTGTAAATAAATTAAAAATTTATTTACACGTGACTATTATAAACAGAAAAAAAGCATTTGGAATTAGAATTAAATAATTATGTACAAAAAGCAGGAACTTATTAAAAATTACGTCATAAAAGATATAATTACACGTGAATTTTAAGAGAGAAAGGAATTTGTAAAACAATAAATTTATTAACATGCGTTAGAAGTCTTAAATAGGAGAAATTACGTCATATTTACGTGACATTACAGTTATTACATAAAATGAACACAAAATAACATTGCAAAACGGTTTAAATTTAGAAATTGTGCTAGACATTTATTTGATATTTTAAGAGGATATTTTTCAACTATTTTTGTTAGGAAAGCGCAAATAGTATTTCATTTCTAACACAAGTATTTTCACGTGAACATTAAAAAGAGAAAGAATAGTTTGGTCAAAATTACGTCAGATTAAAAACGATTAATTTAAAATGTCTCATTTAAAAGAACTTTCTTTTCGATTTGTTAAAAAATACCAGGAGATACAGACCCTGTTTACTTAATTCCTTTTATATTAGCTTATTTTGATATGTTGTTACACGTGTCTACGTCATCAAGTTATTTTTATTTCGACGTTTTATTTGTATTTTTATTAATGTTGTACTAATTTATTTGTTTTTTCGTTATTTAAAATAAAAATTATGTCAATTTGTATAATTTGGCGAGTGGTTTGGCGATTTATATAATTTGGCGAAATTGGTCGACGGGATAATCAAGTAGTACCGCAACGGATTTGGCGTTAAAATTCCCCAATCAAAGAGAAATGAATAGAAATCCGTTTATAGAGAGATCGCCACTGTTTTTTAAATTATAATTCAGTCTTTCGAAATCTTTTTAAAGCCGATCAAATTAGCTTGCATTTAGAGTCTACGGTGTCTGGACGGGGGTTGGCGAGCGTAGCTCGTAGGGGGCCGAGCCCCATAGTTTTAAAAAAAGAAAGAAAAAAAATTATTTTCAAAATAAATCTTCGCGCCTTAACTATCAGCGTACTCTAACACGATAATTCGTAAAAAAAACCTTATCCATTCACACATCCGCTAAAATATCACTATCTAACAACACTTCCGGTCTACTTCCGCTCCAAAACGCGCTTATCCACGTAGTACTGTGAGATAAAAAAACTCCTGAATGACCGTCATTTGACCTCTAATGACCCGCCGCACGCCGCATGGCGTGGAACGCACAAATCCACACTACTTATATTGCGTTTGGTAGTTCGAGTAAAAATTGTGCACAAATCAAAAACACTCAATTAAAATTAAAATCATGAGTGAGGCACACTGTGTTGAACCATGACCTATCGCGTGACATATTTGGAGGCAAACACGAAAATGATATAAACACTCAATGGGAAATGCGGATTTACCCATCCTCGTAATGCTCCTTGAGGGCAGGAACACGGTAGACTTGCCATTAGGTAAGATGATCCGCAATCTCTAATTGCCATTGCTTGTGGTGGAGGAATTCCTCGACATGCCTTCTGATTAAGGAGAAGAATGTATGATATCCAGATATTTTTTTTGTCAGCCGTATTACTCGACCTACCATTCGAGCGAAATGTACAACATAATTAAAATTTTGCGCTTTCTAAATCTGGGTCTGAGTGCTGAAGTCACTGATGTAATCTTAAATTCTTTTTATATAAATACCAAATAAATAAATAAAAAAAATGTCATAAACGGATAGTTTTAAAACCAAAGTAAATAATTGAAAAAAATATCGGACAAGATATTTTTTTACGCTATAATTTAACGAAATATGTTTTATTTTTTGAAGATTAATTAACCATTTATCTACTGACGGTACTTATAAGTACCGTTAAAATAACTTGTTATAAAATTTATTTAATACATCGATTAGTAATAATACAGTTTAGAAAGAGTTGTACATGCATTACTTTATCTTGTTCCAAAAGCATTATTGATTACACAAAACAGAAATATTTTTAAAAGGATGATTACTTTTGCCTTTGCATATTTCCAATTTTCTTTGTGTTGGGGAAGGGGGAGGGGAGTATTTCAATTCGGAAAAATTTCGATATTTCTATTGTAAGAACATCATATTGGTACATATCCTAATTCTACGAAATACTAAGAAAAACATTTAAAATAAAAGATTCGAGTGAGGTATATATACTGCACAAAATTCCTATAATTTCAAATTTAATGAATTCTATATCCTTCAATCCTTCTAAAATCCTTCTAAGATTTATTAAAAATTGTGTAAATCATCTAATGTAGTTTCAGAAATTCACGAAAAATGCTTTAGAAGATAAAATTTTCATGAATTCATAATTCAGTACATAAAGGGTTTTAATTCACCTAATCATAGTGTTACCGCAACCCACCCCTCCTAATACAAAACAAAACAATTCTTTATCGGTATCAATATGTTTAAGATAATAATATGAAAACTGTGTTCACAGTGTTTTTACTAATTTCATAATATAACGTAAACAAAAAAATCGGCATTATCCAAGGTTGTGTATATTGCGTTTGGTAGTTCGAGTAAAAATTGTGCAAAAATCAAAAAGACTCAATTAAAATTAAAATCATGAGTGAGGCACACTGTTTTGTACGATGACCTATCGCGTGATATATTTGTAGCAAACTCGAAAATGATATAAACACTCTTTTGGAAATGCGGATTTACCCAACCTCGTAATGATCCTTGAGGACAGGAACACGGTAGAATTGCCATTAGGTAAGTTGATCCGCAGTCTCTAATTGCCATTGCTTGTGGTGGAGGAATCTCTCGACATGCCTTCTGATTGAGGAGAAGAATGTATGATATCCAGATATTTTTTTAGTCAGCCGTATTACTCGACCTACCAATCGAGCGAAACGTACAACATAATTTGGTGTCCAAAAACATTAAACATGAGAATTATAAAAATGTGCTTTTCGAATCAAATATTACGAGAGAAATCCAATACAGAATTCAAAGTGAGCGTCATAAAATATTTACTATCGAACAAAATAAAGTGGCACTATCTCCCCTCGATGATAAAAGATATATATTGGAAGATGGGGTACACACCTATGCTCATGAGCACTGCAAAATAAAAAATCATCAAAATAATCATCAATAAATCATCTTCTTCTTTTGTTGTGATACTTTATCCAAAGGTATCGGGTGGTTGGTGGGAACTTCTTCAAGAAATCAAAGACTTTCATCATTCTTCTTCTTCAAGAAATCATAGGACATTCATCATTCTTCCATGAAATGCAGGACATTCATTATTCTTCCATGAAACCCAGGACATTCATCATTCTTCCATGAAACCAAGGAGGACTTTCATCGTTCTTCTAAGGATGTCTTCATCGCATCAAGAACTTTTCTTCAAGATATCATCATCTTTCTCTCAAGTATAAATCATCATTTAGATTATAAAGACTTAACGAAAAAGGGGGCAATGAGTATAATCTTCTTCTTCTTTTGTTGTGATACTTCATCCAAAGGTATCGGGTGGTTGGTGGGAAATTCTTCTTCAAGAAATCAAGGACTTTCATCTTTTCTCCAAGAAGCAAACGACATTCATCGTTTTTCCATGAAACCAAAGACTAACAGCGTTCAAGGACTTTCATCATTCTTCCAATCCTGTCTTCCTGAAAAAGCGGGGGTGCATTGAAAGGTGTTCATATACATCTTCTTTTAGTATGCTTCAAAGGTGCGAACATTTTCAAGGGTGCAAAATTCATCCAATATTTTTCAAGAAGTGAAATTCAAGTCTTCTATAATTTTTCAAGTCAAATCATTTCTTCAAAGGTGCAAACATTTTCAAAGGTGCAAATATTTTCAAAGGTGCAAAAGGAGCTTGCTGCAAACATTTTTCAAGCTGTCTTCCATGTGTCAAAAAAAGCCATTCAAGTCTTCTCCGAGTGATGAAAACAAATCTTCGAGTTATGAAAACATTTTCATGAACTGATACAACAACTTTACTTATTTCTTCAAATAAAATGTGGTGTGAGAAAATAACTTTCCTCATATAATGCAAAAATCTTTGCTCAAAGTGAAATCAAATTTTTCATGAACTGATACAAGAACTTTTCTCAAGTATTGCAAAAACGTTGCTCAAACTGAAATCATCATTTTCAAAATGATATATATTGTTCACCAAAGAACTAAAATTGTTCAGTGTGTGCGGTGCGTGTGCTAAATTTCAAAACTGGGGAGCCATGAGAAAACATGGCGGGTGGTCGGAGGGCCCAGTTTAACATCCAAACTAAAATTTTTCACTAAATGCCTCTAAAGTCATCCTGAAATGCCTTGCTTAAAGTCACTATGCCTTCTCAAGACTGCCTCTCCTTGCTGAATTCATCCTGCAGATCAAGACTGAGTAGCTGAGATTGCTGAAATCATCTTGCCAAGCTGAAAATGAGTAGCTGAGTAAAGCCAGTAAAGCATTATGTTTTGCAAAACAAGGTAACTCACATTTTAAGCTTTCGTTTAAAAAACATTTGATAACGTTTCTTGAAAATAATCTCTATTTTTCTTTTAGGAAAATTAAATTTCTCCCATGAAATCCTGAGATGAGGAAGAAAATCAGTATGTCTTGCAAAACAAAGTAACTCACATTTTAAGATTTTCTTTTATAAACATTTAATAAAGTTTCATGAAAATAATCTATATTTTTCTTTTAGGAAAATTAAATTTCTCCCATGAAATCCGACCCGGAGATGATCCTGCTAAGTGCGCTTAGAATATCTAGTAAAGCAGTAGGTTTTGCAAAACAAGGTAACTAACCTTAACTACCGTTTCATGCATAAACACTTTTGAGATAAAATACTAAATCTATCTGTTTGTTCTCTTTTCAGGTAGCTCGCAGAGAAGAAGAGAAGCAGAGGCAAAAGATTTAGATGCAGAACAGGCGTAAAAGAAAAAAAAATTGTGGCGTTTTGAATATTTTTCAAAGCGGGTGGTTATGGTGGGACTACAACTAAAAAATAATAAATTTTTTCAAAAGAATTCAACCAACATTAGCCGGAGTTAAAAACAAATTTCCAAAAACAAATTTTCTAACGAGTCCAAATTAAAAATTAAGTTCGTAAAAGAAAATTTTAAGAAGAAACAAATTTCCATGTCTTGGTAATTTTTAAAAGAAAAATTTTTAAAAAACAAAAATAAATTCGTAAAAAATTTTTCTACCACGCGAAAAAAAAATTAAATTCGTAAAAATTTTTTAAAGAAAAAAGTTTTTCTATCGCGCGAAAAAAAAAAAAAATAAATAAATACTCAAAAATTTTTAAAAGAAAAATTTTCTATCTCTTGAAAAAAAAAATCCTAACAAATTTTTTAACTTTTTAAAAAAAAGAAAGAAAAAAAATATTTTCAAAATAAATCTTCGCGCTCTAACTATCAGCGTACTTTAACACGATCATTCGTAAAGAAAAACCTTATCCATTCACACATCCGCTAAAATATCACTATCTAACAACACTTCCGGTCTACTTCCGCTCCAAAACGCGCTTATCCACGTAGTACTGTAAGATAAAAAACTCCTGAATGACCTTCATTTGAACTCTAATGACCCGCCGCACGCCGCATGGCGTGGAACGCACAAATCCACACTACTAATATACACAACCTTGGATAATGTCTATTTTTTACGTTATATTATGAAATTAGTAAAACACACTGTAAACACAGTTTTCATATTATTATCATAAACATATTGATACCGATAAAGAGTTGTTTTGTTTTATATTAGGAAGGGTTGGGTTGCGGTAACACTATGATTAGTTGAATTAAAATCCTTTATGTACTGAATTATAAATTCATGAAAATTTTACCTTCTAAAGAATTTTTCGTGAATTTTTGAAATTACATTAAATGATTTACACAATCGTTTAATAAATCTTAGAAGGATTTTAGAAGGATTGAAGGATTTAGAAGGATTCATTAAATTTGAAATTATAGGAATTTTGTGCAGTATATATACCCCACTCAAATCTTTTATTTTAAATGTTTTTCTTAGTATTTCATAGAATTAGGATATGTACCAATATGATGTTCTTACAATAGAAATATCGAAATATTTTCGAATTGAAAAATTACCCTCCCCCTTCCCGAACACAAAGAAAGCTGAAAACATGCAAAGGCAAAAGTATACATCCTTTTAAAAATATTTTTATTTTTTGTAACCAATAATGCTTTTGGAACAAGATAAAGTAATGCATCTACAACTCATTCTAAACTATATTATTACTAATCGATGTATTAAATAAATTTTATAACAAGTTATTTTAATGGTATTTATAAGTTCCATTAGTAGATAAAGGGTTAAGTAAACTTCAAAAAATAAAACATATTTCGTAAATTTTAGTGTAAAAAAATATTTTGTCCGATATTTTTTCAATTTTTTACTTTGGTTTTAAAACTATCCGTTTATGATATTTTTTGATTTATTTATCTGGTATTTATTGAAAAGGAATTTTAGATTACATTAGTGATTTTAGCACTCAGACCCAGAATTTGAAATCGCAAAATTTTAATTACGTTGTACATTTCGCTCGAATTGTAGTTCGAGAAATACTGCAGACTAGAAAAATATCTGGATATCATACATTCTCCTCCTCAATCAGAAGGCATGGCGAGGGATTCCTACACCACAAGCAATGGCAAGTAGAGATTGCGGATCAACTTACCTAATGGCAAGTCTACCGTGTTCCTGCCCTCAAGGAGCTTTACGAGGTTCGGTAAATCCGCTTTTTCCATAGAGTGTTTATATAATTTTTGTGTTTTCTACAAATATATCACGCGATAGGTCATCGTACAAAACAGTGTGCTCACTCATGATTTTAATTTCAATTGAGTTTTTTTGATTTTTGCACAATTTTTTCTCGAACTACCAAACGCAATATACACAACCTAGGATAATGCCGATTTTTTTGTTTATGTTATATTATGTAATTAGTAAAACACACTGTGAACACAGTTTTCATATTATTATCATAAACATATTGATACCGATAAAGAGTTGTTTTGTTTTGTATTAGGAGGGTTGGGTTGCGGTAACATTATGATTAGTTGAATTAAAACCCTTTATGTACTGAATTATGAATTCATGAAAATTTTATCTTCTAAAGAATTTTTCGTGAATTTTTGAAACTACATTAAATTATTTACACAATCGTTTAATAAATCTTAGAAGGATTTTAGAAGGATAGAAGTATTCAGAAGGATTCATTAAATTTGAAATTATAGGAATTTTGTGCAGTATATATACCCCACTCAAATCTTTTATTTTAAATGTTTTTCTTAGTATTTCATAGAATTATGATATGTACCAATATGATGTTCTTACAATAGAAATATCGAAATATTTTCGAATTGAAAAATTCCCCTCCACCTTTTCCAACACAAAGAAAGCTGAAAACATGCAAAGGCAAAAGTATACATCCTTTTAAAAATATTTTTGTTTTTTGTAACCAATAATGCTTTTGGAACAAGATAAAGTAATGCATCTACAACTCATTCTAAACTGTATTATTACTAATCGACGTATTAAATAAATTTTATAACAAGTTATTTTAATGGTATTTATAAGTTCCATTAGTAGATAAAGGGTTAAGTAATCTTCAAAAAATAAAACATTTTCCGTTAAATTTTAGAGTAAAAAAATATTTTGTCCGATATTTTTTAGATTATTTACTTTGGTTTTAAAACTATCCGTTTATGATATTTTTTGATTTATTTATCTGGTATTTATTGAAAAGGAAATTTAGATTACATTAGTGATTTTAGCACTCAGACCCAGAATTTGAAATCGCAAAATTTTAATTATGTTGTACATTTCGCTCAAATGGTAGGTCGAGAAATACTGCAGACTAAAAAAATATCTGGATATCATATATTCTTCTCCTCAATCAGAAGGCATGTCGAGGGATTCCTACACCACAAGCAATGGCAAGTAGAGATTGCGGATCAACTTACCTAATGGCAAGTCTACGGTGTTCCTGCCCTCAAGGAGCATTACGAGGTTCGGTAAATCCGCTTTTCCCATAGAGTGTTTATATCATTTTCGTGTTTGCTACAAATATATCACGCGATAGGTCATCGTACAAAACAATGTGCCTCACTCATGATTTTAATTTCAATTGAGTTTTTTTTTATTTTTGCACAATTTTTACTCGAACTACCAAACGCAATAAACACAAACTAGGATAATGCCGATTTTTTTGTTTATGTTATATTATGTAATTAGTAAAACACACTGTGAACACAGTTTTCATATTATTATCATAAACATATTGATACCGATAAAGAGTTGTTTTGTTTTGTATTAGGAGGGTTGGGTTGCGGTAACACTATGATTAGTTAATTAAAACCCTTTATGTACTGAATTATGAATTCATGAAAATTTTATCGTCTAAAGAATTTTTCGTGAATTTTTGAAACTACATTAAATTATTTACACAATCGTTTAATAAATCTTAGAAGGATTTTAGAAGGATAGAAGTATTCAGAAGGATTCATTAAATTTGAAATTATAGGAATTTTGTGCAGTATATATACCCCACTCAAATCTTTTATTTTAAATGGTTTTCTTAGTATTTCATAGAATTAGGATATGTACCAATATGATGTTCTTACAATAGAAATATCGAAATATTTTCGAATTGAAAAATTTCCCTCCCCCTTCCCCAACACAAAGAAAGCTGAAAACATGCAAAGGCAAAAGTATACATCCTTTTAAAAATATTTTTCTTTTTGTAACCAATAATGCTTTTGGAACAAGATAAAGTAATGCATCTACAACTCATTCTAAACTGTATTATTACTAATCGATGTATTAAATAAATTTTATAACAAGTTATTTTAATGGTATTTATAAATTCCATTAGAAGATAAAGGGTTAAGTAATCTTCAAAAAATAAAACATATTTCGTAAATTTTAGTGTAAAAAAATATTTTGTCCGATATTTTTTCAATTATTTACTTTGGTTTTAAAACTATCCGTTTATGACATTTTTTGATTTATTTATCTGGTATTTATTGAAAAGGAATTTTAGATTACATTAGTGATTTTAGCACTCAGACCCAGAATTTGAAATCGCAAAATTTTAATTACGTTGTACATTTCTCTCGAATGGTAGGTCGAGAAATACTGCAGACTAAAAAAATATCTGGATATCATACATTCTTCTCCTCAATCAGAAGGCATGGCGAGGGATTCCTACACCACAAGCAATGTCAAGTAGAGATTGCGGATCAACTTACCTAATGGCAAGTCTACCATGTTCCTGCCCTCAAGGAGCATTACGAGGTTCGGTAAATCCGCTTTTTCCATAGAGTGTTTATATCATTTTCGTGTTTGCTACAAATATATCACGCGATAGGTCATCGTACAAAACTGTGTGCCTCACTCATGATTTTAATTTCAATTGAGTCTTTTTGATTTTTGCACAATTTTTACTCGAACTACCAAACGCAATATACACAGCCTAGGATAATGCCGATTTTTTTGTTTATGTTATATTATGTAATTAGTAAAACACACTGTGAACACAGTTTTCATATTATTATCATAAACATATTGATACCGATAAAGAGTTGTTTTGTTTTGTATTAGGAGGGTTGGGTTGCGGTAACATTATGATTAGTTGAATTAAAAGCCTTTATGTACTGAATTATGAATTCATGAAAATTTTATCTTCTAAAGAATTTTTCGTGAATTTTTGAAACCACATTAAATTATTTACACAATCGTTTAATAAATCTTAGAAGGATTTTAGAAGGATAGAAGGATTTAGAAGGATTCATTAAATTTGAAATTATAGGAATTTTGTGCAGTATATATACCCCACTCAAATCTTTTATTTTAAATGTTTTTCTTAGTATTTCATAAAATTAGGATATGTACAAATATGATGTTCTTACAATAGAAATATCGAAATATTTTCGAATTGAAAAATTCCCCTCCCCCTTCCCCAACACAAAGAAAGCTGAAAACATGCAAAGGCAAAAGTATACATCCTTCTAAATATATTTTTTTTTTTTGTAACCAATAACGCTTTTGGAACAAGATAAAGTAATGCATCTACAACTCATTCTAAACTCTATTATTACTAATCGATGTATTAAATAAATTTTATAACAAGTTATTTTAATGGTATTTATAAGTTCCATTAGTAGATAAAGTGTTAAGAAAACTTCAAAAAATAAAACATATTTCGTAAATTTTAGTGTAAAAAAATATTTTGTCCGATATTTTTTCAATTATTTACTTTGGTTTTAAAACTATCCGTTTATGATATTTTTTTATTTATTTATCTGGTATTTATTGAAAAGGAATTTTAGATTACATTAGTGATTTTAGCACTCAGACCCAGAATTTGAAATCGCAAAATTTTAATTACGTTGTACATTTCGCTCGAATTGTAGGTCGAGAAATACTGCAGACTAAAAAAATATCTGGATATCATACATTCTCCTCCTCAATCAGAAGGCATGGCGAGGGATTCCTACACCACAAGCAATGGCAAGTAGAGATTGCGGATCAATTTACATAATGGCAAGTCTACCGTGTTCCTGCCCTCAAGGAGCATTACGAGGTTCGGTAAATCCGCTTTTTCCATAGAGTGTTTATATCATTTTCGTGTTTTCTACAAATATATCACGCGATAGGTCATCGTACAAAACAGTGTGCCTCACTCATGATTTTAATTTCAATTGAGTTTTTTTGATTTTTGCACAATTTTTTCTCGAACTACCAAACGCAATATACACAACCTAGGATAATGCCGATTTTTTTGTTTATGTTATATTATGTAATTAGTAAAACACACTGTGAACACAGTTTTCATATTATTATCATAAACATATTGATACCGATAAAGAGTTGTTTTGTTTTGTATTAGGAGGGTTGGGTTGCGGTAACATTATGATTAGTTGAATTAAAACCCTTTATGTACTGAATTATGAATTCATGAAAATTTTATCTTCTAAAGAATTTTTCGTGAATTTTTGGAACTACATTAAATCATTTACACAATCGTTTAATAAATCTTAGAAGGATTTTAGAAGGATAGAAGGATTTAGAAGGATTCATTAAATTTGAATTTATAGGAATTTTGTGCAGTATATATACCCCACTCAAATCTTTTATTTTAAATGTTTTTCTTAGTATTTCATAGAATTAGGATATGTACCAATATGATGTTCTTACAATAGAAATATCGAAATATTTTCGAATTGAAAAATTCCCCTCCCCCTTCCCCAACACAAAGAAAGCAGAAAACATGCAAAGGCAAAAGTATACATCCTTTTAAATATATTTTTGTTTTTTGTAACCAATAATGCTTTTGGAACAAGATAAAGTAATGCATCTACAACTCATTCTAAACTGTATTATTACTAATCGATGTATTAAATAAATTTTATAACAAGTTATTTTAATGGTATTTATATGTTCCATTAGTAGATAAAGGGTTAAGTAATCTTCAAAAAATAAAACATATTTCGTTAAATTTTAGTGTAAAAAAATATTTTGTCCGATATTTTTTCAATCGTTTACTTTGGTTTTAATACTATCCGTTTATGACATTTATTGATTTATTTATCTGGTATTTATTGAAAAGGAATTTTAGATTACATTAGTGATTTTAGCACTCAGACCCAGAATTTGAAATCGCAAAATTTTAATTATGTTGTACATTTCGCTCGAATGGTAGGTCGAGAAATACTGCAGACTAAAAAAATATCTGGATATCATACATTCTTCTCCTCAATCAGAAGGCATGTCGAGGGATTCCTACACCACAAGCAATGGCAAGTAGAGATTGCGGATCAACTTACCTAATGGCAAGTCTACCGTGTTCCTGCCCTCAAGGAGCATTACGAGGTTCGGTAAATCCGCTTTTCCCATAGAGTGTTTATATCATTTTCGTGTTTGCTACAAATATATCACGCGATAGATCATCGTACAGGACAGTGTGCCTCACTCATGATTTTAATTTTAATTGAGCCTTTTTGATTTTTGCACAATTTTTACTCGAACTACCAAACGCAATATACACAACCTAGGATAATGCCAATTTTTTTGTTTATGTTATATTATGTAATTATTAAAACACACTGTGAACACAGTTTTCATATTATTATCATAAACATATTGATACCGATAAAGAGTTGTTTTGTTTTGTATTAGGAGGGTTGGGTTGCGGTAACATTAAGATTAGTTGAATTAAAACCCTTTATGTACTGAATTATGAATTCATGAAAATTTTATCTTCTAAAGAATTTTTCGGGAATTTTTGAAACTACATTAAATTATTTACACAATCGTTTAATAAATCTTAGAAGGATTTTAGAAGGATAGAAGGATTTAGAAGGATTCATTAAATTTGAAATTATAGGAATTTTGTGCAGTATATATACCCCACTCAAATCTTTTATTTTAAATGGTTTTCTTAGTATTTCATAGAATTAGGATATGTACCAATATGATGTTCTTACAATAGAAATATCGAAATATTTTCGAATTGAAAAATTCCCCTCCCCCTTCCCCAACACAAACAAAGCTGAAAACATGCAAAGGCAAAAGTATACATCCTTTTAAAAATATTTTTGTTTTTTGTAACCAATAATGCTTTTGGAACAAGATAAAGTAATGCATCTACAACTCATTCTAAATTGTATTATTACTAATCGATGTATTAAATAAATTTTATAACAAGTTATTTTAATGGTATTTTTAAGTTCCATTAGAAGATAAAGGGTTAAGTAATCTTCAAAAAATAAAACATATTTCGTAAATTTTAGTGTAAAAAAATATTTTGTCCGATATTTTTTCAGTTATTTACTTTGGTTTTAAAACTATCCGTTTATGACATTTTTTGATTTATTTATCTGGTATTTATTAAAAAGGAATTTTAGATTACATTAGTGATTTTAGCACTCAGACCCAGAATTTGAAATCGCAAAATTTTAATTACGTTGTACATTTCGCTCGAATGGTAGGTCGAGAAATACTGCAGACTAAAAATATATCTGGATATCATACATTCTTCTCCTCAATCAGAAGGCATGGCGAGGGATTCCTACACCACAAGCAATGGCAAGTAGAGATTGCGGATCAACTTACCTAATGGTAAGTCTACCGTGTTCCTGCCCTCAAGGAGCATTACGAGGTTCTTTAAATCCGCTTTTTCCATAGAGTGTTTATATCATTTTCGTGTTTGCTACAAATATATCACGCGATAGGTCATCGTACAAAACAGTGTGCCTCACTCATGATTTTAATTTCAATTGAGTCTTTTTGATTTTTGCACAATTTTTACTCGAACTACCAAACGCAATATACACAACCTAGGATAATGCCGATTTTTTTGTTTATGTTATATTATGTAATTAGTAAAACACACTGTGAACACAGTTTTCATATTATTATCATAAACATATTGATACCGATAAAGAGTTGTTTTGTTTTGTATTAGGAGGGTTGGGTTGCGGTAACACTATGATTAGTTGAATTAAATCCCTTTATGTACTGAATTATGAATTCATGAAAATTTTATCTTCTAAAGAATTTTTCGGGAATTTTTGAAACTATATTAAATTATTTACACAGTCGTTTAATAAATCTTAGAAGGATTTTAGAAGGATAGAAGTATTTAGAAGGATTCATTAAATTTGAAATTATAGGAATTTTGTGCAGTATATATACCCCACTCAAATCTTTTATTTTAAATGTTTTTCTTAGTATTTCATAGAATTAGGATATGTACCAATATGATGTTCTTACAATAGAAATATCGAAATATTTTCGAATTGAAAAATTCCCCTCCCCCTTCCCCAACACAAAGAAAGCTGAAAACATGCAAAGGCAAAAGTATACATCCTTTTAAATATATTTTTGTTTTTTGTAACCAATAATGCTTTTGGAACAAGATAAAGTAATGCATCTACAACTCATTCTAAACTGTATTATTACTAATCGATGTATTAAATAAATTTTATAACAAGTTATTTTAATGGTATTTATATGTTCCATTAGTAGATAAAGGGTTAAGTAATCTTCAAAAAATAAAACATATTTCGTTAAATTTTAGTGTAAAAAAATATTTTGTCCGATATTTTTTCAATCGTTTACTTTGGTTTTAATACTATCCGTTTATGACATTTTTTGATTTATTTATCTGGTATTTATTGAAAAGGAATTTTAGATTACATTAGTGATTTTAGCACTCAGACCCAGAAATTGAAATCGCAAAATTTTAATTATGTTGTACATTTCGCTCGAATGGTAGGTCGAGAAATACTGCAGACTAAAAAAATATCTGGATATCATACATTCTTCTCCTCAATCAGAAGGCATGTCGAGGGGTTCCTACACCACAAGCAATGGCAAGTAGAGATTGCGGATCAACTTACCTAATGGCAAGTCTACCGTGTTCCTGCCCTCAAGGAGCATTACGAGGTTCGGTAAATCCGCTTTTCCCATTGAGTGTTTATATCATTTTCGTGTTTGCTACAAATATATCACGCGATAGGTCATCGTACAGAACAGTGTGCCTCACTCATGATTTTAATTTTAATTGAGCATTTTTGATTTTTGCACAATTTTTACTCGAACTACCAAACGCAATATACACAACCTAGGATAATGCCGATTTTTTTGTTTATGTTATATTATGTAATTAGTAAAACACACTGTGAACACAGTTTTCATATTATATCATAAACATATTGATACCGATAAAGAGTTGTTTTGTTTTGTATTAGGAGGGTTGGGTTGCGGTAACATTATGATTAGTTGAATTAACACCCTTTATGTACTGAATTATGAATTCATGAAAATTTTATCGTCTAAAGAATTTTTCGGGAATTTTTGAAACTACATTAAATTATTTACACAATCGTTTAATAAATCTTAGAAGGATTTTAGAAGGATAGAAGGATTTAGAAGGATTCATTAAATTTGAAATTACAGGAATTTTGTGCAGTATATATACCCCACTCAAATCTTTTATTTTAAATGGTTTTCTTAGTATTTCATAGAATTAGGATATGTACCAATATGATGTTCTTACAATAGAAATATCGAAATATTTTCGAATTGAAAAATTCCCCTCCTCCTTCCCCAACACAAAGAAAGCTGAAAACATGCAAAGGCAAAAGTATACATCCTTTTAAAAATATTTTTATTTTTTGTAACCAATAATGCTTTTGGAACAAGATAAAGTAATGCATCTACAACTCATTCTAAACTGTATTATTACTAATCGATGTATTAAATAAATTTTATAACAAGTTATTTTAATGGTATTTATATGTTCCATTAGTAGATAAAGGGTTAAGTAATCTTCAAAAAATAAAACATATTTCGTTAAATTTTAGTGTAAAAAAGTATTTTGTCCGATATTTCTTCAATCGTTTACTTTGGTTTTAATACTATCCGTTTATGACATTTTTTGATTTATTTATCTAGTATTTATTGAAAAGGAATTTTAGATTACATTAGTGATTTTAGCACTCAGACCCAGAAATTGAAATCGCAAAATTTTAATTATGTTGTACATTTCGCTCGAATGGTAGGTCGAGAAATACTGCAGACTAAAAAAATATCTGGATATCATACATTCTTCTCCTCAATCAGAAGGCATGTCGAGGGATTCCTACACCACAAGCAATGGCAAGTAGAGATTGCGGATCAACTTACCTAATGGCAAGTCTACCGTGTTCCTGCCCTCAAGGAGCATTACGAGGTTCGGTAAATCCGCTTTTCCCATTGAGTGTTTATATCATTTTCGTGTTTGCTACAAATATATCACGCGATAGGTCATCGTACAGAACAGTGTGCCTCACTCATGATTTTAATTTTAATTGAGCCTTTTTGATTTTTGCACAATTTTTACTCGAACTACCAAACGCAATATACACAACCTAGGATAATGACGATTTTTTTGTTTATGTTATATTATGTAATTAGTAAAACACACTGTGAACACAGTTTTCATATTATTATCATAAACATATTGATACCGATAAAGAGTTATTTTGTTTTGTATTAGGAGGGTTGGGTTGCGGTAACATTATGATTAGTTGAATTAACACCCTTTATGTACTGAATTATGAATTCATGAAAATTTTATCTTCTAAAGAATTTTTCGGGAATTTTTGAAACTACATTAAATTATTTACACAATCGTTTAATAAATCTTAGAAGGATTTTAGAAGGATAGAAGGATTTAGAAGGATTCATTAAATTTGAAATTACAGGAATTTTGTGCATTATATATACCCCACTCAAATCTTTTATTTTAAATGGTTTTCTTAGTATTTCATAGAATTAGGATATGTACCAATATGATGTTCTTACAATAGAAATATCGAAATATTTTCGAATTGAAAAATTCCCCTCCTCCTTCCCCAACACAAAGAAAGCTGAAAACATGCAAAGGCAAAAGTATACATCCTTTTAAAAATATTTTTATTTTTTGTAACCAATAATGCTTTTGGAACAAGATAAAGTAATGCATCTACAACTCATTCTAATCTATATTATTACTAATCGAAGTATTAAATAAATTTTATAACAAGTTATTTTAATGGTATTTATAAGTTCCATTAGTAGATAAAGGGTTAAGTAAACTTCAAAAAATAAAACATATTTCGTAAATTTTAGTGTAAAAAAATATTTTGTCCGATATTTTTTCAATTATTTACTTTGGTTTTAAAACTATCCGTTTATGATA
Source organism: Maratus speciosus (assembly GCA_963932465.1). Classification (NCBI taxonomy): domain Eukaryota; kingdom Metazoa; phylum Arthropoda; class Arachnida; order Araneae; family Salticidae; genus Maratus; species Maratus speciosus. The sequence goes on from OZ010799.1 coordinate 39,812,017, forward strand.
TTTTTTGATTTATTTATCTGGTATTTATTGAAAAGGAATTTTAGATTACATTAGTGATTTTAGCACTCAGACCCAGAATTTGAAATCGCAAAATTTTAATTACGTTGTACATTTCGCTCGAATTGTAGGTCGAGAAATACTGCAGACTAAAAAAATATCTGGATATCATACATTCTCCCCCACAATCAGAAGGCATGGCGAGGGATTCCTACACCACAAGCAATGGCAAGTAGAGATTGCGGATCAACTTACCTAATGGCAAGTCTACCGTGTTCCTGCCCTCAAGGAGCATTACGAGGTTCGGTAAATCCGCTTTTTCCATAGAGTGTTTATATCATTTTCGTGTTTTCTACAAATATATCACGCGATAGGTCATCGTACAAAACAGTGTGCCTCACTCATGATTTTAATTTCAATTGAGTTTTTTTTTTATTTTTGCACAATTTTTTCTCGAACTACCAAACGCAATATACACAACCTAGGATAATGCCGATTTTTTTGTTTATGTTATATTATGTAATTAGTAAAACACACTGTGAACACAGTTTTCATATTATTATCATAAACATATTGATACCGATAAAGAGTTGTTTTGTTTTGTATTAGGAGGGTTGGGTTGCGGTAACACTATGATTAGTTGAATTAAAACCCTTTATGTACTGAATTATGAATTCATGAAAATTTTATCTTCTAAAGAATTTTTCGTGAATTTTTGAAACTACATTAAATTATTTGCACAATCGTTTAATAAATCTTAGAAGGATTTTAGAAGGATAGAAGGATTTAGAAGGATTCATTAAATTTGAAATTATAGGAATTTTGTGCAGTATATATACCCCACTCAAATCTTTTATTTTAAATGTTTTTCTTAGTATTTCATAGAATTAGGATATGTACCAATATGATGTCCTTACAATAGAAATATCGAAATATTTTCGAATTGAAAAATTCCCCTCCCCCTTCCCCAACACAAAGAAAGCTGAAAACATGCAAAGGCAAAAGTATACATCCTTTTAAAAATATTTTTATTTTTTGTAACCAATAATGCTTTTGGAACAAGATAAAGTAATGCATCTACAACTCATTCTAAACTGTATTATTACTAATCGATGTATTAAATAAATTTTATAACAAGTTATTTTAATGGTATTTTTAAGTTCCATTAGAAGATAAAGGGTTAAGTAATCTTCAAAAAATAAAACATATTTCGTAAATTTTAGTGTAAAAAAATATTTTGTCCGATATTTTTTCAGTTATTTACTTTGGTTTTAAAACTATCCGTTTATGACATTTTTTGATTTATTTATCTGGTATTTATTGAAAAGGAATTTTAGATTACATTAGTGATTTTAGCACTCAGACCCAGAATTTGAAATCGCAAAATTTTAATTACGTTGTACATTTCGCTCGAATGGTAGGTCGAGAAATACTGCAGACTAAAAATATATCTGGATATCATACATTCTTCTCCTCAATCAGAAGGCATGGCGAGGGATTCCTACACCACAAGCAATGGCAAGTAGAGATTGCGGATCAACTTACCTAATGGTAAGTCTACCGTGTTCCTGCCCTCAAGGAGCATTACGAGGTTCTTTAAATCCGCTTTTTCCATAGAGTGTTTATATCATTTTCGTGTTTGCTACAAATATATCACGCGATAGGTCATCGTACAAAACAGTGTGCCTCACTCATGATTTTAATTTCAATTGAGTCTTTTTGATTTTTGCACAATTTTTACTCGAACTACCAAACGCAATATACACAACCTAGGATAATGCCGATTTTTTTGTTTATGTTATATTATGTAATTAGTAAAACACACTGTGAACACAGTTTTCATATTATTATCATAAACATATTGATACCGATAAAGAGTTGTTTTGTTTTGTATTAGGAGGATTGGGTTGCGGTAACACTATGATTAGTTGAATTAAATCCCTTTATGTACTGAATTATGAATTCATGAAAATTTTATCTTCTAAAGAATTTTTCGGGAATTTTTGAAACTATATTAAATTATTTACACAGTCGTTTAATAAATCTTAGAAGGATTTTAGAAGGATAGAAGTATTTAGAAGGATTTATTAAATTTGAAATTATAGGAATTTTGTGCAGTATATATACCCCACTCAAATCTTTTATTTTAAATGTTTTTCTTAGTATTTCATAGAATTAGGATATGTACCAATATGATGTTCTTACAATAGAAATATCGAAATATTTTCGAATTGAAAAATTCCCCTCCCCCTTCCCCAACACAAAGAAAGCTGAAAACATGCAAAGGCAAAAGTATACATCCTTTTAAATATATTTTTGTTTTTTGTAACCAATAATGCTTTTGGAACAAGATAAAGTAATGCATCTACAACTCATTCTAAACTGTATTATTACTAATCGATGTATTAAATAAATTTTATAACAAGTTATTTTAATGGTATTTATATGTTCCATTAGTAGATAAAGGGTTAAGTAATCTTCAAAAAATAAAACATATTTCGTTAAATTTTAGTGTAAAAAAATATTTTGTCCGATATTTTTTCAATCGTTTACTTTGGTTTTAATACTATCCGTTTATGACATTTTTTGATTTATTTATCTGGTATTTATTGAAAAGGAATTTTAGATTACATTAGTGATTTTAGCACTCAGACCCAGAAATTGAAATCGCAAAATTTTAATTATGTTGTACATTTCGCTCGAATGGTAGGTCGAGAAATACTGCAGACGAAAAAAATATCTGGATATCATACATTCTTCTCCTCAATCAGAAGGCATGTCGAGGGGTTCCTACACCACAAGCAATGGCAAGTAGAGATTGCGGATCAACTTACCTAATGGCAAGTCTACCGTGTTCCTGCCCTCAAGGAGCATTACGAGGTTCGGTAAATCCGCTTTTCCCATTGAGTGTTTATATCATTTTCGTGTTTGCTACAAATATATCACGCGATAGGTCATCCTACAGAACAGTGTGCCTCACTCATGATTTTAATTTTAATTGAGCATTTTTGATTTTTGCACAATTTTTACTCGAACTACCAAACGCAATATACACAACCTAGGATAATGCCGATTTTTTTGTTTATGTTATATTATGTAATTAGTAAAACACACTGTGAACACAGTTTTCATATTATTATCATAAACATATTGATACCGATAAAGAGTTGTTTTGTTTTGTATTAGGAGGGTTGGGTTGCGGTAACATTATGATTAGTTGAATTAACACCCTTTATGTACTGAATTATGAATTCATGAAAATTTTATCTTCTAAAGAATTTTTCAGGAATTTTTGAAACTACATTAAATTATTTACAAAATCGTTTAATAAATCTTAGAAGGATTTTAGAAGGATAGAAGGATTTAGAAGGATTCATTAAATTTGAAATTACAGGAATTTTGTGCAGTATATATACCCCACTCAAATCTTTTATTTTAAATGGTTTTCTTAGTATTTCATAGAATTAGGATATGTACCAATATGATGTTCTTACAATAGAAATATCGAAATATTTTCGAATTGAAAAATTCCCCTCCTCCTTCCCCAACACAAAGAAAGCTGAAAACATGCAAAGGCAAAAGTATACATCCTTTTAAAAATATTTTTATTTTTTGTAACCAATAATGCTTTTGGAACAAGATAAAGTAATGCATCTACAACTCATTCTAAACTATATTATTACTAATCGATGTATTAAATAAATTTTATAACAAGTTATTTTAATGGTATTTATAAGTCCCATTAGTAGATAAAGGGTTAAGTAAACTTCAAAAAATAAAACATATTACGTAAATTTTAGTGTAAAAAAATATTTTGTCCGATAATTTTTCAATTATTTACTTTGGTTTTAAAACTATCCGTTTATGATATTTTTTGATTTATTTATCTGGTATTTATTGAAAAGGAATTTTAGATTACATTAGTGATTTTAGCACTCAGACCCAGAATTTGAAATCGCAAAATTTTAATTACGTTGTACATTTCGCTCGAATTGTAGGTCGAGAAATACTGCAGACTAAAAAAATATCTGGATATCATACATTCTCCTCCTCAATCAGAAGGCATGGCGAGGGATTCCTACACCTCAAGCAGTGGCAAGTAGAGATTGCGGATCAACTTACCTAATGGCAAGTCTACCGTGTTCCTGCCCTCAAGGAGCATTACGAGGTTCGGTAAATCCGCTTTTTCCATAGAGTGTTTATATCATTTTCGTGTTTTCTACAAATATATCACGCGATAGGTCATCGTACAAAACAGTGTGCCTCACTCATGATTTTAATTTCAATTGAGTTTTTTTTATTTTTGCACAATTTTTTCTCGAACTACCAAACGCAATATACACAACCTAGGATAATGCCGATTTTTTTGTTTATGTTATATTATGTAATTAGTAAAACACACTGTGAACACAGTTTTCATATTATTATCATAAACATATTGATACCGATAAAGAGTTGTTTTGTTTTGTATTAGGAGGGTTGGGTTGCGGTAACACTATGATTAGTTGAATTAAAACCCTTTATGTACTGAATTATGAATTCATGAAAATTTTATCTTCTAAAGAATTTTTCGTGAATTTTTGAAACTACATTAAATTATTTGCACAATCGTTTAATAAATCTTAGAAGGATTTTAGAAGGATAGAAGGATTTAGAAGGATTCATTAAATTTGAAATTATAGGAATTTTGTGCAGTATATATACCCCACTCAAATCTTTTATTTTAAATGTTTTTCTTAGTATTTCATAGAATTAGGATATGTACCAATATGATGTTCTTACAATAGAAATATCGAAATATTTTCGAATTAAAAAATTCCCCTCCCCCTTCCACAACACAAAGAAAGCTGAAAACATGCAAAGGCAAAAGTATACATCCTTTTAAAAATATTTTTATTTTTTGTAACCAATAATGCTTTTGGAACAAGATAAAGTAATGCATCTACAACTCATTCTAAACTGTATTATTACTAATCGATGTATTAAATAAATTTTATAACAAGTTATTTTAATGGTATTTATATGTTCCATTAGTAGATAAAGGGTTAAGTAATCTTCAAAAAATAAAACATATTTCGTTAAATTTTAGTGTAAAAAAATATTTTGTCCGATATTTCTTCAATCGTTTACTTTGGTTTTAATACTATCCGTTTATGACATTTTTTGATTTATTTATCTGGTATTTATTGAAAAGGAATTTTAGATTACATTAGTGATTTTAGCACTCAGACCCAGAAATTGAAATCGCAAAATTTTAATTATGTTGTACATTTCGCTCGAATGGTAGGTCGAGAAATACTGCAGACTAAAAAAATATCTGGATATCATACATTCTTCTCCTCAATCAGAAGGCATGTCGAGGGATTCCTACACCACAAGCAATGGCAAGTAGAGATTGCGGATCAACTTACCTAATGGCAAGTCTACCGTGTTCCTGCCCTCAAGGAGCATTACGAGGTTCGGTAAATCCGCTTTTCCCATTGAGTGTTTATATCATTTTCGTGTTTGCTGCAAATATATCACGCGATAGGTCATCGTACAGAACAGTGTGCCTCACTCATGATTTTAATTTTAATTGAGCATTTTTGATTTTTGCACAATTTTTACTCGAACTACCAAACGCAATATACACAACCTAGGATAATGCCGATTTTTTTGTTTATGTTATATTATGTAATTAGTAAAACACACTGTGAACACAGTTTTCATATTATTATCATAAACATATTGATACCGATAAAGAGTTGTTTTGTTTTGTATTAGGAGGGTTGGGTTGCGGTAACATTATGATTAGTTGAATTAACACCCTTTATGTACTGAATTATGAATTCATGAAAATTTTATCTTCTAAAGAATTTTTCGGGAATTTTTGAAACTACATTAAATTATTTACACAATCGTTTAATAAATCTTAGAAGGATTTTAGAAGGATAGAAGGATTTAGAAGGATTCATTAAATTTGAAATTACAGGAATTTTGTGCAGTATATATACCCCACTCAAATCTTTTATTTTAAATGGTTTTCTTAGTATTTCATAGAATTAGGATATGTACCAATATGATGTTCTTACAATAGAAATATCGAAATATTTTCGAATTGAAAAATTCCCCTCCTCCTTCCCCAACACAAAGAAAGCTGAAAACATGCAAAGGCAAAAGTATACATCCTTTTAAAATTTTTTTTATTTTTTGTAACCAATAATGCTTTTGGAACAAGATAAAGTAATGCATCTACAACTCATTCTAAACTATATTATTACTAATCGATGTATTAAATAAATTTTATAACAAGTTATTTTAATGGTATTTATAAGTCCCATTAGTAGATAAAGGGTTAAGTAAACTTCAAAAAATAAAACATATATCGTAAATTTTAGTGTAAAAAAATATTTTGTCCGATATTTTTTCAATTATTTACTTTGGTTTTAAAACTATCCGTTTATGATATTTTTTGATTTATTTATCTGGTATTTATTGAAAAGGAATTTTAGATTACATTAGTGATTTTAGCACTCAGACCCAGAATTTGAAATCGCAAAATTTTAATTACGTTGTACATTTCGCTCGAATTGTAGGTCGAGAAATACTGCAGACTAAAAAAATATCTGGATATCATACATTCTCCTCCTCAATCAGAAGGCATGGCGAGGGATTCCTACACCTCAAGCAATGGCAAGTAGAGATTGCGGATCAACTTACCTAATGGCAAGTCTACCGTGTTCCTGCCCTCAAGGAGCATTACGAGGTTCGGTAAATCCGCTTTTTCCATAGAGTGTTTATATCATTTTCGTGTTTTCTACAAATATATCACGCGATAGGTCATCGTACAAAACAGTGTGCCTCACTCATGATTTTAATTTCAATTGAGTTTTTTTTATTTTTGCACAATTTTTTCTCGAACTACCAAACGCAATATACACAACCTAGGATAATGCCGATTTTTTTGTTTATGTTATATTATGTAATTAGTAAAACACACTGTGAACACAGTTTTCATATTATTATCATAAACATATTGATACCGATAAAGAGTTGTTTTGTTTTGTATTAGGAGGGTTGGGTTGCGGTAACACTATGATTAGTTGAATTAAAACCCTTTATGTACTGAATTATGAATTCATGAAAATTTTATCTTCTAAAGAATTTTTCGTGAATTTTTGAAACTACATTAAATTATTTGCACAATCGTTTAATAAATCTTAGAAGGATTTTAGAAGGATAGAAGGATTTAGAAGGATTCATTAAATTTGAAATTATAGGAATTTTGTGCAGTATATATACCCCACTCAAATCTTTTATTTTAAATGTTTTTCTTAGTATTTCATAGAATTAGGATATGTACCAATATGATGTTCTTGCAATAGAAATATCGAAATATTTTCGAATTGAAAAATTCCCCCCCCCCCTTCCACAACACAAAGAAAGCTGAAAACATGCAAAGGCAAAAGTATACATCCTTTTAAAAATATTTTTATTTTTTGTAACCAATAATGCTTTTGGAACAAGATAAAGTAATGCATCTACAACTCATTCTAAACTGTATTATTACTAATCGATGTATTAAATAAATTTTATAACAAGTTATTTTAATGGTATTTATATGTTCCATTAGTAGATAAAGGGTTAAGTAATCTTCAAAAAATAAAACATATTTCGTTAAATTTTAGTGTAAAAAAATATTTTGTCCGATATTTCTTCAATTGTTTACTTTGGTTTTAATACTATCCGTTTATGACATTTTTTGATTTATTTATCTGGTATTTATTGAAAAGGAATTTTAGATTACATTAGTGATTTTAGCACTCAGACCCAGAAATTGAAATCGCAAAATTTTAATTATGTTGTACATTTCGCTCGAATGGTAGGTCGAGAAATACTGCAGACTAAAAAAATATCTGGATATCATACATTCTTCTCCTCAATCAGAAGGCATGTCGAGGGATTCCTACACCACAAGCAATGGCAAGTAGAGATTGCGGATCAACTTACCTAATGGCAAGTCTACCGTGTTCCTGCCTTCAAGGAGCATTACGAGGTTCGGTAAATCCGCTTTTCCCATAGAGTGTTTATATCAATTTCGTGTTTGCTACAAATATATCACGCGATAGGTCATCGTACAGAACAGTGTGCCTCACTCATGATTTTAATTTTAATTGAGCCTTTTTGATTTTTGCACAATTTTTACTCGAACTACCAAACGCAATATACACAACCTAGGATAATGCCGATTTTTTTGTTTATGTTATATTATGCAATTAGTAAAACACACTGTGAACACAGTTTTCATATTATTATCATAAACATATTGATACCGATAAAGAGTTGTTTTATTTTGTATTAGGAGTGTTGGGTTGCGGTAACACTATGATTAGTTGAATTAAAACCCTTTATGTACTGAATTATAAATTCATGAAAATTTTATCTTCTAAAGAATTTTTCGTGAATTTTTGAAACTAAATTAAATTATTTACACAATCGTTTAATAAATCTTAGAAGGATTTTAGAAGGATAGAAGGATTTAGAAGGATTTATTAAATTTGAAATTATAGGAATTTTGTGCAGTATATATACCCCACTCATATCTTTTATTTTAAAGTTTTTTCTTAGTATTTCATAGAATTAGGATATGTACCAATATGATGTTCTTGCAATAAAAATATCGAAATATTTTCGAATTGAAAAATTCCCCTCCCCCTTCCCCAACACAAAGAAAGCTGAAAACATGCAAAGGCAAAAGTATACATCCTTTTAAATATATTTTTGTTTTTTGTAACCAATAATGCTTTTGGAACAAGATAAAGTAATGCATCTACAACTCATTCTAAACTGTATTATTACTAATCGATGTATTAAATAAATTTTATAACAAGTTATTTTAATGGTATTTATATGTTCCATTAGTAGATAAAGGGTTAAGTAATCTTCAAAAAATAAAACATATTTCGTTAAATTTTAGTGTAAAAAAATATTTTGTCCGATATTTTTTCAATCGTTTACTTTGGTTTTAATACTATCCGTTTATGACATTTTTTGATTTATTTATCTGGTATTTATTGAAAAGGAATTTTAGATTACATTAGTGATTTTAGCACTCAGATCCAGAATTTGAAATCGCAAAATTTTAATTATGTTGTACATTTCGCTCGAATGGTAGGTCGAGAAATACTGCAGACTAAAAAAATATCTGGATATCATACATTTTTTCCTCAATCAGAAGGTATGTCGAGGGATTCCTACACCACAAGCAATGGCAAGTAGAGATTGCGGATCAACTTACCTAATGGCAAGTCTACCGTGTTCCTGCCTTCAAGGAGCATTACGAGGTTCGGTAAATCCGCTTTTCCCATAGAGTGTTTATATCAATTTCGTGTTTGCTACAAATATATCACGCGATAGGTCATCGTACAGAACAGTGTGCCTCACTCATGATTTTAATTTTAATTGAGCCTTTTTGATTTTTGCACAATTTTTACTCGAACTACCAAACGCAATATACACAACCTAGGATAATGCCGATTTTTTTGTTTATGTTATATTATGTAATTAGTAAAACACACTGTGAACACAGTTTTCATATTATTATCATAAACATATTGATACCGATAAAGAGTTGTTTTGTTTTGTATTAGGAGGGTTGGGTTGCGGTAACATTAAGATTAGTTGAATTAAAACCCTTTATGTACTGAATTATGAATTAATGAAAATTTTATCTTCTAAAGAATTTTTCTTGAATTTTTGGAACTACATTAAATTATTTACACAATCGTTTAATAAATCTTAGAAGGATTTTAGAAGGATAGAAGGATTCATTAAATTTGAAATTATAGGAATTTTGTGCAGTATATATACCCCACTCAAGTCTTTTATTTCAAATGTTTTTCTTAGTATTTCATAGAATTAGGATATGTACCAATATGATGTTCTTACAATAGAAATATCGAAATATTTTCGAATTGAAAAATTCCCCTCCCCCTTCCCCAACACAAAGAAAGCTGAAAACATGCAACGGCAAAAGTATACATCCTTTTAAATATATTTTTGTTTTTGTAACCAATAATGCTTTTGGAACAAGATAAAGTAATGCATCTACAACTCATTTTAAACTGTATTATTACTAATCGATGTATTAAATAAATTTTATAACAAGTTATTTTAATGGTATTTATATGTTCCTTTAGTAGATAAAGGGTTAAGTAATCTTCAAAAATAAAACATATTTCGTTAAATTTTAGTGTAAAAAAATATTTTGTCCGATATTTTTTCAATCGTTTACTTTGGTTTTAATACTATCCGTTTATGACATTTTTTGATTTATTTATCTGGTATTTATTGAAAAGGAATTTTAGATTACATTAGTGATTTTAGCACTCAGACCCAAAATTTGAAATCGCAAAATTTTAATTATGTTGTACATTTCGCTCGAATGGTAGGTCGAGAAATACTGCAGACTAAAAAAATATCTGGATATCATACATTCTTCTCCTCAATCAGAAGGTATGTCGAGGGATTCCTACACCACAAGCAATGGCAAGTAGAGATTGCGGATCAACTTACCTAATGGCAAGTCTACCGTGTTCCTGCCCTCAAGGAGCATTACGAGGTTCGGTAAATCCGCTTTTCCCATAGAGTGTTTATATCATTTTCGTGTTTGCTACAAATATATCACGCGATAGATCATCGTACAGAACAGTGTGCCTCACTCATGATTTTAATTTTAATTGAGCCTTTTTGATTTTTGCACAATTTTTACTCGAACTACCAAACGCAAAATACACAACCTAGGATAATGCCAATTTTTTTGTTTATGTTATATTATGTAATTATTAAAACACACTGTGAACACAGTTTTCATATTATTATCATAAACATATTGATACCGATAAAGAGTTGTTTTGTTTTGTATTAGGAGGGTTGGGTTGCGGTAACATTAAGATTAGTTGAATTAAAACCCTTTATGTACTGAATTATGAATTCATGAAAATTTTATCTTCTAAAGAATTTTTCGGGAATTTTTGAAACTACATTAAATTATTTACACAATCGTTTAATAAATCTTAGAAGGATTTTAGAAGGATAGAAGGATTTAGAAGGATTCATTAAATTTGAAATTATAGGAATTTTGTGCAGTATATATACCCCACTCAAATCTTTTATTTTAAATGGTTTTCTTAGTATTTCATAGAATTAGGATATGTACCAATATGATGTTCTTACAATAGAAATATCGAAATATTTTCGAATTGAAAAATTCCCCTCCCCCTTCCCCAACACAAAGAAAGCTGAAAACATGGAAAGGCAAAAGTATACATCCTTTTAAAAATATTTTTGTTTTTTGTAACCAATAATGCTTTTGGAACAAGATTAAGTAATGCATCTACAACTCATTCTAAACTGTATTATTACTAATCGATGTATTAATAAAATTTTATAACAAGTAATTTTAATGGTATTTATAAGTTCCATTAGTAGATAAAGGGTTAAGTAATCTTCAAAAATAAAACATATTTCGTTAAATTTTAGTGTAAAAAAATATTTTGTCCGATATTTTTTCAATCGTTTACTTTGGTTTTAATACTATCCGTTTATGACATTTTTTGATTTATTTATCTGGTATTTATTGAAAAGGAATTTTAGATTACATTAGTGATTTTAGCACTCAGACCCAGAAATTGAAATCGCAAAATTTTAATTATGTTGTACATTTCGCTCGAATGGTAGGTCGAGAAATACTGCAGACTAAAAAAATATCTGGATATCATACATTCTTCTCCTCAATCAGAAGGTATGTCGAGGGATTCCTACACCACAAGCAATGGCAAGTAGAGATTGCGGATCAACTTACCTAATGGCAAGTCTACCATGTTCCTGCCCTCAAGGAGCATTACGAGGTTCGGTAAATCCGCTTTTCCCATAGAGTGTTTATATCATTTTCGTGTTTGCTACAAATATATCACGCGATAGGTCATCGTACAGAACAGTGTGCCTCACTCATGATTTTAATTTTAATTGAGCCTTTTTGATTTTTGCACAATTTTTACTCGAACTACCAAACGCAATATACACAACCTAGGATAATGCCGATTTTTTTGTTTATGTTATATTATGTAATTAGTAAAACACACTGTGAACACAGTTTTCATATTATTATCATAAACATATTGATACCGATAAAGAGTTGTATTGTTTTGTATTAGGAGGGTTGGGTTGCGGTAACATTATGATTAGTTGAATTAACACCCTTTATGTACTGAATTATGAATTCATGAAAATTTTATCTTCTAAAGAATTTTTCGGGAATTTTTGAAACTACATTAAATTATTTACACAATCGTTTAATAAATCTTAGAAGGATTTTAGAAGGATAGAAGGATTTAGAAGGATTCATTAAATTTGAAATTACAGGAATTTTGTGCAGTATATATACCCCACGCAAATCTTTTATTTTAAATGGTTTTCTTAGTATTTCATAGAATTAGGATATGTACCAATATGATGTTCTTACAATAGAAATATCGAAATATTTTCGAATAGAAAAATTCCCCTCCTCCTTCCCCAACACAAAGAAAGCTGAAAACATGCAAAGGCAAAAGTATACATCCTTTTAAAAATATTTTTATTTTTTGTAACCAATAATGCTTTTGGAACAAGATAAAGTTATGCATCTACAACTCATTCTAAACTATATTATTACTAATCGATGTATTAAATAAATTTTATAACAAGTTATTTTAATGGTATTTATACGTTCCATTAGTAGACAAAGGGTTAAGTAAACTTCAAAAAATAAAACATATTTCGTAAATTTTAGTGTAAAAAAATATTTTGTCCGATATTTTTTCAATTATTTATTTTGGTTTTAAAACTATCCGTTTATGATATTTTTTGATTTATTTATCTGGTATTTATTGAAAAGGAATTTTAGATTACATTAGTGATTTTAGCACTCAGACCCAGAATTTGAAATCGCAAAATTTTAATTACGTTGTACATTTCGCTCGAATGGTAGGTCGAGAAATACGGCTGACTAAAAAAATATCTGGATATCATACATTCTTCTCCTCAATCAGAAGGCATGTCGAGGGATTCCTACACCACAAGCAATGGCAAGTAGAGATTGCGGATCAACTTACCTAATGGCAAGTCTACCGTGTTCCTGCCCTCAAGGAGCATTACGAGGTTCGGTAAATCCGCTTTTCCCATAGAGTGTTTATATCATTTTCGTGTTTGCTACAAATATATCACGCGATAGGTCATCGTACAGAACAGTGTGCCTCACTCATGATTTTAATTTTAATTGAGCCTTTTTGATTTTTGCACAATTTTTACTCGAACTACCAAACGCAATATACACAACCTAGGATAATGCCGATTTTTTTGTTTATGTTATATTATGTAATTAGTAAAACACACTGTGAACACAGTTTTCATATTATTATCATAAACATATTGATACCGATAAAGAGTTGTTTTGTTTTGTATTAGGAGGGTTGGGTTGCGGTAACATTATGATTAGTTGAATTAAAACCCTTTATGTACTGAATTATGAATTCATGAAAATTTTATCTTCTAAAGAATTTTTCGGGAATTTTTGAAACTACATTAAATTATTTACACAATCGTTTAATAAATCTTAGAAGGATTTTAGAAGGATAGAAGGATTCATTAAATTTGAAATTATAGGAATTTTGTGCAGTATATATACCCCACGCAAATCTTTTATTTTAAATGGTTTTCTTAGTATTTCATAGAATTAGGATATGTACCAATATGATGTTCTTACAATAGAAATATCGAAATATTTTCGAATTGAAAAATTCCCCTCCTCCTTCCCCAACACAAAGAAAGCTGAAAACATGCAAAGGCAAAAGTATACATCCTTTTAAAAATATTTTTATTTTTTGTAACCAATAATGCTTTTGGAACAAGATAAAGTTATGCATCTACAACTCATTCTAAACTATATTATTACTAATCGATGTATTAAATAAATTTTATAGCAAGTTATTTTAATGGTATTTATAAGTTCCATTAGTAGACAAAGGGTTAAGTAAACTTCAAAAAATAAAACATATTTCGTTAAATTTTAGTGTAAAAAAATATTTTGTCCGATATTTTTTCAATCGTTTACTTTGGTTTTAATACTATCCGTTTATGACATTTTTTGATTTATTTATCTGGTATTTATTGAAAAGGAATTTTAGATTACATTAGTGATTTTAGCACTCAGACCCAGAATTTGAAATCGCAAAATTTTAATTATTTTGTACATTTCGCTCGAATGGTAGGTCGAGAAATACTGCAGACTAAAAAAATATCTGGATATGATACATTCTTCTCCTCAATCAGAAGGCATGTCGAGGGATTCCTACACCACAAGCAATGGCAAGCAGAGATTGCGGATCAACTTACCTAATGGCAAGTCTACCGTGTTCCTGCCCTCAAGGAGCATTACGAGGTTCGGTAAATCCGCTTTTCCCATAGAGTGTTTATATCATTTTCGTGTTTGATACAAATGTATCACGCCATAGGTAATCGTTCAAAACAGTGTTTCTCACTCATCATTTTAATTTTAATTGAGTCTTTTTGATTTTCGCACAATTTTTACTCGAACTACCAAACGCAATATACACAACCTAGGATAATGCCGATTTTTTTGTTTATGTTATATTATGTAATTAGTAAAACACACTGTGAACACAGTTTTCATATTATTATCATAAACATATTGATACCGATAAAGAGTTGTTTTGTTTTGTATTAGGAGGGTTGGGTTGCGGTAACATTATGATTAGTTGAATTAAAACCCTTTATGTACTGAATTATGAATTCATAAAAATTTTATCTTCTAAAGAATTTTTCGTGAATTTTTGGAACTACATTAAATTATTTACACAATCGTTTAATAAATCTTAGAAGAATTTTAGAAGGATAGAAGGATTTAGAAGGATTCATTAAATTTGAAATTATAGGAATTTTGTGCAGTATATATACCCCACTCAAATCTTTTATTTTAAATGTTTTTCTTAGTATTTCATAGAATTAGGATATGTACCAATATGATGTTCTTACAATAGAAATATCGAAATATTTTCGAATTGAAAAATTCCCCTCGCCCTTCCCCAACACAAAGAAAGCTGAAAACATGCAAAGGCAAAAGTATACATCCTTTTAAATATATTTTTGTTTTTTGTAACCAATAATGCTTTTGGAACAAGATTAAGTAATGCATCTACAACTCATTCTAAACTGTATTATTACTAATCGATGTATTAATAAAATTTTATAACAAGTAATTTTAATGGTATTTATAAGTTCCATTAGTAGATAAAGGGTTAAGTAATCTTCAAAAAATAAAACATTTTCCGTTAAATTTTAGTGTAAAAAAATATTTTGTCCGATATTTTTTCAATTATTTACTTTGGTTTTAAAATTATCCGTTTATGACATTTTTTGATTTATTTATCTGGTATTTATTGAAAAGGAATTTTAGATTACATTAGTGATTTTAGCACTCAGACCCAGAATTTGAAATCGCAAAATTTTAATTATGTTGTATATTTCGCTCGAATGGTAGGTCGAGAAATACTGCAGACTAAAAAAATATCTGGATATCATACATTCTTCTCCTCAATCAGAAGGTATGTCGAGGGATTCCTACACCACAAGCAATGGCAAGTAGAGATTGCGGATCAACTTACCTAATGGCAAGTCTACCGTGTTCCTGCCCCCAAGGAGCATTACGAGGTTCGGTAAATCCGCTTTTCCCACAGAGTGTTTATATCATTTTCGTGTTTGCTACAAATATATCACGCGATAGGTCATCGTACAGAACAGTGTGCCTCACTCATGATTTTAATTTTAATTGAGCCTTTTTGATTTTTGCACAATTTTTACTCGAACTACCAAACGCAATATACACAAACTAGGATAATGCCGATTTTTTTGTTTATGTTATATTATGTAATTAGTAAAACACACTGTGAACACAGTTTTAATATTATTATCATAAACATATTGATACCGATAAAGAGTTGTTTTCTTTTGTATTAGGAGGGTTGGGTTGCGATAACATTATGATTAGTTGAATTAAAACCCTTTATGTACTGAATTATGAATTCATGAAAATTTTATCTTCTAAAGAATTTTTCGTGAATTTTTGGAACTACATTAAATTATTTACACAATCGTTTAATAAATCTTAGAAGGATTTTAGAAGGATAGAAGGATTTAGACGGATTCATTAAATTTGAAATTATAGGAATTTTGTGCAGTATATATACCCCACTCAAATCTTTTATTTTAAATGTTTTTCTTAGTATTTCATAGAATTAGGATATGTACCAATATGATGTTCTTACAATAGAAATATCGAAATATTTTCGAATTGAAAAATTCCCCTCCCCCTTCCACAACACAAAGAAAGCTGAAAACATGCAAAGGCAAATGTATACATCCTTTTAAATATATTTTTGTTTTTTGTAACCAATAATGCTTTTGGAACAAGATAAAGTAATGCATCTACAACTCATTCTAAACTGTATTATTACTAATCGATGTATTAAATAAATTTTATAACAAGTTATTTTAATGGTATTTATATGTTCCATTAGTAGATAAAGGGTTAAGTAATCTTCAAAAAATAAAACATATTTCGTTAAATTTTAGTGTAAAAAAATATTTTGTCCGATATTTTTTCAATCGTTTACTTTGGTTTTAATACTATCCGTTTATGACATTTTTTGATTTATTTATCTGGTATTTATTGAAAAGGAATTTTAGATTACATTAGTGATTTTAGCACTCAGACCCAGAAATTGAAATCGCAAAATTTTAATTATGTTGTACATTTCGCTCGAATGGTAGGTCGAGAAATACTGCAGACTAAAAAAATATCTGGATATCATACATTCTTCTCCTCAATCAGAAGGCATGTCGAGGGATTCCTACACCACAAGCAATGGCAAGTAGAGATTGCGGATCAACTTACCTAATGGCAAGTCTACCGTGTTCCTGCCCTCAAGGAGCATTACGAGGGTCGGTAAATCCGCTTTTCCCATAGAGTGTTTATATCATTTTCGTGTTTGCTACAAATATATCACGCGAAGGGTCATCGTACAGAACAGTGTGCCTCACTCATGATTTTAATTTTAATTGAGCCTTTTTGATTTTTGCACGAACTACCAAACGCAATATACACAACCTAGGATAATGCCGATTTTTTTGTTTATGTTATATTATGTAATTAGTAAAACACACTGTGAACACAGTTTTCATATTATTATCATAAACATATTGATACCGATAAAGAGTTGTTTTGTTTTGTATTAGGAGGGTTGGGTTGCGGTAACATTATGATTAGTTGAATTAACACCCTTTATGTACTGAATTATGAATTATGAAAATTTTATCTTCTAAAGAATTTTTCGGGAATTTTTGAAACTACATTAAATTATTTACACAATCGTTTAATAAATCTTAGAAGGATTTTAGAAGGATAGAAGGATTTAGAAGGATTCATTAAATTTGAAATTATAGGAATTTTGTGCAGTATATATACCCCACTCAAATCTTTTATTTTAAATGGTTTTCTTAGTATTTCATAGAATTAGGATATGTACCAATATGGTGTTCTTACAATAGAAATATCGAAATATTTTCGAATTGAAAAATTCCCCTCCCCCTTCCCCAACACAAAGAAAGCTGAAAACATGCAAAGGCAAAAGTATACATCCTTTTAAATATATTTTTGTTTTTTGTAACCAATAATGCTTTTGGAACAAGATAAAGTAATGCATCTACAACTCATTCTAAACTGTAATATTACTAATCGATGTATTAAATAAATTTTATAACAAGTTATTTTAATGGTATTTATATGTTCCTTTAGTAGATAAAGGGTTAAGTAATCTTCAAAAATAAAACATATTTCGTCAAATTTTAGTGTAAAAATATATTTTGTCCGATATTTTTTCAATCGTTTACTTTGGTTTTAATACTATCCGTTTATGACATTTTTTGATTTATTTATCTGGTATTTATTGAAAAGGAATTTTAGATTACATTAGTGATTTTAGCACTCAGACCCAGAATTTGAAATCGCAAAATTTTAATTATGTTGTACATTTCGCTCGAATGGTAGGTCGAGAAATACTGCAGACTAAAAAAATATCTGCATATCATACATTCTTCTCCTCAATCAGAAGGCATGTCGAGGGATTCCTACACCACAAGTAATGGCAAGTAGAGATTGCGGATCAACTTACCTAATGGCAAGTCTACCGTGTTCCTGCCCTCAAGGAGCATTACGAGGTTCGGTAAATCCGCTTTTCCCATAGAGTGTTTATATCATTTTCGTGTTTGCTACAAATATATCACGCGATAGGTCATCGTACAGAACAGTGTGCCTCACTCATGATTTTAATTTTAATTGAGCCTTTTTGATTTTTGCACAATTTTTACTCGAACTACCAAACGCAATATACACAACCTAGGATGATGCCGATTTTTTTGTTTATGTTATATTATGTAATTAGTAAAACACACTGTGAACACAGTTTTCATATTATTATCATAAACATATTGATACCGATAAAGAGTTGTTTTGTTTTGTATTAGGAGGGTTGGGTTGCGGTAACATTATGATTAGTTGAATTAACACCCTTTATGTACTGAATTATGAATTCATGAAAATTTTATCTTCTAAAGAATTTTTCGGGAATTTTTGAAACTACATTAAATTATTTACACAATCGTTTAATAAATCTTAGAAGGATTTTAGAAGGATAGAAGGATTTAGAAGGATTCATTAAATTTGAAATTATAGGAATTTTGTGCAGTATATATACCCCACTCAAATCTTTTATTTTAAATGGTTTTCTTAGTATTTCATAGAATTAGGATATGTACCAATATGATGTTCTTACAATAGAAATATCGAAATATTTTCGAATTGAAAAATTCCCCTCCCCCTTCCCCAACACAAAGAAAGCTGAAAACATGCAAAGGCAAAAGTATACATCCTTTTAAATATATTTTTGTTTTTTGTAACCAATAATGCTTTTGGAACAAGATAAAGTAATGCATCTACAACTCATTCTAAACCGTATTATTACTAATCGATGTATTAAATAAATTTTATAACCAAGTTATTTTAATGGTATTTATATGTTCCATTAGTAGATAAAGTGTTAAGTAATCTTCAAAAATAAAACATATTTCGTCAAATTTTAGTGTAAAAATATATTTTGTCCGATATTTTTTCAATCGTTTACTTTGGTTTTAATACTATCCGTTTATGACATTTTTTGATTTATTTATCTGGTATTTATTGAAAAGGAATTTTAGATTACATTAGTGATTTTAGCACTCAGACCCAGAATTTGAAATCGTAAAATTTTAATAATGTTGTACATTTCGCTCGAATGGTAGGTCGAGAAATACTGCAGACTAAAAAAATATCTGGATATCATACATTCTTCTCCTCAATCAGAAGGTATGTCGAGGGATTCCTACACCACAAGCAATGGCAAGTAGAGATTGCGGATCAACTTACCTAATGGCAAGTCTACCGTGTTCCTGCCTTCAAGGAGCATTACGAGGTTCGGTAAATCCGCTTTTCCCATACAGTGTTTATATCATTTTCGTGTTTGCTACAAATATATCACGCGATAGGTCATCGTACAGAACAGTGTGCCTCACTCATGATTTTAATTTTAATTGAGCCTTTTTGATTTTTGCACAATTTTTACTCGAACTACCAAACGCAATATACACAACCTAGGATAATGCCGATTTTTTTGTTTATGTTATATTATGTAATTAGTAAAACACACTGTGAACACAGTTTTCATATTATTATCATAAACATATTGATACCGATAAAGAGATGTTTTGTTTTGTATTAGGAGGGTTGGGTTGCGGTAACATTATGATTAGTTGAATTAAAACCCTTTATGTACTGAATTATGAATTCATGAAAATTTTATCTTCTAAAGAATTTTTCGTGAATTTTTGGAACTACATTAAATTATTTACACAATCGTTTAATAAATCTTAGAAGGATTTTAGAAGGATAGGAGGATTTAGAAGGATTCATTAAATTTGAAATTATAGGAATTTTGTGCAGTATATATACCCCACTCAAATCTTTTATTTTAAATGGTTTTCTTAGTATTTCATAGAATTAGGATATGTACCAATATGATGTTCTTACAATAGAAATATCGAAATATTTTCGAATTGAAAAATTCCCCTCCCCCTTCCCCAACACAAAGAAAGCTGAAAACATGCAAAGGCAAAAGTATACATCCTTTTAAATATATTTTTGTTTTTTGTAACCAATAATGCTTTTGGAACAAGATAAAGTAATGCATCTACAACTCATTCTAAACTGTATTATTACTAATCGATGTATTAAATAAATTTTATAACAAGTTATTTTAATGGTATTTATATGTTCCTTTAGTAGATAAAGGGTTAAGTAATCTTCAAAAATAAAACATATTTCGTCAAATTTTAGTGTAAAAATATATTTTGTCCGATATTTTTTCAATCGTTTACTTTGGTTTTAATACTATCCGTTTATGACATTTTTTGATTTATTTATCTGGTATTTATTGAAAAGGAATTTTAGATTACATTAGTGATTTTAGCACTCAGACCCAGAATTTGAAATCGTAAAATTTTAATAATGTTGTACATTTCGCTCGAATGGTAGGTCGAGAAATACTGCAGACTAAAAAAATATCTGGATATCATACATTCTTCTCCTCAATCAGAAGGTATGTCGAGAGATTCCTACACCACAAGCAATGGCAAGTAGAGATTGCGGATCAACTTACCTAATGGCAAGTCTACCGTGTTCCTGCCTTCAAGGAGCATTACGAGGTTCGGTAAATCCGCTTTTCCCATACAGTGTTTATATCATTTTCGTGTTTGCTACAAATATATCACGCGATAGGTCATCGTACAGAACAGTGTGCCTCACTCATGATTTTAATTTTAATTGAGCCTTTTTGATTTTTGCACAATTTTTACTCGAACTACCAAACGCAATATACACAACCTAGGATAATGCCGATTTTTTTGTTTATGTTATATTATGTAATTAGTAAAACACACTGTGAACACAGTTTTCATATTATTATCATAAACATATTGATACCGATAAAGAGATGTTTTGTTTTGTATTAGGAGGGTTGGGTTGCGGTAACATTATGATTAGTTGAATTAAAACCCTTTATGTACTGAATTATGAATTCATGAAAATTTTATCTTCTAAAGAATTTTTCGTGAATTTTTGGAACTACATTAAATTATTTACACAATCGTTTAATAAATCTTAGAAGGATTTTAGAAGGATAGAAGGATTTAGAAGGATTCATTAAATTTGAAATTATAGGAATTTTGTGCAGTATATATACCCCACTCAAATCTTTTATTTTAAATGGTTTTCTTAGTATTTCATAGAATTAGGATATGTACCAATATGATGTTCTTACAATAGAAATATCGAAATATTTTCGAATTGAAAAATTCCCCTCCCCCTTCCCCAACACAAAGAAAGCTGAAAACATGCAAAGGCAAAAGTATACATCCTTTTAAATATATTTTTGTTTTTTGTAACCAATAATGCTTTTGGAACAAGATAAAGTAATGCATCTACAACTCATTCTAAACTGTAATATTACTAATCGATGTATTAAATAAATTTTATAACAAGTTATTTTAATGGTATTTATATGTTCCTTTAGTAGATAAAGGGTTAAGTAATCTTCAAAAATAAAACATATTTCGTCAAATTTTAGTGTAAAAAAATATTTTGTCCGATATTTTTTCTATCGTTTACTTTGGTTTTAATACTATCCGTTTATGACATTTTTTGATTTATTTATCTGGTATTTATTGAAAAGGAATTTTAGATTACATTAGTGATTTTAGCACACAGACCCAGAATTTGAAATCGTAAAATTTTAATTATGTTGTACATTTCGCTCAAATGGTAGGTCGAGAAATACTGCAGACTAAAAAAATATCTGGATATCATACATTCTTCTCCTCAATCAGAAGGTATGTCGAGGGATTCCTACACCACAAGCAATGGCAAGTAGAGATTGCGGATCAACTTACCTAATGGCAAATCTACCGTGTTCCTGCCTTCAAGGAGCATTACGAGGTTCGGTAAATCCGCTTTTCCCATAGAGTGTTTATATCATTTTCGTGTTTGCTACAAATATATCACGCGATAGGTCATCGTACAGAACAGTGTGCCTCACTCATGATTTTAATTTTAACTGAGCCTTTTTGATTTTTGCACAATTTTTACTCGAACTACCAAACGCAATATACACAACCTAGGATAATGCCGATTTTTTTGTTTATGTTATATTATGTAATTAGTAAAACACACTGTGAACACAGTTTTCATATTATTATCATAAACATATTGATACCGATAAAGAGATGTTTTGTTTTGTATTAGGAGGGTTGGGTTGCGGTAACATTATGATTAGTTGAATTAAAACCCTTTATGTACTGAATTATGAATTCATGAAAACTTTATCTTCTAAAGAATTTTTCGGGAATTTTTGAAACTACATTAAATTATTTACACAATCGTTTAATAAATCTTAGAAGGATTTTAGAAGGATAGAAGGATTTAGAAGGATTCATTAAATTTGAAATTATAGGAATTTTGTGCAGTATATATACCCCACTCAAATCTTTTATTTTAAATGGTTTTCTTAGTATTTCATAGAATTACGATATGTACCAATATGATGTTCTTACAATAGAAATATCGAAATATTTTCGAATTGAAAAATCCCCCCCCCCCCTTCCCCAACACAAAGAAAGCTGAAAACATGCAAAGGCAAAAGTATACATCCTTTTAAAAATATTTTTGTTTTTTGTAACCAATAATGCTTTTGGAACAAGATAAAGTAATGCATCTACAACTCATTCTAAACTGTATTATTACTAATCGATGTATTAAATAAATTTTATAACAAGTTATTTTAATGGTATTTATAAGTTCCATTAGAAGATAAAGGGTTAAGTAATCTTGAAAAAATAAAACATATTTCGTAAATTTTAGTGTAAAAAAATATTTTGTCCGATATTTTTTCAGTTATTTACTTTGGTTTTAAAACTATCCGTTTGTGACATTTTTTGATTTATTTATCTGGTATTTATTGAAAAGGAATTTTAGATTACATTAGTGATTTTAGCACTCAGACCCAGAATTTGAAATCGCAAAATTTTAATTACGTTGTACATTTCGCTCGAATGGTAGGACGAGAAATACTGCAGACTAAAAAAATATCTGGATATCATACATTCTATTCCTCAATCAGAAGGCATGGCGAGGGATTCCTACACCACAAGAAATGGCAAGTAGTGATTGCGGATCAACTTACCTAATGGTAAGTCTACCGTGTTCCTGCCCTCAAGGAGCATTACGAGGTTCGGTAAATCCGCTTTTTCCATAGAGTGTTTATATCATTTTCGTGTTTGCTACAAATATATCACGCGATAGGTCATCGTACAAAACAGTGTGCCTCACTCATGATTTTAATTTCAATTGAGTCTTTTTGATTTTTGCACAATTTTTACTCGAACTACCAAACGCAATATACACAACCTAGGATAATGCCGATTTTTTTGTTTATGTTATATTATGTAATTAGTAAAACACACTGTGAACACAGTTTTCATATTATTATCATAAACATATTGATACCGATAAAGAGTTGTTTTGTTTTGTATTAGGAGGGTTGGGTTGCGGTAACACTATGATTAGTTGAATTAAAACCCTTTATGTACTGAATTATGAATTCATGAAAATTTTATCTTCTAAAGAATTTTTCGTGAATTTTTGAAACTACATTAAATTTCTACACAATCGTTTAATAAATCGTAGAAGGATTTTAGAAGGATAGAAGGATTCATTAAATTTGAAATTATAGGAATTTTGTGCAGTATATATACCCCACTCAAATCTTTTATTTTAAATGGTTTTCTTAGTATTTCATAGAATTAGGATATGTACCAATATGATGTTCTTACAATAGAAATATCGAAATATTTTCGAATTGAAAAATTCCCCTCCCCCTTCCCCAACACAAAGAAAGCTGAAAACATGCAAAGGCAAAAGTATACATCCTTTTAAAAATATTTTTGTTTTTTGTAACCAATAATGCTTTTGGAAGAAGATAAAGTAATGCATCTACAACTCATTCTAAACTGTATTATTACTAATCGATGTATTAAATAAATTTTATAACAAGTTATTTTAATGGTATTTATAAGTTCCATTAGAAGATAAAGGGTTAAGTAATCTTGAAAAAATAAAACATATTTCGTAAATTTTAGTGTAAAAAAATATTTTGTCCGATATTTTTTCAGTTATTTACTTTGGTTTTAAAACTATCCGTTTATGACATTTTTTGATTTATTTATCTGGTATTTATTGAAAAGGAATTTTAGATTACATTAGTGATTTTAGCACTCAGACCCAGAATTTGAAATCGCAAAATTTTAATTACGTTGTACATTTCGCTCGAATGGTAGGACGAGAAATACTGCAGACTAAAAAAATATCTGGATATCATACATTCTTCTCCTCAATCAGAAGGCATGGCGAGGGATTCCTACACCACAAGAAATGGCAAGTAGAGATTGCGGATCAACTTACCTAATGGTAAGTCTACCGTGTTCCTGCCCTCAAGGAGCATTACGAGGTTCGGTAAATCCGCTTTTTCCATAGAGTGTTTATATCATTTTCGTGTTTGCTACAAATATATCACGCGATAGGTCATCGTTCAAAACAGTGTGCTTCACTCATAATTTTAATTTCAATTGAGTCTTTTTGATTTTTGCACAATTTTTACTCGAACTACCAAACGCAATATACACAACCTAGGATAATGCCGATTTTTTTGTTTATGTTATATTATGTAATTAGTAAAACACACTGTGAACACAGTTTTCATATTATTATCATAAACATATTGATACCGATAAAGAGTTGTTTTGTTTTGTATTAGGAGGGTTGGGTTGCGGTAACACTATGATTAGTTGAATTAAAACCCTTTATGTACTGAATTATGAATTCATGAAAATTTTATCTTCTAAAGAATTTTTCGTGAATTTTTGAAACTACATTAAATTTCTACACAATCGTTTAATAAATCTTAGAAGGATTTTAGAAGGATAGAAGGATTCATTAAATTTGAAATTATAGGAATTTTCTGCAGTATATATACCCCACTCAAATCTTTTATTTCAAATGTTTTTCTTAGTATTTCATAGAATTAGGATATGTACCAATATGATGTTCTTGCAATAGAAATATCGAAATATTTTCGAATTGAAAAATTCCCCTCCCCCTTCCCCAACACAAAGAAAGCTGAAAACATGCAAAAGCAAAAGTATACATCCTTTTAAATATATTTTTGTTTTTTGTAACCAATAATGCTTTTGGAAAAAGATAAAGTAATGCATCTACAACTCATTCTAAACTGTATTATTACTAATCGCTGTATTAAATAAATTTTATAACAAGTTATTTTAATGGTATTTATATGTTCCATTAGTAGATAAAGGGTTAAGTAATCTTCAAAATATAAAAACTATTTCGTTAAATTTAAGTGTAAAAA
This sequence comes from Maratus speciosus, assembly GCA_963932465.1. Classification (NCBI taxonomy): domain Eukaryota; kingdom Metazoa; phylum Arthropoda; class Arachnida; order Araneae; family Salticidae; genus Maratus; species Maratus speciosus. The sequence continues at coordinate 39,837,672 of OZ010799.1, forward strand.
AATATTTTGTCCGATATTTTTTCAATCGTTTACTTTGGTTTTAATACTATCCGTTTATGACATTTTTTGATTTATTTATCTGGTATTTATTGAAAAGGAATTTTAGATTACATTAGTGATTTTAGCACTCAGACCCAGAATTTGAAATCGCAAAATTTTAATTATGTTGTACATTTCGCTCGAATGGTAGGTCGAGAAATACTGCAGACTAAAAAAATATCTGGATATCATACATTCTTCTCCTCAATCAGAAGGCATGTCGAGGGATTCCTACACCACAAGCAATGGCAAGTAGAGATTGCGGATCAACTTACCTAATGGCAAGTCTACCGTGTTCCTGCCCTCAAGGAGCATTACGAGGTTCGGTAAATCCGCTTTTCCCATAGAATGTTTATATCATTTTCGTGTTTGCTACAAATATATCACGCGATAGGTCATCGTACAGAACAGTGTGCCTCACTCATGATTTTAATTTTAATTGAGCCTTTTTGATTTTTGCACAACTTTTACTCGAACTACCAAACGCAATATACACAACCTAGGATAATGCCGATTTTTTTGTTTATGTTATATTATGTAATTAGTAAAACACACTGTGAACACAGTTTTCATATTATTATCATAAACATATTGATACCGATAAAGAGATGTTTTGTTTTGTATTAGGAGGGTTGGGTTGCGGTAACATTATGATTAGTTGAATTAAAACCCTTTATGTACTGAATTATGAATTCATGAAAATTTTATCTTCTAAAGAATTTTTCGTGAATTTTTGGAACTACATTAAATTATTTACACAATCGTTTAATAAATCTTAGAAGGATTTTAAAAGGATAGAAGGATTTAGAAGGATTTATTAAATTTGAAATTATAGGAATTTTGTGCAGTTTATATACCCCACTCAAATCTTTTATTTTAAATGTTTTTCTTAGTATTTCATAGAATTAGGATATGTACCAATATGATGTTCTTGCAATAGAAATATTGAAATATTTTCGAATTGAAAAATTCCCCTCCCCCTTCCCCAACACAAAGAAAGCTGAAAACATGCAAAGGCAAATGTATACATCCTTTTAAATATATTTTTGTTTTTTGTAACCAATAATGCTTTTGGAACAAGATAAAGTAATGCATCTACAACTCATTCTAAACTGTATTATTACTAATCGATGTATTAAATAAATTTTATAACAAGTTATTTTAATGGTATTTATATGTTCCATTAGTAGATAAAGGGTTAAGTAATCTTCAAAAAATAAAACATATTTCGTTAAATTTTAGTGTAAAAAAATATTTTGTCCGATATTTTTTCAGTTATTTACTTTGGTTTTAAAACTATCCGTTTATGACATTTTTTGATTTATTTATCTGGTATTTATTGAAAAGGAATTTTAGATTACATTAGTGATTTTAGCACTCAGACCCAGAATTTGAAATCGCAAAATTTTAATTACGTTGTACATTTCGCTCGAATGGTAGGACGAGAAATACTGCAGACTAAAAAAATATCTGGATATCATACATTCTTCTCCTCAATCAGAAGGCATGGCGAGGGATTCCTACACCACAAGAAATGGCAAGTAGAGATTGCGGATCAACTTACCTAATGGTAAGTCTACCGTGTTCCTGCCCTCAAGGAGCATTACGAGGTTCGGTAAATCCGCTTTTTCCATAGAGTGTTTATATCATTTTCGTGTTTGCTACAAATATATCACGCGATAGGTCATCGTACAAAACAGTGTGCCTCACTCATGATTTTAATTTCAATTGAGTCTTTTTGATTTTTGCACAATTTTTACTCGAACTACCAAACGCAATATACACAACCTAGGATAATGCCGATTTTTTTGTTTATGTTATATTATGTAATTAGTAAAACACACTGTGAACACAGTTTTCATATTATTATCATAAACATATTGATACCGATAAAGAGTTGTTTTGTTTTGTATTAGGAGGGTTGGGTTGCGGTAACACTATGATTAGTTGAATTAAAACCCTTTATGTACTGAATTATGAATTCATGAAAATTTTATCTTCTAAAGAATTTTTCGTGAATTTTTGAAACTACATTAAATTTCTACACAATCGTTTAATAAATCTTAGAAGGATTTTAGAAGGATAGAAGGATTCATTAAATTTGAAATTATAGGAATTTTCTGCAGTATATATACCCCACTCAAATCTTTTATTTCAAATGTTTTTCTTAGTATTTCATAGAATTAGGATATGTACCAATATGATGTTCTTGCAATAGAAATATCGAAATATTTTCGAATTGAAAAATTCCCCTCCCCCTTCCCCAACACAAAGAAAGCTGAAAACATGCAAAAGCAAAAGTATACATCCTTTTAAATATATTTTTGTTTTTTGTAACCAATAATGCTTTTGGAAAAAGATAAAGTAATGCATCTACAACTCATTCTAAACTGTATTATTACTAATCGATGTATTATATAAATTTTATAACAAGTTATTTTAATGGTATTTATATGTTCCATTAGTAGATAAAGGGTTAAGTAATCTTCAAAAAATAAAACATATTTCGTCAAATTTCAGTGTAAAAAAATATTTTGTCCGATATTTTTTCAATCGTTTACTTTGGTTTTAATACTATCCGTTTATGACATTTTTTGATTTATTTATCTGGTATTTATTGAAAAGGAATTTTAGATTACATTAGTGATTTTAGCACTCAGACCCAGAATTTGAAATCGCAAAATTTTAATTATGTTGTACATTTCGCTCGAATGGTAGGTCGAGAAATACTGCAGACTAAAAAAATATCTGGATATCATACATTCTTCTCCTCAATCAGAAGGCATGTCGAGGGATTCCTACACCACAAGCAATGGCAAGTAGAGATTGCGGATCAACTTACCTAATGGCAAGTCTACCGTGTTCCTGCCCTCAAGGAGCATTTCGAGGTTCGGTAAATCCGCTTTTCCCATAGAATGTTTATATCATTTTCGTGTTTGCTACAAATATATCACGCGATAGGTCATCGTACAGAACAGTGTGCCTCACTCATGATTTTAATTTTAATTGAGCCTTTTTGATTTTTGCACAATTTTTACTCGAACTACCAAACGCAATATACACAACCTAGGATAATGCCGATTTTTTTGTTTATGTTATATTATGTAATTAGTAAAACACACTGTGAACACAGTTTTCATATTATTATCATAAACATATTGATACCGATAAAGAGATGTTTTGTTTTGTATTAGGAGGGTTGGGTTGCGGTAACATTATGATTAGTTGAATTAAAACCCTTTATGTACTGAATTATGAATTCATGAAAATTTTATCTTCTAAAGAATTTTTCGTGAATTTTTGGAACTACATTAAATTATTTACACAATCGTTTAATAAATCTTAGAAGGATTTTAAAAGGATAGAAGGATTTAGAAGGATTCATTAAATTTGAAATTATAGGAATTTTGTGCAGTTTATATACCCCACTCAAATCTTTTATTTTAAATGTTTTTCTTAGTATTTCATAGAATTAGGATATGTACCAATATGATGTTCTTGCAATAGAAATATCGAAATATTTTCGAATTGAAAAATTCCCCTCCCCCTTCCCCAACACAAAGAAAGCTGAAAACATGCAAAGGCAAAAGTATACATCCTTTTAAAAATATTTTTGTTTTTTCTAACCAATAATGCTTTTGGAACAAGATAAAGTAATGCATCTACAACTCATTCTAAACTGTATTATTACTAATCGATGTATTAAATAAATTTTATAACAAGTTATTTTAATGGTATTTATATGTTCCATTAGTAGATAAAGGGTTAAGTAATCTTCAAAAAATAAAACATATTTCGTTAAATTTTAGTGTAAAAAAATATTTTGTCCGATATTTTTTCAATCGTTTTCTTTGGTTTTAATACTATCCGTTTATGACATTTTTTGATTTATTTATCTGGTACTTATTGAAAAGTAATTTTAGATTACATTAGTGATTTTAGCACTCAGACCCAGAATTTGAAATCGCAAAATTTTAATTATGTTGTACATTTCGCTCGAATGGTAGGTCGAGAAATACTGCAGACTAAAAAAGTATCTGGATATCATACATTCTTCTCCTCAATCAGAAGGCATGTCGAGGGATTCCTACACCACAAGCAATGGCAAGTAGAGATTGCGGATCAACTTACCTAATGGCAAGTCTACCGTGTTCCTGCCCTCAAGGAGCATTACGAGGTTCGGTAAATCCGCTTTTCCCATAGAGTGTTTATATCATTTTCGTGTTTGCTACAAATATATCACGCGATAGGTCATCGTACAGAACAGTGTGCCTCACTCATGATTTTAATTTTAATTGAGCCTTTTTGATTTTTGCACAATTTTTACTCGAACTACCAAACGCAATATACACAACCTAGGATAATGCCGATTTTTTTGTTTATGTTATATTATGTAATTAGTAAAACACACTGTGAACACAGTTTTCATATTATTATCATAAACATATTGATACCGATAAAGAGTTGTTTTGTTTTGTATTAGGAGGGTTGGGTTGCGGTAACACTATGATTAGTTGAATTAAAACCCTTTATGTACTGAATTATGAATTCATGAAAATTTTATCTTCTAAAGAATTTTTCGTGAATTTTTGAAACTACATTAAATTATTTACACAATCGTTTAATAAATCTTAGAAGGATTTTAGAAGGATAGAAGGATTCATTAAATTTGAAATTATAGGAATTTTGTGCAGTATATATACCCCACTCAAATCATTTATTTTAAATGTTTTTCTTAGTATTTCATAGAATTAGGATATGTACCAATATGATGTTCTTACAATAGAAATATCGAAATATTTTCGAATTGAAAAATTCCCCTCCCCCTTCCCCAACACAAAGAAAGCTGAAAACATGCAAAGGCAAAAGTATACATCCTTTTAAATATATTTTTGTTTTTTGTAACCAATAATGCTTTTGGAACAAGATAAAGTAATGCATCTACAACTCATTCTAAACTGTATTATTACTAATCGATGTATTAAATAAATTTTATAAAAAGTTATTTTAATGGTATTTATATGTTCCATTAGTAGATAAAGGGTTAAGTAATCTTCAAAAAATAAAACATATTTCGTTAAATTTTAGTGTAAAAAAATATTTTGTCCGATATTTTTTCAATCGTTTACTTTGGTTTTAATACTATCCGTTTATGACATTTTTTGATTTATTTATCTGGTATTTATTGAAAAGGAATTTTAGATTACATTAGTGATTTTAGCACTCAGACACAGAAATTGCAATCGCAAAATTTTAATTATGTTGTACATTTCGCTCGAATGGTAGGTCGAGAAATACTGCAGACTAAAAAAATATCTGGATATCATACATTCTTCTCCTCAATCAGAAGGCATGTCGAGGGATTCCTACACCACAAGCAATGGCAAGTAGAGATTGCGGATCAACTTACCTAATGGCAAGTCTACCGTGTTCCTGCCTTCAAGGAGCATTACGAAGTTCGGTAAATCCGCTTTTCCCATAGAGTGTTTATATCATTTTCGTGTTTGCTACAAATATATCACGCGATAGGTCATCGTACAGAACAGTGTGCCTCACTCATGATTTTAATTTTAATTGAGCCTTTTTGATTTTTGCACAATTTTTACTCGAACTACCAAACGCAATATACACAACCTAGGATAATGCCGATTTTTTTGTTTATGTTATATTATGTAATTAGTAAAACACACTGTGAACACAGTTTTCATATTATTATCATAAACATATTGATACCGATAAAGAGTTGTTTTGTTTTGTATTAGGAGGGTTGGGTTGCGGTAACACTATGATTAGTTGAATTAAAACCCTTTATGTACTGAATTATGAATTCATGAAAATTTTATCTTCTAAAGAATTTTTCGTGAATTTTTGAAACTACATTAAATTATTTACACAATCGTTTAATAAATCTTAGAAGGATTTTAGAAGGATAGAAGGATTCATTAAATTTGAAATTATAGGAATTTTGTGCAGTATATATACCCCACTCAAATCTTTTATTTCAAATGTTTTTCTTAGTATTTCATAGAATTAGGATATGTACCAATATGATGTTCTTACAATAGAAATATCGAAATATTTTCGAATTGAAAAATTCCCCTCCCCCTTCCCCAACGCAAAGAAAGCTGAAAACATGCAAAGGCAAAAGTATACATCCTTTTAAATATATTTTTGTTTTTGTAACCAATAATGCTTTTGGAACAAGATAAAGTAATGCATCTACAACTCATTCTAAACTGTATTATTACTAATCGATGTATTAAATAAATTTTATAACAAGTTATTTTAATGGTATTTATATGTTCCTTTAGTAGATAAAGGGTTAAGTAATCTTCAAAAATAAAACATATTTCGTTAAATTTTAGTGTAAAAAAATATTTTGTCCGATATTTTTTCAATCGTTTACTTTGGTTTTAATACTATCCGTTTATGACATTTTTTGATTTATTTATCTGGTATTTATTGAAAAGGAATTTTAGATTACATTAGTGATTTTAGCACTCAGACCCAGAATTTGAAATCGCAAAATTTTAATTATGTTGTACATTTCGCTCGAATGGTAGGTCGAGAAATACTGCAGACTAAAAAAATATCTGGATATCATACATTCTTCTCCTCAATCAGAAGGTATGTCGAGGGATTCCTACACCACAAGCAATGGCAAGTAGAGATTGCGAATCAACTTAGCTAATGGCAAGTCTACCGTGTTCCTGCCTTCAAGGAGCATTACGAGGTTCGGTAAATCCGCTTTTCCCATAGAGTGTTTATATCATTTTCGTGTTTGCTACAAATATATCACGCGATAGGTCATCGTACAGAACAGTGTGCCTCACTCATGATTTTAATTTTAATTGAGCCTTTTTGATTTTTGCACAATTTTTACTCGAACTACCAAACGCAATATACACAACCTAGGATAATGCCGATTTTTTTGTTTATGTTATATTATGTAATTAGTAAAACACACTGTGAACACAGTTTTCATATTATTATCATAAACATATTGATACCGATAAAGAGATGTTTTGTTTTGTATTAGGAGGGTTGGGTTGCGGTAACATTATGATTAGTTGAATTAAAACCCTTTATGTACTGAATTATGAATTCATGAAAATTTTATCTTCTAAAGAAATTTTCGTGAATTTTTGGAACTACATTAAATTATTTACACAATCGTTGAATAAATCTTAGAAGGATTTTAGAAGGATAGAAGGATTTAGAAGGATTCATTAAATTTGAAATTATAGGAATTTTGTGCAGTATATATACCCCACTCAAATCTTTTATTTTAAATGGTTTTCTTAGTATTTCATAGAATTAGGATATGTACCAATATGATGTTCTTACAATAGAAATATCGAAATATTTTCGAATTGAAAAATTCCCCTCCCCCTTCCCCAACACAAAGAAAGCTGAAAACATGCAAAGGCAAAAGTATACATCCTTTTAAAAATATTTTTGTTTTTTGTAACCAATAATGCTTTTGGAACAAGATAAAGTAATGCATCTACAACTCATTCTAAACTGTATTATTACTAATCGATGTATTAAATAAATTTTATAACAAGTTATTTTAATGGTATTTATATGTTCCTTTAGTAGATAAAGGGTTAAGTAATCTTCAAAAATAAAACATATTTCGTCAAATTTTAGTGTAAAAAAATATTTTGTCCGATATTTTTTCAATCGTTTACTTTGGTTTTAATACTATCCGTTTATGACATTTTTTGATTTATTTATCTGGTATTTATTGAAAAGGAATTTTAGATTACATTAGTGATTTTAGCACTCAGACCCAGAATTTGAAATCGCAAAATTTTAATTATGTTGTACATTTCGCTCGAATGGTAGGTCGAGAAATACTGCAGACTAAAAAAATATCTGGATATCATACATTCTTCTCCTCAATCAGAAGGTATGTCGAGGGATTCCTACACCACAAGCAATGGCAAGTAGAGATTGCGGATCAACTTACCTAATGGCAAGTCTACCGTGTTCCTGCCTTCAAGGAGCATTACGAAGTTCGGTAAATCCGCTTTTCCCATAGAGTGTTTATATCATTTTCGTGTTTGCTACAAATATATCACGCGATAGGTCATCGTACAGAACAGTGTGCCTCACTCATGATTTTAATTTTAATTGAGCCTTTTTGATTTTTGCACAATTTTTACTCGAACTACCAAACGCAATATACACAACCTAGGATAATGCCGATTTTTTTGTTTATGTTATATTATGTAATTAGTAAAACACACTGTGAACACAGTTTTCATATTATTATCATAAACATATTGATACCGATAAAGAGTTGTTTTGTGTTCTATTAGGAGAGTTGGGTTGCGGTAACATTATGATTAGTTGAATTAACACCCTTTATGTACTGAATTATGAATTCATGAAAATTTTAACTTCTAAAGAATTTTTCGGGAATTTTTGAAACTACATTAAATTATTTACACAATCGTTTAATAAATCTTAGAAGGATTTTAGAAGGATAGAAGGATTTAGAAGGATTCATTAAATTTGAAATTATAGGAATTTTGTGCAGTATATATACCCCACTCAAATATTTTATTTCAAATGTTTTTCTTAGTATTTCATAGAATTAGGATACGTACCAATATGATGTTCTTACAATAGAAATATCGAAATATTTTCGAATTGGAAAATTCCCCTCCCCCTTCCCCAACGCAAAGAAAGCTGAAAACATGCAAAGGTAAAATTATACATCCTTTTAAATATATTTTTGTTTTTGTAACCAATAATGCTTTTGGAACAAGATAAAGTAATGCATCTACAACTCATTCTAAACTGTATTATTACTAATTGATGTATTAAATAAATTTTATAACAAGTTATTTTAATGGTATTTATATGTTCCTTTAGTAGATAAAGGGTTAAGTAATCTTCAAAAATAAAACATATTTCGTTAAATTTTAGTTTAAAAAAATATTTTGTCCGATATTTTTTCAATCGTTTACTTTGGTTTTAATACTATCCGTTTATGACATTTTTTGATTTATTTATCTGGTATTTATTGAAAAGGAATTTTAGATTACATTAGTGATTTTAGCACTCAGACCCAGAATTTGAAATCGCAAAATTTTAATTATGTTGTACATTTCGCTCGAATGGTAGGTCGAGAAATACTGCAGACTAAAAAAATATCTGGATATCATACATTCTTCTCCTCAATCAGAAGGTATGTCGAGGGATTCCTACACCACAAGCAATGGCAAGTAGAGATTGCGGATCAACTTACCTAATGGCAAGTCTACCGTGTTCCTGCCTTCAAGGAGCATTACGAGGTTCGGTAAATCCGCTTTTCCCATACAGTGTTTATATCATTTTCATGTTTGCTACAAATATATCACGCGATAGGTCATCGTACAGAACAGTGTGCCTCACTCATGATTTTAATTTTAATTGAGCCTTTTTGATTTTTGCACAATTTTTACTCGAACTACCAAACGCAATATACACAACCTAGGATAATGCCGATTTTTTTGTTTATGTTATATTATGTAATTAGTAAAACACACTGTGAACACAGTTTTCATATTATTATCATAAACATATTGATACCGATAAAGAGATGTTTTGTTTTGTATTAGGAGGGTTGGGTTGCGGTAACATTATGATTAGTTGAATTAAAACCCTTTATGTACTGAATTATGAATTCATGAAAATTTTATCTTCTAAAGAATTTTTCGTGAATTTTTGGAACTACATTAAATTATTTACACAATCGTTTAATAAATCTTAGAAGGATTTTAGAAGGATAGAAGGATTTAGAAGGATTCATTAAATTTGAAATTATAGGAATTTTGTGCAGTATATATACCCCACTCAAATCTTTTATTTTAAATGTTTTTCTTAGTATTTCATAGAATTAGGATATGTACCAATATCATGTTCTTGCAATAGAAATATCGAAATATTTTCGAATTGAAAAATTCCCCTCCCCCTTCCCCAACACAAAGAAAGCTGAAAACATGCAAAGGCAAAAGTATACATCCTTTTAAATATATTTTTGTTTTTTGTAACCCATAATGCTTTTGGAACAAGATAAAGTAATGCATCTACAACTCATTCTAAACTGTATTATTACTAATCGATGTATTAAATAAATTTTATAACAAGTTATTTTAATGGTATTTATATGTTCCATTAGTAGATAAAGGGTTAAGTAATCTTCAAAAAATAAAACATATTTCGTTAAATTTTAGTGTAAAAAAATATTTTGTCCGATATTTTTTCAGTCGTTTACTTTGGTTTTAATACTATCCGTTTATGACATTTTTTGATTTATTTATCTGGTATTTATTGAAAAGGAATTTTAGATTACATTAGTGATTTTAGCACTCAGACCCAGAATTTGAAATCGCAAAATTTTAATTATGTTGTACATTTCGCTCGAATGGTAGGTCGAGAAATACTGCAGACTAAAAAAATATCTGGATATCATACATTCTTCTCCTCAATCAGAAGGCATGTCGATGGATTCCTACACCACAAGCAATGGCAAGTAGAGATTGCGGATCAACTTACCTAATGGCAAGTCTACCGTGTTCCTGCCCTCAAGGAGCATTACGAGGTTCGGTAAATCCGCTTTTCCCATAGAGTGTTTATATCATTTTCGTGTTTGCTACAAATATATCACGCGATAGGTCATCGTACAGAACAGTGTGCCTCACTCATGATTTTAATTTTAATTGAGCCTTTTTGATTTTTGCACAATTTTTACTCGAACTACCAAACGCAATATACACAACCTAGGATAATGCCGATTTTTTTGTTTATGTTATATTATGTAATTAGTAAAACACACTGTGAACACAGTTTTCATATTATTATCATAAACATATTGATACCGATAAAGAGTTGTTTTGTTTTGTATTAGGAGGGTTGGGTTGCGGTAACATTATGATTAGTTGAATTAAAACCCTTTATGTACTGAATTATGAATTCATGAAAATTTTATCTTCTAAAGAATTTTTCGGGAATTTTCGAAACTACATTACATTATTTACACAATCGTTTAATAAATCTTAGAAGGATTTTAGAAGGATAGAAGGATTTAGAAGGATTCATTAAATTTGAAATTATAGGAATTTTGTGCAGTATATATACCCCACTCAAATCTTTTATTTTAAATGGTTTTCTTAGTATTTCATAGAATTAGGATATGTACCAATATGATGTTCTTACAATAGAAATATCGAAATATTTTCGAATTGAAAAATTCCCCTCCCCCTTCCCCAACACAAAGAAAGCTGAAAACATGCAAAGGCAAATGTATACATCCTTTTAAAAATATTTTTGTTTTTTGTAACCAATAATGCTTTTGGAACAAGATAAAGTAATGCATCTACAACTCATTCTAAACTGTATTATTACTAATCGATGTATTAAATAAATTTTATAACAAGTTATTTTAATGGTATTTACATGTTCCATTAGTAGATAAAGTGTTAAGTAATCTTCAAAAAATAAAACATATTTCGTTAAATTTTAGTGTAAAAAAATATTTTGTCCGATATTTTTTCAATCGTTTACTTTGGTTTTAATACTATCCGTTTATGACATTTTTTGATTTATTTATCTGGTATTTATTGAAAAGGAATTTTAGATTACATTAGTGATTTTAGCACTCAGACCCAGAATTTAAAATCGCAAAATTTTAATTATGTTGTACATTTCGCTCGAATGGTAGGTCGAGAAATACTGCAGACTAAAAAAATATCTGGATATCATACATTCTTCTCCTCAATCAGAAGGCATGTCGAGGGATTCCTACACCACAAGCAATGGCAAGTAGAGATTGCGGATCAACTTACCTAATGGCAAGTCTACCGTGTTCCTGCCCTCAAGGAGCATTACGAGGTTCGGTAAATCCGCTTTTCCCATAGAGTGTTTATATCATTTTCGTGTTTGCTACAAATATATCACGCGATAGGTCATCGTACAGAACAGTGTGCCTCACTCATGATTTTAATTTTAATTGAGCCTTTTTGATTTTTGCACAATTTTTACTCGAACTACCAAACGCAATATACACAACCTAGGATAATGCCGATTTTTTTGTTTATGTTATATTATGTAATTAGTAAAACACACTGTGAACACAGTTTTCATATTATTATCATAAACATATTGATACCGATAAAGAGTTGTTTTGTGTTCTATTAGGAGAGTTGGGTTGCGGTAACATTATGATTAGTTGAATTAACACCCTTTATGTACTGAATTATGAATTCATGAAAATTTTAACTTCTAAAGAATTTTTCGGGAATTTTTGAAACTACATTAAATTATTTACACAATCGTTTAATAAATCTTAGAAGGATTTTAGAAGGATAGAAGGATTTAGAAGGATTCATTAAATTTGAAATTATAGGAATTTTGTGCAGTATATATACCCCACTCAAATATTTTATTTCAAATGTTTTTCTTAGTATTTCATAGAATTAGGATACGTACCAATATGATGTTCTTACAATAGAAATATCGAAATATTTTCGAATTGGAAAATTCCCCTCCCCCTTCCCCAACGCAAAGAAAGCTGAAAACATGCAAAGGTAAAATTATACATCCTTTTAAATATATTTTTGTTTTTGTAACCAATAATGCTTTTGGAACAAGATAAAGTAATGCATCTACAACTCATTCTAAACTGTATTATTACTAATTGATGTATTAAATAAATTTTATAACAAGTTATTTTAATGGTATTTATATGTTCCTTTAGTAGATAAAGGGTTAAGTAATCTTCAAAAATAAAACATATTTCGTTAAATTTTAGTTTAAAAAAATATTTTGTCCGATATTTTTTCAATCGTTTACTTTGGTTTTAATACTATCCGTTTATGACATTTTTTGATTTATTTATCTGGTATTTATTGAAAAGGAATTTTAGATTACATTAGTGATTTTAGCACTCAGACCCAGAATTTGAAATCGCAAAATTTTAATTATGTTGTACATTTCGCTCGAATGGTAGGTCGAGAAATACTGCAGACTAAAAAAATATCTGGATATCATACATTCTTCTCCTCAATCAGAAGGTATGTCGAGGGATTCCTACACCACAAGCAATGGCAAGTAGAGATTGCGGATCAACTTACCTAATGGCAAGTCTACCGTGTTCCTGCCTTCAAGGAGCATTACGAGGTTCGGTAAATCCGCTTTTCCCATACAGTGTTTATATCATTTTCATGTTTGCTACAAATATATCACGCGATAGGTCATCGTACAGAACAGTGTGCCTCACTCATGATTTTAATTTTAATTGAGCCTTTTTGATTTTTGCACAATTTTTACTCGAACTACCAAACGCAATATACACAACCTAGGATAATGCCGATTTTTTTGTTTATGTTATATTATGTAATTAGTAAAACACACTGTGAACACAGTTTTCATATTATTATCATAAACATATTGATACCGATAAAGAGATGTTTTGTTTTGTATTAGGAGGGTTGGGTTGCGGTAACATTATGATTAGTTGAATTAAAACCCTTTATGTACTGAATTATGAATTCATGAAAATTTTATCTTCTAAAGAATTTTTCGTGAATTTTTGGAACTACATTAAATTATTTACACAATCGTTTAATAAATCTTAGAAGGATTTTAGAAGGATAGAAGGATTTAGAAGGATTCATTAAATTTGAAATTATAGGAATTTTGTGCAGTATATATACCCCACTCAAATCTTTTATTTTAAATGTTTTTCTTAGTATTTCATAGAATTAGGATATGTACCAATATCATGTTCTTGCAATAGAAATATCGAAATATTTTCGAATTGAAAAATTCCCCTCCCCCTTCCCCAACACAAAGAAAGCTGAAAACATGCAAAGGCAAAAGTATACATCCTTTTAAATATATTTTTGTTTTTTGTAACCAATAATGCTTTTGGAACAAGATAAAGTAATGCATCTACAACTCATTCTAAACTGTATTATTACTAATCGATGTATTAAATAAATTTTATAACAAGTTATTTTAATGGTATTTATATGTTCCATTAGTAGATAAAGGGTTAAGTAATCTTCAAAAAATAAAACATATTTCGTTAAATTTTAGTGTAAAAAAATATTTTGTCCGATATTTTTTCAGTCGTTTACTTTGGTTTTAATACTATCCGTTTATGACATTTTTTGATTTATTTATCTGGTATTTATTGAAAAGGAATTTTAGATTACATTAGTGATTTTAGCACTCAGACCCAGAATTTGAAATCGCAAAATTTTAATTATGTTGTACATTTCGCTCGAATGGTAGGTCGAGAAATACTGCAGACTAAAAAAATATCTGGATATCATACATTCTTCTCCTCAATCAGAAGGCATGTCGATGGATTCCTACACCACAAGCAATGGCAAGTAGAGATTGCGGATCAACTTACCTAATGGCAAGTCTACCGTGTTCCTGCCCTCAAGGAGCATTACGAGGTTCGGTAAATCCGCTTTTCCCATAGAGTGTTTATATCATTTTCGTGTTTGCTACAAATATATCACGCGATAGGTCATCGTACAGAACAGTGTGCCTCACTCATGATTTTAATTTTAATTGAGCCTTTTTGATTTTTGCACAATTTTTACTCGAACTACCAAACGCAATATACACAACCTAGGATAATGCCGATTTTTTTGTTTATGTTATATTATGTAATTAGTAAAACACACTGTGAACACAGTTTTCATATTATTATCATAAACATATTGATACCGATAAAGAGTTGTTTTGTTTTGTATTAGGAGGGTTGGGTTGCGGTAACATTATGATTAGTTGAATTAAAACCCTTTATGTACTGAATTATGAATTCATGAAAATTTTATCTTCTAAAGAATTTTTCGGGAATTTTCGAAACTACATTACATTATTTACACAATCGTTTAATAAATCTTAGAAGGATTTTAGAAGGATAGAAGGATTTAGAAGGATTCATTAAATTTGAAATTATAGGAATTTTGTGCAGTATATATACCCCACTCAAATCTTTTATTTTAAATGGTTTTCTTAGTATTTCATAGAATTAGGATATGTACCAATATGATGTTCTTACAATAGAAATATCGAAATATTTTCGAATTGAAAAATTCCCCTCCCCCTTCCCCAACACAAAGAAAGCTGAAAACATGCAAAGGCAAATGTATACATCCTTTTAAAAATATTTTTGTTTTTTGTAACCAATAATGCTTTTGGAACAAGATAAAGTAATGCATCTACAACTCATTCTAAACTGTATTATTACTAATCGATGTATTAAATAAATTTTATAACAAGTTATTTTAATGGTATTTACATGTTCCATTAGTAGATAAAGTGTTAAGTAATCTTCAAAAAATAAAACATATTTCGTTAAATTTTAGTGTAAAAAAATATTTTGTCCGATATTTTTTCAATCGTTTACTTTGGTTTTAATACTATCCGTTTATGACATTTTTTGATTTATTTATCTGGTATTTATTGAAAAGGAATTTTAGATTACATTAGTGATTTTAGCACTCAGACCCAGAATTTAAAATCGCAAAATTTTAATTATGTTGTACATTTCGCTCGAATGGTAGGTCGAGAAATACTGCAGACTAAAAAAATATCTGGATATCATACATTCTTCTCCTCAATCAGAAGGCATGTCGAGGGATTCCTACACCACAAGCAATGGCAAGTAGAGATTGCGGATCAACTTACCTAATGGCAAGTCTACCGTGTTCCTGCCCTCAAGGAGCATTACGAGGTTCGGTAAATCCGCTTTTCCCATAGAGTGTTTATATCATTTTCGTGTTTGCTACAAATATATCACGCGATAGGTCATCGTACAGAACAGTGTGCCTCACTCATGATTTTAATTTTAATTGAGCCTTTTTGATTTTTGCACAATTTTTACTCGAACTACCAAACGCAATATACACAACCTAGGATAATGCCGATTTTTTTGTTTATGTTATATTATGTAATTAGTAAAACACACTGTGAACACAGTTTTCATATTATTATCATAAACATATTGATACCGATAAAGAGTTGTTTTGTTTTGTATTAGGAGGGTTGGGTTGCGGTAACATTATGATTAGTTGAATTAAAACCCTTTATGTACTGAATTATGAATTCATGAAAATTTTATCTTCTAAAGAATTTTTCGGGAATTTTCGAAACTACATTAAATTATTTACACAATCGTTTAATAAATCTTAGAAGGATTTTAGAAGGATAGAAGGATTTAGAAGGATTCATTAAATTTGAAATTATAGGAATTTTGTGCAGTATATATACCCCACTCAAATCTTTTATTTTAAATGGTTTTCTTAGTATTTCATAGAATTAGGATATGTACCAATATGATGTTCTTGCAATAGAAATATCGAAATATTTTCGAATTGAAAAATTCCCCTCCCCCTTCCCCAACACAAAGAAAGCTGAAAACATGCAAAGGCAAATGTATACATCCTTTTAAAAATATTTTTGTTTTTTGTAACCAATAATGCTTTTGGAACAAGATAAAGTAATGCATCTACAACTCATTCTAAACTGTATTATTACTAATCGATGTATTAAATAAATTTTATAACAAGTTATTTTAATGGTATTTACATGTTCCATTAGTAGATAAAGTGTTAAGTAATCTTCAAAAAATAAAACATATTTCGTTAAATTTTAGTGTAAAAAAATATTTTGTCCGATATTTTTTCAATCGTTTACTTTGGTTTTAATACTATCCGTTTATGACATTTTTTGATTTATTTATCTGGTATTTATTGAAAAGGAATTTTAGATTACATTAGTGATTTTAGCACTCAGACCCAGAATTTAAAATCGCAAAATTTTAATTATGTTGTACATTTCGCTCGAATGGTAGGTCGAGAAATACTGCAGACTAAAAAAATATCTGGATATCATACATTCTTCTCCTCAATCAGAAGGCATGTCGAGGGATTCCTACACCACAAGCAATGGCAAGTAGAGATTGCGGATCAACTTACCTAATGGCAAGTCTACCGTGTTCCTGCCCTCAAGGAGCATTACGAGGTTCGGTAAATCCGCTTTTCCCATAGAGTGTTTATATCATTTTCGTGTTTGCTACAAATATATCACGCGATAGGTCATCGTACAGAACAGTGTGCCTCACTCATGATTTTAATTTTAATTGAGCCTTTTTGATTTTTGCACAATTTTTACTCGAACTACCAAACGCAATATACACAACCTAGGATAATGCCGATTTTTTTGTTTATGTTATATTATGTAATTAGTAAAACACACTGTGAACACAGTTTTCATATTATTATCATAAACATATTGATACCGATAAAGAGTTGTTTTGTTTTGTATTAGGAGGGTTGGGTTGCGGTAACATTATGATTAGTTGAATTAAAACCCTTTATGTACTCAATTATGAATTCATGAAAATTTTATCTTCTAAAGAATTTTTCGGGAATTTTCGAAACTACATTAAATTATTTACACAATCGTTTAATAAATCTTAGAAGGATTTTAGAAGGATAGAAGGATTTAGAAGGATTCATTAAATTTGAAATTATAGAAATTTTGTGCAGTATATATACCCCACTCAAATCTTTTATTTTAAATGGTTTTCTTAGTATTTCATAGAATTAGGATATGTACCAATATGATGTTCTTACAATAGAAATATCGAAATATTTTCGAATTGAAAAATTCCCCTCCCCCTTCCCCAACACAAAGAAAGCTGAAAACATGCAAAGGCAAAAGTATACATCCTTTTAAAAATATTTTTGTTTTTTGTAACCAATAATGCTTTTGGAACAAGATAAAGTAATGCATCTACAACTCATTCTAAACTGTATTATTACTAATCGATGTATTAAATAAATTTTATAACAAGTTATTTTAATGGTATTTACATGTTCCATTAGTAGATAAAGTGTTAAGTAATCTTCAAAAAATAAAACATATTTCGTTAAATTTTAGTGTAAAAAAATATTTTGTCCGATATTTTTTCAATCGTTTACTTTGGTTTTAATACTATCCGTTTATGACATTTTTTGATTTATTTATCTGGTATTTATTGAAAAGGAATTTTAGATTACATTAGTGATTTTAGCACTCAGACCCAGAATTTAAAATCGCAAAATTTTAATTATGTTGTACATTTCGCTCGAATGGTAGGTCGAGAAATACTGCAGACTAAAAAAATATCTGGATATCATACATTCTTCTCCTCAATCAGAAGGCATGTCGAGGGATTCCTACACCACAAGCAATGGCAAGTAGAGATTGCGGATCAACTTACCTAATGGCAAGTCTACCGTGTTCCTGCCCTCAAGGAGCATTACGAGGTTCGGTAAATCCGCTTTTCCCATAGAGTGTTTATATCATTTTCGTGTTTGCTACAAATATATCACGCGATAGGTCATCGTACAGAACAGTGTGCCTCACTCATGATTTTAATTTTAATTGAGCCTTTTTGATTTTTGCACAATTTTTACTCGAACTACCAAACGCAATATACACAACCTAGGATAATGCCGATTTTTTTGTTTATGTTATATTATGTAATTAGTAAAACACACTGTGAACACAGTTTTCATATTATTATCATAAACATATTGATACCGATAAAGAGATGTTTTGTTTTGTATTAGGAGGGTTGGGTTGCGGTAACATTATGATTAGTTGAATTAAAACCCTTTATGTACTGAATTATCAATTCATGAAAATTTTATCTTCTAAAGAATTTTTCGTGAATTTTTGGAACTACATTAAATTATTTACACAATCGTTTAATAAATCTTAGAAGGATTTTAGAAGGATAGAAGGATTTAGAAGGATTCATTAAATTTGAAATTATAGGAATTTTGTGCAGTATATATACCCCACTCAAATCTTTTATTTTAAATGGTTTTCTTAGTATTTCATAGAATTAGGATATGTACCAATATGATGTTCTTACAATAGAAATATCGAAATATTTTCGAATTGAAAAATTCCCCTCCCCCTTCCCCAACACAAAGAAAGCTGAAAACATGCAAAGGCAAATGTATACATCCTTTTAAAAATATTTTTGTTTTTTGTAACCAATAATGCTTTTGGAACAAGATAAAGTAATGCATCTACAACTCATTCTAAACTGTATTATTACTAATCGATGTATTAAATAAATTTTATAACAAGTTATTTTAATGGTATTTATATGTTCCTTTAGTAGATAAAGGGTTAAGTAATCTTCAAAAATAAAACATATTTCGTCAAATTTTAGTGTAAAAAAATATTTTGTCCGATATTTTTTCAATCGTTTACTTTGGTTTTAATACTATCCGTTTATGACATTTTTTGATTTATTTATCTGGTATTTATTGAAAAGGAATTTTAGATTACATTAGTGATTTTAGCACTCAGACCCAGAAATTGAAATCGCAAAATTTTAATTATGTTGTACATTTCGCTCGAATGGTAGGTCGAGAAATACTGCAGACTAAAAAAATATCTGGATATCATACATTCTTCTCCTGAATCAGAAGGCATGTCGAGGGATTCCTACACCACAAGCAATGGCAAGTAGAGATTGCGGATCAACTTACCTAATGGCAAGTCTACCGTGTTCCTGCCCTCAAGGAGCATTACGAGGTTCGGTAAATCCGCTTTTCCCATAGAGTGTTTATATCATTTTCGTGTTTGCTACAAATATATCACGCGATAGGTCATCGTACAGAACAGTGTGCCTCACTCATGATTTTAATTTTAATTGAGCCTTTTTGATTTTTGCACAATTTTTACTCGAACTACCAAACGCAATATACACAACCTAGGATAATGCCGATTTTTTTGTTTATGTTATATTATGTAATTAGTAAAACACACTGTGAACACAGTTTTCATATTATTATCATAAACATATTGATACCGATAAAGAGATGTTTTGTTTTGTATTAGGAGGGTTGGGTTGCGGTAACATTATGATTAGTTGAATTAAAACCCTTTATGTACTGAATTATGAATTCATGAAAATTTTATCTTCTAAAGAATTTTTCGTGAATTTTTGGAACTACATTAAATTATTTACACAATCGTTTAATAAATCTTAGAAGGATTTTAGAAGGATAGAAGGATTTAGAAGGATTCATTAAATTTGAAATTATAGGAATTTTGTGCAGTATATATACCCCACTCAAATCTTTTATTTTAAATGGTTTTCTTAGTATTTCATAGAATTAGGATATGTACCAATATGATGTTCTTACAATAGAAATATCGAAATATTTTCGAATTGAAAAATTCCCCTCCCCCTTCCCCAACACAAAGAAAGCTGAAAACATGCAAAGGCAAATGTATACATCCTTTTAAAAATATTTTTGTTTTTTGTAACCAATAATGCTTTTGGAACAAGATAAAGTAATGCATCTACAACTCATTCTAAACTGTATTATTACTAATCGATGTATTAAATAAATTTTATAACAAGTTATTTTAATGGTATTTATATGTTCCTTTAGTAGATAAAGGGTTAAGTAATCTTCAAAAATAAAACATATTTCGTCAAATTTTAGTGTAAAAAAATATTTTGTCCGATATTTTTTCAATCGTTTACTTTGGTTTTAATACTATCCGTTTATGACATTTTTTGATTTATTTATCTGGTATTTATTGAAAAGGAATTTTAGATTACATTAGTGATTTTAGCACTCAGACCCAGAATTTGAAATCGCAAAATTTTAATTATGTTGTACATTTCGCTCGAATGGTAGGTCGAGAAATACTGCAGACTAAAAAAATATATGGATATCATACATTCTTCTCCTCAATCAGAAGGCATGTCGAGGGATTCCTACACCACAAGCAATGGCAAGTAGAGATTGCGGATCAACTTACCTAATGGCAAGTCTACCGTGTTCCTGCCTTCAAGGAGCATTACGAGGTTCGGTAAATCCGCTTTTCCCATAGAGTGTTTATATCATTTTCGTGTTTGCTACAAATATATCACGCGATAGGTCATCGTACAGAACAGTGTGCCTCACTCATGATTTTAATTTTAATTGAGCCTTTTTGATTTTTGCACAATTTTTACTCGAACTACCAAACGCAATATACACAACCTAGGATAATGCCGATTTTTTTGTTTATGTTATATTATGTAATTAGTAAAACACACTGTGAACACAGTTTTCATATTATTATCATAAACATATTGATACCGATAAAGAGATGTTTTGTTTTGTATTAGGAGGGTTGGGTTGCGGTAACATTATGATTAGTTGAATTAAAACCCTTTATGTACTGAATTATGAATTCATGAAAATTTTATCTTCTAAAGAATTTTTCGTGAATTTTTGGAACTACATTAAATTATTTACACAATCGTTTAATAAATCTTAGAAGGATTTTAGAAGGATAGAAGGATTTAGAAGGATTCATTAAATTTGAAATTATAGGAATTTTGTGCAGTATATATACCCCACTCAAATCTTTTATTTTAAATGTTTTTCTTAGTATTTCATAGAATTAGGATATGTACCAATATGATGTTCTTGCAATAGAAATATCGAAATATTTTCGAATTGAAAAATTCCCCTCCCCCTTCCCCAACACAAAGAAAGCTGAAACATGCAAAGGCAAAAGTATACATCCTTTTAAATATATTTTTGTTTTTTGTAACCAATAATGCTTTTGGAACAAGATAAAGTAATGCATCTACAACTCATTCTAAACTGTATTATTACTAATCGATGTATTAAATAAATTTTATAACAAGTTATTTTAATGGTATTTATATGTTCCATTAGTAGATAAAGGGTTAAGTAATCTTCAAAAAATAAAACATATTTCGTTAAATTTTAGTGTAAAAAAATATTTTGTCCGATATTTTTTCAATCGTTTACTTTGGTTTTAATACTATCCGTTTATGACATTTTTTGATTTATTTATCTGGTATTTATTGAAAAGGAATTTTAGATTACATTAGTGATTTTAGCACTCAGACCCAGAATTTGAAATCGCAAAATTTTAATTATGTTGTACATTTCGCTCGAATGGTAGGTCGAGAAATACTGCAGACTAAAAAAATATCTGGATATCATACATTCTTCTCCTCAATCAGAAGGCATGTCGATGGATTCCTACACCACAAGCAATGGCAAGTAGTGATTGCGAATCAACTTACCTAATGGCAAGTCTACCGTGTTCCTGCCCTCAAGGAGCATTACGAGGTTCGGTAAATCCGCTTTTCCCATAGAGTATATCATTTTCGTGTTTGCTACAAATATATCACGCGATAGGTCATCGTACAGAACAGTGTGCCTCACTCATGATTTTAATTTTAATTGAGCCTTTTTGATTTTTGCACAATTTTTACTCGAACTACCAAACGCAATATACACAACCTAGGATAATGCCGATTTTTTTGTTTATGTTATATTATGTAATTAGTAAAACACACTGTGAACACAGTTTTCATATTATTATCATAAACATATTGATACCGATAAAGAGTTGTTTTGTTTTGTATTAGGAGGGTTGGGTTGCGGTAACATTATGATTAGTTGAATTAACACCCTTTATGTACTGAATTATGAATTCATGAAAATTTTATCTTCTAAAGAATTTTTCGGGAATTTTTGAAACTACATTAAATTATTTACACAATCGTTTAATAAATCTTAGAAGGATTTTAGAAGGATAGAAGGATTTAGAAGGATTCATTAAATTTGAAATTATAGGAATTTTGTGCAGTATATATACCCCACTCAAATCTTTTATTTTAAATGGTTTTCTTAGCATTTCATAGAATTAGGATATGTACCAATATGATGTTCTTACAATAGAAATATCGAAATATTTTCGAATTGAAAAATTCCCCTCCCCCTTCCCCAACACAAAGAAAGCTGAAAACATGCAAAGGCAAAAGTATACATCCTTTTAAAAATATTTTTGTTTTTTGTAACCAATAATGCTTTTGGAACAAGATAAAGTAATGCATCTACAACTCATTCTAAACTGTATTATTACTAATCGATGTATTAAATAAATTTTATAACAAGTTATTTTAATGGTATTTACATGTTCCATTAGTAGATAAAGTGTTAAGTAATCTTCAAAAAATAAAACATATTTCGTTAAATTTTAGTGTAAAAAAATATTTTGTCCGATATTTTTTCAATCGTTTACTTTGGTTTTAATACTATCCGTTTATGACATTTTTTGATTTATTTATCTGGTATTTATTGAAAAGGAATTTTAGATTACATTAGTGATTTTAGCACTCAGACCCAGAATTTAAAATCGCAAAATTTTAATTATGTTGTACATTTCGCTCGAATGGTAGGTCGAGAAATACTGCAGACTAAAAAAATATCTGGATATCATACATTCTTCTCCTCAATCAGAAGGCATGTCGAGGGATTCCTACACCACAAGCAATGGCAAGTAGAGATTGCGGATCATCTTACCTAATGGCAAGTCTACCGTGTTCCTGCCCTCAAGGAGCATTACGAGGTTCGGTAAATCCGCTTTTCCCATAGAGTGTTTATATCATTTTCGTGTTTGCTACAAATATATCACGCGATAGGTCATCGTACAGAACAGTGTGCCTCACTCATGATTTTAATTTTAATTGAGCCTTTTTGATTTTTGCACAATTTTTACTCGAACTACCAAACGCAATATACACAACCTAGGATAATGCCGATTTTTTTGTTTATGTTATATTATGTAATTAGTAAAACACACTGTGAACACAGTTTTCATATTATTAACATAAACATATTGATACCGATAAAGAGTTGTTTTGTTTTGTATTAGGAGGGCTGGGTTGCGGTAACATTATGATTAGTTGAATTAAAACCCTTTATGTACTGAATTATGAATTCATGAAAATTTTATCTTCTAAAGAATTTTTCGTGAATTTTTGAAACTACATTAAATTATTTACACAATCGTTTAATAAATCTTAGAAGGATTTTAGAAGGATAGAAGGATTTAGAAGGATTCATTAAATTTGAAATTATAGGAATTTTGTGCAGTATATATACCCCACTCAAATCTTTTATTTTAAATGGTTTTCTTAGTATTTCATAGAATTAGGATATGTACCAATATGATGTTCTTACAATAGAAATATCGAAATATTTTCGAATTGAAAAATTCCCCTCCCCCTTCCCCAACACAAAGAAAGCTGAAAACATGCAAAGGCAAATGTATACATCCTTTTAAAAATAT
Source organism: Maratus speciosus (assembly GCA_963932465.1). Lineage (NCBI taxonomy): Eukaryota > Metazoa > Arthropoda > Arachnida > Araneae > Salticidae > Maratus > Maratus speciosus. The sequence goes on from OZ010799.1 coordinate 39,861,912, forward strand.
TTTTGTTTTTTGTAACCAATAATGCTTTTGGAACAAGATAAAGTAATGCATCTACAACTCATTCTAAACTGTATTATTACTAATCGATGTATTAAATAAATTTTATAACAAGTTATTTTAATGGTATTTATATGTTCCTTTAGTAGATAAAGGGTTAAGTAATCTTCAAAAATAAAACATATTTCGTCAAATTTTAGTGTAAAAAAATATTTTGTCCGATATTTTTTCAATCGTTTACTTTGGTTTTAATACTATCCGTTTATGACATTTTTTGATTTATTTATCTGGTATTTATTGAAAAGGAATTTTAGATTACATTAGTGATTTTAGCACTCAGACCCAGAATTTGAAATCGCAAAATTTTAATTATGTTGTACATTTCGCTCGAATGGTAGGTCGAGAAATACTGCAGACTAAAAAAATATCTGGATATCATACATTCTTCTCCTCAATCAGAAGGTATGTCGAGGGATTCCTACACCACAAGCAATGGCAAGTAGAGATTGCGGATCAACTTACCTAATGGCAAGTCTACCGTGTTCCTGCCTTCAAGGAGCATTACGAGGTTCGGTAAATCCGCTTTTCCCATAGAGTGTTTATATCATTTTCGTGTTTGCTACAAATATATCACGCGATAGGTCATCGTACAGAACAGTGTGCCTCACTCATGATTTTAATTTTAATTGAGCCTTTTTGATTTTTGCACAATTTTTACTCGAACTACCAAACGCAATATACACAACCTAGGATAATGCCGATTTTTTTGTTTATGTTATATTATGTAATTAGTAAAACACACTGTGAACACAGTTTTCATATTATTATCATAAACATATTGATACCGATAAAGAGATGTTTTGTTTTGTATTAGGAGGGTTGGGTTGCGGTAACATTATGATTAGTTGAATTAAAACCCTTTATGTACTGAATTATGAATTCATGAAAATTTTATCTTCTAAAGAATTTTTCGTGAATTTTTGGAACTACATTAAATTATTTACACAATCGTTTAATAAATCTTAGAAGGATTTTAGAAGGATAGAAGGATTTAGAAGGATTCATTAAATTTGAAATTATAGGAATTTTGTGCAGTATATATACCCCACTCAAATCTTTTATTTTAAATGTTTTTCTTAGTATTTCATAGAATTAGGATATGTACCAATATGATGTTCTTGCAATAGAAATATCGAAATATTTTCGAATTGAAAAATTCCCCTCCCCCTTCCCCAACACAAAGAAAGCTGAAACATGCAAAGGCAAAAGTATACATCCTTTTAAATATATTTTTGTTTTTTGTAACCAATAATGCTTTTGGAACAAGATAAAGTAATGCATCTACAACTCATTCTAAACTGTATTATTACTAATCGATGTATTAAATAAATTTTATAACAAGTTTTTTTAATGGTATTTATATGTTCCATTAGTAGATAAAGGGTTAAGTAATCTTCAAAAAATAAAACATATTTCGTTAAATTTTAGTGTAAAAAAATATTTTGTCCGATATTTTTTCAATCGTTTACTTTGGTTTTAATACTATCCGTTTATGACATTTTTTGATTTATTTATCTGGTATTTATTGAAAAGGAATTTTAGATTACATTAGTGATTTTAGCACTCAGACCCAGAATTTGAAATCGCAAAATTTTAATTATGTTGTACATTTCGCTCGAATGGTAGGTCGAGAAATACTGCAGACTAAAAAAATATCTGGATATCATACATTCTTCTCCTCAATCAGAAGGCATGTCGATGGATTCCTACACCACAAGCAATGGCAAGTAGTGATTGCGAATCAACTTACCTAATGGCAAGTCTACCGTGTTCCTGCCCTCAAGGAGCATTACGAGGTTCGGTAAATCCGCTTTTCCCATAGAGTGTTTATATCATTTTCGTGTTTGCTACAAATATAACACGCGATAGGTCATCATACAGAACAGTGTGCCTCACTCATGATTTTAATTTTAATTGAGCCTTTTTGATTTTTGCACAATTTTTACTCGAACTACCAAACGCAATATACACAACCTAGGATAATGCCGATTTTTTTGTTTATGTTATATTATGTAATTAGTAAAACACACTGTGAACACAGTTTTCATATTATTATCATAAACATATTGATACCGATAAAGAGTTGTTTTGTTTTGTATTAGGAGGGTTGGGTTGCGGTAACATTATGATTAGTTGAATTAACACCCTTTATGTACTGAATTATGAATTCATGAAAATTTTATCTTCTAAAGAATTTTTCGGGAATTTTTGGAACTACATTAAATTATTTACACAATCGTTTAATAAATCTTAGAAGGATTTTAGAAGGATAGAAGGATTTAGAAGGATTCATTAAATTTGAAATTATAGGAATTTTGTGCAGTATATATACCCCACTCAAATCTTTTATTTTAAATGTTTTTCTTAGTATTTCATAGAATTAGGATATGTACCAATATGATGTTCTTGCAATAGAAATATCGAAATATTTTCGAATTGAAAAATTCCCCTCCCCCTTCCCAACACAAAGAACGCTGAAAACATGCAAAGGCAAAAGTATACATCCTTTTAAATATATTTTTGTTTTTTGTAACCAATAATGCTTTTGGAACAAGATAAAGTAATGCATCTACAACTCATTCTAAACTGTATTATTACTAATCGATGTATTAAATAAATTTTATAACAAATTATTTTAATGGTATTTATATGTTCCATTAGTAGATAAAGGGTTAAGTAATCTTCAAAAAATAAAACATATTTCGTTAAATTTTAGTGTAAAAAAATATTTTGTCCGATATTTTTTCAATCGTTTACTTTGGTTTTAATACTATCCGTTTATGACATTTTTTGATTTATTTATCTGGTATTTATTGAAAAGGAATTTTAGATTACATTAGTGATTTTAGCACTCAGACCCAGAATTTAAAATCGCAAAATTTTAATTATGTTGTACATTTCGCTCGAATGGTAGGTCGAGAAATACTGCAGACTAAAAAAATATCTGGATATCATACATTCTTCTCCTCAATCAGAAGGCATGTCGATGGATTCCTACACCACAAGCAATGGCAAGTAGTGATTGCGAATCAACTTACCTAATGGCAAGTCTACCGTGTTCCTGCCCTCAAGGAGCATTACGAGGTTCGGTAAATCCGCTTTTCCCATAGAGTGTTTATATCATTTTCGTGTTTGCTACAAATATAACACGCGATAGGTCATCATACAGAACAGTGTGCCTCACTCATGATTTTAATTTTAATTGAGCCTTTTCGATTTTTGCACAATTTTTACTCGAACTACCAAACGCAATATACACAACCTAGGATAATGCCGATTTTTTTGTTTATGTTATATTATGTAATTAGTAAAACACACTGCGAACACAGTTTTCATATTATTATCATAAACATATTGATACCGATAAAGAGTTGTGTTGTTTTGTATTAGGAGGGTTGGGTTGCGGTAACATTATGATTAGTTGAATTAACACCCTTTATGTACTGAATTATGAATTCATGAAAATTTTATCTTCTAAAGAATTTTTCGTGAATTTTTGAAACTACATTAAATTATTTACACAATCGTTTAATAAATCTTAGAAGGATTTTAGAAGGATAGAAGGATTCATTAAATTTGAAATTATAGGAATTTTGTGCAGTATATATACCCCACTCAAATCTTTTATTTTAAATGTTTTTCTTAGTATTTCATAGAATTAGGATATGTACCAATATGATGTTCTTACAATAGAAATATCGAAATATTTTCGAATTGAAAAATTCCCCTCCCCCTTCCCCAACACAAAGAAAGCTGAAAACATGCAAAGGCAAAAGTATACATCCTTTTAAAAATATTTTTGTTTTTTGTAACCAATAATGCTTTTGGAACAAGATAAAGTAATGCATCTACAACTCATTCTAAACTGTATTATTACTAACCGATGTATTAAATAAATTTTATAACAAGTTATTTTAATGGTATTTATATGTTCCTTTAGTAGATAAAGGGTTAAGTAATCTTCAAAAATAAAACATATTTCGTCAAATTTTAGTGTAAAAAAATATATTGTCCGATATTTTTTCAATCGTTTACTTTGGTTTTAATACTATCCGTTTATGACATTTTTTGACTTATTTATCTGGTATTTATTGAAAAGGAATTTTAGATTACATTAGTGATTTTAGCACTCAGACCCAGAATTTGAAATCGCAAAATTTTAATTATGTTGTACATTTCGCTCGAATGGTAGGTCGAGAAATACTGCAGACTAAAAAAATATCTGGATATCATACATTCTTCTCCTCAATCAGAAGGTATGTCGAGTGATTCCTACACTACAAGCAATGGCAAGTAGAGATTGCGGATCAACTTACCTAATGGCAAGTCTACCGTGTTCCTGCCTTCAAGGAGCATTACGAGGTTCGGTAAATCCGCTTTTCCCATAGAGTGTTTATATCATTTTCGTGTTTGCTACAAATATATCACGCGATAGGTCATCGTACAGAACAGTGTGCCTCACTCATGATTTTAATTTTTATTGAGCCTTTTTGATTTTTGCACAATTTTTACTCGAACTACCAAACGCAATATACACAACCTAGGGTAATGCCGATTTTTTTGTTTATGTTATATTATGTAATTAGTAAAACACACTGTGAACACAGTTTTCATATTATTATCATAAACATATTGATACCGATAAAGAGTTGTTTTGTTTTGTATTAGGAGGGTTGGGTTGCGGTAACATTATGATTAGTTGAATTAAAACCCTTTATGTACTGAATTATGAATTCATGAAAATTTTATCTTCTAAAGAATTTTTCGTGAATTTTTGAAACTACATTAAATTATTTACACAATTGTTTAATAAATCTTAGAAGGATTTTAGAAGGATAGAAGGATTCATTAAATTTGAAATTATAGGAATTTTGTGCAGTATATATACCCCACTCAAATCTTTTATTTCAAATGTTTTTCTTAGTATTTCATAGAATTAGGATATGTACCAATATGATGTTCTTACAATAGAAATATCGAAATATTTTCGAATTGAAAAATTCCCCCCCCCCCCCTTCCCCAACGCAAAGAAAGCTGAAAACATGCAAAGGCAAAAGTATACATCCTTTTAAATATATTTTTGTTTTTGTAACCAATAATGCTTTTGGAACAAGATAAAGTAATGCATCTACAACTCATTCTAAACTGTATAATTACTAATCGATGTATTAAATAAATTTTATAACAAGTTATTTTAATGGTATTTATATGTTCCATTAGTAGATAAAGTGTTAAGTAATCTTCAAAAAATAAAACATATTTCGTTAAATTTTAGTGTAAAAAAATATTTTGTCCGATATTTTTTCAATCGTTTACTTTGGTTTTAATACTATCCGTTTATGACATTTTTTGATTTATTTATCTGGTATTTATTGAAAAGGAATTTTAGATTACATTAGTGATTTTAGCACTCAGACCCAGAATTTAAAATCGCAAAATTTTAATTATGTTGTACATTTCGCTCGAATGGTAGGTCGAGAAATACTGCAGACTAAAAAAATATCTGGATATCATACATTCTTCTCCTCAATCAGAAGGCATGTCGAGGGATTCCTACACCACAAGCAATGGCAAGTAGAGATTGCGGATCAACTTACCTAATGGCAAGTCTACCGTGTTCCTGCCCTCAAGGAGCATTACGAGGTTCGGTAAATCCGCTTTTCCCATAGAGTGTTTATATCATTTTCGTGTTTGCTACAAATATATCACGCGATAGGTCATCGTACAGAACAGTGTGCCTCACTCATGATTTTAATTTTAATTGGGCCTTTTTGATTTTTGCACAAATTTTACTCGAACTACCAAACGCAATATACACAACCTAGGATAATGCCGATTTTTTTGTTTATGTTATATTATGTAATTAGTAAAACACACTGTGAACACAGTTTTCATATTATTATCATAAACATATTGATACCGATAAAGAGTTGTTTTGTTTTGTATTAGGAGGGTTGGGTTGCGGTAACATTATGATTAGTTGAATTAAAACCCTTTATGTACTGAATTATGAATTCATGAAAATTTTATCTTCTAAAGAATTTTTCGGGAATTTTTGAAACTACATTAAATTATTTACACAATCGTTTAATAAATCTTAGAAGGATTTTAGAAGGATAGAAGGATTTAGAAGGATTCATTAAATTTGAAATTATAGGAATTTTGTGCAGTATATATACCCCACTCAAATCTTTTATTTTAAATGGTTTTCTTAGTATTTCATAGAATTAGGATATGTACCAATATGATGTTCTTACAATAGAAATATCGAAATATTTTCGAATTGAAAAATTCCCCTCCCCCTTCCCCAACACAAAGAAAGCTGAAAACATGCAAAGGCAAATGTATACATCCTTTTAAAAATATTTTTGTTTTTTGTAACCAATAATGCTTTTGGAACAAGATAAAGTAATGCATCTACAACTCATTCTAAACTGTATTATTACTAATCGATGTATTAAATAAATTTTATAACAAGTTATTTTAATGGTATTTATATGTTCCATTAGTAGATAAAGGGTTAAGTAATCTTCAAAAAATAAAACATATTTCGTTAAATTTTAGTGTAAAAAAATATTTTGTCCGATATTTTTTCAATCGTTTACTTTGGTTTTAATACTATCCGTTTATGACATTTTTTGATTTATTTATCTGGTATTTATTGAAAAGGAATTTTAGATTACATTAGTGATTTTAGCACTCAGACCCAGAATTTGAAATCGCAAAATTTTAATTATGTTGTACATTTCGCTCGAATGGTAGGTCGAGAAATACTGCAGACTAAAAAAATATCTGGATATCATACATTCTTCTCCTCAATCAGAAGGTATGTCGAGGGATTCCTACACCACAAGCAATGGCAAGTAGAGATTGCGGATCAACTTACCTAATGGCAAGTCTACCGTGTTCCTGCCTTCAAGGAGCATTACGAGGTTCGGTAAATCCGCTTTTCCCATAGAGCGTTTATATCATTTTCGTGTTTGCTACAAATATATCACGCGATAGGTCATCGTACAGAACAGTGTGCCTCACTCATGATTTTGATTTTAATTGAGCCTTTTTGATTTTTGCACAATTTTTACTCGAACTACCAAACGCAATATACACAACCTAGGATAACGCCGATTTTTTTTTTTATGTTATATTATGTAATTAGTAAAACACACTGTGAACACAGTTTTCATATTATTATCATAAACATATTGATACCGATAAAGAGTTGTTTTGTTTTGTATTAGGAGGGTTGGGTTGCGGTAACATTATGATTAGTTGAATTAACACCCTTTATGTACTGAATTATGAATTCATGAAAATTTTATCTTCTAAAGAATTTTTCGGGAATTTTTGAAACTACATTAAATTATTTACACAATCGTTTAATAAATCTTAGAAGGATTTTAGAAGGATAGAAGGATTTAGAAGGATTCATTAAATTTGAAATTATAGGAATTTTGTGCAGTATATATACCCCATTCAAATCTTTTATTTTAAATGGTTTTCTTAGTATTTCATAGAATTAGGATATGTACCAATATGATGTTCTTACAATAGAAATATCGAAATATTTTCGAATTGAAAAATTCCCCTCCCCCTTCCCCAACACAAAGAAAGCTGAAAACATGCAAAGGCAAATGTATACATCCTTTTAAAAATATTTTTGTTTTTTGTAACCAATAATGCTTTTGGAACAAGATAAAGTAATGCATCTACAACTCATTCTAAACTGTATTATTACTAATCGATGTATTAAATAAATTTTATAACAAGTTATTTTAATGGTATTTATATGTTCCATTAGTAGATAAAGGGTTAAGTAATCTTCAAAAAATAAAACATATTTCGTTAAATTTTAGTGTAAAAAAATATTTTGTCCGATATTTTTTCAATCGTTTACTTTGGTTTTAATACTATCCGTTTATGACATTTTTTGATTTATTTATCTGGTATTTATTGAAAAGGAATTTTAGATTACATTAGTGATTTTAGCACTCAGACCCAGAATTTGAAATCGCAAAATTTTAATTATGTTGTACATTTCGCTCGAATGGTAGGTCGAGAAATACTGCAGACTAAAAAAATATCTGGATATCATACATTCTTCTCCTCAATCAGAAGGCATGTCGATGGATTCCTACACCACAAGCAATGGCAAGTAGTGATTGCGAATCAACCTACCTAATGGCAAGTCTACCGTGTTCCTGCCTTCAAGGAGCATTACGAGGTTCGGTAAATCCGCTTTTCCCATAGAGTGTTTATATCATTTTCGTGTTTGCTACAAATATATCACGCGATAGGTCATCGTACAGAACAGTGTGCCTCACTCATGATTTTAATTTTAATTGAGCCTTTTTGATTTTTGCACAATTTTTACTCGAACTACCAAACGCAATATACACAACCTAGGGTAATGCCGATTTTTTTGTTTATGTTATATTATGTAATTAGTAAAACACACTGTGAACACAGTTTTCATATTATTATCATAAACATATTGATACCGATAAAGAGTTGTTTTGTTTTGTATTAGGAGGGTTGGGTTGCGGTAACATTATGATTAATTGAATTAAAACCCTTTATGTACTGAATTATGAATTCATGAAAATTTTATCTTCTAAAGAATTTTTCGTGAATTTTTGAAACTACATTAAATTATTTACACAATCGTTTAATAAATCTTAGAAGGATTTTAGAAGGATAGAAGGATTCATTAAATTTGAAATTATAGGAATTTTGTGCAGTATATATACCCCACTCAAATCTTTTATTTCAAATGTTTTTCTTAGTATTTCATAGAATTAGGATATGTACCAATATGATGTTCTTACAATAGAAATATCGAAATATTTTCGAATTGAAAAATTCCCCTCCCCCTTCCCCAACGCAAAGAAAGCTGAAAACATGCAAAGGCAAAAGTATACATCCTTTTAAATATATTTTTGTTTTTGTAACCAATAATGCTTTTGGAACAAGATAAAGTAATGCATCTACAACTCATTCTAAACTGTATAATTACTAATCGATGTATTAAATAAATTTTATAACAAGTTATTTTAATGGTATTTATATGTTCCTTTAGTAGATAAAGGGTTAAGTAATCTTCAAAAATAAAACATATTTCGTTAAATTTTAGTGTAAAAAAATATTTTGTCCGATATTTTTTCAATCGTTTACTTTGGTTTTAATACTATCCGTTTATGACATTTTTTGATTTATTTATCTGGTATTTATTGAGAAGGAATTTTAGATTACATTAGTGATTTTAGCACTCAGACCCAGAATTTGAAATCGCAAAATTTTAATTATGTTGTACATTTCGCTCGAATGGTAGGTCGAGAAATACTGCAGACTAAAAAAATATCTGGATATCATACATTCTTCTCCTCAATCAGAAGGTATGTCGAGGGATTCCTACACCACAAGCAATGGCAAGTAGAGATTGCGGATCAACTTACCTAATGGCAAGTCTACCGTGTTCCTGCCTTCAAGGAGCATTACGAGGTTCGGTAAATCCGCTTTTCCCATAGAGTGTTTATATCATTTTCGTGTTTGCTACAAATATATCACGCGATAGGTCATCGTACAGAACAGTGTGCCTCACTCATGATTTTAATTTTAATTGAGCCTTTTTGATTTTTGCACAATTTTTACTCGAACTACCAAACGCAATATACACAACCTAGGATAATGCCGATTTTTTTGTTTATGTTATATTATGTAATTAGTAAAACACACTGTGAACACAGTTTTCATATTATTATCATAAACATATTGATACCGATAAAGAGTTGTTTTGTTTTGTATTAGGAGGGTTGGGTTGCGGTAACATTATGATTAGTTGAATTAACACCCTTTATGTACTGAATTATGAATTCATGAAAATTTTATCTTCTAAAGAATTTTTCGTGAATTTTTGAAACTACATTAAATTATTTACACAATCGTTTAATAAATCTTAGAAGGATTTTAGAAGGATAGAAGGATTCATTAAATTTGAAATTATAGGAATTTTGTGCAGTATATATACCCCACTCAAATCTTTTATTTCAAATGTTTTTCTTAGTATTTCATAGAATTAGGATATGTACCAATATGATGTTCTTACAATAGAAATATCGAAATATTTTCGAATTGAAAAATTCCCCTCCCCCTTCCCCAACGCAAAGAAAGCTGAAAACATGCAAAGGCAAAAGTATACATCCTTTTAAAAATATTTTTGTTTTTTGTAACCAATAATGCTTTTGGAACAAGATAAAGTAATGCATCTACAACTCATTCTAAACTGTATAATTACTAATCGATGTATTAAATAAATTTTATAACAAGTTATTTTAATGGTATTTATATGTTCCTTTAGTAGATAAAGGGTTAAGTAATCTTCAAAAATAAAACATATTTCGTTAAATTTTAGTGTAAAAAAATATTTTGTCCGATATTTTTTCAATCGTTTACTTTGGTTTTAATACTATCCGTTTATGACATTTTTTGATTTATTTATCTGGTATTTATTGAAAAGGAATTTTAGATTACATTAGTGATTTTAGCACTCAGACCCAGAATTTGAAATCGCAAAATTTTAATTATGTTGTACATTTCGCTCGAATGGTAGGTCGAGAAATACTGCAGACTAAAAAAATATCTGGATATCATACATTCTTCTCCTCAATCAGAAGGTATGTCGAGGGATTCCTACACCACAAGCAATGGCAAGTAGAGATTGCGGATCAACTTACCTAATGGCAAGTCTACCGTGTTCCTGCCTTCAAGGAGCATTACGAGGTTCGGTAAATCCGCTTTTCCCATAGAGTGTTTATATCATTTTCGTGTTTGCTACAAATATATCACGCGATAGGTCATCGTACAGAACAGTGTGCCTCACTCATGATTTTAATTTTAATTGAGCCTTTTTGATTTTTGCACAATTTTTACTCGAACTACCAAACGCAATATACACAACCTAGGATAATGCCGATTTTTTTGTTTATGTTATATTATGTAATTAGTAAAACACACTGTGAACACAGTTTTCATATTATTATCATAAACATATTGATACCGATAAAGAGTTGTTTTGTTTTGTATTAGGAGGGTTGGGTTGCGGTAACATTATGATTAGTTGAATTAACACCCTTTATGTACTGAATTATGAATTCATGAAAATTTTATCTTCTAAAGAATTTTTCGTGAATTTTTGAAACTACATTAAATTATTTACACAATCGTTTAATAAATCTTAGAAGGATTTTAGAAGGATAGAAGGATTCATTAAATTTGAAATTATAGGAATTTTGTGCAGTATATATACCCCACTCAAATCTTTTATTTCAAATGTTTTTCTTAGTATTTCATAGAATTAGGATATGTACCAATATGATGTTCTTACAATAGAAATATCGAAATATTTTCGAATTGAAAAATTCCCCTCCCCCTTCCCCAACGCAAAGAAAGCTGAAAACATGCAAAGGCAAAAGTATACATCCTTTTAAAAATATTTTTGTTTTTTGTAACCAATAATGCTTTTGGAACAAGATAAAGTAATGCATCTACAACTCATTCTAAACTGTATTATTACTAATCGATGTATTAAATAAATTTTATAACAAGTTATTTTAATGGTATTTATAAGTTCCATTAGAAGATAAAGGGTTAAGTAATCTTGAAAAAATAAAACATATTTCGTAAATTTTAGTGTAAAAAAATATTTTGTCCGATATATTTTCAATCGTTTACTTTGGTTTTAATACTATCCGTTTATGACATTTTTTGATTTATTTATCTGGTATTTATTGAAAAGGAGTTTTAGATTACATTAGTGATTTTAGCACTCAGACCCAGAAATTGAAATCGCAAAATTTTAATTATGTTGTACATTTCGCTCGAATGGTAGGTCGAGAAATACTGCAGACTAAAAAAATATCTGGATATCATACATTCTTCTCCTCAATCAGAAGGCATGTCGATGGATTCCTACACCACAAGCAATGTCAAGTAGAGATTGCGGATCAACTTACCTAATGGCAAGTCTACCGTGTTCCTGCCCTCAAGGAGCATTACGAGGTTCGGTAAATCCGCTTTTCCCATAGAGTGTTTATATCATTTTCGTGTTTGCTACAAATATATCACGCGATAGGTCATCGTACAGAACAGTGTGCCTCACTCATGATTTTAATTTTAATTGAGCCTTTTTGATTTTTGCACAATTTTTACTCGAACTACCAAACGCAATATACACAACCTAGGATAATGCCGATTTTTTTGTTTATGTTATATTATGTAATTAGTAAAACACACTGTGAACACAGTTTTCATATTATTATCATAAACATATTGATACCGATAAAGAGTTGTTTTGTTTTGTATTAGGAGGTTTGGGTTGCGGTAACATTATGAATGGTTGAATTAACACCCTTTATGTACTGAATTATGAATTCATGAAAATTTTATCTTCTAAAGAATTTTTCGTGAATTTTTGAAACTACATTAAATTATTTACACAATCGTTTAATAAATCTTAGAAGGATTTTAGAAGGATAGAAGGATTCATTAAATTTGAAATTATAGGAATTTTGTGCAGTATATATACCCCACTCAAATCTTTTATTTCAAATGTTTTTCTTAGTATTTCATAGAATTAGGATATGTACCAGTATGATGTTCTTACAATAGAAATATCGAAATATTTTCGAATTGAAAAATTCCCCTCCCCCTTCCCCAACACAAAGAAAGCTGAAAACATGCAAAGGCAAAAGTATACATCCTTTTAAAAATATTTTTGTTTTTTGTAACCAATAATGCTTTTGGAACAAGATAAAGTAATGCATCTACAACTCATTCTAAACTGTATTATTACTAATCAATGTATTAAATAAATTTTATAACAAGTTATTTTAATGGTATTTATATGTTCCTTTAGTAGATATAGGGTTAAGTAATCTTCAAAAATAAAACATATTTCGTCAGATTTTAGTGTAAAAAATATTTTGTCCGATATTTTTTCAATCGTTTACTTTGGTTTTAATACTATCCGTTTATGACATTTTTTGATTTATTTATCTAGTATTTATTGAAAAGGAATTTTAGATTACATTAGTGATTTTAGCACTCAGACCCAGAATTTGAAATCGCAAAATTTTAATTATGTTGTACATTTCGCTCGAATGGTAGGTCGAGAAATACTGCAGACTAAAAAAATATCTGGATATCATACATTCTTCTCCTCAATCAGAAGGCATGTCGAGGGATTCCTACACCACAAGCAATGGCAAGTAGAGATTGCGGATCAACTTACCTAATGGCAAGTCTACCGTGTTCCTGCCCTCAAGGAGCATTACGAGGTTCGGTAAATCCGCTTTTCCCATAGAGTGTTTATATCATTTTCGTGTGTGCTACAAATATATCACGCGATAGGTCATCGTACAGAACAGTGTGCCTCACTCATGATTTTAATTTTAATTGAGCCTTTTTGATTTTTGCGCAATTTTTACTCGAACTACCAAACGCAATATACACAACCTAGGATAATGCCGATTTTTTTGTTTATGTTATATTATGTAATTAGTAAAACACACTGTGAACACAGTTTTCATATTATTATCATAAACATATTGATACCGATAAAGAGTTGTTTTGTTTTGTATTAGGAGGGTTGGGTTGCGGTAACATTATGATTAGTTGAATTAACACCCTTTATGTACTGAATTATGAATTCATGAAAATTTTATCTTCTAAAGAATTTTTCGGGAATTTTTGAAACTACATTAAATTATTTACACAATCGTTTAATAAATCTTAGAAGGATTTTAGAAGGATAGAAGGATTTAGAAGGATTCATTAAATTTGAAATTATATGAATTTTGTGCAGTATATATACCCCACTCAAATCTTTTATTTTAAATGGTTTTCTTAGTATTTCATAGAATTAGGATATGTACCAATATGATGTTCTTACAATAGAAATATCGAAATATTTTCGAATTGAAAAATTCCCCTCCCCCTTCCCCAACACAAAGAAAGCTGAAAACATGCAAAGGCAAAAGTATACATCCTTTTAAAAATATTTTTGTTTTTTGTAACCAATAATGCTTTTGGAACAAGATAAAGTAATGCATCTACAACTCATTCTAAACTGTATTATTACTAATCGATGTATTAAATAAATTTTATAACAAGTTATTTTAATGGTATTTATAAGTTCCATTAGAAGATAAATGGTTAAGTAATCTTGAAAAAATAAAACATATTTCGTAAATTTTAGTGTAAAAAAATATTTTGTCCGATATATTTTCAATCGTTTACTTTGGTTTTAATACTATCCGTTTATGACATTTTTTGATTTATTTATCTGGTATTTATTGAAAAGGAATTTTAGATTACATTAGTGATTTTAGCACTCAGACCCAGAAATTGAAATCGCAAAATTTTAATTATGTTGTACATTTCGCTCGAATGGTAGGTCGAGAAATACTGCAGACTAAAAAAATATCTGGATATCATACATTCTTCTCCTCAATCAGAAGGCATGTCGAGGGATTCCTACACCACAAGCAATGGCAAGTAGAGATTGCGGATCAACTTACCTAATGGCAAGTCTACCGTGTTCCTGCCCTCAAGGAGCATTACGAGGTTCGGTAAATCCGCTTTTCCCATAGAGTGTTTATATCATTTTCGTGTTTGCTACAAATATATCACGCGATAGGTCATCGTACAGAACAGTGTGCCTCACTCATGATTTTAATTTTAATTGAGCCTTTTTGATTTTTGCACAATTTTTACTCGAACTACCAAACGCAATATACACAACCTAGGATAATGCCGATTTTTTTGTTTATGTTATATTATGTAATTAGTAAAACACACTGTGAAAACAGTTTTCATATTATTATCATAAACATATTGATACCGATAAAGAGTTGTTTTGTTTTGTATTAGGAGGTTTGGGTTGCGGTAACATTATGATTAGTTGAATTAACACCCTTTATGTACTGAATTATGAATTCATGAAAATTTTATCTTCTAAAGAATTTTTCGTGAATTTTTGAAACTACATTAAATTATTTACACAATCGTTTAATAAATCTTAGAAGGATTTTAGAAGGATAGGAGGATTCATTAAATTTGAAATTATAGGAATTTTGTGCAGTATATATACCCCACTCAAATCTTTTATTTTAAATGGTTTTCTTAGTATTTCATAGAATTAGGATATGTACCAATATGATGTTCTTACAATAGAAATATCGAAATATTTTCGAATTGAAAAATTCCCCTCCACCTTCCCCAACACAAAGAAAGCTGAAAACATGCAAAGGCAAAAGTATACATCCTTTTAAAAATATTTTTGTTTTTTGTAACCAATAATGCTTTTGGAACAAGATAAAGTAATGCATCTACAACTCATTCTAAACTGTATTATTACTAATCGATGTATTAAATAAATTTTATAACAAGTTATTTTAATGGTATTTATAAGTTCCATTAGAAGATAAAGGGTTAAGTAATCTTGAAAAAATAAAACATATTTCGTAAATTTTAGTGTAAAAAAATATTTTGTCCGATATATTTTCAATCGTTTACTTTGGTTTTAATACTATCCGTTTATGACATTTTTTGATTTATTTATCTGGTATTTATTGAAAAGGAATTTTAGATTACATTAGTGATTTTAGCACTCAGACCCAGAAATTGAAATCGCAAAATTTTAATTACGTTGTACATTTCGCTCGAATGGTAGGTCGAGAAATACTGCAGACTAAAAAAATATCTGGATATCATACATTCTTCTCCTCAATCAGAAGGCATGTCGAGGGATTCCTACACCACAAGCAATGGCAAGTAGAGATTGCGGATCAACTTACCTAATGGCAAGTCTACCGTGTTCCTGCCCTCAAGGAGCATTACGAGGTTCGGTAAATCCGCTTTTCCCATAGAGTGTTTATATCATTTTCGTGTTTGCTACAAATATATCACGCGATAGGTCATCGTACAGAACAGTGTGCCTCACTCATGATTTTAATTTTAATTGAGCCTTTTTGATTTTTGCACAATTTTTACTCGAACTACCAAACGCAATATACACAACCTAGGATAATGCCGATTTTTTTGTTTATGTTATATTATGTAATTAGTAAAACACACTGTGAACACAGTTTTCATATTATTATCATAAACATATTGATACCGATAAAGAGTTGTTTTGTTTTGTATTAGGAGGTTTGGGTTGCGGTAACATTATGATTAGTTGAATTAACACCCTTTATGTACTGAATTATGAATTCATGAAAATTTTATCTTCTAAAGAATTTTTCGTGAATTTTTGAAACTACATTAAATTATTTACACAATCGTTTAATAAATCTTAGAAGGATTTTAGAAGGATAGAAGGATTCATTAAATTTGAAATTATAGGAATTTTGTGCAATATATATACCCCACTCAAATCTTTTATTTCAAATGTTTTTCTTAGTATTTCATAGAATTAGGATATGTACCAATATGATGTTCTTACAATAGAAATATCGAAATATTTTCGAATTGAAAAATTTCCCTCCCCCTTCCCCAACACAAAGAAAGCTGAAAACATGCAAAGGCAAAAGTATACATCCTTTTAAAAATATTTTTGTTTTTTGTAACCAATAATGCTTTTGGAACAAGATAAAGTAATGCATCTACAACTCATTCTAAACTGTATTATTACTAATCAATGTATTAAATAAATTTTATAACAAGTTATTTTAATGGTATTTATATGTTCCTTTAGTAGATATAGGTTTAAGTAATCTTCAAAAATAAAACATATTTCGTCAAATTTTAGTGTAAAAAATATTTTGTCCGATATTTTTTCAATCGTTTACTTTGGTTTTAATACTATCCGTTTATGACATTTTTTGATTTATTTATCTGGTATTTATTGAAAAGGAATTTTAGATTACATTTGTGATTTTAGCACTCAGACCCAGAATTTGAAATCGCAAAATTTTAATTATGTTGTACATTTCGCTCGAATGGTAGGTCGAGAAATACTGCAGACTAAAAAAATATCTGGATATCATACATTCTTCTCCTCAATCAGAAGGTATGTCGAGGGATTCCTACACCACAAGCAATGGCAAGTAGAGATTGCGGATCAACTTACCTAATGGCAAGTCTACCGTGTTCCTGCCTTCAAGGAGCATTACGAGGTTCGGTAAATCCGCTTTTCCCATAGAGTGTTTATATCATTTTCGTGTTTGCTACAAATATATCACGCGATAGGTCATCGTACAGAACAGTGTGCCTCACTCATGATTTTAATTTTAATTGAGCCTTTTTGATTTTTGCACAATTTTTACTCGAACTACCAAACGCAATATACACAACCTAGGATAATGCCGATTTTTTTGTTTATGTTATATTATGTAATTAGTAAAACACACTGTGAACACAGTTTTCATATTATTATCATAAACATATTGATACCGATAAAGAGTTGTTTTGTTTTGTATTAGGAGGGTTGGGTTGCGGTAACATTATGATTAGTTGAATTAACAACCTTTATGTACTGAATTATGAATTCATGAAAATTTTATCTTCTAAAGAATTTTTCGGGAATTTTTGAAACTACATTAAATTATTTACACAATCGTTTAATAAATCTTAGAAGGATTTTAGAAGGATAGAAGGATTTAGAAGGATTCATTAAATTTGAAATTATAGGAATTTTGTGCAGTATATATACCCCACTCAAATCTTTTATTTTAAATGTTTTTCTTAGTATTTCATAGAATTAGGATATGTACCAATATGATGTTCTTGCAATAGAAATATCGAAATATTTTCGAATTGAAAAATTCCCCTCCCCCTTCCCCAACACAAAGAAAGCTGAAAACATGCAAAGGCAAAAGTATACATCCTTTTAAATATATTTTTGTTTTTTGTAACCAATAATGCTTTTGGAACAAGATAAAGTAATGCATCTACAACTCATTCTAAACTGTATTATTACTAATCGATGTATTAAATAAATTTTATAACAAGTTATTTTAATGGTATTTATATGTTCCATTAGTAGATAAAGGGTTAAGTAATCTTCAAAATATAAAACATATTTCGTTAAATGTAAGTGTAAAAAAATATTTTGTCCGATATTTTTTCAATCGTTTACTTTGGTTTTAATACTATCCGTTTATGACATTTTTTGATTTATTTATCTGGTATTTATTGAAAAGGAATTTTAGATTACATTAGTGATTTTAGCACTCAGACCCAGAAATTGAAATCGCAAAATTTTAATTACGTTGTACATTTCGCTCGAATGGTAGGTCGAGAAATACTGCAGACTAAAAAAATATCTGGATATCATGCATTCTTCTCCTCAATCAGAAGGCATGTCGAGGGATTCCTACACCACAAGCAATGGCAAGTAGAGATTGCGGATCAACTTACCTAATGGCAAGTCTACCGTGTTCCTGCCCTCAAGGAGCATTACGAGGTTCGGTAAATCCGCTTTTCCCATAGAGTGTTTATATCATTTTCGTGTTTGCTACAAATATATCACGCGATAGGTCATCGTACAGAACAGTGTGCCTCACTCATGATTTTAATTTTAATTGAGCCTTTTTGATTTTTGCACAATTTTTACTCGAACTACCAAACGCAATATACACAACCTAGGATAATGCCGATTTTTTTGTTTATGTTATATTATGTAATTAGTAAAACACACTGTGAACACAGTTTTCATATTATTATCATAAACGTATTGATACCGATAAAGAGTTGTTTTGTTTTGTATTAGGAGGGTTGGGTTGCGGTAACATTATGATTAGTTGAATTAAAACCCTTTATGTACTGAATTATGAATTCATGAAAATTTTATCTTCTAAAGAATTTTTCGGGAATTTTTGAAACTACATTAAATTATTTACACAATCGTTTAATAAATCTTAGAAGGATTTTAGAAGGATAGAAGGATTTAGAAGGATTCATTAAATTTGAAATTATAGGAATTTTGTGCAGTATATATACCCCACTCAAATCTTTTATTTTAAATGTTTTTCTTAGTATTTCATAGAATTAGGATATGTACCAATATGATGTTCTTACAATAGAAATATCGAAATATTTTCGAATTGAAAAATTCCCCTCCCCCTTCCCCAACACAAAGAAAGATGAAAACATGCAAAGGCAAAAGTATACATCCTTTTAAATATATTTTTGTTTTTTGTAACCAATAATGCTTTTGGAACAAGATAAAGTAATGCATCTACAACTCATTCTAAACTGTATTATTACTAATCGATGTCTTAAATAAATTTTATAACAAGTTATTTTAATGGTATTTATATGTTCCATTAGTAGATAAAGGGTTAAGTAATCTTCAAAATATAAAACATATTTCGTTAAATGTTAGTGTAAAAAAATATTTTGTCCGATATTTTTTCAATCGTTTACTTTGGTTTTAATACTATCCGTTTATGACATTTTTTGATTTATTTATCTGGTATTTATTGAAAAGGAATTTTAGATTACATTAGTGATTTTAGCACTCAGACCCAGAATTTGAAATCGCAAAATTTTAATTATGTTGTACATTTCGCTCGAATGGTAGGTCGAGAAATACTGCAGACTAAAAAAATATCTGGATATCATACATTCTTCTCCTCAATCAGAAGGCATGTCGAGGGATTCCTACACCACAAGCAATGGCAAGTAGAGATTGCGGATCAACTTACCTAATGGCAAGTCTACCGTGTTCCTGCCCTCAAGGAGCATTACGAGGTTCGGTAAATCCGCTTTTCCCATAGAGTGTTTATATCATTTTCGTGTTTGCTACAAATATATCACGCGATAGGTCATCGTACAGAACAGTGTGCCTCACTCATGATTTTAATTTTAATTGAGCCTTTTTGATTTTTGCACAATTTTTACTCGAACTACCAAACGCAATATACACAACCTAGGATAATGCCGATTTTTTTGTTTATGTTATATTATGTAATTAGTAAAACACACTGTGAAAACAGTTTTCATATTATTATCATAAACATATTGATACCGATAAAGAGTTGTTTTGTTTTGTATTAGGAGGTTTGGGTTGCGGTAACATTATGATTAGTTGAATTAACACCCTTTATGTACTGAATTATGAATTCATGAAAATTTTATCTTCTAAAGAATTTTTCGTGAATTTTTGAAACTACATTAAATTATTTACACAATCGTTTAATAAATCTTAGAAGGATTTTAGAAGGATAGGAGGATTCATTAAATTTGAAATTATAGGAATTTTGTGCAGTATATATACCCCACTCAAATCTTTTATTTTAAATGGTTTTCTTAGTATTTCATAGAATTAGGATATGTACCAATATGATGTTCTTACAATAGAAATATCGAAATATTTTCGAATTGAAAAATTCCCCTCCACCTTCCCCAACACAAAGAAAGCTGAAAACATGCAAAGGCAAAAGTATACATCCTTTTAAAAATATTTTTGTTTTTTGTAACCAATAATGCTTTTGGAACAAGATAAAGTAATGCATCTACAACTCATTCTAAACTGTATTATTACTAATCGATGTATTAAATAAATTTTATAACAAGTTATTTTAATGGTATTTATAAGTTCCATTAGAAGATAAAGGGTTAAGTAATCTTGAAAAAATAAAACATATTTCGTAAATTTTAGTGTAAAAAAATATTTTGTCCGATATATTTTCAATCGTTTACTTTGGTTTTAATACTATCCGTTTATGACATTTTTTGATTTATTTATCTGGTATTTATTGAAAAGGAATTTTAGATTACATTAGTGATTTTAGCACTCAGACCCAGAAATTGAAATCGCAAAATTTTAATTACGTTGTACATTTCGCTCGAATGGTAGGTCGAGAAATACTGCAGACTAAAAAAATATCTGGATATCATACATTCTTCTCCTCAATCAGAAGGCATGTCGAGGGATTCCTACACCACAAGCAATGGCAAGTAGAGATTGCGGATCAACTTACCTAATGGCAAGTCTACCGTGTTCCTGCCCTCAAGGAGCATTACGAGGTTCGGTAAATCCGCTTTTCCCATAGAGTGTTTATATCATTTTCGTGTTTGCTACAAATATATCACGCGATAGGTCATCGTACAGAACAGTGTGCCTCACTCATGATTTTAATTTTAATTGAGCCTTTTTGATTTTTGCACAATTTTTACTCGAACTACCAAACGCAATATACACAACCTAGGATAATGCCGATTTTTTTGTTTATGTTATATTATGTAATTAGTAAAACACACTGTGAACACAGTTTTCATATTATTATCATAAAC
Source organism: Maratus speciosus (assembly GCA_963932465.1). Lineage (NCBI taxonomy): Eukaryota > Metazoa > Arthropoda > Arachnida > Araneae > Salticidae > Maratus > Maratus speciosus. Next base: position 39,883,266 of record OZ010799.1, read on the forward strand.
ATATTGATACCGATAAAGAGTTGTTTTGTTTTGTATTAGGAGGTTTGGGTTGCGGTAACATTATGATTAGTTGAATTAACACCCTTTATGTACTGAATTATGAATTCATGAAAATTTTATCTTCTAAAGAATTTTTCGTGAATTTTTGAAACTACATTAAATTATTTACACAATCGTTTAATAAATCTTAGAAGGATTTTAGAAGGATAGAAGGATTCATTAAATTTGAAATTATAGGAATTTTGTGCAATATATATACCCCACTCAAATCTTTTATTTCAAATGTTTTTCTTAGTATTTCATAGAATTAGGATATGTACCAATATGATGTTCTTACAATAGAAATATCGAAATATTTTCGAATTGAAAAATTTCCCTCCCCCTTCCCCAACACAAAGAAAGCTGAAAACATGCAAAGGCAAAAGTATACATCCTTTTAAAAATATTTTTGTTTTTTGTAACCAATAATGCTTTTGGAACAAGATAAAGTAATGCATCTACAACTCATTCTAAACTGTATTATTACTAATCAATGTATTAAATAAATTTTATAACAAGTTATTTTAATGGTATTTATATGTTCCTTTAGTAGATATAGGTTTAAGTAATCTTCAAAAATAAAACATATTTCGTCAAATTTTAGTGTAAAAAATATTTTGTCCGATATTTTTTCAATCGTTTACTTTGGTTTTAATACTATCCGTTTATGACATTTTTTGATTTATTTATCTGGTATTTATTGAAAAGGAATTTTAGATTACATTTGTGATTTTAGCACTCAGACCCAGAATTTGAAATCGCAAAATTTTAATTATGTTGTACATTTCGCTCGAATGGTAGGTCGAGAAATACTGCAGACTAAAAAAATATCTGGATATCATACATTCTTCTCCTCAATCAGAAGGTATGTCGAGGGATTCCTACACCACAAGCAATGGCAAGTAGAGATTGCGGATCAACTTACCTAATGGCAAGTCTACCGTGTTCCTGCCTTCAAGGAGCATTACGAGGTTCGGTAAATCCTCTTTTCCCATAGAGTGTTTATATCATTTTCGTGTTTGCTACAAATATATCACGCGATAGGTCATCGTACAGAACAGTGTGCCTCACTCATGATTTTAATTTTAATTGAGCCTTTTTGATTTTTGCACAATTTTTACTCGAACTACCAAACGCAATATACACAACCTAGGATAATGCCGATTTTTTTGTTTATGTTATATTATGTAATTAGTAAAACACACTGTGAACACAGTTTTCATATTATTATCATAAACATATTGATACCGATAAAGAGTTGTTTTGTTTTGTATTAGGAGGGTTGGGTTGCGGTAACATTATGATTAGTTGAATTAACAACCTTTATGTACTGAATTATGAATTCATGAAAATTTTATCTTCTAAAGAATTTTTCGGGAATTTTTGAAACTACATTAAATTATTTACACAATCGTTTAATAAATCTTAGAAGGATTTTAGAAGGATAGAAGGATTTAGAAGGATTCATTAAATTTGAAATTATAGGAATTTTGTGCAGTATATATACCCACTCAAATCTTTTATTTTAAATGTTTTTCTTAGTATTTCATAGAATTAGGATATGTACCAATATGATGTTCTTGCAATAGAAATATCGAAATATTTTCGAATTGAAAAATTCCCCTCCCCCTTCCCCAACACAAAGAAAGCTGAAAACATGCAAAGGCAAAAGTATACATCCTTTTAAATATATTTTTGTTTTTTGTAACCAATAATGCTTTTGGAACAAGATAAAGTAATGCATCTACAACTCATTCTAAACTGTATTATTACTAATCGATGTATTAAATAAATTTTATAACAAGTTATTTTAATGGTATTTATATGTTCCATTAGTAGATAAAGGGTTAAGTAATCTTCAAAATATAAAACATATTTCGTTAAATGTTAGTGTAAAAAAATATTTTGTCCGATATTTTTTCAATCGTTTACTTTGGTTTTAATACTATCCGTTTATGACATTTTTTGATTTATTTATCTGGTATTTATTGAAAAGGAATTTTAGATTACATTAGTGATTTTAGCACTCAGACCCAGAATTTGAAATCGCAAAATTTTAATTATGTTGTACATTTCGCTCGAATGGTAGGTCGAGAAATACTGCAGACTAAAAAAATATCTGGATATCATACATTCTTCTCCTCAATCAGAAGGCATGTCGAGGGATTCCTACACCACAAGCAATGGCAAGTAGAGATTGCGGATCAACTTACCTAATGGCAAGTCTACCGTGTTCCTGCCCTCAAGGAGCATTACGAGGTTCGGTAAATCCGCTTTTCCCATAGAGTGTTTATATCATTTTCGTGTTTGCTACAAATATATCACGCGATAGGTCATCGTACAGAACAGTGTGCCTCACTCATGATTTTAATTTTAATTGAGCCTTTTTGATTTTTGCACAATTTTTACTCGAACTACCAAACGCAATATACACAACCTAGGATAATGCCGATTTTTTTGTTTATGTTATATTATGTAATTAGTAAAACACACTGTGAACACAGTTTTCATATTATTATCATAAACATATTGATACCGATAAAGAGTTGTTTTGTTTTGTATTAGGAGGGTTGGGTTGCGGTAACATTATGATTAGTTGAATTAAAACCCTTTATGTACTGAATTATGAATTCATGAAAATTTTATCTTCTAAAGAATTTTTCGGGAATTTTTGAAACTACATTAAATTATTTACACAATCGTTTAATAAATCTTAGAAGGATTTTAGAAGGATAGAAGGATTTAGAAGGATTCATTAAATTTGAAATTATAGGAATTTTGTGCAGTATATATACCCCACTCAAATCTTTTATTTTAAATGTTTTTCTTAGTATTTCATAGAATTAGGATATGTACCAATATGATGTTCTTACAATAGAAATATCGAAATATTTTCGAATTGAAAAATTCCCCTCCCCCTTCCCCAACACAAAGAAAGCTGAAAACATGCAAAGGCAAAAGTATACATCCTTTTAAATATATTTTTGTTTTTTGTAACCAATAATGCTTTTGGAACAAGATAAAGTAATGCATCTACAACTCATTCTAAACTGTATTATTACTAATCGATGTCTTAAATAAATTTTATAACAAGTTATTTTAATGGTATTTATATGTTCCATTAGTAGATAAAGGGTTAAGTAATCTTCAAAATATAAAACATATTTCGTTAAATGTTAGTGTAAAAAAATATTTTGTCCGATATTTTTTCAATCGTTTACTTTGGTTTTAATACTATCCGTTTATGACATTTTTTGATTTATTTATCTGGTATTTATTGAAAAGGAATTTTAGATTACATTAGTGATTTTAGCACTCAGACCCAGAATTTGAAATCGCAAAATTTTAATTATGTTGTACATTTCGCTCGAATGGTAGGTCGAGAAATACTGCAGACTAAAAAAATATCTGGATATCATACATTCTTCTCCTCAATCAGAAGGCATGTCGAGGGATTCCTACACCACAAGCAATGGCAAGTAGAGATTGCGGATCAACTTACCTAATGGCAAGTCTACCGTGTTCCTGCCCTCAAGGAGCATTACGAGGTTCGGTAAATCCGCTTTTCCCATAGAGTGTTTATATCATTTTCGTGTTTGCTACAAATATATCACGCGATAGGTCATCGTACAGAACAGTGTGCCTCACTCATGATTTTAATTTTAATTGAGCCTTTTTGATTTTTGCACAATTTTTACTCGAACTACCAAACGCAATATACACAACCTAGGATAATGCCGATTTTTTTGTTTATGTTATATTATGTAATTAGTAAAACACACTGTGAACACAGTTTTCATATTATTATCATAAACATATTGATACCGATAAAGAGTTGTTTTGTTTTGTATTAGGAGGGTTGGGTTGCGGTAACATTATGATTAGTTGAATTAAAACCCTTTATGTACTAAATTATGAATTCAGGAAAATTTTATCTTCTAAAGAATTTTTCGGGAATTTTTGAAACTACATTAAATTATTTACACAATCGTTTAATAAATCTTAGAAGGATTTTAGAAGGATAGAAGGATTTAGAAGGATTCATTAAATTTGAAATTATAGGAATTTTGTGCAGTATATATACCCCACTCAAATCTTTTATTTTAAATGTTTTTCTTAGTATTTCATAGAATTAGGATCTGTACCAATATGATGTTCTTACAATAGAAATATCGAAATATTTTCGAATTGAAAAATTCCCCTCCCCCTTCCCCAACACAAAGAAAGCTGAAAACATGCAAAGGCAAAAGTATACATCCTTTTAAATATATTTTTGTTTTTTGTAACCAATAATGCTTTTGGAACAAGATAAAGTAATGCATCTACAACTCATTCTAAACTGTATTATTACTAATCGATGTATTAAATAAATTTTATAACAAGTTATTTTAATGGTATTTATATGTTCCATTAGTAGATAAAGGGTTAAGTAATCTTCAAAATATAAAACATATTTCGTTAAATTTTAGTGTAAAAAAATATTTTGTCCGATATTTTTTCAATCGTTTACTTTGGTTTTAATACTATCCGTTTATGACATTTTTTGATTTATTTATCTGGTATTTATTGAAAAGGAATTTTAGATTACATTAGTGATTTTAGCACTCAGACCCAGAATTTGAAATCGCAAAATTTTAATTATGTTGTACATTTCGCTCGAATGGTAGGTCGAGAAATACTGCAGACTAAAAAAATATCTGGATATCATACATTCTTCTCCTCAATCAGAAGGCATGTCGAGGGATTCCTACACCACAAGCAATGGCAAGTAGAGATTGCGGATCAACTTACCTAATGGCAAGTCTACCGTGTTCCTGCCCTCAAGGAGCATTACGAGGTTCGGTAAATCCGCTTTTCCCATAGAGTGTTTATATCATTTTCGTGTTTGCTACAAATATATCACGCGATAGGTCATCGTACAGAACAGTGTGCCTCACTCATGATTTTAATTTTAATTGAGCCTTTTTGATTTTTGCACAATTTTTACTCGAACTACCAAACGCAATATACACAACCTAGGATAATGCCGATTTTTTTGTTTATGTTATATTATGTAATTAGTAAAACACACTGTGAACACAGTTTTCATATTATTATCATAAACATATTGATACCGATAAAGAGTTGTTTTGTTTTGTATTAGGAGGGTTGGGTTGCGGTAACATTATGATTAGTTGAATTAAAACCCTTTATGTACTGAATTATGAATTCATGAAAATTTTATCTTCTAAAAATTTTTCGGGAATTTTTGAAACTACATTAAATTATTTACACAATCGTTTAATAAATCTTAGAAGGATTTTAGAAGGATAGAAGGATTTAGAAGGATTCATTAAATTTGAAATTATAGGATTTTTGTGGAGTATATATACCCCACTCAAATCTTTTATTTTAAATGTTTTTCTTAGTATTTCATAGAATTAGGATATGTACCAATATGATGTTCTTACAATAGAAATATCGAAATATTTTCGAATTGAAAAATTCCCCTCCCCCTTCCCCAACACAAAGAAAGCTGAAAACATGCAAAGGCAAAAGTATACATCCTTTTAAATATATTTTTGTTTTTTGTAACCAATAATGCTTTTGGAACAAGATAAAGTAATGCATCTACAACTCATTCTAAACTGTATTATTACTAATCGATGTATTAAATAAATTTTATAACAAGTTATTTTAATGGTATTTATATGTTCCATTAGTAGATAAAGGGTTAAGTAATCTTCAAAATATAAAACATATTTCGTTAAATGTTAGTGTAAAAAAATATTTTGTCCGATATTTTTTCAATCGTTTACTTTGGTTTTAATACTATCCGTTTATGACATTTTTTGATTTATTTATCTGGTATTTATTGAAAAGGAATTTTAGATTACATTAGTGATTTTAGCACTCAGACCCAGAATTTGAAATCGCAAAATTTTAATTATGTTGTACATTTCGCTCGAATGGTAGGTCGAGAAATACTGCAGACTAAAAAAATATCTGGATATCATACATTCTTCTCCTCAATCAGAAGGCATGTCGAGGGATTCCTACACCACAAGCAATGGCAAGTAGAGATTGCGGATCAACTTACCTAATGGCAAGTCTACCGTGTTCCTGCCCTCAAGGAGCATTACGAGGTTCGGTAAATCCGCTTTTCCCATAGAGTGTTTATATCATTTTCGTGTTTGCTACAAATATATCACGCGATAGGTCATCGTACAGAACAGTGTGCCTCACTCATGATTTTAATTTTAATTGAGCCTTTTTGATTTTTGCACAATTTTTACTCGAACTACCAAACGCAATATACACAACCTAGGATAATGCCGATTTTTTTGTTTATGTTATATTATGTAATTAGTAAAACACACTGTGAACACAGTTTTCATATTATTATCATAAACATATTGATACCGATAAAGAGTTGTTTTGTTTTGTATTAGGAGGGTTGGGTTGCGGTAACATTATGATTAGTTGAATTAAAACCCTTTATGTACTGAATTATGAATTCATGAAAATTTTATCTTCTAAAAATTTTTCGGGAATTTTTGAAACTACATTAAATTATTTACACAATCGTTTAATAAATCTTAGAAGGATTTTAGAAGGATAGAAGGATTTAGAAGGATTCATTAAATTTGAAATTATAGGATTTTTGTGGAGTATATATACCCCACTCAAATCTTTTATTTTAAATGTTTTTCTTAGTATTTCATAGAATTAGGATATGTACCAATATGATGTTCTTACAATAGAAATATCGAAATATTTTCGAATTGAAAAATTCCCCTCCCCCTTCCCCAACACAAAGAAAGCTGAAAACATGCAAAGGCAAAAGTATACATCCTTTTAAATATATTTTTGTTTTTTGTAACCAATAATGCTTTTGGAACAAGATAAAGTAATGCATCTACAACTCATTCTAAACTGTATTATTACTAATCGATGTATTAAATAAATTTTATAACAAGTTATTTTAATGGTATTTATATGTTCCATTAGTAGATAAAGGGTTAAGTAATCTTCAAAATATAAAACATATTTCGTTAAATGTTAGTGTAAAAAAATATTTTGTCCGATATTTTTTCAATCGTTTACTTTGGTTTTAATACTATCCGTTTATGACATTTTTTGATTTATTTATCTGGTATTTATTGAAAAGGAATTTTAGATTACATTAGTGATTTTAGCACTCAGACCCAGAATTTGAAATCGCAAAATTTTAATTATGTTGTACATTTCGCTCGAATGGTAGGTCGAGAAATACTGCAGACTAAAAAAATATCTGGATATCATACATTCTTCTCCTCAATCAGAAGGCATGTCGAGGGATTCCTACACCACAAGCAATGGCAAGTAGAGATTGCGGATCAACTTACCTAATGGCAAGTCTACCGTGTTCCTGCCCTCAAGGAGCATTACGAGGTTCGGTAAATCCGCTTTTCCCATAGAGTGTTTATATCATTTTCGTGTTTGCTACAAATATATCACGCGATAGGTCATCGTACAGAACAGTGTGCCTCACTCATGATTTTAATTTTAATTGAGCCTTTTTGATTTTTGCACAATTTTTACTCGAACTACCAAACGCAATATACACAACCTAGGATAATGCCGATTTTTTTGTTTATGTTATATTATGTAATTAGTAAAACACACTGTGAACACAGTTTTCATATTATTATCATAAACGTATTGATACCGATAAAGAGTTGTTTTGTTTTGTATTAGGAGGGTTGGGTTGCGGTAACATTATGATTAGTTGAATTAAAACCCTTTATGTACTGAATTATGAATTCATGAAAATTTTATCTTCTAAAGAATTTTTCGGGAATTTTTGAAACTACATTAAATTATTTACACAATCGTTTAATAAATCTTAGAAGGATTTTAGAAGGATAGAAGGATTTAGAAGGATTCATTAAATTTGAAATTATAGGAATTTTGTGCAGTATATATACCCCACTCAAATCTTTTATTTTAAATGTTTTTCTTAGTATTTCATAGAATTAGGATATGTACCAATATGATGTTCTTACAATAGAAATATCGAAATATTTTCGAATTGAAAAATTCCCCTCCCCCTTCCCCAACACAAAGAAAGCTGAAAACATGCAAAGGCAAAAGTATACATCCTTTTAAATATATTTTTGTTTTTTGTAACCAATAATGCTTTTGGAACAAGATAAAGTAATGCATCTACAACTCATTCTAAACTGTATTATTACTAATCGATGTATTAAATAAATTTTATAACAAGTTATTTTAATGGTATTTATATGTTCCATTAGTAGATAAAGGGTTAAGTAATCTTCAAAATATAAAACATATTTCGTTAAATGTTAGTGTAAAAAAATATTTTGTCCGATATTTTTTCAATCGTTTACTTTGGTTTTAATACTATCCGTTTATGACATTTTTTGATTTATTTATCTGGTATTTATTGAAAAGGAATTTTAGATTACATTAGTGATTTTAGCACTCAGACCCAGAATTTGAAATCGCAAAATTTTAATTATGTTGTACATTTCGCTCGAATGGTAGGTCGAGAAATACTGCAGACTAAAAAAATATCTGGATATCATACATTCTTCTCCTCAATCAGAAGGCATGTCGAGGGATTCCTACACCACAAGCAATGGCAAGTAGAGATTGCGGATCAACTTACCTAATGGCAAGTCTACCGTGTTCCTGCCCTCAAGGAGCATTACGAGGTTCGGTAAATCCGCTTTTCCCATAGAGTGTTTATATCATTTTCGTGTTTGCTACAAATATATCACGCGATAGGTCATCGTACAGAACAGTGTGCCTCACTCATGATTTTAATTTTAATTGAGCCTTTTTGATTTTTGCACAATTTTTACTCGAACTACCAAACGCAATATACACAACCTAGGATAATGCCGATTTTTTTGTTTATGTTATATTATGTAATTAGTAAAACACACTGTGAACACAGTTTTCATATTATTATCATAAACATATTGATACCGATAAAGAGTTGTTTTGTTTTGTATTAGGAGGGCTGGGTTGCGGTAACATTATGATTAGTTGAATTAAAACCCTTTATGTACTAAATTATGAATTCATGAAAATTTTATCTTCTAAAGAATTTTTCGGGAATTTTTGAAACTACATTAAATTATTTACACAATCGTTTAATAAATCTTAGAAGGATTTTAGAAGGATAGAAGGATTTAGAAGGATTCATTAAATTTGAAATTATAGGAATTTTGTGCAGTATATATACCCCACTCAAATCTTTTATTTTAAATGTTTTTCTTAGTATTTCATAGAATTAGGATCTGTACCAATATGATGTTCTTACAATAGAAATATCGAAATATTTTCGAATTGAAAAATTCCCCTCCCCCTTCCCCAACACAAAGAAAGCTGAAAACATGCAAAGGCAAAAGTATACATCCTTTTAAATATATTTTTGTTTTTTGTAACCAATAATGCTTTTGGAACAAGATAAAGTAATGCATCTACAACTCATTCTAAACTGTATTATTACTAATCGATGTATTAAATAAATTTTATAACAAGTTATTTTAATGGTATTTATATGTTCCATTAGTAGATAAAGGGTTAAGTAATCTTCAAAATATAAAACATATTTCGTTAAATTTTAGTGTAAAAAAATATTTTGTCCGATATTTTTTCAATCGTTTACTTTGGTTTTAATACTATCCGTTTATGACATTTTTTGATTTATTTATCTGGTATTTATTGAAAAGGAATTTTAGATTACATTAGTGATTTTAGCACTCAGACCCAGAATTTGAAATCGCAAAATTTTAATTATGTTGTACATTTCGCTCGAATGGTAGGTCGAGAAATACTGCAGACTAAAAAAATATCTGGATATCATACATTCTTCTCCTCAATCAGAAGGCATGTCGAGGGATTCCTACACCACAAGCAATGGCAAGTAGAGATTGCGGATCAACTTACCTAATGGCAAGTCTACCGTGTTCCTGCCCTCAAGGAGCATTACGAGGTTCGGTAAATCCGCTTTTCCCATAGAGTGTTTATATCATTTTCGTGTTTGCTACAAATATATCACGCGATAGGTCATCGTACAGAACAGTGTGCCTCACTCATGATTTTAATTTTAATTGAGCCTTTTTGATTTTTGCACAATTTTTACTCGAACTACCAAACGCAATATACACAACCTAGGATAATGCCGATTTTTTTGTTTATGTTATATTATGTAATTAGTAAAACACACTGTGAACACAGTTTTCATATTATTATCATAAACATATTGATACCGATAAAGAGTTGTTTTGTTTTGTATTAGGAGGGTTGGGTTGCGGTAACATTATGATTAGTTGAATTAAAACCCTTTATGTACTAAATTATGAATTCATGAAAATTTTATCTTCTAAAGAATTTTTCGGGAATTTTTGAAACTACATTAAATTATTTACACAATCGTTTAATAAATCTTAGAAGGATTTTAGAAGGATAGAAGGATTTAGAAGGATTCATTAAATTTGAAATTATAGGAATTTTGTGCAGTATATATACCCCACTCAAATCTTTTATTTTAAATGTTTTTCTTAGTATTTCATAGAATTAGGATCTGTACCAATATGATGTTCTTACAATAGAAATATCGAAATATTTTCGAATTGAAAAATTCCCCTCCCCCTTCCCCAACACAAAGAAAGCTGAAAACATGCAAAGGCAAAAGTATACATCCTTTTAAATATATTTTTGTTTTTTGTAACCAATAATGCTTTTGGAACAAGATAAAGTAATGCATCTACAACTCATTCTAAACTGTATTATTACTAATCGATGTATTAAATAAATTTTATAACAAGTTATTTTAATGGTATTTATATGTTCCATTAGTAGATAAAGGGTTAAGTAATCTTCAAAATATAAAACATATTTCGTTAAATTTTAGTGTAAAAAAATATTTTGTCCGATATTTTTTCAATCGTTTACTTTGGTTTTAATACTATCCGTTTATGACATTTTTTGATTTATTTATCTGGTATTTATTGAAAAGGAATTTTAGATTACATTAGTGATTTTAGCACTCAGACCCAGAATTTGAAATCGCAAAATTTTAATTATGTTGTACATTTCGCTCGAATGGTAGGTCGAGAAATACTGCAGACTAAAAAAATATCTGGATATCATACATTCTTCTCCTCAATCAGAAGGCATGTCGAGGGATTCCTACACCACAAGCAATGGCAAGTAGAGATTGCGGATCAACTTACCTAATGGCAAGTCTACCGTGTTCCTGCCCTCAAGGAGCATTACGAGGTTCGGTAAATCCGCTTTTCCCATAGAGTGTTTATATCATTTTCGTGTTTGCTACAAATATATCACGCGATAGGTCATCGTACAGAACAGTGTGCCTCACTCATGATTTTAATTTTAATTGAGCCTTTTTGATTTTTGCACAATTTTTACTCGAACTACCAAACGCAATATACACAACCTAGGATAATGCCGATTTTTTTGTTTATGTTATATTATGTAATTAGTAAAACACACTGTGAACACAGTTTTCATATTATTATCATAAACATATTGATACCGATAAAGAGTTGTTTTGTTTTGTATTAGGAGGGTTGGGTTGCGGTAACATTATGATTAGTTGAATTAAAACCCTTTATGTACTGAATTATGAATTCATGAAAATTTTATCTTCTAAAAATTTTTCGGGAATTTTTGAAACTACATTAAATTATTTACACAATCGTTTAATAAATCTTAGAAGGATTTTAGAAGGATAGAAGGATTTAGAAGGATTCATTAAATTTGAAATTATAGGATTTTTGTGGAGTATATATACCCCACTCAAATCTTTTATTTTAAATGTTTTTCTTAGTATTTCATAGAATTAGGATATGTACCAATATGATGTTCTTACAATAGAAATATCGAAATATTTTCGAATTGAAAAATTCCCCTCCCCCTTCCCCAACACAAAGAAAGCTGAAAACATGCAAAGGCAAAAGTATACATCCTTTTAAATATATTTTTGTTTTTTGTAACCAATAATGCTTTTGGAACAAGATAAAGTAATGCATCTACAACTCATTCTAAACTGTATTATTACTAATCGATGTATTAAATAAATTTTATAACAAGTTATTTTAATGGTATTTATATGTTCCATTAGTAGATAAAGGGTTAAGTAATCTTCAAAATATAAAACATATTTCGTTAAATGTTAGTGTAAAAAAATATTTTGTCCGATATTTTTTCAATCGTTTACTTTGGTTTTAATACTATCCGTTTATGACATTTTTTGATTTATTTATCTGGTATTTATTGAAAAGGAATTTTAGATTACATTAGTGATTTTAGCACTCAGACCCAGAATTTGAAATCGCAAAATTTTAATTATGTTGTACATTTCGCTCGAATGGTAGGTCGAGAAATACTGCAGACTAAAAAAATATCTGGATATCATACATTCTTCTCCTCAATCAGAAGGCATGTCGAGGGATTCCTACACCACAAGCAATGGCAAGTAGAGATTGCGGATCAACTTACCTAATGGCAAGTCTACCGTGTTCCTGCCATCAAGGAGCATTACGAGGTTCGGTAAATCCGCTTTTCCCATAGAGTGTTTATATCATTTTCGTGTTTGCTACAAATATATCACGCGATAGGTCATCGTACAGAACAGTGTGCCTCACTCATGATTTTAATTTTAATTGAGCCTTTTTGATTTTTGCACAATTTTTACTCGAACTACCAAACGCAATATACACAACCTAGGATAATGCCGATTTTTTTGTTTATGTTATATTATGTAATTAGTAAAACACACTGTGAACACAGTTTTCATATTATTATCATAAACATATTGATACCGATAAAGAGTTGTTTTGTTTTGTATTAGGAGGGTTGGGTTGCGGTAACATTATGATTAGTTGAATTAAAACCCTTTATGTACTAAATTATGAATTCATGAAAATTTTATCTTCTAAAGAATTTTTCGGGAATTTTTGAAACTACATTAAATTATTTACACAATCGTTTAATAAATCTTAGAAGGATTTTAGAAGGATAGAAGGATTTAGAAGGATTCATTAAATTTGAAATTATAGGAATTTTGTGCAGTATATATACCCCACTCAAATCTTTTATTTTAAATGTTTTTCTTAGTATTTCATAGAATTAGGATCTGTACCAATATGATGTTCTTACAATAGAAATATCGAAATATTTTCGAATTGAAAAATTCCCCTCCCCCTTCCCCAACACAAAGAAAGCTGAAAACATGCAAAGGCAAAAGTATACATCCTTTTAAATATATTTTTGTTTTTTGTAACCAATAATGCTTTTGGAACAAGATAAAGTAATGCATCTACAACTCATTCTAAACTGTATTATTACTAATCGATGTATTAAATAAATTTTATAACAAGTTATTTTAATGGTATTTATATGTTCCATTAGTAGATAAAGGGTTAAGTAATCTTCAAAATATAAAACATATTTCGTTAAATTTTAGTGTAAAAAAATATTTTGTCCGATATTTTTTCAATCGTTTACTTTGGTTTTAATACTATCCGTTTATGACATTTTTTGATTTATTTATCTGGTATTTATTGAAAAGGAATTTTAGATTACATTAGTGATTTTAGCACTCAGACCCAGAATTTGAAATCGCAAAATTTTAATTATGTTGTACATTTCGCTCGAATGGTAGGTCGAGAAATACTGCAGACTAAAAAAATATCTGGATATCATACATTCTTCTCCTCAATCAGAAGGTATGTCGAGTGATTCCTACACCACAAGCAATGGCAAGTAGAGATTGCGGATCAACTTACCTAATGGCAAGTCTACCGTGTTCCTGCCTTCAAGGAGCATTACGAGGTTCGGTAAATCCGCTTTTCCCATAGAGTGTTTATATCATTTTCGTGTTTGCTACAAATATATCACGCGATAGGTCATCGTACAGAACAGTGTGCCTCACTCATGATTTTAATTTTAATTGAGCCTTTTTGATTTTTGCACAATTTTTACTCGAACTACCAAACGCAATATACACAACCTAGGATAATGCCGATTTTTTTGTTTATGTTATATTATGTAATTAGTAAAACACACTGTGAACACAGTTTTCATATTATTATCATAAACATATTGATACCGATAAAGAGTTGTTTTGTTTTGTATTAGGAGGGTTGGGTTGCGGTAACATTATGATTAGTTGAATTAAAACCCTTTATGTACTAAATTATGAATTCATGAAAATTTTATCTTCTAAAGAATTTTTCGGGAATTTTTGAAACTACATTAAATTATTTACACAATCGTTTAATAAATCTTAGAAGGATTTTAGAAGGATAGAAGGATTTAGAAGGATTCATTAAATTTGAAATTATAGGAATTTTGTGCAGTATATATACCCCACTCAAATCTTTTATTTTAAATGTTTTTCTTAGTATTTCATAGAATTAGGATCTGTACCAATATGATGTTCTTACAATAGAAATATCGAAATATTTTCGAATTGAAAAATTCCCCTCCCCCTTCCCCAACACAAAGAAAGCTGAAAACATGCAAAGGCAAAAGTATACATCCTTTTAAATATATTTTTGTTTTTTGTAACCAATAATGCTTTTGGAACAAGATAAAGTAATGCATCTACAACTCATTCTAAACTGTATTATTACTAATCGATGTATTAAATAAATTTTATAACAAGTTATTTTAATGGTATTTATATGTTCCATTAGTAGATAAAGGGTTAAGTAATCTTCAAAATATAAAACATATTTCGTTAAATTTTAGTGTAAAAAAATATTTTGTCCGATATTTTTTCAATCGTTTACTTTGGTTTTAATACTATCCGTTTATGACATTTTTTGATTTATTTATCTGGTATTTATTGAAAAGGAATTTTAGATTACATTAGTGATTTTAGCACTCAGACCCAGAATTTGAAATCGCAAAATTTTAATTATGTTGTACATTTCGCTCGAATGGTAGGTCGAGAAATACTGCAGACTAAAAAAATATCTGGATATCATACATTCTTCTCCTCAATCAGAAGGCATGTCGAGGGATTCCTACACCACAAGCAATGGCAAGTAGAGATTGCGGATCAACTTACCTAATGGCAAGTCTACCGTGTTCCTGCCCTCAAGGAGCATTACGAGGTTCGGTAAATCCGCTTTTCCCATAGAGTGTTTATATCATTTTCGTGTTTGCTACAAATATATCACGCGATAGGTCATCGTACAGAACAGTGTGCCTCACTCATGATTTTAATTTTAATTGAGCCTTTTTGATTTTTGCACAATTTTTACTCGAACTACCAAACGCAATATACACAACCTAGGATAATGCCGATTTTTTTGTTTATGTTATATTATGTAATTAGTAAAACACACTGTGAACACAGTTTTCATATTATTATCATAAGCATATTGATACCGATAAAGAGTTGTTTTGTTTTGTATTAGGAGGGTTGGGTTGCGGTAACATTATGATTAGTTGAATTAAAACCCTTTATGTACTGAATTATGAATTCATGAAAATTTTATCTTCTAAAAATTTTTCGGGAATTTTTGAAACTACATTAAATTATTTACACAATCGTTTAATAAATCTTAGAAGGATTTTAGAAGGATAGAAGGATTTAGAATGATTCATTAAATTTGAAATTATAGGATTTTTGTGGAGTATATATACCCCACTCAAATCTTTTATTTTAAATGTTTTTCTTAGTATTTCATAGAATTAGGATATGTACCAATATGATGTTCTTACAATAGAAATATCGAAATATTTTGGAATTGAAAAATTCCCCTCCCCCTTCCCCAACACAAAGAAAGCTGAAAACATGCAAAGGCAAATGTATACATCCTTTTAAATATATTTTTGTTTTTTGTAACCAATTATGCTTTTGGAACAAGATAAAGTAATGCATCTACAACTCATTCTAAACTGTATTATTACTAATCGATGTATTAAATAAATTTTATAACAAGTTATTTTAATGGTATTTATATGTTCCATTAGTAGATAAAGGGTTAAGTAATCTTCAAAATATAAAACATATTTCGTTAAATTTTAGTGTAAAAAAATATTTTGTCCGATATTTTTTCAATCGTTTACTTTGGTTTTAATACTATCCGTTTATGACATTTTTTGATTTATTTATCTGGTATTTATTGAAAAGGAATTTTAGATTACATTAGTGATTTTAGCACTCAGACCCAGAATTTGAAATCGCAAAATTTTAATTATGTTGTACATTTCGCTCGAATGGTAGGTCGAGAAATACTGCAGACTAAAAAAATATCTGGATATCATACATTCTTCTCCTCAATCAGAAGGCATGTCGAGGGATTCCTACACCACAAGCAATGGCAAGTAGAGATTGCGGATCAACTTACCTAATGGCAAGTCTACCGTGTTCCTGCCCTCAAGGAGCATTACGAGGTTTGGTAAATCCGCTTTTCCCATAGAGTGTTTATATCATTTTCGTGTTTGCTACAAATATATCACGCGATAGGTCATCGTACAGAACAGTGTGCCTCACTCATGATTTTAATTTTAATTGAGCCTTTTTGACTTTTGCACAATTTTTACTCGAACTACCAAACGCAATATACACAACCTAGGATAATGCCGATTTTTTTGTTTATGTTATATTATGTAATTAGTAAAACACACTGTGAACACAGTTTTCATATTATTATCATAAACATATTGATACCGATAAAGAGTTGTTTTGTTTTGTATTAGGAGGGTTGGGTTGCGGTAACATTATGATTAGTTGAATTAATACCCTTTATGTACTGAATTATGAATTCATGAAAATTTTATCTTCTAAAGAATTTTTCGGGAATTTTTGAAACTACATTAAATTATTTACACAATCGTTTAATAAATCTTAGAAGGATTTTAGAAGGATAGAAGGATTTAGAAGGATTCATTAAATTTGAAATTATAGGAATTTTGTGCAGTATATATACCCCACTCAAATCTTTTATTTTAAATGTTTTTCTTAGTATTTCATAGAATTAGGATATGTACCAATATGATGTTCTTACAATAGAAATATCGAAATATTTTCGAATTGAAAAATTCCCCTCCCCCTTCCCCAACACAAAGAAAGCTGAAAACATGCAAAGGCAAAAGTATACATCCTTTTAAATATATTTTTGTTTTTTGTAACCAATAATGCTTTTGGAACAAGATAAAGTAATGCATCTACAACTCATTCTAAACTGTATTATTACTAATCGATGTATTAAATAAATTTTATAACAAGTTATTTTAATGGTATTTATATGTTCCATTAGTAGATAAAGGGTTAAGTAATCTTCAAAATATAAAACATATTTCGTTAAATGTTAGTGTAAAAAAATATTTTGTCCGATATTTTTTCAATCGTTTACTTTGGTTTTAATACTATCCGTTTATGACATTTTTTGATTTATTTATCTGGTATTTATTGAAAAGGAATTTTAGATTACATTAGTGATTTTAGCACTCAGACCCAGAATTTGAAATCGCAAAATTTTAATTATGTTGTACATTTCGCTCGAATGGTAGGTCGAGAAATACTGCAGACTAAAAAAATATCTGGATATCATACATTCTTCTCCTCAATCAGAAGGCATGTCGAGGGATTCCTACACCACAAGCAATGGCAAGTAGAGATTGCGGATCAACTTACCTAATGGCAAGTCTACCGTGTTCCTGCCATCAAGGAGCATTACGAGGTTCGGTAAATCCGCTTTTCCCATAGAGTGTTTATATCATTTTCGTGTTTGCTACAAATATATCACGCGATAGGTCATCGTACAGAACAGTGTGCCTCACTCATGATTTTAATTTTAATTGAGCCTTTTTGATTTTTGCACAATTTTTACTCGAACTACCAAACGCAATATACACAACCTAGGATAATGCCGATTTTTTTGTTTATGTTATATTATGTAATTAGTAAAACACACTGTGAACACAGTTTTCATATTATTATCATAAACATATTGATACCGATAAAGAGTTGTTTTGTTTTGTATTAGGAGGGTTGGGTTGCGGTAACATTATGATTAGTTGAATTAAAACCCTTTATGTACTAAATTATGAATTCATGAAAATTTTATCTTCTAAAGAATTTTTCGGGAATTTTTGAAACTACATTAAATTATTTACACAATCGTTTAATAAATCTTAGAAGGATTTTAGAAGGATAGAAGGATTTAGAAGGATTCATTAAATTTGAAATTATAGGAATTTTGTGCAGTATATATACCCCACTCAAATCTTTTATTTTAAATGTTTTTCTTAGTATTTCATAGAATTAGGATCTGTACCAATATGATGTTCTTACAATAGAAATATCGAAATATTTTCGAATTGAAAAATTCCCCTCCCCCTTCCCCAACACAAAGAAAGCTGAAAACATGCAAAGGCAAAAGTATACATCCTTTTAAATATATTTTTGTTTTTTGTAACCAATAATGCTTTTGGAACAAGATAAAGTAATGCATCTACAACTCATTCTAAACTGTATTATTACTAATCGATGTATTAAATAAATTTTATAACAAGTTATTTTAATGGTATTTATATGTTCCATTAGTAGATAAAGGGTTAAGTAATCTTCAAAATATAAAACATATTTCGTTAAATTTTAGTGTAAAAAAATATTTTGTCCGATATTTTTTCAATCGTTTACTTTGGTTTTAATACTATCCGTTTATGACATTTTTTGATTTATTTATCTGGTATTTATTGAAAAGGAATTTTAGATTACATTAGTGATTTTAGCACTCAGACCCAGAATTTGAAATCGCAAAATTTTAATTATGTTGTACATTTCGCTCGAATGGTAGGTCGAGAAATACTGCAGACTAAAAAAATATCTGGATATCATACATTCTTCTCCTCAATCAGAAGGTATGTCGAGTGATTCCTACACCACAAGCAATGGCAAGTAGAGATTGCGGATCAACTTACCTAATGGCAAGTCTACCGTGTTCCTGCCTTCAAGGAGCATTACGAGGTTCGGTAAATCCGCTTTTCCCATAGAGTGTTTATATCATTTTCGTGTTTGCTACAAATATATCACGCGATAGGTCATCGTACAGAACAGTGTGCCTCACTCATGATTTTAATTTTAATTGAGCCTTTTTGATTTTTGCACAATTTTTACTCGAACTACCAAACGCAATATACACAACCTAGGATAATGCCGATTTTTTTGTTTATGTTATATTATGTAATTAGTAAAACACACTGTGAACACAGTTTTCATATTATTATCATAAACATATTGATACCGATAAAGAGTTGTTTTGTTTTGTATTAGGAGGGTTGGGTTGCGGTAACATTATGATTAGTTGAATTAAAACCCTTTATGTACTAAATTATGAATTCATGAAAATTTTATCTTCTAAAGAATTTTTCGGGAATTTTTGAAACTACATTAAATTATTTACACAATCGTTTAATAAATCTTAGAAGGATTTTAGAAGGATAGAAGGATTTAGAAGGATTCATTAAATTTGAAATTATAGGAATTTTGTGCAGTATATATACCCCACTCAAATCTTTTATTTTAAATGTTTTTCTTAGTATTTCATAGAATTAGGATCTGTACCAATATGATGTTCTTACAATAGAAATATCGAAATATTTTCGAATTGAAAAATTCCCCTCCCCCTTCCCCAACACAAAGAAAGCTGAAAACATGCAAAGGCAAAAGTATACATCCTTTTAAATATATTTTTGTTTTTTGTAACCAATAATGCTTTTGGAACAAGATAAAGTAATGCATCTACAACTCATTCTAAACTGTATTATTACTAATCGATGTATTAAATAAATTTTATAACAAGTTATTTTAATGGTATTTATATGTTCCATTAGTAGATAAAGGGTTAAGTAATCTTCAAAATATAAAACATATTTCGTTAAATTTTAGTGTAAAAAAATATTTTGTCCGATATTTTTTCAATCGTTTACTTTGGTTTTAATACTATCCGTTTATGACATTTTTTGATTTATTTATCTGGTATTTATTGAAAAGGAATTTTAGATTACATTAGTGATTTTAGCACTCAGACCCAGAATTTGAAATCGCAAAATTTTAATTATGTTGTACATTTCGCTCGAATGGTAGGTCGAGAAATACTGCAGACTAAAAAAATATCTGGATATCATACATTCTTCTCCTCAATCAGAAGGCATGTCGAGGGATTCCTACACCACAAGCAATGGCAAGTAGAGATTGCGGATCAACTTACCTAATGGCAAGTCTACCGTGTTCCAGCCCTCAAGGAGCATTACGAGGTTCGGTAAATCCGCTTTTCCCATAGAGTGTTTATATCATTTTCGTGTTTGCTACAAATATATCACGCGATAGGTCATCGTACAGAACAGTGTGCCTCACTCATGATTTTAATTTTAATTGAGCCTTTTTGATTTTTGCACAATTTTTACTCGAACTACCAAACGCAATATACACAACCTAGGATAATGCCGATTTTTTTGTTTATGTTATATTATGTAATTAGTAAAACACACTGTGAACACAGTTTTCATATTATTATCATAAGCATATTGATACCGATAAAGAGTTGTTTTGTTTTGTATTAGGAGGGTTGGGTTGCGGTAACATTATGATTAGTTGAATTAAAACCCTTTATGTACTGAATTATGAATTCATGAAAATTTTATCTTCTAAAAATTTTTCGGGAATTTTTGAAACTACATTAAATTATTTACACAATCGTTTAATAAATCTTAGAAGGATTTTAGAAGGATAGAAGGATTTAGAATGATTCATTAAATTTGAAATTATAGGATTTTTGTGGAGTATATATACCCCACTCAAATCTTTTATTTTAAATGTTTTTCTTAGTATTTCATAGAATTAGGATATGTACCAATATGATGTTCTTACAATAGAAATATCGAAATATTTTGGAATTGAAAAATTCCCCTCCCCCTTCCCCAACACAAAGAAAGCTGAAAACATGCAAAGGCAAATGTATACATCCTTTTAAATATATTTTTGTTTTTTGTAACCAATTATGCTTTTGGAACAAGATAAAGTAATGCATCTACAACTCATTCTAAACTGTATTATTACTAATCGATGTATTAAATAAATTTTATAACAAGTTATTTTAATGGTATTTATATGTTCCATTAGTAGATAAAGGGTTAAGTAATCTTCAAAATATAAAACATATTTCGTTAAATTTTAGTGTAAAAAAATATTTTGTCCGATATTTTTTCAATCGTTTACTTTGGTTTTAATACTATCCGTTTATGACATTTTTTGATTTATTTATCTGGTATTTATTGAAAAGGAATTTTAGATTACATTAGTGATTTTAGCACTCAGACCCAGAATTTGAAATCGCAAAATTTTAATTATGTTGTACATTTCGCTCGAATGGTAGGTCGAGAAATACTGCAGACTAAAAAAATATCTGGATATCATACATTCTTCTCCTCAATCAGAAGGCATGTCGAGGGATTCCTACACCACAAGCAATGGCAAGTAGAGATTGCGGATCAACTTACCTAATGGCAAGTCTACCGTGTTCCTGCCCTCAAGGAGCATTACGAGGTTTGGTAAATCCGCTTTTCCCATAGAGTGTTTATATCATTTTCGTGTTTGCTACAAATATATCACGCGATAGGTCATCGTACAGAACAGTGTGCCTCACTCATGATTTTAATTTTAATTGAGCCTTTTTGACTTTTGCACAATTTTTACTCGAACTACCAAACGCAATATACACAACCTAGGATAATGCCGATTTTTTTGTTTATGTTATATTATGTAATTAGTAAAACACACTGTGAACACAGTTTTCATATTATTATCATAAACATATTGATACCGATAAGGAGTTGTTTTGTTTTGTATTAGGAGGGTTGGGTTGCGGTAACATTATGATTAGTTGAATTAATACCCTTTATGTACTGAATTATGAATTCATGAAAATTTTATCTTCTAAAGAATTTTTCGGGAATTTTTGAAACTACATTAAATTATTTACACAATCGTTTAATAAATCTTAGAAGGATTTTAGAAGGATAGAAGGATTTAGAAGGATTCATTAAATTTGAAATTATAGGAATTTTGTGCAGTATATATACCCCACTCAAATCTTTTATTTTAAATGTTTTTCTTAGTATTTCATAGAATTAGGATATGTACCAATATGATGTTCTTACAATAGAAATATCGAAATATTTTCGAATTGAAAAATTCCCCTCCCCCTTCCCAAACACAAAGAAAGCTGAAAACATGCAAAGGCAAAAGTATACATCCTTTTAAATATATTTTTGTTTTTTGTAACCAATAATGCTTTTGGAACAAGATAAAGTAATGCATCTACAACTCATTCTAAACTGTATTATTACTAATCGATGTATTAAATAAATTTTATAACAAGTTATTTTAATGGTATTTATATGTTCCATTAGTAGATAAAGGGTTAAGTAATCTTCAAAATATAAAACATATTTCGTTAAATGTTAGTGTAAAAAAATATTTTGTCCGATATTTTTTCAATCGTTTACTTTGGTTTTAATACTATCCGTTTATGACATTTTTTTGATTTATTTATCTGGTATTTATTGAAAAGGAATTTTAGATTACATTAGTGATTTTAGCACTCAGACCCAGAATTTGAAATCGCAAAATTTTAATTATGTTGTACATTTCGCTCGAATGGTAGGTCGAGAAATACTGCAGACTAAAAAAATATCTGGATATCATACATTCTTCTCCTCAATCAGAAGGCATGTCGAGGGATTCCTACACCACAAGCAATGGCAAGTAGAGATTGCGGATCAACTTACCTAATGGCAAGTCTACCGTGTTCCTGCCCTCAAGGAGCATTACGAGGTTCGGTAAATCCGCTTTTCCCATAGAGTGTTTATATCATTTTCGTGTTTGCTACAAATATATCACGCGATAGGTCATCGTACAGAACAGTGTGCCTCACTCATGATTTTAATTTTAATTGAGCCTTTTTGACTTTTGCACAATTTTTACTCGAACTACCAAACGCAATATACACAACCTAGGATAATGCCGATTTTTTTGTTTATGTTATATTATGTAATTAGTAAAACACACTGTGAACACAGTTTTCATATTATTATCATAAACATATTGATACCGATAAAGAGTTGTTTTGTTTTGTATTAGGAGGGTTGGGTTGCGGTAACATTATGATTAGTTGAATTAAAACCCTTTATGTACTGAATTATGAATTCATGAAAATTTTATCTTCTAAAGAATTTTTCGGGAATTTTTGAAACTACATTAAATTATTTACACAATCGTTTAATAAATCTTAGAAGGATTTTAGAAGGATAGAAGGATTTAGAAGGATTCATTAAATTTGAAATTATAGGAATTTTGTGCAGTATATATACCCCACTCAAATCTTTTATTTTAAATGTTTTTCTTAGTATTTCATAGAATTAGGATATGTACCAATATGATGTTCTTACAATAGAAATATCGAAATATTTTCGAATTGAAAAATTCCCCTCCCCCTTCCCCAACACAAAGAAAGCTGAAAACATGCAAAGGCAAAAGTATACATCCTTTTAAATATATTTTTGTTTTTTGTAACCAATAATGCTTTTGGAACAAGATAAAGTAATGCATCTACAACTCATTCTAAACTGTATTATTACTAATCGATGTATTAAATAAATTTTATAACAAGTTATTTTAATGGTATTTATATGTTCCATTAGTAGATAAAGGGTTAAGTAATCTTCAAAATATAAAAACTATTTCGTTAAATTTTAGTGTAAAAAAATATTTTGTCCGATATTTTTTCAATCGTTTACTTTGGTTTTAATACTATCCGTTTATGACATTTTTTGATTTATTTATCTGGTATTTATTGAAAAGGAATTTTAGATTACATTAGTGATTTTAGCACTCAGACCCAGAATTTGAAATCGCAAAATTTTAATTATGTTGTACATTTCGCTCGAATGGTAGGTCGAGAAATACTGCAGACTAAAAAAATATCTGGATATCATACATTCTTCTCCTCAATCAGAAGGCATGTCGAGGGATTCCTACACCACAAGCAATGGCAAGTAGAGATTGCGGATCAACTTACCTAATGGCAAGTCTACCGTGTTCCTGTCCTCAAGGAGCATTACGAGGTTCGGTAAATCCGCTTTTCCCATAGAGTGTTTATATCATTTTCGTGTTTGCTACAAATATATCACGCGATAGGTCATCGTACAGAACAGTGTGCCTCACTCATGATTTTAATTTTAATTGAGCCTTTTTGATTTTTGCACAATTTTTACTCGAACTACCAAACGCAATATACACAACCTAGGATAATGCCGATTTTTTTGTTTATGTTATATTATGTAATTAGTAAAACACACTGTGAACACAGTTTTCATATTATTATCATAAACATATTGATACCGATAAAGAGTTGTTTTGTTTTGTATTAGGAGGGTTGGGTTGCGGTAACATTATGATTAGTTGAATTAAAACCCTTTATGTACTGAATTATGAATTCATGAAAATTTTATCTTCTAAAGAATTTTTCGGGAATTTTTGAAACTACATTAAATTATTTACACAATCGTTTAATAAATCTTAGAAGGATTTTAGAAGGATAGAAGGATTTAGAAGGATTCATTAAATTTGAAATTATAGGATTTTTGTGCAGTATATATACCCCACTCAAATCTTTTATTTTAAATGTTTTTCTTAGTATTTCATAGAATTAGGATATGTACAAATATGATGTTCTTACAATAGAAATATCGAAATATTTTCGAATTGAAAAATTCCCCTCCCCCTTCCCCAACACAAAGAAAGCTGAAAACATGCAAAGGCAAAAGTATACATCCTTTTAAATATATTTTTGTTTTTTGTAACCAATAATGCTTTTGGAACAAGATAAAGTAATGCATCTACAACTCATTCTAAACTGTATTATTACTAATCGATGTATTAAATAAATTTTATAACAAGTTATTTTAATGGTATTTATATGTTCCATTAGTAGATAAAGGGTTAAGTAATCTTCAAAATATAAAACATATTTCGTTAAATTTTAGTGTAAAAAAATATTTTGTCCGATATTTTTTCAATCGTTTACTTTGGTTTTAATACTATCCGTTTATGACATTTTTTGATTTATTTATCTGGTATTTATTGAAAAGGAATTTTAGATTACATTAGTGATTTTAGCACTCAGACCCAGAATTTGAAATCGCAAAATTTTAATTATGTTGTACATTTCGCTCGAATGGTAGGTCGAGAAATACTGCAGACTAAAAAAATATCTGGATATCATACATTCTTCTCCTCAATCAGAAGGCATGTCGAGGGATTCCTACACCACAAGCAATGGCAAGTAGAGATTGCGGATCAACTTACCTAATGGCAAGTCTACCGTGTTCCTGCCCTCAAGGAGCATTACGAGGTTCGGTAAATCCGCTTTTCCCATAGAGTGTTTATATCATTTTCGTGTTTGCTACAAATATATCACGCGATAGGTCATCGTACAGAACAGTGTGCCTCACTCATGATTTTAATTTTAATTGAGCCTTTTTGATTTTTGCACAATTTTTACTCGAACTACCAAACGCAATATACACAACCTAGGATAATGCCGATTTTTTTGTTTATGTTATATTATGTAATTAGTAAAACACACTGTGAACACAGTTTTCATATTATTATCATAAACATATTGATACCGATAAAGAGTTGTTTTGTTTTGTATTAGGAGGGTTGGGTTGCGGTAACATTATGATTAGTTGAATTAAAACCCTTTATGTACTGAATTATGAATTCATGAAAATTTTATCTTCTAAAGAATTTTTCGGGAATTTTTGAAACTACATTAAATTATTTACACAATCGTTTAATAAATCTTAGAAGGATTTTAGAAGGATAGAAGGATTTAGAAGGATTCATTAAATTTGAAATTATAGGAATTTTGTGCAGTATATATACCCCACTCAAATCTTTTATTTTAAATGTTTTTCTTAGTATTTCATAGAATTAGGATATGTACCAATATG